>OX638105.1:12098626-12755795 GCA_951804965.1 Horisme vitalbata | reverse complement strand
ACCTCTAAGGCCCGTGGTGCACCCTACTGTTAACAAATGGGGCTTTGGTGGCGACTGATAGCATAGCGCAGCCTAACACCGGCACAGCTATATCCCCTGACCGCCGACGGGCAGCAGCGTCGGCGAGAAGCTGTGCCCTGCCCAATCCCCAAATTGCATATACCGCTTGGGTATTATGAGCATATCCCTGTTCTTATATGGGAGCCCTATGCCCAGCAGTGGACTATTGTATCTCTTGTTTCTATTTTGAAATAACTTTGAAATTACGTACATTATAATATACATAGAAAGAAGAGGAGAAGAGAGAAAAGGGAAGACCAAGGCCACATTAAAGAGAAAGTAGATGTCATGTCGTATAGGGAAGTAAAGGAGGCTGCTTTGGAGAGCAGATGGAAGGAGCTGCATCAGTTGCGACAAGAGCACAGCTCTTAAATTAATGATGATGATGATGATACATAGAACTGTGGCCTACGATTTCGTCCGCGTAGTGCAAAATAGTCCTATCAACACATCGTCAGTTGAAATCTCTTAACTTGCAGCCATTTGAAAGATGCGATGAAAGACTTCAAGCCTGATATCCTGGTATACAATGCTGGCACTGATATACTGTGGTCGGATCCACTAGGGCTCATGAAAATAACCAAGAATGTAAGTATTTAATAATAAATAAATAAATAATAATCTTTATTCATTTTCTTAGTTCATTTTCTAAGTGGGTGTCAGACCTTAAGATCGCAAGCTCCAAGGTTCGAATTTGACCGTGCGGCGGCGGCTGGTGACTAAAATAGACCGTGTGAATCGCTTGTCGATCAATTGTTTTTTTTTTTGTCAAAATTGACACCTACTAGTTATTTTTACAAGCGATTCGATTGGTGACTTGCCTTACGGCTGTACCACGCGAGATGAATTGCGAGCGGGAAATTGTGTATGTGTAGTAGGTAAAAAATCGTTCTTTTGTGTTATTTTAGGGCATAATAAAGAGAGACCAGTTTGTCTTCGAGATGTGCAGAAAGCACGAGGTACCAATAGTGATGTTGACTAGCGGCGGGTACCTGCGCGAGACGGCCGCTATCATCTCAGACTCCATCGCCAATCTGTTCATGTGCCGACTCATCGAACGACATAATGATGACTTACAAGTACTATTTTAAAAACTCTCGTGACTTCATTGCTTCGCGGATCTATTAAGAATTTTCAGCAAGTTTGCCATTTAGAGGTACGATTAGTGGCGTTTAATGTACGATTCTCACTTACCGGCGTGCGTCGGAGAGCATCGGAGCGCATTTTAAAACAGGCTAGCGGAAATTGAAACATCCACAAAGCAGTTAAGTTCCTTATTTGCATGCAATTCACGCAGCTTTGAGCCTTGTCAAACACTGACATAAATAGATCCGCTGCGTATATTGCGTGCAAATAAGGAACTTAACTGCTTTGTGGATGTTTCAATTTCCTCTAGCATGTTATAAAATGCGCTCCACTGAATTTTTAGTTAATATCTTTTTTTTTAAATGAGCTATTCTCGGAGTTTCTCTGAAAGATATAATCCGCAACGTGACTATCCGACATAGAACTAAAGTTGTAGACATAGCTCAGAGAATTAGCAAGCTGAAGTGGCAGTGGGCTGGCCATATCTGTCTAAGAACCGATACCGTTGTGGTAAACAAGTTCTTGAGTGGAGACCGCGGCTCGGCAAACGTAGTGTAGGTCGCCTTCCGGCCAGGTGGGGTGACGATCTGCGAAAGGCTGCTGGTAGAAACTGGATGCGTCGAGCTCAGAACAGGATGCAATGAATCTTATTAGGGGAGGCCTATGGCCAGCAGTAGGCTGATGATGATGATGATCTTTGTTATGCAACATTGTGGGACGAAATTAACTGAAAGCGACAGGTGCTCGCTTTATGACACAGGCCAGGGGTCGGCAACCTTTTGAGGCGGAAGAGCCAAAAGCCACAATTTGCAGTATATTTCAGTTTTTAAAGAGCTACATGTCTGACGGAAGATGCGCTGCGCATAGTAGGATGAGTAAAGCCAGAACATTCAAATTAAATGATAAAACATCCTACTTTACATAACCTATGATGCATTAGTACGTCAGCCGTACTATCTGACGAACGCTTCCGTGCTTCGGAAGGCACGTTAAGATGTTGGTCCCGGCTTTTCAGTCGTTAAGCCATGTCGGAGGCCTTCGGGCGGCCTAAAAACTCCGACACCAGAGTTGGTCACTAGCTCATACGAAGAAGAAGAACTATCTGACGCATATTCTGTCAGATATGCATCCGCCCTAAAAAATTCACCCCGTTTTTTCGTTTTGACGGGGGCGGTTCATATTTTGTGGTGCAGGTAAGACGCGAGTGAAAGTGGAAGAGAGATAGACTCAAAATCGCGCAACCGATCCATCAGCAAGCACCATCTGAGAATACTCACTTATGGAATGATTGTACGATATTTAAGGGTTTTTATAATAAAACTCTTATTTTGCTTATTGAACTGGAGAGCCGCAACTTCACATCGACAGAGCCACAGGTTGCCGACCCCTAAGCTAGGCAGATCTTGTGGGCTAGTTTGTTGATAAATCATAGTGCTGTAGGTGTTTATTTTGATATTTGGGCAGCATGTGCTGCAACTGCTGCAAGTAGCGACCTAGTTCCTATTTTTAGGTCGGATTGTACTAGGATTGGTCAAAACGTTTGCTGAGCCTAACTTCATACAAACAAAGATCCGTTATGACGATTGTAAGTGCTTCGAAACGTATGTTTGGCTCGAACTATTGGCGAGGCCTCAATACTGCGTTGCGACTATGCATCACAAATCGTATCGTTCGTTTGTTTGTGGCGAAAATGTGGCTCGCGTGTACGTTCGTAAGCTAATACGAAGCTGATACTGAAACCGCTCTAAACGCGAAATGCAAATGATAAATAAAACTGGGTAAAAGAACTTGTTCCATATTGTAGTTATATTATATCGTTTCAGGATGGACGCAAAATAACAAAATGGCTTTACTTATTGAGCCGGTGCCGCCATGCCGGGCTGAGTCGGCCAATGAAAAAACGCCCGTTACATTAACTTCGAAGAAAAATCCTAACATAAAGCGCATTTGTTTGATAATGTGTATACAATGAATGAGACTGGATCGATTGGACTGAAAGCGTATCATTAGTACATATTTTTCGTATTGATATTATGTTAAAAATGTTTTTTTAGATAAAAGAATCTAGCAACTTAAATTTATTATTTCAGCATGAACAAAATGTTTAATCCGTTATACTAGTAGTAATAGGTATGACGACTGGGTAGAAAAATAATAATTCTAATTAGTCCGTCAGTTAGATCAACAAAAAATAATGGATACGTATTTATCGTATCAATAGAAATTGACTAAAGAATGTGAAAGTTCGGGAGTGGGGACTCCTGACGTCACGGTTAGGTAAAAAATATGTACTATATCGTGACGTCACGCGGAACTTTACCTCACTATCTTTTTTATTTTTGTTTAATTGACAAAAGAAAAAATACGCGTCCAATATATTTTGTATATGTAAATAACGGACGAATTAGAATTTTTCAGTCGTCTAGCCTATTCCATGTGTCAAAATAATCTATTTTCCAGATACAGTCATTGTAGGTAAAGTTTAAAGACAATTAAGCCCAGATATCTGTCACATTAACCGGCAAATAGTTTACTGTGACGTAAATTAAGGCCCAGTTTCACCAAATTCTTTTTAATCAGTGATTAGCTAATTAGTGTTTAAAATTAACAACGCTGTTAAAACATTTCATGTCCCACTGTGATAATCTAACAGACCGTTACTAAATCTAGCATCTAACCGAATGACTCATTTATCATTTACTCACTTTCTAAAACGACCAATACAAAATGTCATTATTTCTTATTTCTTTGACGCAAACATGTGCACTATTTCAGCTAGTTGTTTAATACGTCACGGGCTATGTGATGTGACCAAATTGAAATATCGTTGACTCTCTGCATTTAACATGCAAGCGGGATACCTCCTCTGGTGTCCTTGGGTCTTCTAATGGAATCATTATATATGGTCGATTCATATATCCACTATCAGCCAAAAGAACTGCATCTCCATACCGGTTACTTTCAAATATGGCATTTCTGTATGAGGCATTCCATATAGTCTGATCTTGACTACTGCCTGGCCATCTTGCTACCAAATCTAATATCTCTAGGTTTGCACTACGAATGGCTTGCACATTAATGGACATATAGCCTTTTCGATTTCTAAAATACTCTCCATTTTCTCCACCAGGTGATCTAATACGTACATGTGTACAGTCAAGAGCACCCAAAACCTTTGGGAACCGCGCTATATTATAAAATTCTAATTGTGCTTGTCCCCTGACTCAGGGAACTTGATAAATTCACGGCTTAGGGAGGCTATTGCTGCGGTTACTTTATGTATAATTCTGTGAGATGTAGACTTGCTTGTTCCACAATAGTCTCCTACAGTTATTTGCTGCGAACCAGTTGCATAGTATCTTAATGTCAAAAACAATTGATTTATAGGTGAAATAGATTCATTCATGTAAACAAATAGAGGTTATGTTCAATAATTATGTAGGTGAAAATGGTGAAATAAGTTAGTGTATAATTTACAAAGTACCTACCTACATAGGTAAAGCAAATTAGGAATTTACCGATCTGATGGGTATTCAAGCTTGTTTTCAATTAATTGTAATACATCCAAAACAGATTTCGATAAACGGAACCTCGTGCAAAAATCAATGTCATCATATTCTTCGAAATACATTCGCCGTTCTTTGTAAATTCTAGGACGTTTTACTAATAAATTGTCCAAATCATCTAAATTGTCTAAAATATCTTCGTTTTCGAAAATAAAATTATACGCCATGTCCATCTTGAATTCTTGACTGTAATAATAATCGTCTGTTAACAATTTAACGGACCTGTGGGGCAGCCGTTAAGTTTAACAACTGATTAAGAAAACTAATCAATCGTTAGCACATTGTGGAACACTCGTTAACCTTAACAATCTGTTAAAACAACTAACAGGGCATTTAATTAACTAACAGAGTATGGTGAAACTGGACCTTAACCAGCAAATAGTTTTACCGTTTAAAGTGTCAAGTTCGCTCAGATATTTGTCACTTTAACCAGCAAATGGTTTACTCCGAGGTTGGAGATGATGAAATAGGCTCTTAGTATTTTTACAAACTCAAAGAGTGCCATAGTATTTAAAATTACGATCTCATTGACTTAAAATAGCAGTATTAGATTTCTAGTCTCTATTGTGATATGACATGTATTTGATTGTAGGTATGTATATTAATTTATTCAAATAAATCATATTTTCTTTTGAAATGTGTTTATTTAAATTAATTAAAGAAGTGACTAAACTAAATTATAAATATCTGTAGCAATAATTAGAAAGATGGTTGAAATCTTACTGAAAATTTTGTAAGTCTTTATCTAAAAGTATTAAAAGCTGATATAAATATTAAGATTGCTGTTGCAAAAAGATTATACCTATCTATAAATATAATAAGTTTACTTTTAAGAGTGAAAATAGGTAAGTAGGTATAAATCCGTAGAAGGGATCATCTTAGATGTTCTTTTAAGCTGCTAGGACCAAACTTATGATTGGATAATTACAGTTAAATCTTCAACTTATGCTGTTGATTCGTTATTTGTCTAGAATTCTAGTCTAGAATACGTTTTACAATACCAATAATACGTTGTGCAGTTACGCCAGTTTTGCTGTCTCTTGCAGTTCATTTGACTCTTGATATTTATGCAGTCATGCCATTTTTGCAGTTTTGCCATTTGCGCAGAGTTGTTCCTTGCGCAGTCATTTGTGTAAACAGCTGTGCATTTTGTGCAAGCTATTTAAATTTGCGCAAACTGCCGCTATTTGTGCAAACTCCTGCCTTTTCCTGCGAAACCATATGCCATTTGTGCAGTTTCATATCATGTGAATACTCATGCTATTTTTGCAGTTTCATGCCCTTAGTGCAGTCTTGTGCTACTTTTGCAGTCTTGCCATATGCGCAAACTACTTCTATTTGTGTAGACTATTGCCGGAGACATGCCAATCTGTGCAGTCTCATGCTACTTTTGCAGTCTTGTGCCATATGCGCAAACTACATATATTTGTGTAGACTATTGCCGGAGACATGCCAATCTGTACAGTCTCATGCTACTTTGCCGGAGACATGCCAATCTGTGCAGTCTCATGCTACTTTTGCAGTCTTGTGCCATATGCGCAAACTACATCTATTTGTGTAGACTATTGCCGGAGACATGCCAATCTGTACAGTCTCATGCTACTTTGCCGGAGACATGCCAATCTGTGCAGTCTCATGCTACTTTTGCAGTCTTGTGCCATATGCGCAAACTACATATATTTGTGTAGACTATTGCCGGAGACTTGCCAATCTGTACAGTCTCATGCTACTTTGCCGGAGACATGCCAATCTGTGCAGTCTCATGATACTTTTGCAGTCTTGTGCCATATGCGCAAAGTACTTCTATTTGCGTAGACTATTGCCGGAGACATGCTAATCTGTGCAGTCTCACGCTACTTTTGCAGTCTTGTGCCATATGCACAATACTTATATTCGTGTAAATTGCCGTATGCAATTTACGTTTAAACACTGTTCATTTAGATAGATGCTTGCCGAACCAAATCTAAAACTAGCCAAACAAGTCTAAAGCTAGAATACGTTTATCTCGTAGTAGTGTTGAATTGCGAGTAGTATTCGTCTGTCGGCGTGTTGTTGTTGACCACATCTTTGTAATACTTCTCTTTCTCCTTCTGCTGTAAGGCGAGGAGTTGGTTCTCTTCCATCAGCTGGCGGGCGATCTCCCTGGAAACGAAAATAACATTGTAATACTTACTTATCCACAGGGTGATTTCGAATGGAAACGAAAATGGTATTGTAATACTTACCTATCTACAGGGTGATTTCGAATTCGTATGTTATCCCGAAAGGGGAGGATTAGGACCCTGGTTGTGCATAACTTAGTATAGAACCTTGCTAAAAATATATGATTCAAAACTTTTCCCAAAAAAACTATCAGCTTACAGTGCCAACAATATATTATCTTGGCGAACCTTTTTTTTTACACTAACCACACGACATCAACTAGCCCAAAACTAAGCAGAGATTGTATTACGCGAACTACATCACTGATATACTACTTTTTTTTTCTAAATCCAGACATATTACATAATACATAGAAAACACCTAGACCGTAGACAAATATCTGCAGAACATGCAAACATTTGTCCCGCAGCGGGAATGGAACCCCCCAAGCTTTGCGTCTTCGGAAAAGACTGCCTCTTCGCCCACTGCGCCAGAGAGGCCGTCGAATACCAAGTAGTGACAAACTTACTTTCTCTTTCTTTGATCAGCGATGTCCTGCCTGGCCACCTCCCGTTGTATGGACTTGGCGAGCGCCTGCCATTCCGCCTCCATCTTCTCTAGGGCTTCGCGTTTCACCTGAACATTATCACATTTAAAGTCTGCCCCACGACTTGTGTACGATTCTCACTTGCGCGCGTCGGAGCGCATTTTATAACATGCTAAAGGAAATTGAAACGGCCACAAAACAGTTAAGTTCCTTTTTTGGTTACACAGCGGATCTATTTCTGTCAGTGTTTGACAAAGCTCAAAGCTGCGTAAATTGCATGCAATTAAGGAACTTAACTGCTTTGTGGATGTTTAAATTTCCTCTAGCATGTTATAAAATGCGCTCCAATGCTCTCCGACGCGCGCCGGTAAGTGTAAATCCTCTGCCTATAGTATAAAGGCAAGTATATATAAAGTCCTATAGACGCGGCGCTGCTATAGCAGAACTATCACTATCACAACATAATATAAAACAAAGTCGCTGTCTGTCTGTCCCTATGTATGCTTAGGATCTTTAATGTTACGCAACGGATTTTGATGCGGTTTTTTGAGTGATTCAAGACGAAGGTTTATATGTATAACTGGCACCCGTGCGAAGTCGGGGCGGATACTACTAGCGAATAATTCAAATATTTAGTTGTTACATATTTATGCTCTTCTGGACTTATGTACGATTCACACTCACCGGCGCGCGTCGGAGAGCCTTTTTATAACATGCTAAAGGAAACTTATTTGCATGCAATTCACGCAGCTAAGAGCTTTGTCAAACACTAACATAAATAGATTCGTAAGTAGATACAAGCAGTAATAGATGCGTAAATTGCATGCAAATATGGAAATTAACTGCTTTCAATTTCCTTTAGCGTGTTATAAAATGCTCTCCGACGCGCGCCGGTAAGTGAGAATCGTACATAAGTGGTCTTATTTCGAGCATTTCGCAGTTTATTATAATTTTTTGCTGACAAAAGGAATGATTCATGCCTTACACAAAGTGAATCATATTTTCGGGAATCTTTAATTTTACATGCCCATATGTTTCCACACCATATGTTTGGCCGATTATACAGAATTCTGCATGCCAGTGTATCCACAATACATGACATGATGATGACATGCAATATAATGGATTGTGTTTACCTAACTAAAAGTAATTTCGTCTCTATTAACTCTATTATCTCTATCTCAAATATACGAGACATCTCACATACGGTCAACTGATCCCAAACTAGGCAGAGCCTGTACTATGAGTACCAGAGACTGCTGAACATACATAGATACTTAGAAAACACCCAGACACATACAAATACAAATATCAATACCGCTATGGGAATCTAACCTACTTATCTCAGTCTACTCGCCCACTGCGCCACTACGTCATGAAATACTGTCGTTACCTTGGCAGCAGCCATCTGCTCCTTTTGCGCTGCGTAGAACTTCTTCAATTCCTCTTGGTTCATGCCTTTGTACATGAAACCGATGGCTCTGGAACGGTTACACAATTGAACTATCATAACAGTTGAATAAAATGTATGTATAACTAATAGTTATATCGAAGTGTTGAGATGTTTGTACGAAGCCGCCACTATGAGTGTTCGAGTACATATCAAAGGGATATTTACCATGTTTTTTTCATAGCGCATGCAACTGCGTCGAAATATCGCGAAACAGCAGAACTCACAAATCATGGTAAATACCCCGTTGATAAAACTTATGATACTTAATACTTATAATAAACTTATGTTCAAAACCATGATAGTTTCAAAAGATGATTTTTAAATCATCAAGTCAAATTTTGACTTCAACTTATAGTGTAGTGAATTCTGAGAAACTCTATTCATCGTTAAACTAGCCAGTAAACAGCTAAAAGTAATTTCGTCTCGTATAATCTCCATCTACAAGAAAAAGACAACTCCTTTGAGTTTAACAATAAGATTAGTGAAAATCTTTCCAATATCACTACCACTATCTATTTAAATTTTATTTACCATAAATGACTATCATGTAACTATATTATGACATCTACCTCTCTAATATTTGTTAGGTATTATTGTGCCCAACAGGGTCTATAATGATCTTTTAAGCTGTACATTTACTTTCACGCTCATGGTGTGGTTTACTTTGGAGTTCTATTTAGATCACTTTGGTTAAGCATCTTTTCGCCGAGTACTTGGATGAGCGACCAATTAGTGGCGTTTAGATCTCCATGCTTCGGAACAAAGATAATGCTACGAAGCTTCGGAAGGCACGTTAAGATGTTGGTCCTGGCTTTTTCACTCATTAAGCCATGTGAGAGGCCTTCAGGTGGCCTTAAAACTCCGACAATAGAGCTTAGCTTAACTCATACGAAGAAAAAAAAACCAACTGGATATTTACCATCGTCCCAGGATTAATATTCCGGAGTAAAATTTTTACTCGTCAAGTAAACACGCTAATTACCTACCAGATGATGTTCCAAGTAGGTAGTCAGTATAGCGTCTTAGTAGTGGGAAGGATATAGTGCGAACCAAACCCACGAGTGCTAGTTTGACACTGAATTTACGATAAAGTTATTATAAAAATGTATGCATTTGCAGAAAAATGTACTTGTGTGAGTAGGCATACAAATGCGATTGAAATAGAACTGTCGTTGTAATATTTAGAATGATTTATAAAATTACCATTAAATAAATAAATAAATAATGCGGGACGTAATCACACAGCATCATGCAGTTTAGCCTATGAGTACTGCTATTCGTAAAATAACGTCGTGAAATGCGATCGCGTAGTTCCATGTGACTTTAGTTGGTGATTAGCGTACTCGGAATTTACTTCAACCACCACATACCATACCAGCCCATATCAGTCCACTGCTGGATATAGGCCTCCCCTAAGGGGGATATGCCCATAATTCCCACGCTGGGCAATCGGGTTGGGGATCGCAGGACACAGCTCGCTGCTGCGCATCGGGATCAGGGAATGTAGCTGTACCGGTGTTAGGCTGCACTATGTCACAAGCAGCCGGCCGCCAGAGCCCCGTTTTTTTCAGGGTGCACCGCATGCAAGTGAGGTTGGTTTGGGTTCCGAAAATGGGGGCTGGAACCCATTACACCCCGGATTTTTTTAATTAGTTCGGAATTTACTTGAGGATGGGGAAAGACACCCTCAGGCTACCGCATAGACCTTTAGCGAACTAGAAAAACAGGCTTACCCGTTCTTTTTCAACGCACTCTTGGCCACATCCGGGTTCTCAGTGAGCATGTCTGAAGTGAGGTTGTTGTACATTTCCGCTGTGTTATCTGCTTCTTCTTGCTCCTTCATTATCTGATCCAGCTGTTTCTTCTCTGCTGCCTGTAATTCAGAGAATGATCTCACTCAATTATTACTTACAAATCGTTACGTACACCTGGCACAACAACATCACCGGTCAACAGTTCACTGTTGGACACAGACCTCCTCCATTAAGGGGAATGAGCCCATAATCTGGATGGGCATTTGCATGGATGGGGGATCGTAGGGCTTCTCGCAACCGAGTCTGCTGCCCATCAGGAGATTGGGTTAGGAGTTTTGCGGAGTGCCCTAGGCGGACAGCAGCGAGTACATCATTTCCTGATAATGCCTTATGAGGAAGGCGAAACATTCTCGAATTTCTATTGGGCTTTTGTGAAACTCGTCAGAGAAGGTTAGCGGAATTTATACTAAATATCTTGAGTTGGGTTCCAAAGATTGAGCTTGGAACTCCTTACACACTCAGGAATGCATCATCAGTCCTACTGTGTCATGTGTTTAATGTACGATTCTCACTTACCGGCGCGCATCGAAGCGCGCCAAGAGCGCATTTTATAACATGCTAAAGGAAATTGAAATATCCTCAAAGCAGTTAAGTTCCTTATTTGCATGAAATTTACGCAGCTTTGAGCTTTGTCAAACACTGATATAAATAGATCCGCTGCGTAAATTATATATAAAATATTAATAATTAAGTACTTTGTGGATGTTTCAATTTCCTCTAGCATGTTTTTAAAATACGCTCCGATGCTCTCCGACGTGCACCGATAAGTGTACAACACCTAGCCACACTAGCACCCATACCTTTCAAACCGAAAACAGCATAGCTGCTTCACGGCAGAAATAGGCATGGTGGCAGTACTTCCCCGGACGAGCCCTCCACAAAGAACTACTGCAACTGAGATACAACGGTGTTGTAAAACTGAAAGTGCACTTTTGCTTGCTCTGCTTGATCGATGGATTGACGGAGAGTCCGATGCAGAGGAGGGGAATGAGTCGTCCAGTGAATGCACATCCAAAGAAAGCACATCCCAATATTTCATGAAATTCAAAGCTAAATTCGACCAAGTTGGCACGAGGTCAATTATCGGAAAGTTTCCTTACCAGAGCCTCGTTATATCGCAGATTCGCCTGCCCCAGTCGGTACCGGCAATCGCGCTCCAATTGGTCCAGCTCGCTTGCACGTGCGTCCCTAGCTTTTATTGCCATCTGCGGGAAAAATAAGTTAGTGATTCTCAAAACCTATGTGATTGCGAATAATGTACGATTCACACTTACTGGCGCGCGTCGGAGAGCATCGAAGCGCATTTTAAAACATGCTAGAGGAAATTGAAACATCCACAAAGCAGTTAAGTTCCTTATTTGCATGCAATTTACGCAGCTTTGAGCTTTTTCAAACACTGACATAAATAGATCCTTAAGTAGTTAAAGCACTAATAGATGCGTAAATTGCATGCAATTAAGGAACTTAACTGCTTTAAGGATTTTTCAATATCCTCTAGCATGTTTTAAAATGCGCTTCGATGCTCTCCGACGCGCGCCGTTATGTGAGAATCGTACATTAGAAGAACCTTCCATAACCAGCATTCTATTGACGATCGATTTGCGAAACAATAGTTCTTCTGGATTAATCTTATCATCATCATCATCATCATGATGTTCACCTGGATTAATCTTATACCTAATCGAATTGAATTAAAAAGCCCCGTCTAAACGGGTCTTTGTAATTTGAATTACCTACCTCTTTTCAACATTACAAATTGTCGACTCGACGAAATACAAGCTGTTGATGTTGATTGGTCTACTAGCTAAAGCAATAGCACATAAATATTTAGCAAGCTGTATGTTTATACTACCAATTGTATCTACTTTCATTACATACTGTCCGTTATGTTCTGTATGTTTATGTTGGTATGAATACCTACAATAATGAGTTTTCCATTAATCTATCAAGTTCTTGAGTGGAGACCGCAGTTCGGCAAACGTTCTGCGAAAGGCTGCTGATAGAAGCTGGATGCGTAGAGCTCAGGACAAGCAATGGTGCTCGTTAGGGGAGGCATATGTCCAGCCACTGGACTGCTATAGGCAGACGATGATGATGATCAATCTATATACTAGCTTAACTACATGTTTTGAAAGGTATGTATTTAATTTAATTTACAGGTGTACCATGTAAGCAGCTTCTGCCTTCTTCCGCTCCTCTTCAGCAGCCTTCCTCTCCTGCACCTGTTGCTCCAGCCATGCGTTCTTCTGAGCGGCCATTATCTTCTTACGCTCCTCATAATCTAGGTCTTCGCCTTCGAACCTGAGATTGTCAAAAGTATGAAAACCAAGTAGAGAAGTTAGGAATGTCAAGAAGTTTGAGATTTCAATACGATTGAAAACTACAAACTTGATGGCTTATTCCACGAAATGATATATCCAAGTATTTGGAATGATACGACGGTGCTCCAAATTATTCTACTACTATACCGGCCTATATCAGTCCACTGCTGGACTAAAGCCTCCCATAATAAGAAGGGGGGTATGCCCATAAACCCTATTGTATGGCCTTGTGTATGGCATGCGGGTTGGGGATCGTAGGTCAACTTCTCGCACCAGCGACGCTGCTCGTCGGGGGTCAGGGAACATAGCTGTGCCGGTGTTAGTCTGCGCTATGCCGCAATCAGCCGGCCACCAGAGCCCCGTTTGTTAGTTAGCAGGGTGCGCCACGGGCAGGTGAGATCGGCTGGGGTTCCGAATGTGATGATCTTATAGATAGAGGAAAGGCTAAGCTCGGAGTTTCTGTGAAGAAAAGAATCTGCAACGAGACTATCCGACATAGAAATTATATGACCTATGTCTATGTCGAGAGATAAGCAAGCTGAAGTCGAGCTCAGGACAGGGTGTAATGGCGCTCATTAGGGGAAGCCTATGTCTAGCAGTGGACTGCTATAGGCTGATGCTGATGATGATGATGATGATATGTTGTGGGCCTAGTGGTAAATACATTTTTTGTTGTCTATTGTCAGACAGCAACTCTAGCAAAAAGTTGAAAGTTGCTCCGCTAAAGTTACTAAGTATTCTGTGTATTTTGATTTGCAAAAACATACTTCTGCGCACTGGACATGCCGACCGGCTCCCCGTCCGTAGCCCTCGGAGGCAGCTGCTTCTTCAGGACTTCAGGGTCGTTCAGGTCATACTCGCGCGTATCCTCCTTGCGCTGGTACTTCTGACGGTAGGAGTCGATCTCCGCATTGATGCGGCGACGCTCCTGTGAACAAAAATATGTAGCATGTAAGTTGCACCGAAGCAGGATTAGGTTCTCTCTTCAGTCAGGTTATATTTAAGGGCGCATGTATGTTTGACATATTATTTGTCGGTCGCTGTAGCCCAAACGGCTGGACGGATTTTGACGAATGAAGTGTCGTTGGATTTTTCTACACCACAGGGGTGACATAGGCTATACGAAATTTCGAAAAATCTAATATGGCGACTGTAAACCATTTTCTATTTACGATGAACTAAAAAGTACTAAAATATCCTGTCTGCAGGTGGGTCTTTTTTTTTAAATAAATACTTACTTGTTTGTATTGAAACAGTTCACCTTATATATAGGTAGGTGACATAATATGGGATCGTGTTACGTACACGTAACGTACCTATCTTTTTTTCTTTTTATAGTTTATAGACTTGGGTACGCTTGGTTGGTTCCTATTGGTAAGTGAATATGCGGTCGACGATGTAGCAAGCTTGCCTAGAATGCTGGCTAACTCTTCGCTTGAAGACCCCGAAGCCCTTTACTTCACCGGGACACCAGGCGGCGCAATCAGTCGCCGGCTACCAACAAAATGTATACAGCTCTATAGAGAGTTCACTCACTCACCAGCGGCGGGGTGATCGGCTAACTCTGTTGAATCAGCTGCTAGCGTTTGTTTTTCCATTGTGAGCCACCCTAACGGTTTCAAAAAGAGAGTTAATAGGCATCTTCTGGGAAAGCTCGTCCCAACGTCGACCTCATCCTTGCCCACGCAAGCATCGAGGTCAAGAGCTGGCCCATAGTAAATAAAAAAAGAAAGTATATCTATCTATGCAGCCGATAATGCCCACTACTGAGTAAGGTCCTCTTCTCTATCACGCTACTATTGGCGATCTCATGTCAGCTGGATCCACTGCTCTCCTGCCTTCACAATATCCTCCGACTTAAAAAAAACTTATTTTTATCTCTATCTATATCTTATCAGGTGGACCCTCACCCACTTCGCCACGGAGGCTTTTTGATTCAGTTTAAATGTTTTAATTGATTCGGAAACGTCTTTAACTTTAAAAATACCCATGCAGGTACGCCCAACTTTCGTAATGTCGTCGACCCAACAACTTGTTTATAACAAAAAAATACACAAATGAGCTTAGAACCTACCTATATACCTACCTATATTTCGCGTCACCGGCACCGGGGAGCAAAATAAACTAGATCTATCTCAACACTCTTAAATGTAGGTATTCGGTTACTTGAGTGCGAAAAACACCTTGTAGTAAGGTGTTTTTCGCAGTTTGGGTTAAATATATTTATGTTGATATTTCTTAATTATTATTGTTATTCAAGCTATTCACACTATTTGTTTCTAAGCAAATTCTACTCTTGAAGACCTGTAATTGGCTTTCTGTTTTTATCAGTCTATACCATTGTGTTACTTTAGCTGTTCATCATCATCATCATCATCATCATCATCAGCCTATAGCAGTCCACTGCTGGACATAGGCCTCCCCTAATGAGCGCCATTGCGCCCTGTCCTGAGCTCGACGCATCCAGCTTCTACCAGCAGCCTTTCGCAGTTAGTTTAGTACTTTATCTGTTAGTTTTCCTTTATAAATAAATATTTTTTTACGAAAATAGAGCAGCGGGACTATATATGTAAGGCCGGTTTAAAAACAATTAAACCAATCATTTTAAAACGAAAAAAATCGTTTAAAATTGAAAAAAAACGATTTAATACGGCTGGTGTTGATGACTATGTTTTTCTTAATTATAATTAAATTTCCTTGATTTTATCGATATAACGGAGTAATAATCTGTGTAAAGATTTTTTAATTGTGTGATACTTATATGTAGACTGATATTGATATACCTACTGAGTGTTTAATTCTAGTTGGGCCGTCCCACCAAGCGTAGATAGATAGATAGATAGATAACATTTATTGTCAAAAAAATTACATGTTTTATGTTAATAGTGCCTTAAATCCTAAGATAGGTTTATCTAGACACTGGGGTTCTCTACAAATAGCATCAAATAATATAAACAATATACCAAAACAAAACTTGTAAGCACAGTATGCAGTTACGTGCACAGACACGGCGGTGTCACCCTCTTGTTGTCGTGTGACTGTAAGGTGCGGTATGAAGTTGAATAGAAGTGATCCGACAATCACGCGCCTCCAGCCAGCGACCAGTGAGTGACAACGCAGCGCTTGAGTTGAGTCTATAGTATGCTCCTTTTTATTGCAAAGTAAAAAATTGTGCAATTATAAGATTTCAGGGAAATTCATATTAAAATAATTTAAGTTACGATTTAAAATGTTTAGTTAATATGGCTTTAATATTTGTTTATTTTGTTTTTAAGTTCGAATGACAAATTTTATTAAGGTATGTTAATAAGTTTTGGGAGGTTCGCTTGCCATATACGATATAGATATCTATCTACGCTACGTTAGATATATAGATATACTTATACATTCTTTATTGTTCACCAAAAAAAAAACAACAATTTGCACGAAATTTACAATAAAAAAAAAATATACTAAGGGCGGTCTTATCGCTAAAAGCGATCTCTTCCATACAACCTTTGGATGGACACGAAAGTACGATAAACAAAAGACGGCGGTGTACATACGAGAGTAGCTACATATATCATACACATACCGAACTAACTAAGAAAGTAGATAAAAGCGTAAAGCGTATAAAAGCGTACCTAATTAAGTTATACAAACGATGTGTTCTTAAATAAAAAAAAATTCTTTGTTTTCAAATAATATAAATAAATCAATTTGATTCGGTTTAAAACCAAACTCACACTCTCGTTGACGAAGTCGTCACTTGTATTGTGACTCGACCGTTGCAATGTGCCTATACACACATGCACACACCTAAACTGCTGCGCGCGGCCGCTTTTGTAGGAGAGTTTTCAACCGATTAGAACGACTTGTTTAGGGTTTAAAACGGCAACATTTGATTTAAAACGTTTTAAATCGGTTGTTTTTCTATAAGCGGGACCTAGCGAGAAGTTTATAAAACTTTGACATCTCCATACAAAAATATATATTACGCTAACATTGTAGTAAGTTGTGTTTTTCGCACCAAGCCACTGGAGCATATAGAGTAAACTATACCTCCATCTCCCTCTCCTGAAGCACCACAGCTAGGTTACTGTCCTTGATCATCTGTTGTGCGAAAGCCAAGTCCTTGCGACTTTGCTCTTCGCGTTCTGCTTGCTTCTCGGCGATCTGACGCTCTAGGAATGGAACATCCACCTGGAAGAAAAAGGAAGGGTTCAAATTTTCATCGTCCACAACATCATCAGTCTTTATAGAAGTCAACTGCTGACCATAGGCCTCCCGTCATTTTATTAATTTATTCTAGAGTTTGGTAACAAAAGCTACTACTAGATGGTGTTACTAAAATTGAACGCGGGCTAGAACGCGCTATCGTAGCGTTTGTAAAACCGTTCAAAGGTCCTGGGCCTTCGACGTGCTTCGACTTTGATTTGGCTTTGTCCGTGTAATTGGTTTTGTCACATATTTTTGAAAACGCATTCCTTTTCGGATAGTGTTTAAAAATTATCTTAAATATATTTGCACTAGAAAGTAGAAACGATACGCATTTAAGAAACCTTCTTTGGTGCGAAGCAAGCTTGAGTCCAGGTTTCTGTATCAGGAATCCGCACGAAGTCACATACTATCCTATTAGAAAAGATACAGAAGGCGTTTCTGCGGTACATTCACAAGTGTAATTTGGGCTTCTAACCTTTTATGTATCCAACGAAAGTTATTGAGATATATCGGTTACAACTCCCTCAGTTAGAAGAGCTTGTAACCAAATGACAACCCTCTGTAAACATTTCAGTTACACAGTAGATGCTTCCGATTTGCATAACGAGTTACTTCAACTTTACGTACTAAACAACTATGTTACCACAGGTTTTTATAGTTTACGAAAACTTTATAAGTTTCGGTATCTTTCCATACATTTTCAGTACAGCGCCTCTAGGGAAACGTGCATGAACTACGAAAATGTATGAAAAGATACCGAAACTTATAAAGTTTTCGTAAACTATAAAAACCTGTGGTAAGCCCTCTGTCCTCAGCTCAACGCATCGAGCTTCTACCAACAGCCTTTCGCAAATCGAAGGAAGAAAAAACCTACACAAGAAGCAACAGGATTTATTAATTTGATTAAAAAATAAAAATGAATAGGATAATGCTAGACACTAAGCATCATTTAGCCCCAAACTAAGCAGCAAGCTCTGCTGTTGTGGGAACCACATGGTTTATATTAGATATTTGCCTAATTGTTCATAAAAAAAGTAAAAAGTTCACTAAAATAAGAGAAACACATAATATAAATACCCGACACAAAGACAAACTTTAGCTATCATATTCTAGAATAAAAATGCTAAATAAAAGCCCATATTATATGGCAGTAAGAATCTTTAGCAAACTTCCCATTTAAATAAAAAATTAAAACAAAACTCTCCGGCTTAAGACTTAATGTTACCTACATTTATTTATGCAAATAAATATCTTGTATCTGGTAAAATTATTTTATACCCTTTTCTGTACATAGCTACCTAGTACATACATTGAAAGCACCCAGACTCGAAATAAATATTTGTAGATGACACAAACATTTGTTCCGAGGCTCACTAGGCCATAGAGTCATCCTGCAAGAAATCTCTCGAGATATTAGTTTTTTGATGTCAGTTAAGTTCTTTATCGTCATTTTTAATTAGTATAATGTATTTGGATGTTTTGTATGTATGTTCCTAGGTTCCTACATAACTCCGCAACGGCTGGACGGATTTGTAAGAATCTTGAAATATCTATGTATGTATATTTGAGACCTTGGTGGTACCCGAACGAAGCCGCGGGTAGAAACAAGTATGCTATAAATAAGGTTTTAAGGCTTATTAGACCACGTGATATTCAGTCTGTCTTAGTAAGACTGTCTGACACTATGCGTAGTGTAATAAGAGTAAGCCACTAATGGCCGGTTCCTATATTATACCGTTACCGATCGACGCTTCGTTTTCCCTTGAAAAACTGTCAAATTTTCGACGCCTCGTTGTTAATTTTTGACAGTTTTTCAAAGGAAAATGAAGCGTTATCGATTACGGTATAATATAGGATTCGTCGGTAAGTCGGTTATAGTAGATCTGGTTAGTCACGACAGACTGGTGTAATAAGCCTTTTTATCAGATCAAATCTCACCCCGATCTTCCTGTTCCTCGCGTTGAAGATCCTGTTCCGCCTCTCGAGCTCGCATTGCCGTTTCCTCTCCCTATTCTGGGCCTCCTTACGATCCCGTTCGTTCGATATCTGTAGTTTCATCATTTTAAGTCCAGTAAAAGATCAAAAGGAATACAAAAATATCCGCGCCTTGGCAGTCGACCGATCAAACAAAAGTCGATGTTGTTTAGTTGTCATGGAAACAATCTTAATGTAATACGGAAGAGGTTTTATTTAGAAATATTCCCGATTTTTGGGTAACCAAAGAGTTTTTTTTTGCCAAGGCGAGAGCGTGGCTCTCTGTGATGGCTGTTGTCATGTTGTCAGGGAATGCCCAATAGCACAATATAAATTAAATCGATGGGGCATTGAGTTACGATAGTAACAATATATATCAATGCGATGGGGTATGTATTCTTCCCACAGATATAGAAGAGAACTAGATAGTTTTAAAATTCAATACGGCTGATCTCTACTTTCTTATGTCCAATATCATCAGTTAGAAAGGGATGCATACATATATGACGGCGCCGATGCCTCTGTGGCGCAGTGGGCGAAGGTCCGCCTGAGACGCAGAAGGTTGTGGGTTCGATTCCCGCTGCGGGACAAATGTTTGCATGTTCTGTAGATATTTTCTCGGGTCTGGGTGTTTTCTATATAAGATATGTATGTATTTACAAAACAAAAATTATATGTGTATTATATCAATCATGTGGTTCCCATAATACAAGCTCTGCTTAGTTTGGGGCTACATGGTGCTGTGTGATTACGTCCCGCATTATTTATTATTATCAATGCGACTTCAAAAAGTTAATCGTACCAGATGTCTCATTTAATAACTTAGTTGCACACCGAAATGATCGGCACCAGACCTTTATTTGCAAACTTTGATAAACATTTGTTGAAATTCAAATAACTTCAATTTGACAAACTGGCAAAATTTGTGAAAACAGAACCGTTGCGTATCATTTCAGTGTGCAACTGAGTTAGTAATTGAGGCCTCAGGGCGCTCGAACAAGTTTCTATGCAGGTTCATACAAATGCCCTGGTACGAAGTCGCAGAAATCGCATTGAGATAAAGTATGCATCCCTTTCTAGCAAATGATATATGGACATAAGAAAGTAGAGATCAGCCGTAGGAGTTGACGTTCAGAGCATAGTGAATTTTAAGGCTTTATCTGGTTGTCTTCTATATCTGTGATTCTTCCTATTCAGTGCCAAGCGCTCAAACAAAGCATTGAGGTCTATGAAGGTGTGTAAAGGATTGGATTAAAAAAATGGCGGCTAGGTACTAGACACTAGCAGTGTTTTTGAACTATGATATGAAGCTGAAAAATATTTACATACCTACCTACTCAGTATTAAAGAAGTATTTAGGTTTGGCGGTAATGAAAGTCATAATTATAATTTTTTATATCATCAAGGAAAAAGTCAGCATAAACATTACAATATTTATTTATTATTTACTAGCTGACCTGCCCGCAACTTCGTTTGCGTGTGTAAACACTTTTTAAAGTACGCGTTTTTATTCCCGAACATGTTTATTTTATACGTAGCCCTAACTATGTACGGAATAAAACGTAGGTACAAACCTACATTACCAGGTTAGGTCCGGTGGGTACCGGGGCGCGTTCCCGGGCGCGTTCCCACTTCCACTTCCGTTGCCTTTTCCGAGCCCTTTTTTCTTTTTCCATCGCCAAGTCAACAGCCAGTTAAAAAGTATCATAATAATAGATATCATAAGTTTTTATATCCCTACTTGTAGCTTGAGAAACTATAGATTCTCCTCCCCATGCAAACTTTCATCCCCTATCTGTCCTTTCCACATATCATAGAGTTACTATGCTAAAATTCAGTATATTTTAAATGCTGAAAATACACTTGCTCTAGGGCACGAGCTGCGACTTGACCCGCAGCTGCGAGGCCCACAGTCAACTAGTGTATGAGTGCTGAAAACACACTTGTTTCAATGAATTTAAACTTTAGAACTACGATGTCAACGAAACTCTAAGCAAATGGGAGTTCATGTTGTTCATGTTGATATCAATACTTTTTAGTGCTTTGGAATTAAATACTAACCCCCCCTACATTTAAAGCTTCTTAATGTGAACGAATGCTCTAAAGTTAGCCCTGTCACTGTTTGTCATTATCCAATGGTAAGCCATTTGATAATGGCAGTGACAGGGCTAACTTTAGAGCTAGAGCTTTCTGTTGTGACAGGGCTAACATGAACAACATGAACTCCCATTTGCTTAGTTTCGTTGACATCGTAGTTCTATAAGTTTAAATTCACATAACGCAAAGGTTAGCTGAGATGGCAATAGTTTAAGGCATTGTTTATCTTTTGACATATTTTTATAAGTAACGCCATTATTATTTTATATTTGACATTCCAATTTTAAAGAGATCTGATTGAGTTTTCAAACATGTGTCAAAATAAATAGAAAATAATAAAAATCGAGCCCAAAAAAGTTTCATTCCCAATTTTCTCACCCTTAGGGTTGATATTTTTTCTTAAAATTTATATGGGACCAATTGGGAAGTATACCCATTCCAACGAAAAAAGAATTTTCCAAATCGGTTCATAAATAACAGAATTTATGAAACATTAAAAAAAAATACAACCGAATTGAGAACCTCCTCCTTTTTTTGAAGTCGGTTAAAAATCAAATGCGCTAAAGAGTATTAATATCAAATTCTATGCCAATCACCCCCAAAATAACTTTCTACCCCTTTTTAACCCCGTTAGGCGATGAGTTTCAATAAAATACGAAATACAACTTCCATCAATGGACCAAGGAATCACGTTGTCCCATACAAACTTTGCCCCCGTTTTTCACCCTCTTAGGGGTAAAATTTTGGAAAATCCTTTCTTATCGGATGCCTACGTCATATATAGAACACATCCTCCATGTTTCAGGTCTCTTGGTGTGCGTTGATCCGTCAGTCATTCAGGACAAAGGGTTTTATAAGTATAGATGTTAATTTTTTTCTGCAGCAGGCCAAAACTAGCTTTGCAATAGTTAACTATGAGATAGTGTTTTTATCTTATAACATAAGATAGAACTTTATTGGGCTCAAACAATTACAGCACAGAAAAATAGAAAAACACCAATTAGAATGATAATACATGTAGGTAAATTGGTAGTTAAATTTGCAACACTACCAATCTATCTCCACACTACACAAAAGTTATCTGGAAGAAACTGCTTTTTAGCATTAAGTTCGCCTGTGTACTTGTATTTTATCTTGTGCAATAAAGAATTTTCTATCTATCTAGTTAGTTACAGTAAAATAACAAAGGTAACTGAATATTAAATAAAAAGAATGATATACAGTCCTGATTTCCGAAGTTTTGAATAACTTAATGTACGGGGTTCCAACCCCACATAGCACATCCTACATCGGCACAGCTGCGATCCCCAATACCGCATGCCCAGCGTGGTGATTATGGGCATATTCCCCTTTATTAGGGGAGGCTTAGGTCCAGCAGTAGCCTTATGCCTTGATCTATTCTCGATTGGATGTGAAATGTACTAGCGTAATGCTCTTTAAAACTAACAAAAAAGTCATAGGCACTTAGCTACGCAAACGGCGTAGCTACAGTACTTGCGTAGCCATGTAGCACTGTTGCGTAGTCACGTAGCACTGTTGCGTAGCTATTTAGTACTTTTTTAACCACGTAGCACAATTGCGGAGCTATGTAGTACTGTTACGTAGCCACGTAGCACGCTTGCATAGCTACGTAGCACTTGCATATCTACGTAGTACAATTGTATAGCCAGATACGGAGCACTGTTTGATAGCTACGTAGCACTGTTGCATAGCTAATAGCAAATGCGTAGCACATTTATAGCACATGCGCAGTACTAGTGTAGCTACGTAGTATTGTGGCGTGGCTATGTAGCACTGTTGCGTAGCCACATAGAATAGCTAAGTACAAGGCTTGTAGAATTTCTTTTTTTTGTATGAGCTAGCAGGTAACTCATCCTCGCCTAAGTTGGCCGCCGATATACATAAAAACCTGGGGCCATCATCTAAACGTGCCGTCTTAAGCATAAGTAGTTAATAAATCTCTAATATCATAAACTGGGGTGTACGGGGTTCCAACCCCTATCTTCGGAACCCAAGCCAACCCCACCTGCACGTAGTGCACCCTGCTAAACAACGAACGGGGCTCTGGCGGCCGGCTGATTGCGGCATAGCACAGCCTACATCGTCACAGCTAAATCCCCTGGCCACCGACGGGCAGCAGCGTCTGTGGTGCGAGAAGCTGTGCCCTGCGATCCCCAACCCGCATGCCCAGCGTGGGGATTATGGGCATATCCCCCTTTATTAGGGGAGGCCTATGTCCAGCAGTGGACTGATATAGGCTGAGGTGGTGGTGTGGTAATATCATTAATACTAATCACCATGTTATTACATATCATATTAATATTATAAATGCGAGCGAATGTGTGTGTGTGTGTTAGTATTTTTGTTCCCAATCAACTCCGTAACGGCTGAAATGATTTGGATGAAACTTGGAATATACATATAGTGCATGATCTGGATGAACACATATGTTTTAGGTGTACTATATATTCAGGTACCCCGTGGGTAAAGACGCGAGCGAAAGCTTGTTCTATTTGTATCCGAATAGGGATGACGGCTGAAAAATTCGAATTAGTCCGTCAGATAGTTCAACAACAAATATGGGACACGTATTTTTTCTTTTGTCGATTGAACAAAAAATGACAAAGATATAGTGCGTTAAGTTCCGCGTGACCTCACGGCGTAGTACACTTTTTACCTGGCGTGAAGTCACGAGCCTCCACTCCCGAACTTTAAAGCTCTTTTTTTTATACTACTAAGTTAGCAAACAGGTATACGGTCCTCCTGATGGTAAGCGGTTCCCGTAGCCTATGGACGCCTGTAACATCAACAGGTATAACATGCGCGTTGCTGACCCTTTTAAACATTTTAAAACGCCCATTTTGAAACGCTGCATATTGTAGTCTCTGGGGAAAACCTCGGCAGGGAGACCATTCCACAGCTTGATTGTTCGCGGGAGGAAATTCCTCTGGAACCTCACAGTTCGAGAAGATAAAGGTGGCAATGTATGTGGATGATACCTCAGCCGATGTCGAGCGGTGCGAAGATAAAAAGAAGCAGCAGGCGCCGTCTCAAACAATTCTCCGGAACACTCTCCATTATACAAGCGGTAGAACACACAGAGGGAGGAAAAGTCTCTCCTAAAACTTAAAGGTTCAATACCACTTGTGAGTATGGGATCGTCGACAAGTCTCGTAGCTTTTCTTTGAATCGAGTCAAACGGCTTAAGCTGGTACTCGGGTGCTCCTGCCCAAAGATGACAGCAGTACAACATGTGGGGCCGGACTTGCGATTTATAAAGAAGCAGCCTTTGCACCGGACTGAAATAGAGCTTTGCCCTGTTCAGCACACCGAGCTTTTTAACCGACTTCAAAAAAAAGGAGGAGGTTCTCAATTTGGTTGTATTTTTTTTTGATGCCAACTTTGCCTGGTTCTCTAGATGACTACAGAACTGGACGTCGCTAGAGATGTCCATACCTAAGATCCATAGCAATACTCTTGCTAATTTTATTTATTTATTTATTCAATTTTGGGACAAAGGTGTATTGTTGAATTGCGGAGCCACAGAGAAACGGGTTTTCTTGGCAGTGAACGCGCAAACCTGTGTCTTTGTGGGGTTAAACTGAACCAGGTTAAGATCTCCCAAGTCCGAAACTCGGCTTAATATTCCCTCTATTTCATATATAGATATACAGCTCTTGATCTCTGTCAATTATAATTTATTTGATAAATAAAAAAAATACGTGTCCAATATTTTTTGTTGATCTATCTAACCGACTAATTAGTTTTTTTTTCATCCCTATTCCACGCGGGCAAAGCGCGGGTGGAAGCTCATTTGAAATAAAAGGGAATTAGTGGTGACGATAGGTTAAAAACGAACCTGTTAGCACCAACGTTTTGCTAAGTATATTTTTATTTGTTACCCTTATTATTTATTTATATATTCTTTATTACACATTAAATGTAACAAAAAGTTGGGCTTAATGCTACGAGCATTTTCTACCAGCCAAACCTGTGGTTTGTTTTTAGATGGTGGTAGGCGTGCTATATCTAATCTTAAAATTACTTGAAACTACAACTGTATAATATACTATTTTATAAATAAACTACATATAAAATTACATACACCTATGTACATAAATACTTATAATATACAAATAATATAAATAAAATACTTACATAACAAGATAAATAATTAATTATTAATACTAGCTTCCGCCCGCGGCTTCGCTCGCGTGGTACTGGGATATAAAGTAGCCTATGTGTTACTCCAGGTCACGAACTATGTATATTCGAAGTTTCATCCAAATCCGTTCAGTAGTTTTTGGGTGAAAGAGTAACAAACATTCATCCATTTACAAACTCACAAACTTTCGCATTTATAATATTAGTAGGATAGCATAGGATAGGAAGTAGGAGGTAGGAAGGATATTACGAAAGATTTTGATTGAAAAAACGGAGTTAGATTAAATTCTAGCTGAAATTTAATACTTATTAGTTAGCTTTAGCAGATCGGCCATGTTATCTGTAAATGCCGCTGCTATAACTATCTAAATTCTACGCACGAGAGAAACACTGCGCGGTCGGCACCAGTCGCAAGGTTAACGAACGTCATTCGTTCGGCAACCAAACCACCGAGCGGTCGTGTCGCGTCGCACAGTGGTTCATTCCCGCAATATAGTAAACAAAGTGTTCTGTGACATTGTGATAAAAAACTACGATTTTGCAAGTGTTATGTGATTATGACAAGTGTATTGAAGAAGTCAAGAGGTACCAAAGGCAAGTCTGAATCGATGCAAGAGGATTTACCTGTGAGATGGGGGCCCGAGTCCCGGAAGGAGGACGTCTCTAAGCTGATCAAGTATATAGACGACAGTGTTATTGGCAAGGGGAATGTATTTTGTGGCCCGTTTGGAAGGAGGAAAGGTAAGTGTTTCGTTAATTTATAGGGTATAATATTATAAAAGATATTTTTTTTATTAATAAAATAAAGCACTGGTAGTTCCACCTCTACCGTTTACAGGTAATGGGAATCAAAGAGGCCAGTTATATTGTTTGTCCATATTTAATATGACGTAAAATAAACATTTTGTAGGAATAAGCTTTAATGAATAACGTAAAATAATGTAATATTTCAATCAAATTGGGTTAACATATCATATATTTTTTTAAACTAATTAGAACGGCCAAAAAGACATTTACTCTAACTAAAATAACTTACTTATTAAAATTAAATTAATAATGATAATTGGAAAAACATATAATCATGTGGGTCATGCATACACAATTCATAAAAACAAAAAAAAATGTCAATGAAAGAAGATAAATATTCATATAAATGTATGATATATATAGCCAGTGGATCAGGCTAGCGTAGCAAGTGACAGGAGCAAAGGGAGGCCTATGCCCAGCAGTGGGTGAAGTCGCGGATGATGATGATGATATGAGTTGCGCATTCGTCTCTTTTATGTGAATTATTGTAGGTAATTCTTAAGAGAATAAAGTTCTTAAACAAAAACAAAAATAGATATCTGTAGGTATAAGTTATGTATGGTGCTGACAAATAGCATTTAATTAACGTTAAGGTTATAATAATTTATAATATTATTATAACCGAGAGATTAATATTATAATAAGATTGATTCATATTTACATAATCTTTAGTGATTTCAAAAACAGAAGTCTTACAGAGTCGCCAAATTCCTCTTTTAACCAAATAAACACCCACGTTCTTTTTAAAATATCCGTCAGATTATAAATAACGAAAGGCACATGTGTTTAATGACAGAGCTGAGCTGGTAGCCTCGTAAAACTGAACTGTTGTTATTCTATCGACCATTCAAGGTTAATTGATTGTACAGATTTCCATAAATTCACTATGCATTTGATAGTCAGATTTTAATTGTTTTACAGCATCGAGATATAATAGTTTTGGTACAGACAGTTTTTCTTCCGCGTTTGTGGCTCTAGAGTATAATATCGCGATGTTTTACAGGCCATTTCTTTCCATAATATATAAGGACTAAATAGTTAACCCATTATTTGAAATAGAAAAATAGTTTTAACAGATGTCCTTGTGTTTTTTGTCTAATGCAATACCTACGCACGGTTAAATGCTGATCGTTGACGAATATGCAAATATTTCATTGGAAAATTACTCAACAACGTACTCGTACCAATGAATATTTTTAAATGCCTTTGAGATAACATGAGTTTTCTATGCATTTATTTGTATAAATGCATAGAAAACTCATGTTATCTCAAAAGTAGGTAGTAAATATCTAGGTACCTACCTACTTACATAGTGACTTTTAAAATAACTAAGATATGTTTTAATACAATTGTATATATTTTTTAAGTTACGTCGAGGAACTTCTATCAAAGTAAAAATGACTCATGACATGACTATTAATCATCACATCATAGGTACTAGTATTAAAAATGCAAAAAAAATTGTGTGTGGTTTGTGATTTGAATGAATACATAGGCTACTTTATATCCAGGTAAGCGAGTACAGTCGCGAATGGAAGTTAGTTTTTTTATTAATGTCAAAGAAAACAAAAAAAAATACAAATAGGTAACCTAAAAAAGTGTTACATGAAAAGTTTTATATTAGTAAGTCTGTTCACTCGTTTTTATGTGTAATGTTTATTAATGAAACTTCACTGGTGTAAGATTTATTCATGTGAATTTTATCATGTTCATTTATTTTTGATGTTTTACATTTTTTTTGTACATATAATCCCAATAATAATTTATTTAGTCATACATAATTTATTTGGTTCTGTATTATTTTTTGCTATTGTTTTTGTTATAATCTTAATCATTTTAATTAATTAGTGTACATGGTTTTGTGATCGTACTAATTAATAATAAATAAATAAATGTGTATTATTGTTTATTTCCCATTTAAAATAAAACATTTTTACTTTTTTCAAATTGACTTGACGATCTGTCACAAAATAAATAAAACACTCCAATCTAATAAAGCGTACGCAAATAAAAAAAACTTTAATAACGCACTAGCTTCCCCCATGGCTTCGCTCGCGTGGTACCCGGATAATTTAAATGAAATGAAATGTATTTATCGTAGAAACTGTGTACATAAACATCATAAAAGCCAGGTGGAACAAAAGTTTATCTATTAATTATAGACGTACAATATTGAAATTATATAATTTCTAAAAAGTAGCCTATGTGTACTTCCAAGTTAAAATCAAAATTCGTTCAGCCAATATTGAGATAAGTGGAAACAAACACAAACAGACACAAACTTTCGCATTTATAATAGTAGTGAATGTGATTAGTGTAATAGTGGGCCACACGACTTCGCCCGCTTACAGGTTTTCCAGTAAAAAAAAACTCTTACACTTTCTTGCATATAAACATAACCTCCGAATCAAGTCTCTAGTTATTACGATTTGGGCTATCGTCAGTCATTTAGCTTCATAAAAGTTTTGTATACATACAAGAAGATTATGTGGGTTTATTCTCAGTAGGTAGTTATTTTTTGAATGATCACTCAGTCAACTTTATAAAACTGTGTATGGACAGACAGCGCATACACTGGTACGCGTAGTCAGTTACGCGTTTTCTTTAACGACATGGACACAGAACGCGCTGCCCGTACGCAGCTTGACGCGCGTCAAAAAACTGATTGACGACGGCTCGCGTGCAAGCTAGCTCGCGCGGTACGCGTACTCCAAGAGTGTACGCGTAGCTGCAATTATGGACATGGCGTTCCAGGAAACGCGTAACTGACTACGGGTACAAATGTACGCTCTATCCGTACCCAGATTTACAGTATTAAAGATTTTTTACTTTAAAATGTGACGCACTGATAACGCCTCATTCTAAACTAGTCACCCTATTTTATGTCCTACATTTCGCGACACTGACCATTGGGCGCCAGCAAATACCTAGTGAATGCGTCATCAGATTTGGCACGGCCAATCATTGGCTATCAATATTGTCAACTATACAAATTGGACACCAAAACATCGTAAACAGTGTTTGTGATTTCATAATTTTCCATTGTTTTGTTGATAGCAATAAATTAATTACCTACGAATCTACGAACAAACGGTACCTACTTACCTATTTATTATAGGTATCTAAAATACATACTAAAGTGGCTGTGTCTATTCTATCTATCTATTTCAGTCCACTGCTGGATATAGGCCTCCCCTTGTAAAAAGGGATTACAGCGTTAAGACGAAGACGAAGTTGGGGGTTTCCCACAATATATTCCATGGCTGGACCTAAAAATTCAAAGTACCATAGAAACCTACATTCAGGACCTCACATCGCCTACCTCATTCTAGAATTCCTAGTTTACGTTAAAAAGATCTTAGGTTAGGAATATAGCCATTCTAATTTCATAACTGAAGATTCATTGCTTGCGTAGGAAAAAACTCCTCTTGAATTTTTGAAGCAAGCCTAATTACATAACCTGTTCGGTACCGGTTTTGGATGACGTCGATACCAAAAACCTGGAAGACGTGACGTGGAAAGAACCTGTTATATCAGGTGACGGGACTTTTTGACCTTTTTTGAAATGCCAATTATTCTTGAGAGGAATGTGTTTTTTTCCAAACTGAACCTAAATACAACCCAAGTATTAAATGGGTAGGTACCATAATGATTACAAAATACTATTACTGATAAATAGCTATTATTGTCTAGTAGCTTATTCTAGACGTTGAAATCTTAAAAATATAAGCATAGCAAAGGCGTCTTAAATATTAAGCATTTACGTAAGATTTATTTAATTACTCATTGGAAGCCCTAAATAAGTAATGGTCAAAAGTAAATTTCTGAAAGCCATGGTTATTTTACTCATGAAAATAACCTGACTTAACTCCATTCATATTGAGAAACGGAAGCTATGGTTAAAATAATTAATTATACTATCACACAGCATAATGTAGTCGCTTTGTATTATGGAAACCACATAAAAGATATAGACAGTTGACATAAGACATGACTAGTTATTGGTTATGTATGGGATTTAGATTCGTTCTGCACTGGATTCGATACCTCCTGAATATGCAATCCTACTAATATTATAAATGCGAAAGTTTATGAGTATGGATGGATGAATGGATGAATGTTTGTTGCTCTTTCACGCAAAAACTATTGAACGGATTTGGATGAAACTTGGAATATACTTAGTTTGAGAGAGAGAGAAAGAGGAGAACTCCTCAAGACCTCATACAGCCCATGAATATCGTAGAGAACATTGATGATAAGCATGACAATGATGGAGCAAACATCAAAACTCTAGTTCAATGCACTAAAAAAACCTATTTCCTACTAATATGGATGTACTAGCTGCCGCCCGCGGCTTCGCTCGCGTGCTACGGAGATAAAAAGTCCAGGTCACAAACTATGTATATTCTAAGTTTCATCCAAATCCGTTCAGTAGTTTTTGCGTGAAAGAGTAACAAACATTCATCCATTCATCCATCCATACATCTATACTCACAAACTTTCGCATTTATAATATTTCTGAATGCATGGATGAATGTTTGTTACTCTTTCTCGCAAAAACTACTGAACGGATTTGAATGAAATTTGGAATATACATAGCTTGCAACCTGGATTAACAAATAGGCTACTTTTTATCCCGGTACCACGCGAACGAAGCCGCGGGCGGAAGCAAGTTTAATAAAAATAAATGTAAAAGAGATTGCAAGAAAAAAAGGGGTTTTAAAAAGAAATGCGTGACCTACTATGCAATACTTTGTTATGGTGAACCTTAAGCTTCTTCCATCTTTAAGTATTATAACAACTATCAAGTATATTGCTATGACGCCGATTACCTACATAAGATGCCGGTGTAGAGTTACAGTCCTAATAGAATTGCATTATGCTGTCTGTTTGTCACGTGTATGTTCGCGTGTAGGGAAATTAGTCATGCTATTTATACCTATTTCCCTTTGTTACTATTCAGGGTCTAACTATTGTTGTGTAGTTATGTATATAATGTAAACAATAGTAGCACAGTCTGACAAGTTATCTCAAAGAGTTGTCTCAAAGAGTTATCTCAAAGAGTTATCTCAAAGAGTTATCTCGAAGAGTTATCTCAAAGAGTTAGTTATATTTGAGAATTCTTAAGTCACATGGCTATGGCAGAGACTACAATAAGCAGCGATTCAAAAAGGGCGTTTTAAAATGTTTAAAAGGGTCAGCAACGCGCATGTAATACCTCTTGATGTTACAGGCGTCCATAGGCTACGGGAACCGCTTACCATCAGGAGGACCGTATGCCTGTTTGCTAACTTAGTAGTATAGAAAAAAAAACAACAACAAAATGAAGAACCACTAAACCGGAACCAGTAGGCACTTACTTTAGGCTTAGAAGTTTTAGGGGATGCCTGCTTGGGGACTTGTAATTAAAAAAAATATCCAGCCAAATATGTACAATTTGAAGAATTTTGTACTGCTTTTTATAATCGCAAAAAACAAGCACAAAGTAATAATATAAATACATACCTATACCTGTAGGTAGAGTCCCTACCCCTGGCAGCCTCTGGCATTTTCGGTGTTTGTAAATGGAAATAGCACATGGTCCACCTGATGTTAAGTGGTAACGATTACCTATCACAAAGCATTGCATCGTAGATCATGTTTTCTATGTATGATATGTACGTATTCACAAAAAAAAAAATATGTTTATTATATCAATCATGTGGTTCCCATAATACAAGCTCTGCTTAGTTTGGGGCTACGTGATGCTGTGTGATTACGTCCCGCATTATTTATTTATTTAATTATTTATCACGCATGTTTGAAACGTGTACTGCGATGCATTGCCCTAAGTCCAACAACTTGAGGCATGAAGGTGTTAAACCACAACACAGCAATTCTGCTTCACGGCAAAAAATCGCCAATGTCAAAGCGTTATTCTTAATCTATACGCTTACTCGCTTTCTATAGAAAGCGTATAGATTAAAAATAATGTATCGTACGATACGAAATCTTTTTCGCTAGACTTCATGATCGAGCCGGTGCTACTAAACAAAACTGCCTTGAAGACCAGTAGCGAGATGGGTCGACGACATAGTACTCGTCGCAGGGCGATCGTAGATGCGACTAGCACAAGACCGTGGTGGATGGCACAAACGTCAGGGGACCTATATCCAGCAGTGGATAAAGTCAGGCTGTGGGTGATGATGATGATGATTGTATATGATATACAAGACTCCGCCCGTAGCTTCTCACGCGTGGTACCGGAATAAAAAATAGCCTATATTTTAATCCAAGTCACACACTTTGTGTATTCTAATTCACGCATTTCTTTTTAAAAACCCTTTTTTTCTTGCAATCTCTTTTTCATTTATTTTTATTAAACTTGCTTTCGCCCGCGGCTTCGTTCGCGTGGTACCGGGATAAAAAGTAGCCTATTTGTTAATCCAGGTCGCAAGCTATGTATATTCCAAATTTCATTCAAATCCGTTCAGTAGTTTCTTGCGAGAAAGAGTAACAAACATCCATCCATGCATTCAGAAATATTATAAAGGCGAAAGTTTGTGAGTATAGATGTATGGATGGATGAATGGATGAATGTTTGTTACTCTTTCACGCAAAAACTACTGAACGGATTTGGATGAAACTTAGAATATACTTAGTTTGTGACCTGGACTTTTAATCTCCGTAGCACGCGAGCGAAGCCGCGGGCGGCAGCTAGTACATCCATATTAGTTTATTAGTGCATTGAACTAGTTTTGATGTTTGCTCCGTCATTGGAATGCTTATCATCAATGTTCTCTACGATATTCATGGGCTGTATGAGGTCTTGAGGAGTTCTCCTCTTTCTCTCTCTCACAAACTAAGTATATTCCAAGTTTCATCCAAATCCGTTCAGTAGTTTTTACGTGAAAGAGTAACAAACATTCATCCATTCATACATCTATACTCACAAACTTTCGCATTTATAATATTAGTAGGATAGAGGGGATGGGCGGGACACATTGCGAGGCATGGTGATGACAGTTGGAGCAGGACATTGACCGAATGGTGGCCGAGGGTTGGTAGAAGAAGCGTCGGAAGACCAGTAGCGAGATGAGTCGACGACATAGTACGCGTCGCAGGGCGTTCGTGGATGCGACAAGACAATACCGTGGTGGATAGCACAAACTTCTGGAGGCCTATATCCAGCAGTGGCTGTGGATGATGATGATGATGAGGGTTGCTGTTAACCATATCTTAGGCGTATCCTGTTAGACAAAACTGCCTATAGACGGTCGTTTTACATCAATACATGCTTAGTTATATGTGGTTATATCAACATGCGTAGAGATTAGATAAAATTTAGCAAAACATATTCTAGTTGACATTGATCGTGACAAGGCGTGCCAACCTTGTCCATAATCATATTCAAACTGCAATTTTAAATTGTATGAAATAATCTACTGGATAATCGGACCCTTGAACTTGGGAAGGTCAGGTTTCGGAAGTAAACCTTGAGCGAATAAGGTTTCCTATGAAATACAACGTTTATCTATGTAATTGACTTAGAAGCGCTCGTGGTAAAGCTTACCTCGGTGTTCATAGCGATCCGTTCGGTCATTACGTGGATGGGTGACCTTTAGATAGATAGATAACGTTTCTTGACAAAAAAAGATGACATGTTTTTAGTTAATAGTGCCTTAAATTGTATGTTAGGTTTATCTAGACACTAGGGTATTCTGAAGATAGCATAAAATTATATAAATAATACACCAGTACAATACTTTAAGCATAGTAGGCAGTTACGCTCACAGACACAGCGGTGTCACACTCTTGTTTTCGTGTGGCTGTAAGGCGCTTTAGTGGCATTGAGATCTAAGCGCTTCCGTGCCTCGGAAGGCAGGGAACGCAGAAGCTGTACCCTGCGTTCTCTAAGCTTAGCCCAACGTGTATTTTACCACTTCTTACCAAGTCTTGCTGTGGGCCGAGTTTTCTGAATTCATAATTCCGCTATTTTTTACTAAGGCTAACTATCCACCTTATCAGAGCCATTCAAAAATTTCCTACCGACCAGCCAAACGTGTATTTTACCACTTCTTAGGTACTAAGTCTTGCTGTGGGCCGGGTTTTCTGAATTCATAATTCTGCTATTATTTACTAAGGCTAACTATCCACCTTATCAGAGCCATTCAAAAATTTCCTACCGACCAGCCAAACGTGTATTTTACCACTTCTTAGGTACCAAGTCTTGCTGTGGGCCGGGTTTTCTGAATTCATAATTCTGCTATTATTTACTAAGGCTAACTATCCACCTTATCAGAGCCATTCAAAAATTTCCTACCGACCAGCCAAACGTGTATTTTACCACTTCTTAGGTACTAAGTCTTGCTGTGGGCCGGGTTTTCTGAATTCATAATTCTGCTATTATTTACTAAGGCTAACTATCCACCTTATCAGAGCCATTCAAAAATTTCCTACCGACCAGCCTAACGTGTATTTTACCACTTCTTAGGTACTAAGTCTTGCTGTGGGCCGGGTTTTCTGAATTCATAATTCCGCTATTTTTTATGAAGGCTAACTATCCACCTTATCAGAGCAATTCAAAAATTTCCTACCGATCATTCCTAATCAAAAATAATCTTTAGCTCATTATATCGTAATTTGACAGACAAGCATCACCAATTTATCGCATTGCCCAATGCCGCTATTAATAATCTCTATACGTAATTGGATGTTCGGCATGGCTGTTTGTCGGACCACTGGCTGTTATTAATATAGGTGACACATGCAGTCGTTTGTTAGTAGGTATTATATGGATTTAGCTTCATAGCTTGGGTTTTATGTTTATTAAAAAGTTTATAGCTTAGTAAAAAACATATAAATTATTAAGCTATTGCATAGCTTCTATCGAGGGCCTTGAGCGCGGTGACCGAATCCAGAAATTCCGTAACGAAAAAAAACCTCACGCTCCCCACTCCGACGGGCACGGAGGTGTGGCTTGAAGGCCGTGCATTGTCTAACGTCGTTTCTTTTCGGCAGTCTTCGACACGGTGTTTGTGTGCGTGCAACTAGACGTATTTTTATTTAATAAAAGAAAAAAAATGTTTTCTTATCGGTCACCACGCTCAAAAAGTGTAACTTGAATTAATATCAAAGAAAAAGAAATACTGCATAAATAAAATAAATAAATAATTATAATTGCATAACTTGATACAAAATGCTATGCAATAGCTTTACCGCGGTAGTCCCCGAGTGCCACACGTCTTTTTATAAATATACTGACTGCTTTAGATTTTTTTATTAGTCAATGCGCATTACCTACTATATTTTAAAACGCTCATGAGCGGGTAATCTAAAACGCTTTTAGCCTTTGTAGTCCAAGAAAATTAGTCAAATTAGGGCACGGATCTTGGAATGAGAGATAGTCGGCTATAAACATAAATATACCTTTATTTGAGCACTCTAAAACTTGTCTCAAAACCTACTTATCGTAGGGTGTTAGCATCTACAGATATTCCAAGGTCAAAGGTCAAAAAATCGATTTATTGCAAATATCATGTTTCCTATGGGTTTTATGGTATTTATATCTTAATAAATATTGTAGAACATTAAATTCTCTACATCTTTTTCTAGTGTTTAACTATTTGGAGAATCATTCGAGGTCAAACCGCCGTATTAAAACACGTCGTCTAAAGTTTATAAATTATTGATAAACATATAATTCTAAATAATTTGCATGTTTATTAACCGTTACATAATTTTTTTCTTGAACCATTTTATATTCTCTATCTCGAAAATGGTTCAAGGTATTAAAAAAAATTTGAAACAAATTTTGTAGAAAATTTTATTTTCTACAATATTTATAAAGATATAAATAGCATAAACCCTATAGGAAACATGATATCTGCGATTTTTTGACCGTTGACCTTGGAATATCTGTAGAAGCTAACACCCTACGATAAGTAGGTTTTGAGACAAGTTTTAGAGTACTCAAATAAAAGTATATACAAGTTTATAGCCGACTATCTCTCATTCCGAGGTGAAACTTCTAATTTTCCTGGGCTATTGTATCAAAATGGCTAACATGGATGTCTAAAAAGTAAGATGCCAGATATGTAAAATTCATTAATCTCATATTCCCTAAGATTTGAAACACATACGAAACACAGACGCAAAACGCCCGAGTGGCAATAAACTTCAAACTCAGTTTAAAGTTGCACAGTGTCTAAAACTCAATTTGGAAAAACGCAAATGGTTTACTTACATACTCCTTTACAATTATTTTAAACAGAGTGCTTGTAAGTTGAATTGGCAAAATAAAACAATACAGTAGGTAATGTCGATTTTCATAAAAAATCTTAAGTTAGTTTTTATATTCAAACGCAAGAAAAACGTAACTGCAAACTCAAAAAATAACGATCTGAAATATCGCGCAAAAACAAGAGATAAAATTAGGACGAGCACCTCGTAAACTTGCGTAATATTCTATTTATATAGAAAATGTATCAATATAAGACATTATGATTCCATTATTTATAGAAAACACTCTTCCGCATGTTGAAAAATTTGGCACAGATGTAATATTTTCTTTCGTAGTAGAGTAATTTATTTATCTATTTATCTACCTGATGAAAAAGAAAATACCTACATTTATTTCTAAAAATATAGGTAGTTAATATGATACTTTTGTATTCTCTAGGTAGAGCGTTGCGTTTATTGTAGTTAGATTTACGAAACACATTTCAAGCGATTAGGTACTTGGCAGTCAAATACGTCCCTACCTATGCCCCTAAGAGGTTTTAAGGGGTTCCAATAACAATTTTTGGAACCCATCAAACCTTACCTGCCCGCATACTGCTACAGCCAGCGGCACAGTCTAGCGCTGAAGGAAACTTCTCCGCATGGGTCTCTCGCTCTCTCTCGCCTCAAGCTCCCATATGATACCTTACTTTTGACTTCTGTGCAATAACGGTCAGCACTAGAGTTTCGTGCCGCTACTTGTAACTAACTTACTGGCGGCCAGCTGATTGCGGCCCAACGGGAGCATTATAGGTGTATGCCCTTCTTTTTTATTTAGAGCTTCAATAAGTAATTACAGAACTCTTACAAAAATACTTAATAATTAATTAAGATGCCTTTCCCGAGCTTACTCTTTTTGGGTAGTATTAATTAAGGGAGGCATAAGTCCAGCAGTAGAATGATATAGGCTAGGGCTGTTATTTTTGTTGAATGCCCCTGTCTTTGACTGACTTTAAAGCTAAGTTGGTAACTCTGTTTTCTACGCTGTAGGTCGCGAATTCGATCCCAGGTCAAGACTAATATTTGTGTGGGGATCTTATCTCTAACTGAAAAAGAATCGAAAACTGACTTCAGTTCTAACTTTTTAGTTAAAAGTTTCTACAAATTAAAGCTTGTGTCAAATAGTAATTATATATTAGCGGCCTTAACAGTGTCAGTACCGGCCTTGTATACTATAACCGTGTTAATTGCACATGTTTGTATGGAAACGTATTTTATTCGATATTTACCCTAGTTACCGCTTTTTACTTAGAAATTAAAGAAATACATCATTTTCATTTTATAATTCTGAGAATCAGATGTCAGATAGAATCCGATTTATATCACCATCTCCACATCCACATCAGCCTATATCAGTCCACTGCTGGACATAGGCCTCCCCTTATAAAGGGGGAAATACCCATAATCCCCACGCTGGGCATGCGGGTTGGGGATCGCAGGGCACAGCTTCTCGCACCACCGACGCTGCTGCCCGTCAGTGGCCAGGGCATTTAGCTGTGCCGATGTAGGCTGTGCTATGCCGCAATCAGCTGGCCGCCAGAGCCCCGTTAGTTGTTTTGCAGGGTGCACCACGTGCAGGTGGGGTTGGCTTGAGTTCCGAAGATAGGGGTTGGAACCCTGTACACCCCATCGCTATCACCATCTAACCGCTACAAAAATGGTGAAAGAAAACATGGAGAAGTAACCAGCGACTTATTATGTTCCTATAACAAACGAGTATTTGTTAGGGACCTATCAGACAGGGAGTGATCATGAGGTCAAACGTTCCACGTTCTCGTTGTGAGTACTATGCCATGTACGAATTCGCGTGGTACCGAACGCCTGCTGTGTGTGCATGTCAATGTAACGTAATGCAACTTAGCGAACGCGGAACGCTCGAACTCGTCACCGCTCTCTGTCTGATAGGTCCCTTAGTAACGTCATAGTTCAGTAAACTGTTTTACATTTTGATAAACTGATTATGATTGAGGTAGTAACAGAAGCCATTGAGTTTACACTAGTCAATAAACAATGTTTACTAAACAGAATCTCGGCAAGAGTCAGTCTCGTCAGGACATAAGGAGCCGAAGCGTGGACACTCACGGTACGGCTAGTCCACCAGTTCAAAGTCACCCAGCGAGCTATGGAACGAGCTATGCTCGTAGTTTCTGTGAAGGATAGACAGATAGATCCGCAACGAGACTAGCTGACATAGAACGAAAGTTGTCGACTTACGAGTAGCTCAGAAAATTAGCCAGTTGAAGTGGCAGTGGACTGGCCATATCTGCCGAAGAACCGATAACCGCTGGGTTAGAGTTCCTGAGTGGAGACCGCGACTCAGCAAACGTAGTGTGGGATGCCCTCCGGACAGGTAGAGTGACGATTTGAGAAAGGTGGCTGGTAGAAGCTAGATGCGTCGAGCTTAGGAATGGCGCTCATTAGGGGAAGCCTATGTCCAGCAGTGGACTGCTATAGGCTGATGATGATGATAATGAACAGATAGAAGAGAAGAATAGAAATTTTAGGGCTCCGCCTGTTAGTTATAAGTTTAAGCTTCCTACATATGTATCTGTTCCCCTGACATTTTTATTAGTTCTGCTGTTATTATAACTGTTTTCCTATTGCAACGAAGCGTTCGTCGCGTGGCTACGTACTTCGTGTTCTTAGCAGATCACCTTACCTTTTCTATATTATGTTATCTGGGCCTTGGTTAAGCAACACTCTATCCGGTCATTACTTGGATGGGTGACCGTTTAGTGGCACTAAAGTCTGTGCGCCTCTGTGCTTCGGAAGGCTAGTCACGGATTTTTCAGTCGTCAAGTCATCTCGGAGGCTTTCGAGCGGCCAATAACTCCGACACCAGAGTTGGCCACTAGCTTCCACGAAGAAGTAGGAAGATGCTTTCATTATTTTTATTTATTTTATTTTTATTTTATTTATAAGGACACCCAACACAGGTTAACACCACACACACACAATAACATGTAAAAGGATAAAAGTCTCAGTGCACCCGTAATTATAGAGTATCACAGCATGCGCATTATAAGCAACAAGACAACAAAGTAAGTTCTATGCCTAGGTTGGTTAGAAAACACACAATAACAATTAATTAATAGCAATCTAGTAACATAAAACTAAATTTAAAAGTGTAGTTGGTAACAATCCAAAAAAATTTCAGTTAGGTATTAAATTATAAAAAGGTAGGAAGTATAAAGCATGAAAAGTAGAATAACAGATAACAAAGATAAGGATCGAAAATAGATACATAGATATATTATGACATTGTATACATGCTTTTTTTTAAAATATAAAGAAGAAAGAAAGTTCAAAATATAGTAGGTAAAAATATTGATTTACATATTATGTACTAATGTATTAGTTCTTGTAGCTGTTTCTTGAATTTAGGCAGGGGATCAGTTATGTCCAATTGGCTAGATTTTGATAGAGAATTATAGAGCCTACAGAGTCTTGGCATAACTGAGTGCTGACCTAGGTTTGTTCTCGAGTAAGGCAAACTAAACAAGCTGTAGGCTTTTATTCTGGGTAGCCGAGATGGTGCGGCAATACTTAGACTGTGAGTAAGATCAGTACAGTCTACGTCCCCATTGAAAACCTTGTGTAAATAAACTAGGTCTATTTCCTTTCGACGATTAGAAAGTGTAGTCATCTTGTAGTGCTTTAAACGTTCGCCATAGTTGGGTATTTTCTTGGCCAGGTGATCTTGGTATGACAGGTGATACAGGAAACGCCGTTGAATACTTTCAATTCTTTTCGAATAAATGTCGTATTTAGGATTCCATATAGTTGAACAATATTCCATTATTGGGCGGACCAATGCTTCGTAAAGTTTTATTTTAGTCTCAGGGCGTTTAAAATCTCTAGTGTTACGTAAAACAAAACCTAGCAGTCTAAAACATTTAGTTACTAAAGTCAAAATATGTGTTTCAAAGTTTAGTTTTGGATCTATAATAACTCCTAAATCTTTTATCTTGTCAATGGTTTGTAACTTTTGACCATTTAAAAAATAACTATTGGGTGGATGTTTGATGTTATTACGGGTGAAATGTATGTGATTGCATTTACTGACATTTAACGACATGTTATTATTGCGGCACCAAGAAGAAAGTCTATTTAGATCTTCCTGCAATAGTGTTGAGTCAGAGAGTGACGTAATTGGACGCATTATTTTGAGGTCATCAGCAAATAAATAAATTTTAGAGTTTGAGAAACAATCTGGAATATCATTAATAAAAACGTTAAAGAGAATTGGCCCTAAATGTGAGCCTTGCGGCACCCCCGACGTAGCTAAAAATGAGCGAGATAAATGACCACTAACTGCAACTTTTGATGATCGGCTTAGTAAATATGACGAAAACCACTTCAACAAGGAACCTGATATGCCAAGGTGTGAGAGCTTTTGTAATAGTAAAGAGTGGTCTACTTTGTCAAAGGCCTTGCTGAAGTCGGTGTAAATGCAGTCTACAGGAATACGATTGTCGAGGGACTTAATCACATCCGAAATGTAGCAAACCAAATTTGATACAGTGGAACGAGATTTCATGAAACCATGCTGATAGTTGGTAATGTAAGTTTTCAGATGCCAGGAAACCCGTTGTGCTACCAGTTTTTCTAAAATTTTCCCGAATGTAACTAGTATTGATATAGGGCGGTAATTCGCAACATCACTTTTATCACCTGATTTATGAATGGGGACAACGAGGGCTTCCTTCCACAAATCTGGAAATATACCCTCATTAAGTGATTTATTAAATAGAAGTTGTAAGGGTTTAGTGAGAGATTTAGCGCACCTTTTAATAAAAACAGGTGCTATGCCATCATTCCCTGCACCTTTATTTTCATCTTGAGTTCTTAAACCGTCTCTGACATCGGATGCGTTTAGATATATGGTACATAGTGATGTAGAAACAATAGAAGATGTATTTATTGATAGAACTGGGTCTATCAAAGGATCGTTGTAAGCCCGGGTAAAGTTATCCGCAAAAAGATTGCAGATGTCATTACCATCTGATGCTGTTTTACCCGAGTAGTGCATTTGGGCAGGGTAGGTACCACCTCCTTGTCTTTTGTTCTTTACAAAAGACCAGAAGAATTTCGGATTTTTCTTGATGGCATTTTCTATGTTATATGCATGTTTATTATAACAAATTTTTTGTAAGCTAGCACACTCATCTCTCAGTTCTTCAAATCTGACGGCATCTAGAGGGTTTTTATATTTTTTCATCTTAGTGTGTAATTTATTTTTATCTTTGTATAATAGTATTAGTTCTTTAGAAAACCATATCGGATAATGGTATGAGGGTGATCTTTTTAATGGTATGTGGTCCTTGATTGTGTTACGAAGGATCGCGTAAAATACTTTTATCATATCATTTACAGATGTACAGTTTTGAAACTCTTCGTCCCAATCTATAGAATCTAAGCAGCTAATTATTTTATTATAGTCCGCTTTAAAGTAGTTTGGCCTAGGGACATTTTTCGGTGAGAGTAACTTGTTAGCAAAAAAGGGTATGACAAATTCGAGAGAGGGATGGTTTTCGTCTTCAGTGGGTGTTAGGAAAGCCTCACAACGTTTTAGGTTTTCAATAGGTTTGTTACTTAAAATCAAATCAAGCTCCCTGTTATTGTTGTTGCAGACGTTGTTATATTGACCCAAGTCGTGAAGCGCTATAAATTCTAAAAAATTAAGATTTACCTCTGCGTTTGTGGCAACGGGAGTAGTAGGTGACACATTTCTATCATTAGTCCAGTTTATATCTTTTAGATTAAAATCACCTAGAATTACAGTATGGTTACCCTTTTCCAAAGCATGCTGTGCTTTTTTAGTAAATGTATCCAAATCGTCGATTTTTAAGGGTGATGGTAAGTATACCGCGCAGATATATAGTGAATTTTTATCGTTACTTTTACTATTGCTTCCAATTTTCACCCACAGATCTTCACATTCGCTTTCGAATTTAGATATTCTTGTGGAATTATAACGTTTAGATACTGCAATGAGTACTCCTCCACCATCTTTTCTTTTTTTGTATTTGCTAGTCTCACGATCCCTCCTGAAAACATGGTACCTATTGTCAAATAGTTCTGTGTCAAATACACTACAGTTAAGCCAAGTCTCCGTCAGCACAATCACATCGAAGTTTTGTAATAAAATATTTTGGTAGAAAGCTGTTGATTTACTTTTGAGGCCACGAGTATTTTGGTAGTATATATTAAGAAACATTAGTTACTAAATAGATATGTATACTTTATTACTTTTTATTTTATAGGATATTTTAGTTTTAGATAGATTTTTGCTAACTAGCAAGAAGATAAAAAGGAAGTTTGGATAATTATAGATTAAGAGATGAATTGAGTAGGTACGTAAAACGGGAGTTGCGGCAATCAATAAAGAAGAAAGGGTAAAAAGTGTTAACTAAAGCAATTTTATACTAAAGTTTTAAGACAATTCCTGTAGCTTATTTATGCTATCAACGAGAATGCGATCGGAGTCCTCTGATTTCTTTATAAAAATACGTCCGTTTCGCACCCAGACGAATCGAAATCCCAACTCCTTAGCGCGGGCACGTGCTGCTGCGTGTAGTGTCTTGTTATCAGCGGAAAGGTGCTCTACTATGTACAACGGTTGAGCCTTATCTGCAGTTGCTCCTAGATGACTTGTATTGAGGCGATTTTGAGGATTACTCCTGTTGAACTTGATTGCGGCTGCTAGGAACGCGTCTCTGAGCCGGGTTGTATTAAATTTCACCAAGATAGATCTTGGGCGATTACTATCTGAGTCTTTCTTAGCTATTCTTGTGCAGTGCGCTATGTCAGCGTCTTTAATGTTGCTCTTGATGGTCTTTCCTATTTTAAGTACCGTCTCGACTATGTTTTCAGATCTACTTTCTGGTACACACTGTACTTCCACGTTGTTGGCCCTTGCGTGTTGTTCGGTAATATTTATGCGCTTAGTGAGGTTCTGCACTGATTCCTGCAGGAGAGAGTTTTCTATTTCGAGCGATGCTAATTTTTCAGATTTTATGCTAAGTTCTGACTTTAGCTCGACGTATCTATCGCTGAGAAAGCATACGGTTTGCTGGAAACTGTCCACTAAATCTGTTAGGTTCTTTTGTTCTGACAAGATAGTGGTTAACTTACTACTTATTTCTTGGCTTATTATTTCTCTCAACGCTTTTCGTGTTAAAGGGATGCTGTCATCCTCTACAGTGTGCGGGGAGACTTTGCGAGTCGGAGATTGAGCTTGCTTGTTGCGCGTAGTGTTATTGGATCGTGTCAAAGTAGGGGAGGCCTGAGAAATCTTGGCCTTAGCGCGAGTAGTAGGTTGATCTGAGCGTATTGGTGTTTCGGCGTTATTGCCCTTGGGTTCTTTATTTCGGCATCCGGCACACTTCCATGAGTTTCTAGCATCAGTCATGAGTTTGAACTGTTTAACTGTCAAGTTAGCGCATTCAAGATCATACCACTCTCGGCAGACAAAGCAATTGATGCATTCGGTTTTATTGATAGCATTCAGGCATCCCGCGCAAATTTTTGACGTCATGGTAAGCTTTCGTTAATAGGCAGGCGCCAAAGTTAGCAAATGGGAAAGGTGTCGTCAGCTGACTAGCCGATGCAGGTTAGGTAAGCAGATAACCTTGGTAGTAGATATGTAGGTACGTATATAGTTTGTTTTTATAAAGATATTTATTTTTGAGTTGTTAAAGTTAGTAGGTAGGCATAGCTAAAGTTGTTAGTTTGAACATCACGCAAGATAGGTACCTACTTAGTTCCATGTAGTTATGCAGTTTTGAATTTGGAAACACAAACACAGTTGTCCGCGACAATTTATCGCACTAGTCTTTGAGTCTTAGTTTGGTATAGGTACCTAGGTCACGAAAGTTCAACGCGCCACCATCACCATAGATTAGTAAATAGTAGTCGTAACTCACGCGTTTCACCAAAGTGTATCCCAAATTAAATGGCGCAAAGCGAAATCGTTCACAGAGTTATTTATTTGTACTTATATATCACTTTGTAAGCTAGTTTGTCTTCAAGAGATGGGCAAATAACTTGTGACATTGCCTTACGAAGAGTACTAACACAAAATAAACACTGAAACAAAACTATGAACTATTTTTTGGGAATTATTTACAGAGAGCACACGAGTAAGTTGTTGTCCGTTGCCGCGCGCGGGGGGAGGATTGATTTTATTAAAGTCAATTAGCAGATGCTAAGTATTAACGGTTTTTTGAAAAATATATTTAGTCTACTCCATGTTAAATGGCGTGGACTTCACAAATAAGACACAAACTAAATAATAATGCCATAACGTTTTTCTTCTAAACTGATAAGATATCTTCATTAGCAACAATATAAACTTTAATTACGTAAACATGTTTGTTTTCCTCAGATAAAACTTAAATGTTTGTAAAAATATTATATTATAGTTTATCAATTTTTACGTTTTAAGATATATGTAGTGGGGTAGACAAAATGGCGACGTGTGTTGTCTGTGGAGTCGTTTGATACCCTGAGGTCATACAAGGTCAGTGATAAAGCAATCTATCAGTAATGAGACCACCGACACTTGCTGATATTCGGTTTAAAGATTATTTTCATATATCATCATCATCAGCCTATAGCAGCCCACTCCTGGATATAGGCTTCTCCTACTGAGCGCCCCCGCGCCCTGTCCTCAGCTCGACGCATCCAGCTTCTACCAGCAGCCTTTCGCATAAAACCTAACCTACAGGTAAATATTGCTGTTCTAGATAATAAGAGCATTATTTATCTATACTATCTTTGTAGAACCATAATATTATAGTTTATGTAATTATTTATATGTTAAGAATATGTATGTAGTGATGTTTATTAAATATATTTACATTTTTTTTATGTAAGTATATAAGTAGGTACTATTTTCATATAGGTTAGTTGGTATTTTTTTATGTAGGTTTATTTAACTATTTGAATGTAGGTTTAAGTTTAAGCTTAAATTTATCTTATCCATCATACATAAGTACACATGTATCTATCCTTCTCTTTTTATTTTCTCCCAATACCCAAAGGTTTGCTGTAAGAAAACTCTTTCAGGGTTAAGCTCGCCTTTGTACATAGCATATAAGTAAAATTATTCCTGTATTATGTTTTCGTGTACAATAAAGAATTAAAGAATTAAGATATCTTTGCAAAGATGCCGAGAGAGTCTGCAAAATATTTGGACAAATCACAAATATTTCTTGATCATATATGATTTCCTTTTCGTGACTTTGAGTAGGGTCCACCACACCAGCCTATGGTTCAGGGGGCTTCAATTCAGCGAAGTACGAAATTTCGTGCTTCGTTATGTGCGATTGGTCGTATTTCATACAGCAATTCCAATGTTGCGGTGGTTGCGGTCGTCTGTTTTGTGAAAAAGAGTAGGATGCGCAACGTTCGGACTGTTACATTAACATTACTAACTTCGTGCCGAAATAACGGTTTTCGTTTGACTATGGGTACCAATCGCAAGAAACAAAACACGTAATTTCGTACTTCGGTGAATTGTAGTAGACCCACAGCTTATAGGTACTGCGCTATGCCGCAATCAGCCGGTCGCCAGAGCCCCGTTCCTTATAGGAACCACCACTTTTGTAGGATGCACCACGTGCAGGTGTGGATAGCTTGGGCACTGAAGATGGATTTTGGAACCCCTTCACACCCCATCAATATGATCTATCAGTAGGTCGATTAAGAATATTTCATCCTAACGTATCGTTATATTGAAACTACGCTTTCTCATTGGCATACGAATACCTTTTCGCTAGTCTTTGTTATCGAGCTTCAGTTATCAGTTACCTGGCGTAACTATTGAAACAGCATTCAATAAACAGAAACAAACAAACAAATAAACAAACAATCTCTCTAGATGCACTTCTCAATTCCGTCGTGGGTAAATAATTATTTTATCGCCATTAATTATAATATTAAGGCGGAACGCGTACAGAGCAATTATAATTAATTCATTTAAATTGCAGTAGGTAAGGTAACCTAACTACCTACATCAGTCTAACAGGAAAACGAATATAAAAGACCATTCGAAACATATTCAGGAGGAAACTTATAGCAGTGTTTTGCTACTATAACATAATTCAGACGGGATTTTGAAATGCGTGTTTTTCTTCGGGTGATTTTTATGATAACCAAATAATTAGGCAAAGAATGGTGCGTCATGCTCGAGGCAAAGTGTTAAACAGCGTAAAGTTGAAAAATTAAGAAAAATAACGAATGAAATATTAAATTATTAAGAACTTTTTATGGAAATTAGGATAAGAAAAAAACATGTCTACTTTATTATGTCCACTAATTACAGTTTGATAAATAAAGGATGATACACGGGACATTGACATTAGTGATCACGACGAACGTAGACGAAAATCAAAATGGATTTTCATTGGTTTGACAATAAACCAAATTGGTTTTTGTTATCGATCGTCATTCTTCGTCCTTATCATATATTTAACGAATTTTGATTTGACAAAACAAGAGAATAATAACTCGAATTAGGAAGTTTGTTTTTAATTTAAATTTAAAATTAAGAAGAGATAATAACATCTCATATATGCGTGGGAGACCCATAAAAAAGTCGCGTCCGATAAAATCTCTTAACTTACCCGCTGATAAAGTAAGGCTTTACTGTCAATGCCACGAGTTAAGTCACGGTTAAGTAATAGCTTTGCAGTTTGCGTGTGGGTTTTTAAGGTCAAATGGGTGTAGATCAATAACAAGATGTGTAAGAATATTATGTTATTAAACTTATTCGATTGTTGGGTTCATTCGATAAGATATCGGCGATAAGGCAAAACAAACCATAAAATCTTTACCTCCAAAAGTATTAACATCGCGGTCACGTATGTTTGCAACTTGCTTTATGATGCAAAGCTCCATCAACTTGAGGCATGAAGGTAATATGATTGAAGTGCCTCTTATGTCACCGGCACTTACTCACACCCTTCCAACCGAAACACAGTAGTGATGCTTTACGGCAGAAATAGGCATGGGTACTTCCCTGTACGAGCCCTTCGCAAAGAGCTCTACTACAGTATAACTACTTAAATCTTTTGGTCCTGTACAACCTTCAAATAAAATATAGTAACTAGAAAAGACGTAGCGTAGGGAATATCCGGCGAGTCCCGTGACTCATCCTTAGACTTTTGTTTGATATTTTTTTTATACTAAACAAACATCTTCACGACTTTTTCCCCATTAAGGATATCTTGAGATATTGCTCAGTACGCAAATCTATTGAGGATACCTTAACGGGGGTAGTCAGAGGCAAGTCAAACATTACCTTCGATACATGCCCACTTTTTGCAAGCAGCTAGCATTCCACGTGACAGGTTGCAAGCCCATCGCCGCTTTTTATTGGAACACTAACCTAGCACATACCTTTCGAACTTTTTAGTTCGCGGGCATGCCGGTTTCCTCACGGTATTTTCCTTCACTGTTTCGAACTCGGGGTAATGCGCACATAATTCGAAACGAAAAATCCATTGGTGCACGGCTGGGATTCAAACCCAAGATCTTAAGTCGGGGTACTTCCTTCTAGGTCACCACGGCTCCGCTGCTTTTTTATACTAGTAGGTTAGAAAACAAGCATACGATCCTCATGATGGTATGCGGTTCCCGAAGCCTACAAATGTAATTGCAAATGAACTCCCTTTCCTGCAACTGGACTCCAGTTGGTCTATTATGCGTCTGTTCCTGAAGTGTACGAACGCCTGTAACACCAAGAGATGTTGCTTGTCGCATTGCAGCTGTCGCAGCTGTCAGTTTCTTACTAATGCAACAAGTAGGAAGGTGTGTAAATAGAATGTCACTGATTGTATCTAATGCAATAGACATACCGTACATAAATAAATTCAAATTATTTATAATATCGTAACTCATTCCATGCCAACCGCTCCATGACAGTTGCATAATAATGTAGGAAATGAACTTGAAAGAACAACCTTTTGCAGACAGTGATAGAGAGGTTACATTGACAATGAATTCCTTATACATATGTATTGGAATACTTGAGAGTATACAAATATCCTGGAAGGAAATATTTTCTCTTATATTCAGTAGGCAGACCACGGATTACATTCTTCATACATGCCCGTCGGCTTAGGGTACTCTTGACCAGGACCTTTTTCCAGCATGTCTTCGATGAGACGCTTACCTATCCTCTGCCTAACCCTCTGGGAAATAGTCGTACCTAAAAAACCCATAAAAATCACCTATCTAAATTCTTATGAATGAAAGCCTCAGTCTACCTTCAACATATTGTTATGGCCTTAGGGGTCCACATGTGATACTACCACACTATACTGTGCTAACTCTGTTTCCATGTGATGACAATAAATTCAGGAGTATAGAAAGTTATAGGACCTATTTCACCATCTCCATGTAAGGTCAAAGTAAGCTATAAGTCGGTTAAAGTGTGATTTGTCACTATGACTGGCAAATGGCTTACTTTGACATTACTTGTAGATTTTAAAATAGACCATAAGGCCAGCGCAAGTTGACGAGTGGCTTAATCAAAGAACTATGCCCAGGAGTGGGCCGGAAATTACTGAAATTATGATGATTTCTTAAACAAAATATTTTGGGCCTTATTCATCATAAGTCTTTGTAATACGGTCGGTAAATCTATCATATTCAAAATGCCAATAAATGGAGCGGCAAGAGAATTTATCTGCGTTTTAGCATTATGAGGTTATTAGGTTTTAAGGACTGTGGTGCTGGACTTGTGTAGTGTGGTTTTGTGGTATGGACTTGAGTAATGTTGAATCAATGGTTATCTGCTTTTAATAAGTTTATGTACGTATGTTTTATTTCATATAACTATTTATTAGTTTACTGTACTTACCTCCCAATCAGCTTTTTTAGTTAAGGTATATTTTACATGCTATATTTTGTTTAATTAGTTATTTTGCTTAAAATGTTTTTAATACTAAAAAATGTTTTGATATTGGTCCAATATTGGTCATAAAAACTATAGCTACCTGCCATCGAGATATTTATACTTTAGAGTAGAAAACGTGGAAATAAAGTGTCTGCACCAAAACTCCGCGCACGCTGTCAATTGCGCGGTCTTTGAACACTTTTCAAGCGACATAAGGTCTAAATTAGTGCTTTGGCATTTTGAATTTTATTTATGTCAAACATGCTTTGACGATTTTTTACACTTGAAGACTATCTATATAATTATCACGATGCTGCCTACTCTATTTTACAAATGAACGGAAGTTCTCACTGAAATATATGGGGATAACATCTAACATAAATGCTCAAATGATTAATCATTATTCTACGAAACGTCTTTCCTCAAACAATTAGCGCTCATTTTTAAAATAAAAGTTGTCAACGATTTTAAATCTTGTTTTACAAAAACTAATTATAAAAGTTGTCAGAGTAAAGTAGAGCAGAGGTTGATGGACTGTCAAAACTGGTGTGTGAGGAATTTGTCAAGAATTCCGTAATTTTAGCTGGGAGAAGTTTTATAAACGGCGTTGCATTCAGATATTTTAAACTACTACTATAGAGTCACAGTCTTCAAGTGAAAACTGTCTAAAATCGTCCAAGCTTATTTGACATAAATAAACTTCAAAATACCATATTTGCACTAATTAAAACCTTATGTCACTTAAAGTGTTAAAAGTCTGCGCAATTTACAGCGTGCGCGAGTTTTGGTGCAGACACTTTTTTTCCACGTTTTCTACTCTAGAGTATAAATATCTCGATGGCAAGTAGCTAGGCAGCGTTTTGGTGCGGATATTTTTTCCCATGCTTGTGGCTCTAGAGTACAATTATCTCGATTCGGCGTGGTTAGAACTCTCCCAAGGCTTCCTACAATAATTCGTAGCTGATGACGCTTCGGTTTACCTCTAAAATCTGCAATTTAAAACGAAGCATTGCTTGATTGTTGAAATGCACCAAACAATAAGCAATAACCCCTTAGCAGTCCAGTGCTGGACATGTCTTCCCCTAGTAAGAAATGAGATTATGACCTGACTATGATGGAGACGTTAGGGCATGTGACTTGGGGATCGTAGGGAACCGCCCGGGCTGCCGGTGCTGCTGCCTGTCGGTGTGAGGCTGCGTTATACTGCAGTCAGCCTCGTTTGCTAGTTAACTGGGCTGTTTATTATGCACCACGGGCCGCGAGCAGCGAGGGAGGAAGATAAAGATTGGAACAGAACCAAATCTAGCTTTTCTGTTCTGTTAAAACATTATTAATAAATATGGCCGTCCAAGTATTTCGCTTTGCCTGTTTTAGTATTAAAAATGAGAAAGTTTGTGAGGATGGGTGGATGTATGGATGCTTGTAACTTTTTCATGCAAAAACTACTAAACGGCTTTTGATGACACTTAAAAATATACATATTTTGTTAGCTGGTTTAACATATAGGATACTTTTTATCCAGGAACCATGTGAGCAAAGCCGCGTGCGGAAGCTAGTACACAAATAGGCAGGTATTTTTATATAATATTTGGATTAAGAGTCTGTGGATCAGAACCACAGATCACAAAGCTATTATTTAATAATTGATTAGGGACAATCTTCCCCAGCTGTACAGGATGTATGTTAATGTATTTAAGTAGTTTAATGTAAACCAATTGTACATACACCCACAGATGCCTCATATGTAGAGTTATAGACCTTAGACAAACGTTCATCTGAATTCGCTTACAGCTAAACAGAAAGGCAAGCAAACCAATATACACAATTCCGTTTTTTTCCGTTCTCTTCTTCCCAAAAATACTTTATAAGTTACTGTGAAAATTAACTTTAAAAAATGCATAGATAGATAAAAAACTGATTATTGTAGATATGTATGGAAAAAAATACAAATACCCATAAAATAACTAAGGAATCTATAAAAACAATCGGTATATGTACAATGAGTGTGTTTGTTATATTGTACAACCGCTCTGCCAGGCAATTTGGATAGACTATATTAGATTTTTATGTGGCTAAGGCCTAAATGGTCCACACGTGATACTAACACACTATTACTGTGCTAACTCTGCTCACAATAAATATATTGAGTATCGAAAGAGAGGGGAAGCTGTGTTAACAATATCATCATTGAAGAACTGACGCGAAACAAAAATCTTATAGTCATAGCATAACAATATCCAAAGAAGTTGTAGCAATTTTGCGTCAACGCTACCTTTCGCATTTGGCTTTTTGTTGATGCACTCAATCATTATAACGGTTATCGAATCATGAATGAAATAATTAGATTCCATCTCTAGACGTATTATTACTGCAAAAACATCGTACGATTATAATGGGTCCACATTTTGTTAGGTTATTACTAATAGACAAATTCAACCGAAGAGAATTATGAATATTATGATTATTATGCTATAACTTTAAGTCTAGACTCCTTCTGACTAATTGGACTAAGTAGAGACTAATCAAATAACATAGTACCTAATCTTCTTCTTCGTATGAGCTAGTGATCAACTCTAGTGTCGGAGTTTATAGGCCGCACGAAGACCTCCGACATGGCTTAACGACTAAAAAGCCGGGACCAACATCTTAACGTGCCTTCCGAAGCACAGAAGCGCTCAAATCTAAATTTCACTAAACGGTCACCCATCCAAGTAATGACCGGGCGGAGTTTTGCTTAACGAAGGTGAAGTACCTAGTGAATATCTAGCATGACTCGTTTAAAATTTCCAATTCTTATGAACCACGGGTCTTAATAGTTAATGGTTAAGAACTAAGATTTAAAAGTATGTGTATGGCCAGTTTATACCGATAGACCACCCAGATGGACAAGCCAGGAAGACCACAAGGATGGAACCGGTCAAGATAGTACTCTGTACAGTATTAATCTAATTCTCTAAGTGACAAGTATAAACTTTTTATAAAAAAATTAATCGACTTCAAATAAATCACTTTTTACTTCTTGCCCTAAATAATTTTGAAAATCGGTTCACAATTGACGGATATATTGATGATCAATTCATAAGGCGAAAATAACTATTGAGGATGAGGTTTTTTGAGTTTTCGGGGAAAAGTACCAATCCCTCAGAAATAAAATTTATATGGGACCACCTGTGAAGTTTACTCTTTTAAACAAAAAAATAATCTTGAAAATCGGTTTACAATTGAAGGAGATATCGGTGAACATACATAAAAAAGTAAAGAAAAGGCTCCGACGAATTGAGAAACTCCTCCTTTTTGAAGTTGGTTAAAAACTGACAAAAATCGTCCGAGTGTCATTAACATACCTCATGTGAAAAGTGTTTGATGTAGGCGCAATTGGCAGCGTGCGCAGAGTTTATTGCGGTTTTTTTTCCATGATTGTTGCTCTAGTATATACTAATACACTATACTACATAATTAGTTAATTAGGTATTTGCAAAACTTTTAGCTTATTTCCACATCCACAACATGTGGATTCAATTATCAATATACCTTGTCTAACTAACTATTTAACGAGCCATAGGTACTTACGTCACTTTAACTGATAGCCTTTTGACCTACAAGTCGCCCTTTCGAACAGGATACTCGTCTATATTCCACAACAGAAGCCCAGTTTGACATAGGAAGGGGGCAGTAACCTAGCAATTGGATCAAATTCACGTGGTCGTCAACCTTTCTTTTGATGAGAACCGACTGAAACTCTACACCATCCATGCCCCTGTCAGTTTTAATTACTCACTTTTTGCCTGCAAAAAATAAAGCTTTAAATAACATAATGACGATGAGCTATGGAGAGACAGACTGACGCCCGTGGGTCGATGAACTAGGAAGGTTCCCTCACCAATGATTGGTTTTTTTGATGATGATAAGTGTTTTTGCAGATTAGTATGACATGTAGTGGACATGCGTGACTGATTAATGGTGTTTTTTTCGGTTACAAAGCAAAAAACAAACTGTTACATTAGGCAAACAATTTTTTACGATACTTTTTCTGAAGTTGTTTATATTCGCACTCTTATATGAAGACGTATACTTTTTAATTTTATCCAAGTTAACTTAAAAACAACTAGACAAAATATTTGAGTCGGTAGAATTGGATGTTTATTTTTCCTTGTGCATCTAGATTTATATCATTCTATGTAGCGGCACGAAACTCTAGCGTTAAAGTAAGGTATCATATGGAGGCTAGAGGCGAGAGAGAGTGAGAGACCCATGCGCAGAAGTTTCGTTCACGGCTAGCCTGTACCTTAATCGTTCCCTCAATTCTGAGGATAGTGAATTCGTGACTCTTTTGATGAAGTCTCTTTACTGTCTGACTGCATCGGTTTCTATCAACTGCCTGATGGAGAGCCACATTATTATGCAGCAGTAAAACAACACTGTTAGATGGAGTTTACCGGAACCGGAGAGGCGGTTGCTCGCTTCATGATGCAGCTAGCCTGATCTTGTAGGCTAGGGTTGCTCATCAAATCTTCGATAGATTGTATTGCGCAGAGGTATAATAAATAATAATAAATAACGCGGGACGTAATCACTCAGCATCATGCAGCCCCAAACTAAGCAGAGCTTGTATTATGGGAACCACACAATCATGTGGTATACTACACATATAACTTTTTTTTTTTGTAAATACATACATATACATAGAAAACACCCAGACCCGAGACAAATATCTACAAACATTGTCCTTGAACATTTGTCCCGCAGCGGGAATCGAACCCGCGACCTTCTACGTCTCAGGCGGACCTTCGCCCGCTGTGCCACAGAGGCCGAGGTGTTGACAAGTTTCATGTATCTTACATAAAATCAGAAACTATTAGGTAGAAAGAATCTACCTACATACCTTACGATTTCAAAAGAAACTATTCTTGAGTCTCTTTTAATCTATTTGAACCTACAGAGTTTAAAAATTTTCAACACGCGAAAAGTTGCAAGTTACGATTAGTATACCTACTCAAGCTGCGAAAATGTAGACCCTTACATTTTCACAGCTTGCGTTACACTGATAGCCCACCGTAACCCGCCCTTTGAATCTACCCAACTGGTCAATAAAAATATAAACATTCACAACAACAATACGATATCAGCAGACCGCCTGCCGCCACTCCACAGACTATAATAACAGTTTACGAACCACAGGTCGTTAACCTGCTATTAATGATCTCATAGCTTCAATGCTCAGGTCAACAGGTGACAGAACCCGAAGGAAATGATAATATCACCTATTTAGCCTGCAAAGTCCATTCTAGAAAACCAAACCACAGGCCTTTTATAGTTGGAAAGTTTGCCATTTTTTATTTTTATTTTTTATGCTACCTGAAGCTGGAACTGGGGTAAGGTTTCAACCTCCATCTTCAGAATCCAAGCCAATCTTACCTGCCCGTGGTGCACCCTGCTAATTAACAAACGGAGCTCTGACGGTCGACTGACCGCGGCATAGCACAGCTTAACACCGGTACCTACAACTAAATTCCCTGACCTCCGACGGGCAGCAGCGTCGGCGGTGCGAGAAGCTGTGCCTTGCGATCCCCAACCCACATGCCCAGAGTGGGGATTATGGGCAAATCCCCAACCCCCTTTATCAGGGGAGGCGTATGTCCAGCAGTGGACTGATGTAGGCTGGTGTGGTGGAGGAAACTGGAAGAAAGACATGCTATTATGTGGTAACCATTACCTATTAACAAGCATTGCATCACGCATGTTTCAAACGTGCCATACGATGCATTCTGTCCAGAGTCCATGAACTTGAAGCATTGAAGATAAGCCTCTTGTGCCTGTAATATCACCGGCACCCACACCTTTCAAACCGAAACGCAGCCACGGCAGATATAGGCATGATGGTAGTACTTGTGATTGGCAGGCCGCTTGATCGTAGTGTTGCTGATGAGAACAGAGCTGGATATTGCCTATTAGGTTTCATCATTAATTGCCAATATTTAAAGGCTGGCTCTTATTGGTGCCACTGAAGGGCGATCGTGCGGTACGAAAAATATTGGCCAATGACAAAGCTTATTTTGAATCTACGCTTTCTTATTGTCCAACATTTTACGTCTATGATACGAATACCTTTTCTCTATTCTTCGTGATGGAGCCTGCAACACCTGCCATTTGCTTCTCTCCTTTACTTCCCTCTACGATATGACAGCAACTTTCTTTTTTATTTGGCTTATGTCCATTCTTGGTTCTCTACCTCTCTCTCCTTCTATTTTTGCTTCTCTGAAGTTCCAAAATGAAAGTTTCATGTCGTTTATAACGCCCAACCCATCGAATATTACTGTCACTTTATCTCAATGGTCCATCATCTTCACTCGTCCGTTAATATACCTACTTCATTTGATTCAAGTTGCCCATCCGGTGGTCATTAAAATAAAATAAAATATCGTCGACCTCATCCTTGCCCACGCAAGTCTCGAGGTCAAGAGTCCATAATAAATTTAAAAAAAAAATGCATTTTTCTTTTTACATTACAACAAATACAGAAGAGGAAGGATATAGCGAATAATATCCTTAAGTATTTGAATTTCCTTAGTTCCTCACGAAATGTAGAAGTCTTATAACCCACATCGATATGACAAAAGTTAAAAATATTATGACTTGTTTCAAACTAGGACAGTTTTTTGACGAGTGCTGATGCCAAATGGTGCACTTGGCACTACTCATTATGAATGAAATAAGAGCTATTGTAGTCAGGTGTTGGATTATTTCAGTGGCTAATTTGGGCTAGAGGAAATGGTGGCCAATTTTGAAAATATATTCGTGTAAAAATAAACAAAAATATTAGTTTTTTTGCTTACGAAAAGCTCTGGGCCATCGCGCAGCGTCTTGCATCAAGAAGATCCTAGTTACTGATACGAACCACGAGGAAACTGTATAACTTTATAAGGTTGATTTTTTAAGGGTTCTGTACCTCAAAAGGAAAATAGGATCCCTTCAAGGATCCTGTCGTTATCTGTCCGTCTGTCTGCATGTCTATCAAGACCATTTTCTCAGGAACTCGTTAGGTATCAAGTTGAAATTAATATTAAATGCTCTACAATCCCTTGCAGCTGTATAAAAAACCAATGTTCTAAGTCAACGCAATAGGCTAGATGAAAAATTCCAATTAGTCCGTCATTTACATTATTAAAAATATTGGACACGTATTTTTTCTTTTGTCAATGAAAACTAAAAATAACAAAGATATAGTGCGTTGAAGTTCAGCGTGAAGTCACGGGTAAGTACACTTTTTACATACAAGTGACGTCACGAGCCCCCACTCCCGAACTTTGACGCTCTATAACTTTGTCGATTTCAATTGATTTTAAAAATAGGAAAATACGTGTCTAATATTTTTTGATATTCTAATTCTCGGACTAATTAGAATTATTATTTTTCTACCCAGGTATTTGGGTAGTCGCAAGTAAATCAAAAACTATAGGGTCCCGTTGTCTTAGAAGGGTTATTGTTCATTTAACACAAAGTAAATTCGTCACGAAAAAAAAAGTGTAAATTCGCCACAATTATATTTTTCTAATAAAATCCTCCGTTTATTAATTGTTACTATTGTAAATTCGTCACATAGCTTTTTTCCGCATAGACAGCAGAAAAATCAAACAATAAGTAGAACAAAATACAAAGAATCATGTTTGGCAAGAAGCAATGTCTTATAGAACAAGTAGAGAAAAAAACCAAGTACGGTAAATTTGTAGTTACATCACAAAAAATATATGATTTCATACCTACAAGCTTGATCAGGAACCTTCAGTGCGCGTGTCTAATTAATACTTGGGCGGTTTAAAAAAAAAAAAGTCAATTGTTTATACTTTTCATGGAATTATCACCTTGTACTTTATAAGCTCCTTGGTGGGTCCGGTTCAAAACCCGCACTCACAAGAAGAAGAAGAAGACAATATTTCAGTGAACAAAGCGACCCGATTTCAAAGTAGGACGTACTACGTCCAGGGTTCCAGAAATACCAACTTAAACTTAGTAAGTAGGTTATTTACGTGGTAACTTGCCAAGTTAGTCGGATGTTATTGTGTTTCTTGTTTACAGTTTATATGCGCAGCTCCATATTCACGACTCTATTTAACCTGGATGTAGTTAAATAGTAGTTAATACAATAATTATACAGCGGTTCAAAGTAATGTGTCTTTGCAGATGCATAGATTCCCTTTTTCCCCCAAGTGATTTATCTTAATACTAATGCAGTTTTTTCTATCAATAATAAAATTTTAACTCCTTTGCGTGAATACTTTATTTCCAATACATCGCATGTACAATTATATGTTTAGCAGTTCTCGAAATAGATTTACAATTTAAACATTTATTTTCACTTTCAAAAGATTGGGTACAAATATCTTGAACTAAGTAATTTGTTTAAAATGAAATGAAGATAGGTTACCTACGTCGTAAAGGATATTTTGACATAAATTTTAATATTATGAAAGCGATTTTTGCGCGCTGTAAGCTTCGGTGTAGCCTGTAGGTAAAGCAGAATAAAAAAGTAAAGCCCCATTGGCTTTACTTTTGACATAATATTTTTACCCATAATTGATAAATGATTTATATTGAATTGTATTGGAGTATATTTGGTGTTTTCCCTCCTTGTCAGATTGGTATGGACCACCGGGTATAGTTTAAACCCATAAAACGAAAATAGTGTATTGTCGTGCGGTAAAAAATGGGTAAAAATAGCAAGAGTTACTTCATTCGAATTGCGGTACTTTGCTAAAGAAAGGCGAGAACGGGATGAGCATGAAATGTCCAGAGATCTTTTCTCTGGAAAAATCCTTGAGCCCGACGTAACCACCTGGGAATTTGGTTCTGAACATTTTTGCCGCAATCGCTAAGAACTTTTTGCGCAATGTAGTTATCAAGCTATTTTGCATAACTACATTCTCGATGATGTAGTACATAAAATAAGATTTTGGTGTCAAATCAGTATCTGTATCAGTGATTAAATTATGTTGACTTTATGACTCATCTAAGAAGACAAAATTTATTACAACAATTATCGTTCCGATAGTCGTTTCAGTGAACGGTCTGATAGCGAAGAGCCTTGACCAATATCATAAGAGGCTCTCGCTAGGCAGCTGGATCAAGGGTCAGATACAGAAGGTGGCTCTCCTGGACTCGGCACGCATTGTGCGGAGGTTCCTCGCTCTACAGCCCTAGCCATTGACCGTTTGAGCATTGCCCCGCGGTCGGTGATCAACCATTAAAGTCCTTATAAAAAAAAAATAAAAAAAGTAAATTTTGAGACATATCTATCTATATAGTAACATAATATCTATCTACATGGGAACCTTTTTTAATTTTTGCAATTAAAAGCTCTTCTGTAATAAAATTGGCAATAGTCATTGTCTCGTTTCTGTATGTACTGCAGACAGCTTGGCAACCACTTTTGTCTTTTCTAGATATAGATCTCAATTAGTCTTCTCCACCAAACGCCAAGAATAATGTAGGCATGTTTATGTATTTTTTTCAATAATGTTGGTCATTTTCTTATCGGCAAGATACTCCCAAAATAAGCAAAGCTTGTTATCAAAACATTAAAAATGTTTCGGTAAAATAAGTATTTTAACCGAAGATGAAAATATAAATAATGCTGGATCATCACACAGCTCCAAACCAAGCAGAGTTTGTATTATGGGAACCACTTGAAGTGAAGAAATTTAAATGAATCAATTATATAAACTTCTCACAAGTAGCATAACAATGACTCATCTCAAGACGATTTTTCACGATAAACTTAAAATATAAGCCAAATAGCCGGTGAGAAGCGCTTGTGAGGTGGCCTACGAGGTGGTTCAGTATTCCTAGCTGATCATCTTGGTAAAGCAATACATGGATGGGTGGCGGTTTAGGGCCACTTAGATATGATCGCTTCCGTGCTTTAGAAGGCAAGATAAGATGTTGGTCCTGGCTTTTGCAGGTGTTAAGCAATGGCCTTCGGGCAGTCTAAAAATTCCGATACCATAATTGGCCACCAGCTCATACGAAGAAATACCCACCGAAGTATATATTCTGCCTACTTTTAAAATGTATACTGATACATCTCAATGCCTTTAATACTTCTAAGTATATAAAGTGTACTTACGATTCTTACAATTGAAAGTCGTGGTATTTGTGATCTCAACATCAATATTAAACGGCTGCAATATTTACACGCCGCCGCATGCGCACACGTGCTGTTTGCAGTTTGCACAGCATCACGCTAAATGGTCAGTAAATGATGTTTCTTGTCTTCAGGATAATTAGTAGTGTTTATTAATTTGTAAGCCACGACGGATTTCTTCTGTGGTCCGTGGTACTACGGATTGAATACTATTAGAAAATAATTGAAAACTTCTATAAAATTCTGTACTACTCACTGCTAAGAATTGCGTATACTCGCCTTGTTAAGGCTACTGTACATGTCAAATCTTCCTCTCGCTCGCACTATTCAACACTTTTGAAGATATAAAATCTCTGACTATATTTATGCAAAATAGCAAACCTTCACATTCTACAGAATAACAATTGAAAGGTTCAGCAATAACATCATTTTGATTCTATCGCGTTTTCTTACCAAAAAACTTGTACCAATGTGATCAATTTTGGTACAAATTTTTTGGTAGGAAAACGTGTTGGGTTCAACATGATATTCTTACTGAACCTTTGTATTGTTATTTTCTAGGTCGTGAAGGTTTGCTATTTTGCTTAACTACATTCAGTGATTTTATATCTTCAAAAATGTTGAATAGTGCGAGCGAGATTTGATTTGTATCGTCACCTTATAATAACGTTTTAAATATTCGATGTTTTAGACAAAGTTGTCTAAAGAATCGCCACAAATGCTTAGGTACATAAGTTTTTATGAATATATGTTTTGAGTTCTTTTAATAAGATGACTGCGGGACTCTTGCCATTGGCATTGGTGAAGAACATGGACGGTTCTGTTATTGCCCTCGAAGAGTTACATCTTTTGTAAGGCTCATAGACTATTAATATTTATTGATACATCATCATTGCGCCCTATCCTGAGCTCGACGCATCCAGCTTCTACTACCAGCCTTTCACATATCGTCACTTTACCTGGACGGAGAGCGGCCTACACTACGGTTGCCGAGCAGCGGTCTCCTCTCAAAAACTCGTTTATCGCAACGGTTATCGGTTGTTTGGCAGATATGGCCAGCGCACTGCCACTTCATCTTGCAAATTCTCTGAGCTATGTCGACAACTCTATGTCGTTGCGGATATATTTTGTAAGGTATCATCATCAACCCATAGCAGTCCACTGCTGTGTATAGGTTTCTCCCAAGTCCCAAAGTACGCTACTTCAGCTCTTCTCATCCTCTGTCTGCCAGCTACATTATTTATTCATACATACCTATTGATTATTATATGAAAAATTATTCCAATGTATGGATTATAATTAAGATTCCTTTAATCAGGATGAATTACAAAGTCCATGTTTTCATACATTATTTATGACCGGTCGGTTACGAGGAAGCTGTTAGAAATATCTAGATTTCATTGATTTTATTAAACGTTTGCGGTTACAAGGAAGGTATTTTTTCATTGATCAAGGATTTTTCTTAGTGTTACTTGCTTACGTTAAGATAGTGTGCATTCGCGAGAAAAATAGCTATTCAAGCCAGTTGCAGGGCATCATCATCATCATCATCATCAGCCTATGCCCCGGCCTCCCCTAATGAGCGCCATTGCACCCTGTCCTCAGCTCGCCGCATCTAGTTTCTACCAGCAGCCGACTGCAGATCGTCTACGTTTGCCGAAGCTGTGGTCTCCACTAAAGAATTCGTTTACCCTAACGGTTACCCTCGGTTCTTCGGCAGATATGGCCAGCCTACTGCCACTTCAGCTTGCTTATTCACTAGGCTATGTGGACAACTCTAGTTCTATGTCGTAGTCTCGTTACAAGGCATACGTTTACAAACTAGTATCGCTGTTATCCATTGTGCCCACGTGTTGACTGTTTTTATAACTTGGGCAACGTTCCTTAACATGATGTTGTCTCGGGTCTGGGTGTTTCCTAAGTACCTATTTGTATATATTAACCAAAAAATATAAGTAGTATATCAGTCATGTGGTTCCCATAATGCAATCTCTGCTTAGTTTGGGGCTAGATGATGCTTTGGGCTAAGACCGCTGACTGGATTCCACGGAGAGTAACGCAGTCCCAGGCCGAGGTGGCGTGACGATTAGAAATTTTTTTTGGTATTCTGGCAAGTGGATTCTCAAGATCGGGAAGTGTGTAATGAAGGAAGGGGAAAGGCCTTTGCCCTGCAGTGGGACAGACAGGCAATCAAGATAAGATAAGTTCAATAGAATCAGGGCAAAATATAATATATACCTATTTTAGAATAGATTACAATATAATAATGTTTTATTAGCGAAACTTAAAGAGACACAATATTTTTTTTAACAAACATGCAAATGTCCCTGATCTAAAGCTGATGATGATGATGAACTAACATAAAAATGTAAAATTAAAAAGCCTGAAAATAATATCAATAATGTCATCGCGGCGTCGCATCGCTACAAATTGGGGGGAGTCCAAGTTGGGTAGTCCAAGGAGTTCAGTATGAAGTTGTGTTTGAAAATAAAACGCTGACTTTTTGACTCAACAAATATACAAACGATCTCTGTTTCGAATATCGGACGTAACGAAGGGCTTGCTGGTGCACCGGCTACTGTATGCCGACCGGTTCCGCCCGTTATACCACTATTGTGCAAGACTTTGAATTGATGGGTATTTGATCGGAGGTAATAGGACGCTTTTACTAAAGCCACTGATGATATAGGGCTTGATGCGATTTAAGGAGTTAGCAACTAGGTATATAGATTGTATTGGTATCTAGATACATGTAGAGGCGCGATTAGAATTACAAGTAGGTTAAGGTTTTTATGGTAGAAGTTTTCATACACTGATCTTTCATTACATCAAATAAAACTAATATTATAAATGCGAAAGTATGTGCTAGCTCAGAGAATTAGCAAGCTGAAGTGGCAGTGGGCTGGCCATATCTGCCGAAGAACCGATAACCGTTGGGGTAAACGAGTTCTTGAGTGGAGACCGCGGCTGGGCAAACGTAGTGTAGGACGCCCTCCGGCCAGGTGGAGTGACGATCTACGAAAGGCTGCTGGTAGAAGCTGGATGCGTGGAGCTCAGGACAGGGCGCAATGGCGCTCATTAGGGGAGGCCTATGTCCAGCAGTGGTCTGCTATAGGCTGATGATGATGATGATGATGATGAAAGTATGTGTTTGGGGGTGTATGCTTCTTCCCAATGGATATTATTGTACTTAGATTCGGAAAGTGCAACCAGGTCGAACATCTTCAAAATTCTAGAAAGTCAATTGATGTGATCAATTATCTTTGAGTGGTAGGAATATATTCAATAGTAGACTTGATCTGTCTCATAACGTTAAATAAGTTAAAGAGTTGTAATTTCAGTTTATTTATTATACATTTCTATCAAACTACAGGTTTGGCTAGTAGAAAATGCTCCTAGCATTTTTTACATTTACTGTGCAATAAATTATAAATAAACGTTTATAATTGATCGATAAATCGTATTCTGTTTTGCAAGGCTCGAGTGCTATATCAAAGAAATCACAAGAATTACATTTATATACCTCGTGATTTGATATAAATTGCTCCATACTAGCTCAAGTTCTCGGAAGGCTGTGTGAGGGCTGTCTTATTGAATGCATGCGGAACTGTCACGCTTGTAGGTCATTGATAAATAGAACCATGTTGCTAAACTAGATAATAGGACCCAGTTCTCAATCCTGCGCGCTATATGTCTAGTTTTTTTATCATTAAAAGATTTTATACAAATTAAAAAAAAAACTGAGAGGTGTCTAGGGACACCCGGATGGAACGAAGTTCCTTTAACTTCACCCGCTCAGGCACCTCCGGCACCTCAGGCACCTCAGGCACCTCCGGCACCTCGGGCACCTCCGGCACCTCAGGCACCTCAGGCATCTCAGGCACCTCAGGCACCTCAGGGCCCACACTAAGTAATTAAAACTTGAGAGGTGTCAAGGGACGCCGCACGACTTACAACTATAGCAAAAAGTGTCGTTACAACTTTTGGTCTTAATTTTTTCCGTCTAGCCCCCTTTCGCAACGCGCGATAAGGAAATTCTTCGTTCCAAAACGGATTATTCTTACTATACCCAATCTCGTATAAAGCTGCAAAAAAGGTCAACAAAGGGGGTACCAGTAAAAAACTTACACTTTTGTAGTAGGTAACTACGACCTGACTACGTTTCATCATAAAAAAATCGACGAATTAGATATTCAGCTGAAACTTGACAAAGTTTATATATAAATTATGATTCGGCCATATTTTTAGTCTAATAATTTGTTTCCTTACAAAGATATTTAATGATAAACATGTTTTATGGCTAATTATTTTATTACACTGGTCACCGAACCTTCAAGTGCATTGGTACTACACATTCGGTATTTTAGTAACTTTTGATGTTAACTGCTGCCATCATCTGATACAATTAATAATAGTATTTACAAATAAGTATTTTTGTGTATATTTCTAAGGACATGGTCAAATATTAGTTATTTATGTAATTGTCGACCTCTGTGGCGCAGTGAGCGAAGGTCCGCCTGAGACGCAGAAGGTTGCGGGTTCGATCCCCGCCGTGGGACAAATGTTTGCATGTTCTACAGATATTTGTCTCGGGTCAATAAACATAAACGTTAAACCTAACATTAAAATAAAAGATGAAGATCTAAATCTTGTGGACAGTACTGTATTTTTAGGCATAACTTTAGATAATAAGCTTCAATGGGGCGCTCACATAGATGGGTTGTCGAACAGACTCAGTTCTGCAGCATACGCAGTCAAAAGAATCCGTCAACTTACTGACGTAGAAACGGCTAGACTAGTTTATTTCAGCTACTTCCATAGCATTATGTCGTACGGCATTTTGTTGTGGGGGAATGCTGCAGATATCAACACGATATTTGTGTTGCAGAAGAGGGCTGTTCGTGCAATTTATAATATGGGCCCCAGAGAATCACTTAGAACTAAGTTTAAAGAAATAAATGTTATGACAGTGCCGTGCCAATATATATATGAAAACTTAATGTATGTCCGAAAACATATTAACATGTTCAAGAAAAATAGCGACTATCATAATGTTAACACTAGAAATAAAGATAAACTAGCTGTTCCCACTGTAAGGCTCCATAAAGTTAGTCAATCTTTTAAAGGGATGTCTGTACGATTTTTTAACAAAATCCCAAATGATGTGATTAATCTATCTGTAAATAAATTCAAAAATGTTGTTAAACGTAATCTCTGTAATAAAGCTTATTATAAAATATCTGATTATTTAGATGACAAAAAAGCTTGGGATGAAACTGCCTCCAACTCCATCAAAAACAATGTAATAGATATTAAGTACAATGACGTTAAAAAAATATAAGCCAAGCAGAGTTTCTTGCCAATTCTTCTCTGTTTGGTCACGTTACGAATTGGTGGTAAATTTAAAAAAATTACGTTTCAAAGTGTACTATACAGTTCCTACTGAATAAATGAATTTTGAATTTTGAATTTTGAATTTTGAAACAAAATTATATTAGCTGATATTCTTAAAGACTAGTGTTCCCTTAACTATGGGTGACCACATCATGCACATTTACATAATTATTCTTACACGTTTACTTTCTGTTGAGCAGATCCGACCATCTTATCAGTTTTCGTGGACCATCAATTATCATATCACCGTGTAAATGTTTGTGCAATTGTGACGCATGGTACTGCTAATTTTGGACATTGTGTCATTAGCACAGTTCCATATGTTTTATCGTCTGCCTTAACTCGATTTACAATTTTGGGAGCAACTTCCCACGCACAGTTCAGATTTTGGACTGAGTACATTATTTATTTCGTGAACTTGTACTTACTAAGAATTAAGTGTGTAGGTAATTTTTTTATGTTACTTCCAGACAATTTACTTCTGGATGCATCAATTTTTAATTTTGCAAGTAGATATAAGCTAGCAGTAAAATCGTGAAGCACAATTGTTTTTACATTAGATGGATTTTTAACGATGTAGTTAAAATAACGAAGGTCCAGAAGACACCGATTCACTAAAGACTTAAAACTGTCTTATTCCAAAACGAAGACTAAAGATAGTCTAGGTTTATATCTATTTTTTCTGATATGAAGGAGTTTGCACAGATATTGCGACAAGTTAGATTCACGCATCAATATTCCCATCTTTCAAAAACAAGCAGCTCACACAGTCACAATGATCAGTAAAGTTTTAGGGGATTCAGTTTTTGTTAATTGGGGGGGATCAAATCTGAATCAAGAAGAGAAGTCTGAGCAACTTTTTCCCTGAGAGTAAGCCGAGCGTAAAAAACTCGAGTTGAAAGAATTTTCAATAATAAATATTAATAGATTAAATAGATTGCCAGATTAAAACCTAAACTATATTTAGTATTTGTTTTGGAATAAGGCAGAAAGAGTCCCGTATTATAGTTATTACATAATATTAGGTATAGGTTGTGAGTATACTTTTGTAATGATTGAATGCATGATCATTTATTTGCCAGAATCTAGGTATGTACATTGGATGTATGTTTTAATATTAAGAGCGCTTTATTCGACTTTAAGAATAACTACTAATGTTATATTGATAAATACTTAGTAAATAATATGTTGTAGCTAATTTTATATAAATTCTGGTGATTCGGGTCTGTTTGAAAGATTAACATGTAAGTCTTTTTCTTTTGTTTCAGGTACGTTAACCATTGCATCTTCTACGGCAGAATCTTTGGTAGGTTTCTTATGGTAGGTACTTGAAGATGGAACAAGCACAAGGCTCACCTAATGGTAAATGGTAACCATTACCTATCACAAAGCATTGTATCGTAGATCACGTTTTTTTGGAACGTGCTCTACGATGTAACGCCCTGCGTCCATCAACTTGAGGCATGAAGATGATAAGCATTTTGTGCCTGTAATTTCACCGGCACCCACACCCTTGAAATCAAAACACAGCACAGCTGCTTCACGGCAGAAATAGGCATGGTGGCAGAACTTCCCCGGAAAAGTCCTTCACAAAGAACTCTACTACCACTGTAGGTAAAACAGTAACTATTATCATCTAATCCAATTAACATGTAATGTAGGTATTATAAACGTGCATAAACGTCTGTCAGTCTCGAAGATATATAATTATCAGTAAATGAGGTATATCACATACGTGCTTCATTGTCGATAAAACAATCCTGTTCCTGACCTACCTACAATACGACCTCTTGTTTTATAACATTTCCATTCTGACTCACTATTGTCTTTTATATTAATTAAAAATGAATTTACTTTATGTCTTTGTCACTTGCAGTGTACCTAACTTCTTTGTCGAGGAATTTGGGTCAATGATGACAAAGAAATAAGCCAAGGTCTTTTAGATTTTTTTATAAATAAAGTACTTGGAAATAGAGTTCAGGAGTGTCCGGGGAAATGTTACTATGCATATTTTTGCCAAGCTTTGTCGTTTTCAATGATAGTTTTTACAATTGTTACGATTTTAGTATTAACACTGACAAGGGCAATGTCCTAGTCAGTGGTTTTAATAAGTCATCGTACTCTCTCTGCAGAGTAAAGTCCCATCCTTTCTCTACCACTCTTCGCTATGTTGGAAAATATGAGTCAAGCCTTCCGTGTCGTTGTCTAGGATCAAGTGGCATTCCTTTTGTGGTTCTCTTGCCCAAAAGTCCCTTGGCAAGAGGGAGAATAGTCCGCCCGCGTCCGGCCCAGTTCCACTTTAGGTTAGCGGCTTTTGATAATAAAAGATTAGGCAAGGCAAGGCAAAATAATCAAGAGCTATTCAAATACTGCCACGATAATGAAGCGTTGTTCAAATAGAGATCACGGGGTTTTAGAATAAGTGTCGATGCTTGCTTGGTAACATGACACTGAGTTTAATTATAATTAAAATTAAAATAACTATTTGGAACTGCCTAAAAATCAACAACATAACAATGCCAATTCGGCCACGAAATGAGTAGATCATGAGTATTTTATTAAAGCGTTCTCATTTAATTGTTCTTCTAAATATTGTGAGCCGCCTTGGGAGACCTATTTATAATTTTTAATATTTATCTAGTACATCATTGATCTAGTGGCTACATGCAATAGGTATGGATCATCATCCATTACCTACAGTTGATGATACAAACGATGATCTAATTTATCGTAGAGCTCGTGTAAAAACATAATCGTTCTTAGAAGCATCAGTACAAACAATACTTATAAAGTAACGGTGCCATGCGCCACGGGAGTACCGCAAGGAATTCGCCTGGGACCCTTTTTGTTTATCCACGTTATCGGATAGGCTAGGCGTGTAGAATGCAATGTGGAAATGCTTGAAATGTGATACTGGTGTTTGTTGTATGTGAAATACTCGGGCACGTGGAGGAGGAACGTGAAACGATTGTTATGGTCGCAGTTTATAAGGTGCGAGCCATTGTTTTGATGACATACAACTACCAAGATTTAAATATTGATACGTATTTGCGTAACATTTACATGCTCAATACTCCTATTACCCGTAGTGTTATGAATAGTGTAGTCAGTTTTAGTTTAAACAAATAAGTCGATCTTACGAACAAACAATCGCTGAAGGAAATGGAGGAGCCTATAAGTATTTACCAACTATTGGTTTTACGTTGTTTCAGTATAGTACCTACTGAATACTTAATTGAAACCGAAACGGAGGTTATTACTGTGAATGATAATGAATGAATGGAATAATTCGTTAAAATTAAAGATTAAAATTAAGCTTAATTGAGTGGTTTACAAGAAACTGCTTAAAAAAGTTATACCACTAAAAAGATGGGCTATCCAAGACATCTCACTGCTAATTTCTAATATCACAATTTGCACAGTTGCCAAAATAAATAAAACCGCTGCTTAGTTTGTTTACAAAACGCTGTAAAACTTTTGTGTTACGAAATTGCATTTATATTGAGTTTCTTGTTATTGGCTTCCAATTACACTTTGGCTTAGCGTTTTGTGGTTCTTGGAAGTTATTTCAAACTCAATGACCTACCTCAAATATAATTCGTAGTTTTTGCGTCTGTAGTATTGTTTATGTTTATTATTATCAATGTTTATGTGCATAGCCTGCAGTTTCAATACTTTTATTTTATTGTTGTATTAATAAAGTTAAACTCAAGGAAGTAGCAATTTAATTTTTCCTCTCATACTTTCGATAATAGTAGATAAGATCTTGTAAATAGAGAATCTTTAGCAGGTAGGTTTGCACTTTGAAGCCCGCTGGCAGACGCACATTTTGACATACGATTTAGCAGCGAAACTACAGGCAAATGTCATCTACATCTACACTTATGTTACTAAGAGGAAAAAAATGTATTTTTGTGTGTGTATGTTTGTAATGAATAAAATCAAAAACTACTATGCCGATTTCAAAAATTCTTTCACTTTTGGAAAGCTACATTCACCTTGAGTAATATAGGCTATATTTATTGCTAGAAAAGATTAGGGATCCTTACTAGAACTTAAGTAACGTAACCCAAGGTGTAAAAAAATAACGGACCGCTAATAATTTCATAAATTGGGGCACTATACTCGATCAGGAAAACATAAAAATTGACAATTTTAATAGACATACGGAAGATATCACAACAGTACCAGCCTATTCGGTCCGCTGCTGGACATATACCTCTTCTATATGAAGGCGGATTTGCCCATACTTCTCTTGCTGGGCATGCGAGTTGAGGCACAGCTTTTCGCATCGGCGACGGGCAGCAGTATCAGTGGACGAGAAGCTATGTTCTGGGCCAGGGGATTTAGCTATGCCGGTGTCAGGCTACACTTTGCTGCAATCAGCCGGCCGTCAGAGCTCCGTTTGATATTCAGCAAGGTGTACCATAGGCGTGAGGTTGGCTTGGGTTCTAGAGATGGAGGTCAAAGTGGTCCATAGCTCAAAATCCTTGGTACATTCAAAATAACTAAACATTTTTGTTTTACCACACATAGTTTACGTAAATACTTGCGTATTTACATAAACGAAAAATAAAAAACCCTTTATTCATAACGAAATGTCATTTTATAACGGCTCGATAAAGTAAGCTTATCCTTGACATTTAAATGTAAATAAAAAGAGGTGACATGATTAACGTCATTTTAGCTATCTGAGTTTTATAGAACTGTTATGAATAGGACGGTTGGTGTTTTGGTCGAACTGAGGGGACAGGATTGTAAATAGACTTTAGTAGCTATTCATCTATCATATTTCAAGTGGATATCCAATCCTGTGTACTCGTAACACGTGTAAACGTGGGTTGAGTATGTACGGGTACGTAACGTTAATGTAAACTTCCACTACGTACGCAAATAATAATTGTCATGCGAAATTAATTATATCAAGGCTATTGTTTAGATCAGTTTAAATTGGCTTGTTTTCAGGAAGCATTGGGCCATTGTATTTGGCGCCTTTACTGTTGATGTTATCATCACCATCATGATTAGAATTATTTTATACTAAGAACTTATTGTGTCAATTGCTATTTTGGTTTTTTGTCGAACTCGTTATTTTCTATTTGTTGTTTCGTCCAAAATATTTAGATTTCCAGAATTTAAGGGTTAGATTTAAAATGTGTTTTTGTCAACAGTCCAAGGTTGTGTCATCGATTTTGTATTGTCATTGACATTCTTTGCTCCTGAAAACGGAGTATTCCCTTTTCAGCACCAATTTTTTAAGCACCAATTGGAACAATTGTTTTGGAATTTTTTCAGGGTTTCACAAGAACCCAATATCATAAATAAATAATGCTGGACTAGCATACAGCATCATGTAGCCCCTAACTAAGCAGAGCTTGTGTTATGGGAACCACATGATTGATATACATTTATTTTTGTAAATACAAACATATCATACATAGAAAACACTCAAACCCGAGACAAATATCTGCAGAACATGAAAACATTTGTCCCGCGAATCGAACCCGCAACCTTCTGCGTCTCAGGAGGACCTTCGCCCACTGCGCCACAGAGGCCAACAAAATAATATATAATATGTATCATATTATGTTTATCTTCATAGATTAGCTTAATTTCCCCAAATATTTAGCTTAGGGATTTTTTATTTACCAAGTCTTTAGTTTACTTAACCTATAGAATGGCGTGTCGGAGCTGACTAAGATGCGTATTTCCTCGCGTTGTCTTTATAATCAAAATGTGCTGATTCAGGTTTAATTTGTTTTGAACGACAAAACTTCATTGTTTCGTACATACATACTTTTATGATATTTTTCATTATTTTATTATTCCCATTGTACGTGCATTATTGTTTTGTTCTATAAGTTTAATTTGGTGTGAATATATCTGGTTTTGTATATATCAATCTATTTACTATCTATCTTTCTATATCACTACATACATAATATAAAACAAAGTCACTTCTCACTGCCTGTCTGTCCCTATGTAGGCTTAGATCTTTAAAACTATGCAACGGATTTTGATGCGGTTTTTTTAGTAGATAGAGTTATTCAAGAGGAAGATTTATATCAGCATTGTACCCATGTGAAGCCGGGGCGGGTCGCTAATCTTGTATAAACTGGTCTGAGCTTATCAAACACTGAAGCTAGGGACGTAGTTTGACCACTCCTAAAGAGTACAGAATTAGTTTAACACATTTTCACTGGCACTTTCATTGCTTTTGATCTATAGCCAGCATCTGCACCGCATTAACGGCTCAATTGTTCTGTAAATTAATCGGAAGTTGATTGGGAGAGCGGAAAATTACAACAAGCGCCAATAGATGGAGCGCTGCCAGAGCGTAAGGAATAACTTTTGCTGTGCAAATGCAGCTTGGAAAGTCAACATCAAAAGTAAATCAAAATATGCCTAAAACATTTTGTTTTGGTTCATCATATTTTGAATTTATTTGTTTATGTTATTTTTATTAATTCCGCTTTAACCTTGATGAGTCTGTCTGACATGTTGTATAAACTTATTGAATTCAAGCGTTGAATAGATAGACAAGTTTCTTGTGCAATTGAATTATTTTTATAATCTTACTCGTCCCAATTATTTAAACTTTTGTTTTAATACTTTTGTAGTTCAGTTTGATATGAATAATTATCTCTATGGCTCGAAGTAACAATTTCTGGCAAGGTATGGTTGGATATCTAATGTACCTAGTATCTAACTTAACCTACTTGATTTTGATGCTGAAAATGTTATTTAGAAACGTAAGTGATTGCTACAAACAAACCAGTGAACTTCTGTCAACATGGCCTAAGTAGTTTATTAGGTACCCACTTATGTATTGTTTTACACATAACCTCTACTCAGATTAGGTAGATTAAGGACTATCTTATCATTTCAAGTTTGTCTATCAGCAAGTATCTATTTGAGTGCCATGTGCTCATTCAAGTAGGTACTTATCAGTCTTATCTTTGTCTTTGTATGCAATTAAATCTACTACCTTAAACTCGACTTTCCTAGGATTTTCAAAGTATTCTTTTTTTGCAGATAATGACTCAAAAGTTGTATTTCTAACAAGTTTAATATGTACTAGTAAATTATCATCATATAGGGCGCTACAACCTCGGGTTAGCCTTGGCCTGGCCAAGTAAATTTCTCCAGCGCGCGGGTCTATCTTGAGTTTTTTCTCTACAGCCTTAGCTCCAACATCTTTTAAATCTTGCTCTATACTGCCTACTTACCTAAGTTTGGGACTACCACGAGATCATTGGCCATCAGTTTGCTCCTTAAAAGACACTTTATTGTTTTAGCGTCCAACGCGTAAATTAATTAAAAATAAAAATATTTTGAGAAAGTGTTTAGTTAATATTTGATTCATCAACCACAGCCCGATTTCCCCCACTGCTGGGTATAGGCCTCCCTCAACTTGTGCCATCTACCACGGTCCTGCGTTAGTCCACGACCCACGTACGGCCGAGACTTTGACAATGTCGTCTGCCCATCTTGCATCTGTAATATTTGAGATAGTATAGATTACGATATTAAAAGGCCGCCCTTCGAAGCCAGACGCTTCGAAAAGCTATCCCTGATTGTTAATAGTTATCGTTAAAGCCTTTCTCTGCCTCTGCAAATTAGCACAAGCTTTGTTACGTAGCTACAGGGGCGTTGTTGTGTTAGATTTGCTTTCGCGTGCGCAAACACGTGTCTTTTGTTATTATTCAGTTTCTCCTCTCTGTCGGTTGGTGTGATAAACTGGTTCGGACGTATGACCTTTACTCTATTATTGTTTTACGAAGCGATAAACATTCATATCTCACGATACGTAAGGTTTTTGCACTATGTAAAATATTCGTCTTTATAAGAAGATTTTATTCAAAATCAAAAAGCCTTCTTCTCATTATGATTTATTCAGAAAATATGAGAAATGCAGCATTATGTCCAAGCAAAGCAGTATCGGCATAAATTCTATACACAGTTAATTTTGCATTGCAGTATCTGTTATAAGTGTTTTACGTGAATATTCATGTATGACACTGCTCTAAATTCCCGGTGAAGATCAAATCTTATTGTCCATAGAAGGAATTATCATGTTTTCATTTTGGAAAGGCTGGATTTAGATATTTATGTCTACGGAACTTGAAACTTGTGTGAACTTGGCCCTTATGCTAACTCTATCGTTTTATGACAATGCGGGCCTGAAACGAGTATGGAATTAGCGCGGCCGCCTCATGGCCTGGAATGTTTCCAAATTGACACAAACACGCGGAAGGCTCCAAGCTATTGTTTTGAAACATGTAGGTAGGTGGGGAAAGGTATTGTTCTCAGTTTGTATGTATATCAAAGGCATAGTAGAGCAGATACCTATCATAGCTACATACCCATTCATGTTTAGGTACATAGGAGAATTCGATTTTTAGTACTAAACTGCTCTTCTGTGGGTTTTACTAATACACCTCTAGTATGAAACCAAAAAAGTTTTGTCATATTTACTTAGTTTAAAATAAATCAATTTACAGATCATGTTAACCCAAAAAATATATGAATAAGGTAAGTAACACTTACCGTTATAATATTTCATAACTTTGTGCTTTGAGCCTTGAAATATATTTTGTAGGTATAAGTTAAAATTTAGTTCAGTCCATGTAAGAATTCGGACCGTGAACAAAATAGCACACACATTTATCGCTGATGGAGGCATCACAAAATCAGAATAAAATAAAGCCGTAGAAATAATGTTACTGCCTCCTAAACATACAGCCTTCATCTCGAAAGTAAACAAATCGTTGAGTCTCCAGAGCCAGAACAAGTACTCGAGTCCCTATTTTCGTGCGTAGCAACTGCGTAGTATCCTTGAGTTTTGGGTTCCGGGTTCGTTGCCAAGGGCGATAGAGATAGATATATAACTCGTACAAGTTAGAACGAGAGACGTAGAAAACAAAGGTGACCCTGAACGTAAATGACCCACTCCCGACTCCCGACGATCAATAGGGAGAGCTCTTTGTGAATGCCCGGGATGCGTTGGATCCTTCAAGGGAATGTTAGAAAGAACTCTCCCTGTAGGGGGGGTAAAGGTTTTAAGGGTGGGAGAAAAAGGTATGTCGCATAAGCAAAAGGTTGGGGGTGTAAGTGGGAGGAATTATGTGATTCGTTACGTAATTTATAAGGGTTTGCCCCGCAAGGATTGTGTAATCGTAGATTGCTTGGATATAGGGTTATTGCTGCTTTGTTGTTTGTAATGTAATTTGGGAAGTCAGGTTTGGGATTATGCAATAGAAATTGAAACCATTATAATACGTAATATACTTATTATTAACTAGCTTTCTATTAAGACTGGGACATAAAGTATCCCAGTCCAGTATAAGCCTGTTAATCCAGATCACAAACAGTAAGAATATTTTGAAAATTAATTTAAATCCAATCAGCTGTTGAAGTTGAGTGTGAACAAACATTCTAACACACAAACTTTCTCATTAATACTATTAGTGTGATGTAATTCAACTTTTCATTCCTTCATTGGCCCTGTCTGGTTGCCTCACAAGCTGAGAAAGGTCCAGTTTGGCGGCGCCCAGCACGACCTAGGTTACTTGACCTACTTATTTGTCTTTTTATGTGTAGATCAATGTACCTAATATATTTGTTGTATAATTTTTATGTAATTTTATACCTCTGTCTACTACTGTTTTCATATTTTAATGTATTGTATCTTATATTTCGTTGTGTTGTTGTGTGTTTGTCAAATAAACGAGTTCTATTCTATTCTATTCATTGATTTAAAATGCTGTTATGAGTTTGAAGTTTAGCTTTAAAATCATTCCGGCCTTTCTGAATCCATAAACAAAATAACTTTTAGTTCATAAGTTACCCATTGTACTTGCTTACTTGATCACAAAAATTAGAGTAATCAAGTGTAAACGAAGTTGCTCCTTTCCGAAGTTGGTCAGTTCGTGTATCTACTTACTCATAATCTACATTCACCGTTGAGTTAGGGTCTTTCTAGCTTATTATTTAAATTGGTCATTCAACTTTTTTCTCAGGTCGTTTGCCAATGATCCTATGCAATTCAATAGGTAGGTACTTTTCAACCTAAGGAGTGTAATTGATTCCGTAGGAATTCGCCACAAACAAATATCCAATAAGTATTGTGCAGTATTGTAATATTATACGCTGATACTGTGAATTTCATTTGTAGAGTGGAAAAATGATTTGTATTTTATAATTTGCTTGTACTTGGTTTGGAGCTGTGTTTCTTTAATGCTAAACCAAACAGCAACAACCGCTTGGGTTAGAAGGTTTTTTTTTATGGTACTTGAAGATGGAACAAGCACATGGCCCACCTGATGTTAAGTGGTAACCACTACCTATTACAAAGCATGGCATCGTAGATCACGTTTATTTTAACGTGCTCTACGATGCAATGCCCTGCGTCCATCAACTTGGGGCATTAAGATGATAAGCATCGTGAGCAAGTGTGTTTTCAGCGCCCAAAGTGTTTAGGGCATTTTAGGCAATTCGTGTTATAAGTACTTATTTGCATTAATCAATATTGGTGGACAAAATTGCTCTCTTAAGTTTTTCTAGGAGTTATTATTTTCAGTTAATTTAAAAGAGCGCTCGTGGCTTGGTTTACTTCGAAGTACTTAGGAGCATCTTAGCAGATCACCCTGGTTAAGCAACACTCCGCCCGGTCATTACTTGGAATGGTGACCGTTTAGTGAAATTTGGATTTGAGCGTTGCCGTGCTTCGGAATGCACGTTAAGAAGTTGGTCCCGGCTTTTTAGTCGTTAAGCCATGTCGGAGGCTTTCGAGCGGCCTAAATACTCCGACACCAGAATTGGTCACTAGCTCATACGAAGAAGAAGAAGTTAATTTAGAAGAAACCCCGCATTCCACTATAATAGTAAGCATATAATATGCACTGTTTCTGATGGGTCAGTGGTCAAACGCTTTACTATTTAAATAAAAAGTGATGTACATTTTCAAAAAATCTAAGTGGAAGCAACTAGTGTGCTCATGTACAAGTCTAGTAGCATGTTGACTGCGGGCTTTCTGGTCCCATGAACAGCCATGTCTCTTGCAAGGGTTTTCAGTCGATGTTTTCAGCAGTGAAAAATCCAAACGATAATATTTTGTGTGCTGAAAACGCAACTGTGGTGCTTCTGCTGGTCGTCGTAGGGCATAGTGCAGTCAACGTTTAAGGACAATTGTCATGTTCTTAGCAATATTTCTAAATTATTTAAAATGTATTCTTTATACAGGTCGTATAGGGAATGAAATGATATCAAGATTAATTACTACGTATATCTTGTCAGCTTTTGGGATTACAGTATCCAGACTTATAAATAACTTGATAACGTCATCCTCAATTAAATACCTAACTTAAAGTGAAGACAACAAGCAAACGATTTATTATCTGTGCCACAGAAAATAGATAACTCGTTAGACGCAGTCATGTTCGAAATGAACCTATTTGTAAGCTGTCCACGGCCCACGTGTCACCTCTACGGATGTTATTCCTGATGGTTGAGATGATTTGATTGCAATCACGATTTAAAAGACCTCATGGAAATGTTGGTTTTTAAGTACCTACGGGCTACCCCACACTAGGCTGATCTCGCGCCTCGTAGACACTCAGCGTCGACTCTATCATTCCTGGTGATTGATAGAGTCGACGCTGAGCGACTCAATCAATCCGGATCGTCTTCCGTTCTCCTTGTGCGTGTGTGTGTGCGGTACTGCAAGTAAGGGCCTTGGGTATTTACCCCATTGCCCTGTCGTCAACTCGCGGGGGCTGCAATCCCCCGGCTTACCCCGTTTTAGGTGGCTTCTCAGAACTTTTCGTTGGTTGGCAACTATGGCTACCTCAAACGGTGGTACTCCACTATAGTATTCTCTCCGTCAATGCGGTTGTTGGTCTTCCTCGGGCTCACGTATACGTGGAGTCGGCGATGCTTCTAGAAGCAGGTCGCCAAGAAACAAAGGAGTGCTGTCAGCGTCCGAACAGCATTGACGCAGCGTGAGAGCGGTGCTGCCTGTGACGTTGAAGCTCATACATGATTTGGTGGGCGCGTAGCACTAATGTCGCGGCGCGCGCCGCCGCAACTCTGGCGCTGCGTCGTCGCTGCGTATTTTGGACGCCAGCTGGCAACAATTTGACGTTCGATCGTAGCCTTTTGATCTCTTCCTAGACATATTTAGTCAATTCCTCTTTTAGGTTTTCACAAGTCGCAACTAGTTCATCCATAGGGTCTCTGCAAAATGCACCCATGCCAAACTTTTATCTAACGATAGAAAAATATGGGCCTTAATATAATAGTATCACATTTTCTAGATATAAGTATAAATTATACTGTCATAGTATTTTGTGTGTATTCTTATTATTAGTGTTTATAGTACAAAAAGTTATAATGGGGAAAATACTTTCGGAATATCACTAAGGTAACAAAAGTCTACTAAGTACCTACCGACATATCTAAATATTGTAAATAGTAATTATATTCGTATTTTACCGTACCGTATGGTACCTTGTTTTTAATATTCGTAGAAAAATACCTTTAAAAAAATTGCGGGTTTTATGAATCCATTTTCTCTCTATGCTTCTAATAAAATGCAATTAACAGAGAATCATTTGTTAAATATGTAATTTATTTATTACTTTTTAATTAAATAACTATTTGTTATTATTATTTTGAAATATGTACCATGGAATTATTCTAGACTGCCACAAATATAGGTCAATTTTTTTTTAAAGTAGAGCGCTGCGAATATAAAATAGCCTACGTTACGCTGTTTTAATTGCTTTAATTGTAAAAATGTGTTTTTGTTTTTCATTCATGAGGTTAATTCATTCAATGGATATTTTTGTGGGTCTAGGACAGAAACTCATTGCGTCATGTCAGAACTGGACTTTGAATTAGATAATAGCTCTCAAGATACTTATAAATTCTGATTTTACTTATCTGGCAAGAGATAAGAAAGTAAACTATGAATTATTTCAGGTGTTATTCATAATTCAAAGTTATTGATTACGATTGCGATACGAACGAATCAACGAAGAGAGAAGGTTTAATTTTAAAACGTTTTTAATTTTTTACAAAAATTACCTGACTAAGCATGTATTTTTAAACTATTTTTTGACAAATAATGATTAATAAACTAGTCGGTACTTACCCTAATATTAAAACTGATGGGTGTTGAATGAAAAATAAAATATATTAGGCTCGATCTTTGGTTCTTGACAAGAAGCTTAAAAGTATGTAGGTTTATTTATGACATCTAATCAAATATCAATTATTCGCTAAGTTATAAATATGAGGTTTTTATAAGAGGATTTTATTTAAGAGTCAGAGTAAATACTCCTGCTTTTAAATGTTTTATAGAGATAAAAGCTGCGAATGTTAACGCCATTCTAACAGACAGATTGAACATGGCAAAGCATGGCTCGGATATACTGTCGAGCACGTGTTTGGCATAAATTCCGCGCCTCAAGGCCGAACGAAACAAAACACGTTCTTGTCTCCGATTTGACAAAACTCAGTTGTTTGATTCTTATTTCAGATTTTTAGAATTGACTAGTTTTAGCTGGACTTTTTTAAATAGGCTACATGTAGGTATGTATGGGCAAGATGATATAGGTGCAAACAGTTTACTGGTGTAAGTATTAAAAATAATAATAAAATAAATAATATCTACATGAGACACCTTACACATGGTCAACTGATCTCAACCTAGTCATAACCTGTGAGTTTATGAGCCCCTTTAGGTACCAGAGGCTAAATCCTATATAGATACTTATAAAACGCCCAGACACAGAAAATACATCCAATGTTAATCACACAAATGTTTGTCCTGAGCGGGAATCGAAACCTGCAGCTCAGAAGGCAGAGTTATGCCAACAGAGCTATGAGACCAGTCATATACGTTATATGCTTATTTTGTTTAAAAAAATAACATTATGATATTCGCACATAAATAAAGATAATAGCTACCAATCGTGACATAAGTTTTAAACATTTAACTTATGAGTCATTCATGGAAAACAAGAGTTTAAGTTTTCGATTACGAATTACAAATTGGAAAAAACAACTAACCATAACATTTAACCTTTGCTGAAAACAATAGGGAATTGCGCCGCGGAATTTTGGCACTTACATTGAATGTTGACGGAATTTCGCGATAACATTCACAGTTTAATAAACGAATCTAGTAATTTGTGGTTTCTGAACGAATAATTTAAGCAGACAGTTTACCTACATCAAAGCCCCAGATTATCTGATTTATCGCTAACAATGCAAACCACAATATGATAGATTACATAGATTTACAATCTTCTTGTTGAAAACACAGCTGTTTAAGATCTGAATCTTAACCAGCAAAAAGCGAAGATCTGAATCATAAATGCGTTGGCGGTTTCAGAACCATTTCAGAAACGTCAAACGCATTTAGAATTTCGATTAAAAACTAAAGTAGAATCCATATCTACAAGTTTTTATGTTTATTCAACGAGTAGATGTTTTTGTGTTTATTCAAGAACGCAGATTGCTCTAGTCTAGGCACATTGGCCTAGCTGTTGATTGCAACAACTTGCATTATGACGAATTTTGTCGAGTGGACAATTTTTACAGTCGAAAATAGGCTGCTATAACAAAGGCAGCATTTATTTACTACCTCAGTTGCCAAAATGGTCGGCACCGGACCTATATTATCAAACTTGGCATTTCATGTGTAAAACTATATTTATTACTATTTCTATATCAGAATGAAAACTTTGTCAGTGTAACTCTACAATGTATTGATATTTAAGCTGTTGGCGTTCCTATTAAATAAATAAATAAATAAAAAACTAGGACCGGTGCGGTCCTTATGATTTCAATGGGCAACTCAGATAATAAATAGCATGGCTAGACTGGGCTTAGCGCTAACCAATCAATAGAATAGTAGAGCATGCCAAAGAGGTAATTGAGAACAGGATCTGCCTGAAGCCTGGCTGACTGGACTTATAAACCGTACTACGTTGCTTCATATTGTTTAGAACATATGGAAAACTATCCCAGAAGCCATTGAATAAAGAAGTGAAGTGAAAGAGGTATTATTTTTTTCGCAACGTTTTCGTGCATACTAATTCCTGTCACAGGATATGATGAAATACTTAGGTACGTTTTTTATTTAGGCACATTTGTTTATTTTTGTATTTTTTTTTTATTTTTATTTTTAATACCGCATCATCCCGCACCATAAAAAATATTATATCTTACGAGTGTTTCCGTTCTTTTGATATTCTTTTTATCATATCATTTTTTAGACTGCAAACATTATTTTGTTGAAAAGTTATTTTGAGTAATTTCGATTTATAATAGATACCTAAGTATTAGATACTTATTAATACGGCCATGAAGGCATATATTGTGATCAAAATAGTCAGATTATACCTACATTTTTATTTTTATGGTTTTAACAAACTAATACCGGAAATAACTAAAAGAATTCTTTAACAACCAGTTCGTGTTACAGCTGGCAAATAAATAATTTCGCGGTGAAATAAAACAGCAGGCATTGAGATTATATAACGAGTTGTAACAGTTCAAGTGGCGGTGGCCGACGCGATCAAGGCCAACCCTATTTATACGGTTTCAGTTTGTATCGCGATAATATTCCACAATAGAAATAGGGTTATCACTATTACCTGGTTCTAAGACAGTAAGATACGTAGGTATGTATGGTAGGTAGGTCCCGCGAACAATCAATCTGTGGAATGGTCTCCCTGCCGAGGTTTTCCCTAGACTTAGAGACTACAATATGCAGCGATTCAAAAAGAGCGTTTTAAAATTTTTAAAAGGGTCAGCAACTCACATGTAATATGATGTTCCTCTTGATGTTACAGGCGTCCATAGGCTACGGGAACCGCTTACCATCAGGAGGACCGTATGCCTGTTTGCTAACTTAGTAGTATAAAAAAAGTGCAGAATGAAAGCACACGCCATGATCGTCATCAAGCATAGACTTTTTGACTCGTTTTCAATACAAATCTCAGCTTAGCTAAGGATAGATTTGCCCCTGATAATAGTTGATGAATACGGGTTTAAGGTCGGTCTAACTCAAGTTGGCGGTTCAATTAGTTTGGTAGTTCAGCCGGCCAGAAACGAAGTCATACAATAATTGTGACTTGAGCATATATTTTTTGACCTTTATTCAATACAAATAAAAGCCCAGATAAGGTTAGATTGGCCCCTGATCATCGTTGATGTATACGGGTCTAAGGCCGGTTCAACCCCTTAAGTTTGCAGGTGCAATTAGTTTGGTGGTTCAGCCGGCCAGTCCAGGTCTTGCGCGTGACAAAACCTATTTTTAAACCTATATAGCTAGGCGACATGGATCTATAAGTTTCAAATTGAATGCGCAGAACTTATTTTTACAATTTTGTATAGAGTGTTTGGTCTATGTACTTGTTCTGCGCAGTAGACCCACTATTTTAGCTCGCGCCTGTAAATCCATTCCGGGGCAAGTTTAGGTTTACAGTTTATCACTATGTCCAACTAGAAAGCACTTGCTAGCAGATGATACTTGATCGTCAAATGATTTGACTTTACAACGACATAGTACTAAATTGTATGTATTGTATTGTAAGACATTGTACTGCCATATTTCTGCGTTGCCATATAATGTTGCATGTGTCCAAAAATGATCGTGATTAAAATTTGTCAATTGACTTGGTGGGGACGATTGTTTTCTTTTTCAATTAGACCTACCACTACGTCGTAGCACCGGTGGGGCAACTTAGTTGGGATTATTGGAATAATCCATCATTTTTGTCAAATAGCTCGTAGCTCGTCTCGGCTTTTCGTCAAACTAGAAACCGTTTGATGACAGTTAACAACACGCTCGTTGAATGATACTACTTTACAGAGACACGGTTCTAAAATTCTTACATCATTTTGCACATGACCATACCTACAGTTAGGTAGGTAATACGTTACTACTGCAGAAGACACTCCTTCAAAATCCGTGGATTTATTAAAATGTTACATTTTAAACAATCCTTTAAATACTCTTTTAATTCTACTATGAAATAATAACCTGAATTCTCCTGACGTTGGACATCCCTATGGGATGTTATTTAAGTCCACGATAACGTGCGAATTTGTTTTCATGATACACGTGTATGGGATGGTTCTATTTACATAAAAAAACATGTGGAGTTGTTGTTGCTTTGACGTTGAAAAATAATACCTACTTACCTAAACTCAAAACTCAAAATTCACTTGCTTGTGTATTCACTGTGTACAGTAAGTAGTACATTTTGAAACGTCATTTTTTTTTAATTTACCACCAATTCGTAACGCGACCAAACAGAAAAGAATTGGCAAGAAACTCGGCTTGGCTTATATTTTTTTAACGTCATTGTTCTTAAAAACTATTACATTGTTTTTGATGGAGTTGGAGGCAGTTTCATTCCAAGCTTTTGGGTCATCTAAATAAGATATTCAGATATTTTATAATAAGCTTTATTATAGAGATTACGTTTAACAACATTTTTGAATTTATTTACAGATAGATTAATCACGTGTTTGAGATTTTGTTAAAAAAATGTACACACATCCCTTTAAAAGATTGACTAACTTTATGGAGCCTTACAGTGGGAATAGCTAGTTTATCTTTATTTCTAGTGTTAACATTATGATAGGCACAATTTTTTTTGAACAAGTTAATATGTTTTCGGACATACATTAAGTTTTCATATATATATTGGCACGGCACTGTCATAACATTTATTTCTTTAAACTTAGTTCTAAGTGATTCTCTGGAGCCCATTTTATAAATTGCATGAACAGCCCTCTTGATCTGAATTGGCTGAAGGTGGTACGGTAAGGTGATTTTGCAAAATAAATTACCGATTTATGTACAGCGTCTGCTTTATTTTAAACAATATTGAGATAGTTATCAACAAAAATAAACATTATTTATGTTGTCGTGAGTTATTTATTATATCTATTCCGGTTTAACTCTTCAGAAATAGTTACATAAATATGTTTAAATGCTTACCTGTCCTTGAAATTGAGAGGTTAAAATCACAAGAAAAGGTTTCAAAATAAAATTTATTTAAAATATGGTTAATCATTTTAAAAAATCTTAAAACTGTAAAACTTCTTCCATTTTTGAGGTCAGGTTTTTGGAACACAACAAAGTTCATATTTATTTTGTAAATTGAACCACTTACTTACCAAGTTACCACTAGTGACGTTCAGAACAAAGTGAAATTTAAGACTTCATCTAGTTTTCTTCTATATCTGTGGTTGTAGAACTGTATGAATAGGACGGTAAGTTAAACCGCAATGTCACTTCAACATTGCCCCTCAGAATGTACCCATTTGTAGTTGCATTAAAATCATAAATACAGTGTATATTAGTAAGTGTTGCTCCAGTTCCAGTATTTGTTTTCCGTCTGTCTGAAACTAACAATGTTATCGCGATAAACAAATAATTATCTTTACCTTATCTTAGCATTTGCAAATGTTTTTCTACCTCCTATAATAAGGCACTAATCTTTCCTCCAAGAGAGACTTCGGTAGAGACTGCCTCACATAAAAATAACCCACCAATAAAAAAAAATGTCTATGACGACTGGGTAAAAAAAAATATAATTATATGTCGTCGCTTCATTCTCGATATAAGTATATTCACAACGTAGTCCCTTCAACCTACAAGGTAGCTCGCACGATTTTTTAAAAGTAGAATCGATTTTTCAATCGGTTTCATAATTCGAATCATGGCAACACGATTGCCACCATGCCAGCCCTACTTCGTTACTTCTTCATTCCTTTTTCGTGCGAGGTAGCGTGCACACGCAACAACTTACTCTGTGATTTTTTTTTATAAATACCCTCAGTTTTTTTTTTGTGTGAAAAAATAATGCCGAAACGAAAATCTGAAAGAATAAACCACTACAAAGAAAAAATACGAAAATTAGAAGCAAAAGAGGCGGCACAACGCCGCCGTCGACGAATAATATCATCATCAGACTCATCTGAATCTGAATGTAAGAACGGTAAGTTTTTACCTTGCTTGCCTGGTTATTTTAGTGCATCAATTGGGTTATTATTAAAAAATAGTATTTTCTAATATTGCCTGGGGGTTGGTCGAGAATCAACACGATGGTAAAACATAGCTAAATCACAATTTTATTGCGATTATAACAAAAATAAAAATACCTGGGGGTTGGTCGAGAATCAACACGATGGTAAAACATATCTTAATCACATTTTTATTGCGATTATCATAAAAAATAAAAATACCTGGGGGTTGGTCGAGAATCAACACGACGGTACGAATTCATAAAAATAGATAAAATGCTTGGGGGTTGGTCGAGAATCAACACGAAAGTTATATTGCCTAAAGACTGGTCGTGAATCATGGCGATCATCATCATCAAGGCGAGAAGTATAATTAATAATTAATTAGACTACATACTATAACCGTGGGAAAAATTATTATACCTGAGGGGTTGGTCGAGAATCAACACAGTCGGCAAGATTAATGCACATGTGGCCTAAATTGATGTTATCAAAGTACTTATGCAAGTTATATAAAATTACCCACTTAATTTTTTAGGTATAATAATGTTTTTAGTCTTTGTAACATTGGGAAAATGAGTAGGTACATAAATGGGGTACACACTTGGAAATATAGTTGGTGCATACCTATAACAAAATTAATTTTATTCTTAGATGTCGGAGATCCCGAAGCCATCACGGCCGAGTCACCTGAGAGGCAACCATTATCAGAGTCAACTACACAAATTGATCAATCTTTGATGGAAATTGTGGACACTGCCAAGACCCAAGATGGTTTGGAAACAATTGAAGAGACCCAAGATAGTTTAGAAACGATCGAAGAATTGGACTCTGAGATTTTGTCAGCACTTGGCGCCAGCACAAGTGAAGGTCCAGAATATGGACTAAATATTCATGACAATTTAGCCCAACTATGGCTCCCTCTATTGAAAAAAGGCCTGTCAAAGGAGGAAAAGGATAAACTCCTGAAGGATAACCTTGTCCCACAAAACTGTAATCTGTTACAAGCGCCGAAACTGAATCCTGAAATTTTGGCAGCTATTACAGAAAACGCTCGGAATCGAGATAAAAAATTAGTTAATTTACAACAACAGTTAGGTGCAGGCGTGACGGCCATAAATAGGGCAATGGATTTGCTTCTGGGCAAAGAGTATGACAAATTAAAGGTCATTAAACATCTAAGCGACTCATGCCGTATACTAAGTGACCTGCACCATCTCGAAACCCAAACGAGAATAAAGTTATTGACTCCAAGTATGGACAAAAGTTTCCTAAATATTATACAGGATACTTGTAGGGACGATACACTTTTTGGCACCAAGTTATCTGAAAAGATTAAAGCTTCCAAGGCCATCGAAAAACAGGGTCTACAAATCAAAAAGACCTTTGTAAGCCCTTCCGCTCCATCGACCTCTGCAGCTTCCCGAACCCCACAGCTTCGGGGAAACTGGGGACCCCCTCCTCGCTATCAGACCAACCGCGGCGGCCGAGGAGGGACCAGGAAGCAAGCTACAACGAATACACGCAAGCCGTTTGTTCCACCAACGCATGCGAAGTACCCAGCCAAACTACAGACTCGAACCCAATTGAAGCAGTAATACAGGTACCGCATGCTGGCAGAGTCCAATTATTCTATAGTTACTGGCAAAAAATAACTAAAAACCCATTAGTCTTAAAGTGGATTCACGATGGTCTTAACATTCCATTTCATAAGCGTGTAACTCAACAAACAGCTCTTCATAGTAATTTATCAGAAGACGAAAAATATGAAATGTCTTTAGCAATACAAAATTTATTAAATTTAGGCGCTATCGCATCTTGCTCTCCGTTACCAGATCAATTTATATCGAAAATTTTTCTTGCGCCTAAATCGAATGGTGGCAAAAGATTTATTCTCAATCTGAAGCCACTAAATAAATTTATAACAACAGAGCATTTTAAAATGGAAGACCACAGAACCGCTTCAAAAATCATACCAAAAGATGGATTTATGGCCACGATAGATTTAAAAGAGGCGTACCTTTCAATACCGGTTAATTCAAATTATCGTAAGTATTTACGATTTCAGTTCGAAAACGACAATTCACAAGTCATAACGTATGAATTTAAAGCTCTTCCCTATGGTATATCATTAGCGCCTCGAGTGTTCAGTAAGATCATGCGAGAAGTCATGACTTCTCTAAGATATCGTGGCTTTAAATCTGTCCAGTACTTAGACGATATTTTATGTATCGGCAGTGATTATACCGAATGCTTTAATAATGTGAATGAAACAGTTAACCTTCTAAAGAACCTAGGCTTCGTAATAAACTATGAAAAGAGTAGTTTACAGCCCCAAAAAACTCGTAAATTCCTAGGCTTCATTTACGAGACTACAAATTTAACTCTATCATTACCAAATGAAAAACGCGATAATATTGCCCTATTAGTTAAAAAGTTTACATGCCTACCTCGGTGTACAATCCGGGAATTTGCACAACTAATCGGAGTACTGGTTGCAGCATGCCCTGCTATGAAATACGGTTGGTTGTATACCAAAATTTTTGAAAGGGAAAAATACCTGTTACTTGCAAAGCATAAAAACAATTACGAAGCAAAGATTTCTCCGTCAAAGAAAATACTAGAGGACATTGTTTGGTGGTCACAAAATATACACACAGCTGTGAATCCTATGAGAAATTTGAAATACTGTAAAGAAGTTTTTACAGACGCTTCATTGACTGGTTGGGGCGCATTTAGTGAAGGAAAACGCGTTAACGGGAGTTGGAGTATAGCAGAAAGAAAGTTTCATATAAATTACCTCGAACTGTTAGCAATATTTCTCGGACTCAAATGTTTAGTACGTGACAAAAATAATTGCAGTATTTTGTTACGAGTAGACAATACCACGGCTATCAGTTACGTCAACAGAATGGGTGGGATTCAATATCCTCATTTGAACGACATTGCAAGACAGATTTGGCAATGGTGTGAGGAGCGACAGATCTGGTTGTTTGCATCTTATATTAATACCAAAGACAACAAAGAAGCTGACGAAGAATCTCGGAGATCAAATCCCGATATTGAGTGGGAGCTTTCGGAATCAGTCTATCAAAACATAACTCAATCTTTTGAATGCCCTCAGATAGATCTTTTTGCATCTCGCACCAATGCCAAATGTGAGTTATTTGCATCTTGGAGGCAGGACCCGGATGCGATGGTTGTAGATGCATTTACATTAGATTGGAGTGCATACAATTTTTATGCATTTCCTCCATTCACATTGTTACTTAAATGTATCAGAAAGATAATTGATGACCAAGCAACTGGAATACTAGTTTTCCCTTACTGGCCATCTCAACCGTGGTACCCTATGCTTAGTAAGTTAGTAAATTCGGAAATAATGTATTTCGGACCCAGTAAAGACCTATTAATATCTCCCTCCAGAGAACATCACCCCCTCCACAAACAACTTATCCTGGGTGTCGCGAAGCTCTCCGGGCGGCGTTCATCCAACGAGGGGCTCCAGCAATAGCTTTAGAGTTGATGCTTGCATCGCTCTCTGATAGCACCACAAAACAGTATAGTACATCACTCAAGCTGTGGTGGCACTTTTGTCATAATAAAAATATTGATCCTTACAAAAGTAATAACGAAACGGTTCTAAAATTTATTGCAGAACAGTTTAACAATGGAGCTAGCTACGGCACATTAAACAATCATCGCTCGGCTATATCGCTATTGCTGAATAGTAATATAGGAGATGATGACCGGATTAAGCGCTTATTTAAAGGTGCTTACAGGTTAAGACCTTCAGCACCTCGATATAGTGTAACGTGGGACCCGCAATTAGTCCTTAATTACGTTGCGAAATGGGTACCCCATGAAGAAATACCGATCATAAAGTTAACAAAAAAGTTAGCTGTGTTACTAGCTTTATGCACAGCTCACAGAGTACAGACCTTTTCACTTATAAATCCAGAACAGATTGAAAGAAGTTCAAGTGGTGTTAAAATAATAGTTACTGCTTTAATAAAGACCTCAGGTCCCGGCCGGGACCAACCTGTTCTCTTTTTACCGTATTTTCGAGAAAATCTTAATATTTGCCCCGCCACCGCTCTTGATAATTATTTAACTAGAACTAAAGACTTCAGAAACAACGACAGTACCTTGTTTTTGACCTGTAAACGACCTTATAAAAACGCTACAGCCCAAACAATTAGTAAATGGATAAAAAGTGTGTTATCAGAGAGCGGCGTAAACACATCTCAATTTAGGGCGCACAGCACCCGACACGCCTCTACATCTGCGGCAAGTGCTGCCGGCGTCTCCTTAGATATCATACGGAAAACTGCAGGATGGTCTAGATCATCCAATACGTTTGCGAAATTTTACAACCGTCCTGTAATTGATGAAAGTGAATTTGCTAGGTCTGTGTTTACCTAATCATTATAATTTGTGATTAATTAGTATTAATATATGAGAGGATTTAAAATTGTTTTTGTTAAAGCTGAATAGCTAATAAAGTTTATTTTCGTTTGAATAAAGATGAAAATGAGTTTCAAAGGGTAATTATTTTATTATATCTTACAACAAAACTTTGGTACTCTAAACATCTACGTTGTGAATATACTTATATCGAGAATGAAGCGACGACATATAATTTATTGATCAAACGAACTTCTCAAGTGAAGTTCGATCGATATTATATGAGTCGCTTCATTCGAAGATATAAGAACCCACCCTCCCAAAAAGGACCCATAAAAAGTTTTGTTGAATTCTTAGTATCTTTATATAGAATGAAGAAGTAACGAAGTAGGGCTGGCATGGTGGCAATCGTGTTGCCATGATTCGAATTATGAAACCGATTGAAAAATCGATTCTACTTTTAAAAAATCGTGCGAGCTACCTTGTAGGTTGAAGGGACTACGTTGTGAATATACTTATATCTTCGAATGAAGCGACTCATATAATATCGATCGAACTTCACTTGAGAAGTTCGTTTGATCAATAAATTATAATTAGTCCGTCAGACAGATAAACAAAAAATATGGGACACGTATTTTTTATTCATCAAATAAATTAGAAATTGACGGAGATAAAGTTCGGGGTCGGGGGCTCGTGACGTGACGCGGAACTTTAACGCACTATATCTTTGTCATTTTTTGTTTATTTGACAAAAGAAAAAATACGTGTCCAATATTTTTTGATAATGTAAATGACAGACTAAGATTTTTCTAGTCGCCATCCCTATTATCTAGAAGCTTTAAACTAAATAGAAAACTATAAAGCCTTGAAATAATTTTAGGTACTTATGAAACTAACGTGAATTAACATGTTATTATGTTACCTGTACTCTTATTTTATAGTTTAAAAACCTGTTTCTAATTTGTTCTTTTAGATATATTTATGTGTAGTTGCAAATAAAAACTTTATTATTCTTATTCTTATTAACTCACTCGTATTAAAATAACGGGAATTTTCACGAAGCCTCATATCGGTGAAGGCACCGACTCTTACACAGAGCATTCATCAGGGATCGTCAACGTGACGATGTCCCTCCGCGTCTCATCACACTGACCTAACTTTGAAATAATAAATAGAAACCAAAAAATTACTATTTTTTTTTAAATACTTGTTGACACAATGAACTTCGTACCATCTCAGTGGGATTTCCATACAAACTTACCTATTTCGAATTTTTAGTTTTACGGCTGTTGCGTTTTCCCAATTTTTTTTTCAACAATACTGGGTACAGCGGCAAAAAATAAAACATATTCTGATTGGTCGAGCCATTTTCGTGCTTTTGCGAGACACGCAAATGCAAATTGCCCATCCATTGTTTTAATATCCTTTAATTTATTTTAGTAAGTGTTCGAAATGACTAGGTACAATTATTTTTAATACAACATTCAACTCGTTTAGACTCGTAAAATTGTCTCTATGGTTATTGGCTCTTTGCTGGTGTCATGGTTTGCCATTAAGCCATACCAGAAGCTTTCTTATCAGCGATAATATTTTCTATGTTGGTAATTGCTTACTTATTTTATTATGCATCATACAGTACCAATCAATCAATTTTTCAAAACTTCCGGGTTTGATTTCCGAGCTGAGTTTTTTTTTAAACGAATGAATGCAGTTTTTCTTTTTAACCGACTTCAAAAAGGAGGAGGTTCTCAATTCGTCGAAACCTTTTTTTTTTATGTATGTTCACCGATAACTCCGTCAATTGTGGACCGATTTTCAAAATTCTTTTTTTGTTTAAAAGAGTATACTTCACAGGTGGTCCCATATATTATTTCTCTATAATTTTATTTCTGAGGGATTGGTACTTTTCCCGGAAATCTCAAAAAACCTCATCCTCACTTGTAATTTTCGCCCTATGGTCACCAATATCTCCGTCAATTGTGAACCGATTTTCATAATTTTTTAGCGCATGAAGTAAGAAGTGATTTATTTTTACTAAAAGCCATGACATGGTTTCTAAGAACAGATCTTCGTATGTCTTATAAGACTTTCCCATACTGACCGATCTAAATGCCTTGCATATGTAGTTATAAATTATAATTTTAAGTAAAAAGTACCATGACTTTTCTATTTAAGGATTTATAAAGATATTGATCAGTACGTAAATTTATGAAGGATATATTGATATGCAAGTTGATATTACATTCGTTAGATGTGTCTACATGTCCACCAAACTGGTCGCTAAAGAAGTATGCACAAATGCCACTTGACAGTTTGTTAGCTCATCGCCGCTTTTATTGGAACAGAGAAAATAAAATAAATTTACCACAGATAAAAAAAATATCACGTTGCTAAGTAATAAAGTCATGATAATAGTACAAATATTGACAATGATTTGCAAACTCGGTTTTAATGTTTTTGCTAATCATTTAGATAATACGTTTCCTGTTTTGTTACGCCTATGTGGTTCAACATTTTTTTATTGAACGAGTATTTTCAATTTGTATTTTTTGCTGGAGTGAGGTACTATTTCAGAACTAGTATACGATTATTTTGATCCAGCAATCAGACGATGAAATTTTGCTTTGAACAACTTAAAATCTTGAAAAACAGTTAGAAAGGTAACTAAGGGCTCATGTACACGAGCGGCAACTGTAGCTCGACTCCTGTCGGTGACAGCCGTCAACGCGTCAGCGGCAGCCGCTGACCTATAGCAACGGTCACAATTGCGTGCCGCGTTCGCCTTTTTGTCAGTTGACTGCAAAGAGTCGACGATGGCCGTGGTTGCAGCGAAGCTTCTATGTTGATATGTCAACGGCTGCCGCCGATGATGTGTCAGAGGTTGCCGCCAACGCCGACGTGTCAACGGCAGCCGCCGACGGGTGCAGTTGCCTCTGCCGTTGACATCGTGCTGCTCGTGTATATGAGCCCTAAGTAAAATACAGTAATCAGGAACTCTTATTCTTTGAAGTCTTCGTGGCGTGATTTCAAATCAAATCAAATCAAGTCAAGTCAAAATTGACAAAAAAAGGTTACAAAATTTTACAGAGTAATCATATGTTTATAAGCAACACTCCGCCCGGTCATTACTTTGATAGGTGACCGTTTAATGACATTCCGATCTGAGCGCTTCTGTGCTTCGGAAGGTATGTTAAAAAGTTTTTAGCAGTAGTAGAGTTTTTGATGAAGGGCTCATCTGGGGAAGCCACCATGCCTATTTCCGCCGTGATGCAGCATTGCTGTGTTTCCGTTTGAAGGGTGTGGGTGTCGCTGAAATTACAGGCACATGAGTCTTAACACCTTTATGCCTCAAGTTGATGTAGATGATCACGCAGGGTGTTGCATCGTAGGCCACGTTCTTAACATGCGTGACATACAAAACAAGACTTTGGTTCCTATGTCACGCGTAGTTAGGTAATGGTTATCACTTAACACCAGGTGGGCCATGTGCTAGTCCATAAATATGTATCATAGAAAAAAAATGTTGGTCCCGGATTTTTCAGTGGTTAAGGGTGGAGGCCTTCGGGCATCCTAATCAGTTTTCATCTATCTCCATTTTGATAATAATAACGTATTATTATTTTTTATGACACTTGAAGATGGTACAGTCAGCATCAAAAGTAGATGACGAGTTTCAGAATGTCAATACAGCTGATAGAAATTTGCGTCAGAATTAGATAGCAATAAATTGTTCCATAAATAGGTGATTGAAAAATATACCAACAATAAGCTGATGACACTAACCACCACATGTACATATATAAATATACTACATGCACCCCGCGGCTTCGCCCGCGTGGAAATGTATGTGTCAAAATGTGTTTCATTATTTACATAAAGGTTTATTTTTACCACGTTTTGCGCGGAATAAAAAGTACTAACATATTATTAATGCATAACCGTACACGTTCCGTTCTCGTTCCCACTCTCACTCCCTTTTTCGTTCCCGTTCCCGCTCCTGTTCACGTTGATCACCAATTCAACAGCCGGTTAAGTATGATAAATTTTAAACCTAACTTGAGAAATGATTGGTTCCCCATACAAACTTTCATCCCCTATCATACCCTGTTCAAGTTTTATTTTCTTAATGGACTTTTTAGGAATCTATTTTAATCAAAGTTCTTTAATAAAATTTGATTACCTTTAACCGCCTTATGAGTTGAAGTGCGAAAAATCCTGAGAGAGGTCATTTATTTCTAGAGGAGAGATTCTGTGCAATATTTCAAGTCGATTGGTATTTTTTTGTTCCCCATACAAAGTTTGCCACCCCGTTTACAACTTTAGAGAATTTTTTTTCAAAATTAGATAAGCCTTTGTATTATTCACTAAGCTAAACTAACAAACATTCACACAAACTTTTGTTCCCCGTACAAACTTTGCCACTCCCGTAAATCGTCTTAGGGATTGAATTTCGAAAAATCCTGAAACGCGTATTCAGTTTATTTTTAGTAGACAGTCTCTTTCCAAAATTTCAAGTTGATTGGTAAAGATTTTTTTTGTTCCCCATACAAACTTTGACATCCCCGTTTACCACTTTTGAGGCTGTTTTTTTTCAAAATTTGATTATCCTATATGTTATTCTGGCACCGAAACTATCTACGTACAAAATTTCATCTATATGTGTTTAGTGGTTACGGAGATACGTGGTAACAAACATTAAAAATAAAAATAAAAATAAAAATAAAAATAAAAATAAAAATAAAAATAAAAATAAAAATAAAAATAAAAATAAAAATAAAAATAAAAATAAAAATAAAAATAAAAATAAAAATAAAAATAAAAATAAAAATAAAAATAAAAATAAAAATAAAAATAAAAATAAAAATAAAAATAAAAATAAAAATAAAAATAAAAATAAAAATAAAAATAAAAATAAAAATAAAAATAAAAATAAAAATAAAAATAAAAATAAAAATAAAAATAAAAATAAAAATAAAAATAAAAATAAAAATAAAAATAAAAATAAAAATAAAAATAAAAATAAAAATAAAAATAAAAATAAAAATAAAAATAAAAATAAAAATAAAAATAAAAATAAAAATAAAAATAAAAATAAAAATAAAAATAAAAATAAAAATAAAAATAAAAATAAAAATAAAAATAAAAATAAAAATAAAAATAAAAATAAAAATAAAAATAAAAATAAAAATAAAAATAAAAATAAAAATAAAAATAGAAATAGAAATAGAAATAGAAATAGAAATAGAAATAGAAATAGAAATAGAAATAGAAATAGAAATAGAAATAAAAATAAAAATAAAAATAAAAATAAAAATAAAAATAAAAATAAAAATAAAAATAAAAATAAAAATAAAAATAAAAATAAAAATAAAAATAAAAATAAAAATAAAAATAAAAATAAAAATAAAAATAAAAATAAAAATAAAAATAAAAATAAAAATAAAAATAAAAATAAAAAATAAAAATAAAAATAAAAAACTACCATCAACATTAAGAATTACTATCAACAGAGCTAAAAGGCCACTTCAAATAGATAGTCAGTTATTTTTGCTATGATAGATAGTCAGTTATTTTTGAACCTCTAACTTTATTGCCAAAATATTGCAAAGTAACATAATTCATATATTTATAAAACTATTTTACATCAGATACTTTTGAACCATAAAGTCATCAGGTACATGTGGTGGTTAGTGTCATCAGCTTATTGTTGGCATATTTTTCAATCACCTATTTATGGAACACTTTAGTACTATCTAATTCTGACGCAAATTTCTATCAGCTGTTTTGAAATTCTGAAACTCATCATCTACTTTTGATGCTGACTGTACATGCACATGGCTAACCTGATCTTAAGTGGTAACCTATCACAAAGCATTGCATCGTAGATTACGTTTTTTGGGAACGTGGTCTACAATGTAACGCCCTGCGTCCATCAACTTGAGGCATGAATATAATAAGCCTGTAATTTCACCGGCACCCACACCCTTCAAACCGTAACACAGCACAGCTGCTTTACGGCAGAAATAGGCATGGTGGCAGTACTTCCCCGGACGAGCCCTCCACAAAGAACTCTACTACTAATAAAATAAATAAAATAAAATAAAATAAAAAGAGTTTTATCAAAAGAAAAAGTTATATACAGATAAAAATTAAAAAGTTAAGTATATTCTTTGGCAGTAAAAGCCTCCTAGGATCGCCACTCTTCCCTATCTCTTGCTTTTCTTGGCCATAATTTTCCGGCTACTTCAATTATGTCTTCATTCCACCTTTTAAATGGTCTTCCTTTTTATATTTCTGGGTATCCAGTTTGTTAAAATGTAGAGCCATGTGTTTGGCTTCGCTCTTTGTATAAATAACTCTACTACTACAATAAATAATTAAAAAAATAATGACAGGGAACTCTAATGATCAAAATGAGATATGATTATGGCTAGGTATTTATTTATGGCTTTGTACAATAGACATTTTAATAGATACTCAAAGCGTTATTTTATTGCTGTAAACACAACACTCTGGTGCAGATCATACCGTACTGTCAAAGTGTTAAATTGGTACGAAGTACACCGTTATTTACCATCTTATTTACACACGTATTTTTTATTTTGTCAATCTAACTAAAAATTACAAAGATATAGTGTGTTGGAGTTCCTCGTGACGTCACGGGTAAGTACAATTTTTACATATAAATGACGTCACGAGCCCCCACTCCCGAACTTTGACACTCTTTATCTTTGTCGATTTCCATTGATTTAAAAAAAATACGTGTCCAATATTTTTTGATAATCTAATTGATTGACTAATTAGAATTATTATTTTTCTACCCAGGCATCATCCAGTGCACATTTTTATTAATGATAACTTGATAAATATTTAACAATAAAGTCATTACACACGTTATAATAAATGTTTCACTTAAGTCTATTTAGTATTTACATAAATTAATAATGTAAACAGTACTTATTTAATCGATTATAACACTTGTTATACAATATAGGTAGGTATATTAAAATATTATAAATATGTACTAATACCTAGGTACCTACTTTGTTGGAACAGTCACGTGTTGGAGTCAGTCGTTGTAGTCAACTAAATACCTAAAGTTTTGTAAAAAATAAATACAATTTCACAATTGTTCTTTTTTTTACAATTGTTCTTTTTGGTTATGTTCATGCACGCCAACCACAATTTTTTACCTATCATGGTTGACTGGCAGAAAATGCTTCCTAGCATTAAGTCCACCAATTGTACTATTCTCTGTAAAAGTGCAATAAAGAATTAAATAAATAAATAAATAAATACAATTTAAGCAAAATCAGTATGTTGTGATTCATTTAATTAATTTTAGAAACTTCAACTTTATAAAACTTAAATAAAACTTAGATCTTATCCTATATCTAGTCTGATAAAACCCTAAGAGCTATCTTGGATGGATTATAAAGATAAATAAGGCGTGACTTATCACGTGTTTGCATTGAGTATATCAAAGAGTATATCATATTGAACTGATGTATAATCGCCGAACGCAAATAGAATCAAAGATTAGATTTAAGTACTTACTTTTGGAGGTATGGATATAGATTATACTTAGAGATAGATATAATACGTATACATTATAACCTTGTAAGGTACAATTTTTCATATCACACTCTTCTAATTCTAATTCTAATTTGAGGTGGGGGGATAAAGTTCTGCACTGACGTCCCGCATTGGGGTGTATTGTGCATTGCCCCCCTGCTAACCCGACCCCAGCCAGCCCAACTCCTTAAAGTAACGGAGAAGGACCCTGGGTTGATGGCAACATTGCTCTAGAACTCTTGATGCTGCCTGAGACTGTGAGTTTTGATCAAGCAGCTTTTGTAACCCGGATTTTGTTCTGGCTTCGTTTGTGGCAGTGCAGTGTAAGATGACGTGCTCCACTGTTTCTTCATCTTGAAAGCAACCACGACAGGTGCCGCTGTCCGTAGCTCCTGTCTTTACTAGGTGGTGGTTCAGGTCGCAGTGGCCTGTGATAACACCAACCAGTATGCGTAGGTCTTCACGCTTCATTTTTAACAGAGTGTTAGTTATTTTGTTGTTTCTTCCTGGAAGCATTGTTTTTGTATTTTTGCAGTCCTGTCTGCGTTCCCACAATCTCTGGTGTTCACTTACCGAATGTTGTTTTAGCCTTTTTTTAACTTCCACTGAAGGTGGGTTAGTGAGGCAAATGTCGGTGGCGGTTGGAGTGAGCCTGGCTCCTTCCCTTGCCAACGAGTCAGCCTTGTTATTTCCGGGGTTTGAGCTATGACTCTGCGTCCATGTTATTTTAACCGTGTAGTCAGTTGTTAGTTTTTGTAGAGCACTGTGACAGTCCATAATTGATTTGGACCTGGTGTCTGGACTGCAGAGTGCATTTATCAGTGCCGCACTGTCTGTTATAAACAGGAGCTGCGGTTTTTGCCTTTTTGATACAAAGGAATCAGTGTTCTTTATTGACTGGTCTATCTCTAAGGCTCCCAAAAGAAGTCCTAGAGTTTCAGCTTGAAAAGTTGTGGTGGTTTTACTTAGAGGCTGTGCTCTGGATAGCCCTGTTTCGGGGCAGTGAAAGCCGCAGCCCACACCAGTTTTTGTTTTGGAGCCATCAGTGAATTATCACTCTTATATAAATGCAAAAGTTTTTCTGTAACCTGTATACCATAGGCTACTTTTTATCCAGGTTCCACGCGAGCGAAGCCGCGGGCGGAAGGTAGTAGATAGAAGGAGTAGGCAAGAGGGATGGACAAATAAAAAAAAAATACCTACTTTAACTACAACGGTGACAGACCAATTACAGTAATTAATACACATTAGAAAAGAGTGGCAACATCGAGGGTAAGGTGGAAAAAAAAAACTTTTTAACAAAAATATTCAACCGCCGAAGAAATTCAAATCTGAATATTAACAATAATCACCCCTCTTTCCCCACATTTAGAGTTGGATTTTTTTCCAAATTTATTTCCAATATTTTTTCTATAAAAATCGGATTCAGTACTCTCTAAAGAGTTCAGCGTACCTGCCTAGTCATACAAAAAAAATACGCGTCGGCGTCGACTTGATAACCGCCTCCGTTTTTTCGTCGGTTGCCGACACAACGTGTCAATACCCACTAGTTAATAAGGAATCTTACTTGTTATATGAATATAGGCTTTTATTATTACTATTATAGTGGTGTAGAATTTCTTCAGCTCGGCACTATAGACCTATATCAAAACTAAGGTAACAATAATAATGTAAACCGCGTATAAGTCTCATGTTTACGTATTCCGTGCTTCGCGATTATTAATTATTAATCTATTACCGACCTTTTGTGGTAAACAATGAGCTATTGTTATCGACTCGTTTGTTTTAATAATTTGTATTGAAATATTCAAAACATTTCAATTCTAGTTTTGCGACGTTAAATTATGTATACCTACCTAGTTTTTCTGAAAATCCTCATTCACACTATTCAACTTAAATAAAAAAGGTTTGTCAATTAAGTAATTCACTTCACTTCACTTCTTTATTAAATGGCTTCTGAGATAGTAATCCACAATTTCGCCAGAATCAAGTATAATAATTGTTCATAATAATATGAGGCAACGTAGTACGGTTTATAAGTCCAGTCGTCCAGTCTTCGGTCAGGTCCTGTTTTCTGCTATAGCCATGGCGACTATAACAAAATACGATCGGCGCACAATTTTCTTCATCAGAGAATTCCCGTTTAATCTTCTTTTATTCCATTTCACTAATACTTGTGTCTTTTATCTAACATTTATCGGTTATTATACCATGAATATTAAACGACATACATTAGAAAAACACTAGAAAATAAAATTTAATAAAATTGACAACCGTCGTTCAAGATGAAAAAAATGGTGTCCGTCAATTAAGTACATAAGTGAAATGTTTGTCCCTCTTTAGTCTTTACGCCAAAACTACTGAACCGATTGAGTTGAAATTTTGCACATGGGGACTTACTTTTTTTTTGCTTTTTAGCCCAATTTGGGCAGGAAAAAGTCTTCTGTCCATACTACGAAGTCCTCCGTTTCATTTTGTGAGAACTTTTCTTCTTTTATTCCATTCCTTCCGTGTTTTAGTCAAGTCGTTAGTCTTCGGTCAAGCGATAAATTCATGTTCTATTATCTATGGCGGCTATAACAAAACAATTGGATAAAATTCCTTCATCTGAGAAGTCCAGTTTAAAACTTTTATTTCATTTCACTACACTTGTGTCTTCTTACTAACGTAGGTTGGTTAATGGCCGGTTCCTATATTATACCGTTACCGATTACGCCTCGTTTTCCCCTGAAAAACTGTCAAATTTTCAACGCCTCGTTGTTAATTTTTGACAGTTTTTCAAGAGAAAACGAGGCGTAATCGGTAACGGTATAATATAGAAACCGGCAGTAAAGCGTCATAAACTTAACGCAACGTAATAACAAAAAAAAGATCAGTCAGAATCAATTCAATCAGATCAATCAGGAAAACAATAGAAAATAAAATAAAACAAAAATAACACTTGTTCTAGATGGAAAAAATCCCATAGGTAGGTACATATGTAAAGCTTAAGCTAAATCTTTGCAATAAATCGTTATTGCATCACATATTGTCATTCCTCCCAAGGGAGGAATCACTAAGTACGAAGAAATAAAATCCAAACTCTTTGGTACGAAGTACTAAGTATTATTCGTTCCATGAGAATGAGTTACTGTCCGAGAAGGTTGGATGGCCTGTAATCATCGAGTTAAGATCTCGATGCCTGTAATGTGAAATTTTCGAGCCGGTGGTATGAAAAAAAATTAATCGCAAGAAAAATAAAATTCCGGCTACATAGGTACATGATTTATTAAAAAAAGTTACCTACATTTATCAACTCAAGTATTTAGATAGAAAAAGGAGACTAGGTACCACAAAAGCCAAAATCAAGAAGTCAAGTCAAGTCTGAAAGACTATTAAAGATTAGGAAACAATTTTTAAACTGATTTATCAGAGAAACTATCAAACTTCTGATGATTGTGAGTTAAATTTGAAGGTTACCCCTAAATTTTTCATTTTTAACACGCAAAAGCTAATAGATTCGCAATAAATCGTAGTTATCATTTTACAAACAGTTTTTCCATGACTGTACCATCCAATAGACAATAGAGCGTCTGTCTGTCATAAGTTATTATTCTAGACACTTTCACGATAACATCTTCAAAGAAGCCTTTGTCATCGTGGTACTGTCAGCTTCAGTAGATTATAATCTTGAAAATACAAAGCTATACCAATAACCACAGAATAATTAATAGTAGCTTTTACTAAGAGCTATCTGATTTTCCAGACATGAAAATTCATACTTGAAGTTTATTTTACATTGATAAAATCATTCATTTATGAAAATTAGTTTGGTACAAAACCCAGCAAATGCAGGAACTGCGAGGCCGCTGTCTTTTAATATGTGCCAGTATAATTTACCGCAGCTGACTGTACTTGAGACTGACATTTGACCAACGTTTGGCCTCTGGGAACACTGGCCATAAATGCTCAATTAATTTAGACAACCGAAAAAAGTTACTATATTAAAAAATATTGATTTTTTTATTTACAAAAAATATAAGTAGTACTGTGGTAGTACGACATATTATGTACATTTTTTCATCGAAATCCGTTCAGTCGTTGCTGTATTCATTATATCGGACTAACGCACCAAATTTTCGCATTTTTATTATTAGCGGGTACGAGCTCAAGATCATCTTTTTCTTCTTCGTATGAGTTAATGGCTAACTCTGTTGTTGGAGTTTTCAAGGCCTCCGACAAGGCTTAACGACTGGAAAAGCCGGACCAACAGCTTAACGTGCCTTCCGAAGCACGGAAGCGCTCTGATCTAAATTCCACTAAACCGTCACCCATCCAAGTAGTGACCGGGCGGAGTGTTGCTTAACCAAGATGATCTGCTCAGAACATCGAAGTAAGCCACACCACGAGCGCGTAGATCATAATATGGAGCGATCGTGGGAAGGCCTATGCCCAGCTGTGGGACATAGCCGGCTAATCTTAATCGTAATAATATAACTAATGATGTGTTTGATGTCATACCTCATACAAAATTCGAGAGTCAGTAACCTTTTTCTATTTCCATCTTATCTGATTGAACTACCATTCTTTGCTTGATAGGCAAAAAGATAGGCATGGCATTGTGTCTACACTTTTAAAATGCAAATCATTGATCATGCCAACGTGACCAGCGGGGTGATCGGCTAACTCTGTTGCAAACACAATTTATTGACACCGATCCTGTTTTTACAAACTGACATTTCATCCGTCGAAATTCAATTAACGTCAATTGGCAAACTGTCACAGTTAGTTAAAACAGGATTGGTGTCAATAATTTGTGTTTGCAACAGAGTTAGCCGATCACTCCGCTGATAAAATTCCTATTGCAATTGAAAATACTATAAAATATACTCTAAACAGTATCGAATGTAATGTTTTTAAACAGTATATAATGTAGGTAATGTTTGATCTTGCCAGAATAGAAATCTAGTGAATGCTGCAATGTTGATATTATTTTAGACAAGTCCGCGGCTTTACTTGGACGGTAGGTACCTGGATAAAAAAATCCAAGTTTCATTAAAATCCGTGCTGTAGTTTTTGCGTCAAAGATCCATGCATCCATCCTCACAAACGTTAACATTTTTTGTAGGATAGGATAGGATTAGTAGGATTTTCGGAAAGCATTATCCTGATTGTGGTTTTAATTTTACAAAAACGATTAAATTTTGTCAACTTCGTTGGCGCAATGGTCGATGAGGTTCCGTTTGAGAGTGTTCGAACCCCACTGCAGGACATATTTTGGATCTGGAATGTGTTGTCTTTATAATGAGCTGGTTTCCATCGCTAAAATCATTGATATTTTTGATTCTAATATCTTTAGATTTAAAAAAAGATGTTTCAACCAAACTGAGCAGTTAGGTAATATTACTACTTACATTTCAACTATTAAACTGCTTTGTAAACTAAATAAATAAAATAAAAAATAAAATAAAAATCTGCACTGTAGAAATAGTTGCTGGTCTGAGTGTACCCCTGACTATAGGTACCTACTTCCTGTTTATAGGTACTTCCTGACGAAAATACGTCACAGGAGATAAAATCCTACTAAGTATCCAAGTCTGCCTAGGTGACAGTAAGGTGTTAGGTATTTATAAGAATCTCAACTTAGCCACATTCAACCCTAAGTAACCTCCTTATTATGCCATTTATTCCATATTTCGGTCTAGTGCAATCTCCATCCACTTCATTCCGGTTGTGCTCTTGATATCATCGTACTAATGCCGTGTGTGGTCTTCCTTGTGGACGCTTCTTATCTCAAGGTCATTCTGTCAGTGATTTATAGTATCTACCCTTGAATTCCTTTGTATTGAAGAGATGCAATAAACCTTATAAATTGTTATCCATTTATAAGGTTACTTGCATTTCTTCATACACATAACATGGCGCAAGTAACTCTTCATACAAGTAACTTGTGGGTACTCCTCATTCCAAGGTCACTCTGTCAGCGATTTTTAGTATCTACTTACCCTTTTCACAATTTATACTGTTATTTGCATCTCTTCATAGAAATAAACATCTTGAATCTTGTCATTTATCTCAATGCTTATACTGGTATTTAAATCAAAACCATGGAAGTGGTGGGAAAGAAATGATGGAAGTCAGGAATCGAGTTATACAATCTAATTTGCGTTTCTTGTTACAGTTGTGTACTGCGACTACAGTGGGTCTGGACGTGCTCTACAATGGATAGAGGAGTACGTTGCCAGAGACGTGTTACCTACACATGCCACGCAATGTACAGCCTTGTCCCACTCCTCAGGACAGAGTGAGATATTCAGGTACACTATGTTTTTAAACGATCATTATTACAACCCTGTATATAGGGCTACCCGTCATGACATGACATACGGAACCAAAACGAGGACACTCACAGTACGGCTAGTCCACCAGTTTAAAGTTACTCCGTGAGCTATGGAACGAGCTATGCTCGGTGTTTTTCCGAAGGATAGAATCCGCAACGAGACTATCCGACATGTAGAACTAAAGTTGACGTAGCTCTGAGAATTAGCAAGCTGAAGTGGCAGTGGGCTGGCAATATCTGCCAAAGAACCGATAACCGTTGGGATAAGAGTGAATTGAATGTAGACCGTGGCTCGGAAAACGCAGTGTAGGACCCTTCATGGCCAGGTGGAGTGACCGTTTGCTGGTAGAAGCTGGATGCGTCCAGCTGAGGACAGGGCGCAATGTTGCTCGTTAAGGGAAGCCTATGTTTAGCAGTGGACTGCTGTAGGCTGATGATGATGATGATGATTATTACCCTAGAAGTAGCTGAACGTTTATTTCCCCCAAGGTATCAAAGAAGAACGGTCTTGAGCTCTTTCTATTCACTGACTTTTTATGGCGATGTCGTCAGTCCATGGGAGGCTACATAAACTTCGTCATCCAGTTTGTTGTCGCCATTTAAATTTATAATTTTGTCAAATGTCTAGACTACAAACATGTTTGTTTCGGCTTTTTAAGCAACTACGCTTTGTTGGACATTAGAGGTCTGTCAATTTCAATATTGACCATAGATAGCAATTTAGTAATAACTGAGAAAATTTAAAAAAACACGTAATTATCAGTAAGGAAGTCTATGGCATAATATAAATGGCGCAATGGCGTCATTAGGGGGGCAATGGAATGTTAGGCTGATGATGAAGTGTAGGTATGGTTTAACCCGCCTTTCATCTCAGATTTCTTCCCTACAGATCAGAATCAAAGTCGATCATCCGCAATACAGTTGGCGCGTGTTCTGAAGATGTGTTGGTGTTGGGAGCGACCTTGCCCCGGCTCCTGCGGACCCTCAGGCCGCAGAAAGCTGTGGTGTTCGTGTCTTCCCGAGAGACGGAGCGGCAACTTATTCCATGGCGGGACTGTGGAGCTGAGGTAAAGAACAATAAATAATTCTACTCGATTTATCACTCAAAAAGGTTTTAATAATAACACTGAATATTTTTGCCTGTTTTGTGCAAGGTAATCTATATTACCTTGTTGCCTGACATAGATTTCATAAAATATGTGATATTACGAGTGACAAGTCTTCTTGACAATTCTATATATAAATTTATATGCGAAATGGGTCTTGAGAGAGTTCCTAATATAAAATCTTTTATTTTGCTTGCTTGTGTCTAATATCATCTCTCACCTTCCTGAAATTCAGTTAACGTTGGTCCATAGCCTGAGTCTTCCTCCAATTTGTCTTCAAATTGTTTTCAATCTTCAAATTGAATACGAATAGGTATTACATTCCCTTCCTATTCAAGAAGCTTTAATCTGTTTGTCCAGTTCTACGAGAAAGCTATAATCAAAAAATCTATAGAAGCCCACTGCTGAAACATAGGTCTCCTCCAAGGTTGACCACGAAGAACGGCCTTGAGCCCTCTCCATCCACCGAATACCTGCAATCTATGTCCAGAAGCAAAATTTTCCCATCAATTCACACGTTGCCTTCAATGCGTTGAGTTGCACTCAAACTAAGCAAGTCACGTGCGCCAAACGTGTACCACAGATTGCACAGCACTGTACTGATAACCATGCACTATCGGCAAATGGAGGAATTTGCCGGTCGTAAATCGTAACTTATGTGTTATTCAAGTAAACAAGGGGTTCTATTCGCACGTGCGGTTTGAAGTAAACAGTTTAAGAATGAACTCATGTTTATTCGGACTTGTTTTGATGAAAGGGTTGCGTTTATGCCTATATAAGGGAATGGCATAAAAATGACAATAATCTTCCTTTAAAATAATATTTAATTACTGAAGGTCGTGCCTAAAATACTTCAGTAGAAATACCTACTGTGCAACTCTTAATCCTAGCCTAGCTGGTCATAATATTAAAAAATAGTACCTACTTAAATAGAGGCATATGACAAACCATCTAGATGGCTACCAGGTGTTTGTAAACTACAATCCCTTGTTCATATGAAAAGAAAGCAGATACACATGATAACTATTAAATTCAGCAAAGATTATTTGGGTCAAGAGCTTTACAAGCAAAGCTGGGAAAGACAGACAGAGTCATGGTCAGTTTATAAAACTTTTGCATATAAACTGTCATATTGCTTGTCGTTTGTTGATCATAGTTGATATCGAAGGGCGCGACCTTCCGCAGCCCGATATGCAGTACAACAACGATTGTGTTATTGAATGATAACATTGTATAAATTCTCAGAACGAGAAACAGGCATAGGAAGACGAAGCCTGTAAGAGTTGATCTTTCGATGTCGTGGATTCTTGAAATTTTGGTCTTGGTTCAGCGGGATTTGGGAGTTGAAAATCAAAAAGTCTCTAAGTGAAATTATGGACAAAGTCACTTCACTTCACTTCTTTATTAAATGGCTTCTGGGATAGTTATCCACAATTTCGCCAGTATCAAGTATAATAATTGTTCATAATAATATGAGGCAACGTAGTACGGTTTATAAGTTCAGTCTGGACGTCTGGTCCATGGACAAAGTCATTGACGATTCACTCTAGTGAATACGTTGACATTTCTAAATGACAACGTATTATTTCAGCGTAAATGCACTGTCAGTGAATGTTAGGTAGGTACCTATAAAACGCCCTGATGTTTTTATATTTCACTGAAATACACTCGAGAGCAATGAATCCGGGTCACTCAAAGAGTCCAAAAAATCTCGGAAAGTAAGAATGCTAGGTTAATGCAATAAATTGTATTTAATAGACAATTTAATACTCCTTAAATGAAAGTATTAAAACTTCTTAGTTATTGTAAAGTTATATCATAAAAAAATCAAATTTGAAAAGGGAACACTGTCGAAGATGGAACTACGAAATTACAGGATTTGTTTTTGCTTTTGTTTGTAATCTGTCATTTATGTTGGTACATAAACCAGGTTGATAGTGCTCAATATTCATTATTCAAGCTGAAATCATGTCGCTTACACTTGAAGAATGCACCAGAATACTTACATTGGTGGAAACCGGCCGGAGTCAGCGCGATACAGCCAGGACTGTCGGTGTGTCGCTGTCAACAGTACAAAGAGTTCTCCGACGTTACGAAGAAACTGGTTCTAACCTACGCAGACCAGGAACGGGCAGAACTAGGTGTACCACAGCACGAGAAGACCGATACTTGGTGAACACCATGCTTCGAAATCGCTTTCTCACAGGAACTGAACTCACAAATCAGTTTCGACGCCTCGGAGGAAGTAACCCAAGTGCATGGACAGTAAGACGTCGGCTTGCTGAATCTAACTTAAAACCCCTTAGACCTGCAAACGGCCCTAAACTGGAGCGTGGCCATCGTATTTCAAGACTAAGATATGCCCAGAACCACGTAAATTGGAGTATTGAAGATTGGTCGAAAGTTATGTTCTCCGACGAATCAAAATTTATGCTCTACAAGCACGATGGAAGACACAGAGTGTATAGAAGACCAGGGGAAAGATTCAAGCAAGCATGCATCGAAGAAAAAGTAGCCTACGGTGGTGGGTCTGTACTTGTGTGGGCCGGAATTTCCTCTGAAAGTCGCACAGAGCTGGTGATCATAGAAAACGGCTCTTTAACTAGCGTAAGATATGTGGAAGAAATCCTCAACGAACACGTTGGTCCATTTATGGTCAATTTGGGTGAGGATGCTATATTTATGCATGACAATGCCCGACCTCATACAGGTAGGATTGTGAATGACTACCTTCAAGAGATGAACATTACTTGTATGGAGTGGCCAGCGCGCAGCCCGGATATCAACCCGATCGAGCATGCTTGGGACGAGCTAGGGAGATGCGTAAAACAACGAAACCCTCCCCCAATCACGCTTCCTGAGCTCAAAATTGCTCTCACAGAGGAATGGGAGAATATTCCCCAAAATCGTATAAGGAACTTGGTGTACAGCATGCCAAACCGCGTAAACGCAGTAATGGAAGCACGAGGAGGTAATACGAAGTATTGAAATTCAAGAAAATCGTCATAAAGTTCAAAAATTTCATGTTTCCTATTTTTGTTTTAAGGAGAGATCAGCAGTTTTTTTTCTTTATGTAATTTTGTGTAAATAAAATGTATGGTGACTCATATTTTTTTAACTTTCATTTAAGGAGTATTAAATTGTCTATTAAATACAATTTATTGCATTAACCTAGCATTCTTACTTTCCGAGATTTTTTGGATTCTTTGAGTGACCCGGATTCATTGCTCTCGAGTGTATTTGAACATTAGCACATCCTGTTTACTTAGCACTTCCGTTTATTTATGCGCTTTTTATTTTTAATGCGAACATTATTAGGAGTTATTTGGATGTGTACAGCTTTAACTCGATTTTGGTCCAAATTAAAATACACTTATAAAAAAAATCGGGTTATTGGACTATGATCTGGAATACTGTGTTTTGAATAGTGAATAACAAATTAATTTACCCAGTTTAGACACTTACTTACATGTCCATTAAGTTAATTTATGAAGCCTCGTTAATTTAACCTGCGAGGGAACACACCTAAAATTTGCGCCATATAATTACATCAGCCCTAAACTGCGTAGTATATTTAAAATTTCGTTTATGAGAACGTTATGAAAAACTCTCTGGAATCAGTGCACTCCATTCTGATTTTTATCATTTTTCACACAGTTCATCCATCTTTTCAGAAAATTCCTCCCCATTTATATCTAGCATTCTTGTTACAAACTTTTATGTCCTAAAGTACTCTAACCTATTCCTCCTTAACTTTTCCGCCACTTTCAAACTTCCCCTGAAATATACATACTCATTCCTTAGCTTGTCCATTCGCGTTAGTCAAAAATAATCTTTGTATTTGTTATTTTAAAATCTGGTTGTATCAACGAAATAAACAAAAAAACATCTTGAAAAAAAAAATGTAATACTAATGGCGGCTACTGATGATGATTCATTTCAAATACCGTGACATTGGGCCATAATGTGTTTACGGTCCAGGCCTTGGGCCTCAATGGGCTATATGTGACGTAACCGCTGTTTTTGTGGGAATAATGAATCCGATTCTAAGCACGAACCTTTTGCGCAGTTTCGGGTCAAAACAACATTGAGAAATCTCCTTTTGTAGATTTGTTGTAATATGTACCTACAACTGAAGGTTTATTAAACGCGCACTCATATTGAAAGTATCTACACGTGTAGGCTGACTGGGCTTTTGGCGTAGGCTTTTGTTTCTCGAATCTTAAAGCTTCTTAATTATTTTTTAGCTAGTGGCTAACTCTGAAGATGAAAGACCCTGAAGGCCTAAAATACTGGAACTTACTTGTATACTTTTTCAGCTAAGACATATTGCAGCTCTATGATACCTATGTAGTTGTGTCAGCTATGGTGTCCAAATTTTTAGGACGACCAAAGGCCTCCTCCATGGTCTAACTGAAAATGGCCGAAATGTACCAAAATGGTGGTCCATTTTGTTACGAGAACGCTATGATTTAAATGCTAGGTGGTCCCAACAAAATAGTGATGCTCAGTATAGATAATTTAGGTACTGCTAGGTAAGAACGAGGAGTTACATCACGTTTCCACTACGAATAAGGATCCTGATAAAAAATAGTTCGCTAAATAAAGCGAGGCAGTTTTTGCTGGTACGCTAGTTTTTGTGGGCCGAATAGGTGTTTGACCCCGACTGTAAGTGGTAAGCTAAGCATCGGACCTTGGTAAACAATTTGAAAAATATGCTATCGAGCTTAATTTTGTTCGTGAACTAAACTAGGTTACCTCGCTAATTGAAATACTAGAAAAGCGATGTCGTCGGTATGTTTTTTTCTGTTGTACCTTTTCAGGGGCAGAATTTAGGGAAATTATTTCTTAGTGCACTCTACACTTGTGCATAATACATAATACTTTCATCATTGTTATTGTCCGTTTTGTTATTTTATGTTGGTTCTATTGTCAGTCAGTCAGTCAGCTTTACATTAGTTTTATGTATTTAGAAAAAGAAGATATAGGTTTATATTAAAGTAGTAAACTTTTGAATGTCTTAGCGATGCTGCCTGTTTCTTTGGATATCTCGTCATTAATAAAATTTTCATAAGTTAAGTATTGTGCTGTAGTGATCGGAACCTGACAGTTCTTTAGGTTAGGGGATTCCTATAAATTCTCTAAAAAGTAGTTGCTTATTTTTTTTAAATTGATACAGAGTACTTACTAGCGTTTTGCGTTTTGTGACTGACTAAATATTAGAATAAGTAAGGGAAGTTTTTCAGGCACTTATCATTACTATCAAAAGGCTTACCTGCCTATCTTCCCTCCCTAACCTGTATGCCACTGCTGAACATAAATGGAGATTTGCTTCCCCAAAATGAACTCACTCAATTTGGATTTTTTCTTGCAGATAATCAAAATCCCCGAAACAAAAGAAGGTTTCATAGACCTGAACAACCTCGAACTCCGACTGCAAGAGAGTACTGGCACAGGCAAACGGATGATCGGCTTCTTCCCAGCCGCTTCCAAGCTCACGGGAGTTCTAGCTGATGATGTGGCTACCACCCTCCTCCTCCACCAATACGGAGCATGGTCCTTCTGGGATTACACGCTGGTGGCTCCGTCAGCAGCTGTGGACATGAACCCGACTTTCCCAGGAGTGGAAGAGGAGATGGTGAAGAAAGACGCAGTGTTCTTCAACTGTGAGAAGTTCGTTGGTGGTGTTCAGGGTCCATGTATCGCGGTGCTGAAGAAGGATGTGTTTAAGAATACTCCCTTTTATTGTGAGGATGTTGAGGTAATTGTATTTTTAATAAGATTTCTTTAAATTTAGTGGGACAGCCACAACAACAAAGACAAAAGTCAATAAGTCTGAAATATCCAAGGTGTTAATTTGACTTGTAATTTAAAATGCATCTATGGAAAATATTCTGTGTAAAAGTCGGGCCGAATACAATGTTTTATTCATAACAAGATATTTCCTGTTACTTATTTATTGGCATTACGTTCATATCTGCAATAATTTGACCTAGATATTATTACATTGTTTACTTCCTCGATTCAAAACGATAAATTAATTGTAGCATTTTTTATGAAACTTGATAAGAAGTTTGGGGATACACAGCGACAGTTTCTACAAAACTAACTAAATGCTAACTTATTGATGGCGATGAGAGACTATTCAGAATAGCAAATTAGCGGAAACTTAAACGTCAAACCTACAGTCATATACATTACATACAGCTTCTACCCTACACTAGTATCTCCTATGTCTTGGATATCAGCGGGCGCGGGCGCCCAGGCGCGGGTTCGATTCCCGCTACGGAACAAGTATTTGATAAAAAAAAATCCATGTATAGGATTTGTGGTACTACGTACTACAGTAAGGTGCAGGCCACATGTAAATGTCGTCGGGTGCGGACACGGCACGAGCGCGATTCAAATTTCATAAAAAAAATTGAAATAAAGCACAATTTATTAATGATGTGATTATGACGCGCCATGTCATAACCACGTCCGAGCAATGCCATACCGTGAGTCCAAAATTGTGCTTTATTTCCATTATTTTTGTATGAAATTTGAATGGCGCCCTTGCCATGTCCGCACCCGATGCCATTTACATGTGGCCTGCATCTTAGTGTAGTACGTAGTACCACCAATCCCATAAGAGGAAAAAAAATGATCAAATATTTGTTCCGCAGCGGGAATGGAACCTACATCCTCTTGTGACTCAGCCGGCTGATGCAAACGTTATGTAGAAGCTTTTTATTATCATGCACTGTAGGTACTTTTTAGTAGAAAATAATTTATTATAATTTAATAAATAAAACAGAATGCCGAGAACCCGTACCAATTGCGTCAAAACCGAACGTATCTCATAAAATTTATTATATTTTATAAATGACATTAACATTTTCTTTAGTTTTACACACCGTCGTGATTAATAATCAAGTAAAAAAAATATTTTGTTGATTTGGTTTCCGCTGCACGCCGCCATTAGACTGCAAAAACCAATGATATATACGTTACTATGGCAACAAACATTGATATAAAGTGTTACTATGGCAATAACCCTCATTTTGAATCATTTGGACCGTAGAATCGACTAAAAACTTATTGGAGATTTTTTGACACACTCACTTTAGTCTTGGTACCGAGCGCCATACATCAGACGGCATTCTCCTTTGGTCTAGGGGCCATCAGCCGGTAATGTTCGAAAATTTCTTAGCGGAGATGACGCTGTATCTCAGCCCAAAACTCATAAAGCCTCTGGTACTACTAAAAGTGGTGTTTATACAAGTTGTTTCTGTCATCTCCACCCTAAGACCCCTTAGACACAAGCCATATCGGAGGACTTTAGGTGACCTTCAAATTCCGATACGAGAATTGGACACTTACTCTAACAAAGAAGGAAGGAAGGAAGCCCCAGGAAGTTCGCTATCTCAGTTGACAACTCAATGCTCACCTTTGTTCGAAAACTTCAACATTTCACTTGTTGCTAGTCGAACAACTTCAACAGAAAAACTATTTAAAGTAAAAACATGTCCGGTGTCAATAAATTTAGTGGCCAAATGAGATAGCGAACAGAACCTTAGAGCCCTGATTCTTATTTATTTAATACTTTATTCCACAGTAACAAAAATAATTGTGAATTGAATCAGGTGACTTTGCGGAAATCCATTACAAGATATTTAAAAGACAAAATGTTTAGTACAAATTCCGCCAACTCGCTCTGACGAGTTTCATAAAACTATCTATCGTTTCCTGGTGATGTCTTCTAGGTAAGGCGAAACATTGTCAAAGTTCTGTTGAGTTTTTATGAAACTCGTCAGAGAGAGTTAGCGGAATTTGTACTAAATATTTGGTCTTTTAAAAATAATTTTACAAAAGGATGACTTAATGCTAAAGCATTATTTATTATTATTTATTTATTTATGTATATAAAATATATATCTGTATATGCAATACAAAATGTAGTTATAATTAGTATATTAATAAATATATAGAAAAATACATATATAAAACAATAAAAAAATAATAGTACGTAGATGTAGGTAATAGGCTAGACAACTGAAAACTTCTAATTAGTCTGTTATTTACATACATAAAAAATATTGGGCACGTATTATTATTTTTTCAATTAAACAAAAAATAACAAAGATATAGTGTGTTAAAGTTCCGCGTAACGTCACGATATAGTAAATTTTTTACCTAACCGTGACGTCACGAGCCCCCACTCCCGAACTTTCACGTTCTTTATCTCCGTCAATTTCTATTGATTCGATAAATAAAAAAATACGTGTCCTGTATTTTTTGTTGATCTAACTGACGGACTATTTAGAATTATTATTTTTTGACCCGTTTAAAAATAGGCTTTGAGGGTGCTGTCCTAATGTTCTGATTCTTGTAAATGAAGATAATTTTAACAGAGGTAACTAACTGCCAAGCACGTCTACTACCATCTTAAAACATACTACAGGTTTGGCTGGTAGAAAATGATCGTAGCATTAAGCCAACCTATTTGTTGCATTTATTGGATCTGGGTGTTTTCTATGTATGATATGTGTGTATTTACAAAAAAAAGTATATATTTAATATATCGATCATGCGGTTCCCATAACAGAAGCTCTGCTTAGTTTGGGACTGCATGATGCTGTGTGATAGTCCAGCATTATTTATTTATTTTTATTTATTGTGCAATAAAGTATAAAAATAAAAAGTAAGTCAAATTCTCGCGATACACTTATTCATCTCTATGCCAGAGAATCAGTCCGAAGATCATAATAAGATCATAAGACCTGTGTGTAACCATTTGGTATCCACAGGTGTTGAGTGAGAGGATCGAGGAGGTGAAGAGTACGGAAGCAGTTCGGGCAGCCCTCGTGATGCAGTTGCGGGACGCTGTGGGTCTCCAGAACATCGCAGACAGACAGGACAGTATTGCCAGGTATGTTATACTTGTTTCTAAAATAGAAATAAAGTCAGTGTCGCCAGTAGAACTTAGGAAGATAACAAATTGCCATCCTTATCCACACTTCTACACTATATAATATAATATAATATAATGTCATATATAATAATATCATACAGTGGATGGGGGAGACCTTTGCTCAGCAGTGGGACGATAACGGTTAAAAAAATATTATAAAGAGGAATTTGTATTTTTGTGTGTGTGTATGTTTGTAATGAATAAACTCGAAAACTACTGTGCCGATTTCAAAAATTCTTTCACCATTGGTAAGCTACATTCACCCTGAGTAACATAGGCTATATTTATTGCTAGAACAGATTAGGGATTCTTACTAAAACTTAAGTAACGTAACCTAAGGTGTAAAAAAGTGCCCTAAACCGTGCGAAGCCGGGACGGGCCGCTAGTTTATGTATAAAGAAATGCATTGATCAAGTAGTACTTAAACTTTGCCACAAAACTGTCTAATTCATAATTGATTCATAATAGCAATTTCATTGAAATTTTATAAAAAATCATTGCAATCAGATGCAATCATGTTGGCGCTGTCATATTCACCAGTTCTGAAAAGATAAGACTGATTAAAACTGATTACAAATGGTCTTCTTATAAAAATATTAAAAGGTAGTATCTAATTGTAAATAATTAATTCATTAAATTGAAATTGTAAATATGTTTTGACTTGCCTGTTATGTTATGTAACGTTACGGTAAATAAATAAAATCTGAAAATCTGAAATCTGAAAAACTCAAATACTAAACGATGCTTAGACTAATGCCATCTCTCATCGATAATAATAGACAGGGGCATGGCTAACTTTAAGCAATAGTTAACTTTCAGTAGCATAAGTATGACGGTAAATACCGTTGTAATCATAAATACTCGAGCCAATCATTTAAATTATTCTGCAAAATATGATCAACATAAAAGAGAAGCACAATGGAAATCTGTTCTAAAAAGCTTTTAAAGGTTTATTCACGTACATGACAAAGCATGCCTTTTAAGAAATAGGTCATGAACATAACATAAAACTTAAGTTGTAAAATGCGATATTACCAATTGGCGTCAAAAGGTCTGGCTTTTTAATAGTTATAAACTGAAATGAGTTTAACAAGGCTGTTCAACTCGCTTTTAATATTCAAGTCTAGTCTAGAATCTAAATGGGTAAGAAATATCTTTAGGTCGGCCTTGATATTTATAACCTTTTTACTTTTTATTTTCTACTAGCTGACCCGGCGATCTTCGTACCGCCTTAGCGTAGCAATGATGATTTTCTTAATATTTTTTTCCGTAAGAACCTTCTCCTAATAATAACAAATACAACAAAAAAAGAATTAGTGAATCGGTCCAGCCATTCACGCGTGATGCCGTGACCAAGGAAAACGGGTTTCATTTTTATATATATAGATATGTTGTTACTGTACCGCATAGTTACAATAGGCCCCAGGACATATATAAGGTTCCAAAAATGTATTATTTTTTTAGTTAATACCAAGGTTTTTTAAGTGGGAACTTAAATTCATACTCGTTTATTTATTACAGTCATAATGTTAGGTACAAAACATGGATGATTAATAGTAAAACACTATGAGCCCAATTTTGGGCACAGCAATGGCATGGAGCCATGATCAGCCGGTTAAAAAGTAATATTATTAGGTAGGTATGTGAATTAAATTATAGATCTAACTCAATTTGATCTGGAAACCTACTAATAAAACCTTTGTAAGTTGGGGTAAACGAGTTCTTGAGTGGAGGTCACGTCTCGGCAAACGCGCTCCGGTCAGGTGGAGTGACGATCTGCGAAAGGTAAAACTAGTAGCAAGATGCGTCGAGCTGAGGACAGGGCGCAATGGCGTTCATTGGAGGAAACTTTTGTCTAGCTGTGGATGACTACAGGCTGATGATGATGATGAATTCCTACATTTCCAATCTGTCAGTCTCGTACGTAAAACACTGAGATTGTGAAAAGATTTGAGCAATTTGGCCCCGTTCTGATCAAACTTTGATACATTAAGCAGCGGGAATACGGATAAGGGAAATCACCAGCCATTTACCAGCTTTAGTACAGTCTTTAACAAAAGCATGATTTGTTTTAAATAATTTGCTATGTTCTATTTTAATTCTTGTATGACTTAATTTTGATACAAGATCAATCTTGTAAGCGTTTGCGAGATGCACCTAATATTAAAATTATTATTAGCTGTTATTTTGAGCTGGTTGTTATTAGGTTCCGGTTCATCCATCTGTGGATGGTATCGGGGGCCTACAAACTTAGATACAAGAGTCGGTTACTAGCCGTTTCACCCTTTTTCGTACCTACACAATTGGTAAGGGTTTTTTCATTGTCATTGTGTAAAAATGTATTTTTATAAATAAATAAATGAAATGAAATTAATTTGTCAACCTAGCTTTTTAAAAGGTTGACAAAAAAAGCTGACCCCAAATAAATAATAATTGTTGAAAGTTTTTTTTTAATTACTTTCGTTTAAACTAATGGCCGAATCAGGTGAAAGTGAAAACACTGGTGTTGGTTAATAAATATGGCCGATTTGACAGATCACTTCTGCCGATGATTGTACTAGCAATCGTATATGAATGCGTCTTGTTTACATTCCAAGCAAATAGAGGGCGCTTTGACAGCGATTTAACGACTTAGCAATGTACACATCGATTCGATACGTCAAATATTTGACTAGATCTGCGAACGGTTTTAAGGTCGTCCCGATGGAAATATCCAGATTTAATTAGTTTGCACGTTTTTTTAAATATCCCGCAAGGTTAGTGCCGTTTTTAACCTTCTAGATCTAGGCTGTTAGTTCGGTACTAAAATTGAGGTCTGTATTTAGAAAATTAGAAAAAAGCTCGCCCCATCGTCGACCTCATCCTTGCCCACGCAAGCCTCGAGGTCAAAAGCTGGCCTATACTATATAAAAAAAAATATTTACAAAAAAAGCTTTAAATTCAATCAAAAACTGTCCATTCGTTTTATTTGATTCAGTTTCAGATATATTTGAGTACTAGTTACTATTACTGGGTACCACGCGAGGGAAGCTGCGGTCAGAACCGCGGCTTCACCGCGGGAACGCGTGGTCCCAGATAAAAATAGCCTACATGTTATTTCTGGTAGGTATAAAAAAAGTACATTATGTGCACAATTTCGGCTCAATCCGTAATTGTTTTTCATTCTGTAATTTTGACGTGAAGGCTGATCATGCATTTCACTTTTTACAAAATTTGTGGTGTATCGCAATATGGCCCAGTCGAGTTTTCTTACGGGGTGAGACGCAGATTAGAACGTAATTGGACTCCATGTAGGTACATCTACACCAGTCTAATCTACATATACATCTACACTTCTATTACACTATTATTATTATAATTCAATATTAAATTTGTATTTCTGTGTGTATGTATGTTTGTAATGAATAAACTCAAAAAGTACTGTGCAGATTTCAAAAATTCTTGCACTGGAAATCTACATTTACCCTGAGTGACATAGGCTATATTTATTGCTAGAAAAGATTAGGGGTTCCTTACTAAAACCACAGCTAAAACTTTACGTTACTGAAGTTGTAAAAAACTGCCCTAAAACGTCTTTCGTCGCATGCGCTGCGGAAACCATTGATGATAGAACAAAATTATGTTCTACAATATTAAAGAACATATCAATATCTACAAAATAAAAAGCGTGCAAAGCCGGGAAGGGCCGCTAGTCTCAAATAAATGAAATCGCAAAACGCAAAGTGGATGGCCCACTTAAAGTGCCAAATAATTTAAGAAGCGTAATTGTTTTAAAGAGCTCTCTTGACGTAGAGTTGCATAAACTGAACTGGGTTCGGTTCCCACTAGGTCAGAGTTACACGCATAATAGCTACACGATCGGTATAAATAGATAGGAAAAACACGGAACACATGCCGGTGGATAAACAAGCGAATATATTCGTGGAAAATTCTGCAAAATTCGCGAAACGTTCGCGTGAAATATTGTCATGTTTTATGCAAATAGTGTGCGACTATTATAATAACTTTAAATATTATGGTTTGATGTTATGAATGACTCAGATTCTGCAGACTTCTGTGTCTAATATATTCTCCGTCTACTCGTATCACATAAACATGTTGACTAGACATGCTGACTAGAGATAGCAGTCAAAAGTGGTCTTCGTGTGTCAAACACGGAAGAAATCTCGCATACATAATTTTTCGCAGATTCATCATCAGCATATATAGCAGTACACTAATAAAGATAGGCCTTCCTCTCATGAGCACCAGTTATTTGACTAGTTATTAATTTATAATAATTAGTATTTCAATAACCGTGGAAAGTCCACGACCCCATTCATCTTGAGCCCTCTTCATTCGAATTATCTAAAATTTTAATGATGAAGTTGGACCATCTGTCGTCCAGGGGCGTTCTACACTTCGCATTCCTTTCCTTAGTCGCTTAGAGAATTTACCTAATTAATTTTCCATTATTTTATTCGTGGCTAAGTAAAGTAGGTAATACTTATCATTAAGTTGGTTACTTACCATAACAATAATGTTTTCTTTTGTAGGTATATGTAATACAAGTAGAAAATGAATGAGTATTATGAACAAAGGAAGTATGTTATAGTTAATAGCGATTCATAGGCTCTATTGTTCCTTCGTGATAGTAGTTGTTTGTAAGCTAGGCATTAGGTATCTAGATATATTGTAGACAGCCTTGACATTTCAAATGATATCGTGCTTATAAAAGATTTGGAAAGAGCCAAAAAGAAACCTCATACCTCATATTAAAATTAAGGAATTTGTATAGGATATCATCTTATTCATTGGTACCTATAAAAGTAAGTATCTAACGTTGGATCACGACACTGAATTAATGTACTTATCATACGTTCATTGTTCGAAAAAATCCGATATTTTTCATGTATCTAATAAAAGATCTCAGATAAATCTAAGTTTTAATCTAAGACAGTAAATGTTTCTTGCAAACTTCTATCGTTCTTAAATACATTTATTAAAGGAGAATGCCGAGAATCCGTACCAGATGCGTCAAAACCAAATGTATCCCATAAAATTTATTATATTTTATAATGACAGTTTTTTTAGTTTTACACACTCGATTAATAATGAAGTAAAAAAATATTTTGTTGATTTGGTTTCCGTTGCACGCCGCCATTAGACTACAACAACCAATGATATATACGTTGCTATGGCAATAAACATTGATGTAAAGTGTTACTATGGCAATAACCCTCATTTTTAATTATTTTGACAGTAGAATCGACTAAAAACTTATTGGATATTTTTTTGACGCACTCACTTTAGTCTTGGTACCGAGCGCCATACATCAGACGGCATTCTCCTTTGCTGATTTAATAGGTGCCGCGCCCTTTCTTTTGGCAAAAAAGTAGGTATGTTTGTTATTAAATACATGCTTAAAACTAGGTAGGTAGCAACTGAGAAAATTATGTAGGCAGAGTCACCAAGCCGAGCGCATTTGAATAATCTAGTTATTCGAGATCTTAAATCCATAAATACTTCAAAATTACCATGTTTACATAAACAACAATAACTAAAGGTCTTTGAAAATCCCAGCAATATGATTGAAACTGTAGGTAGGATAACGAAGGCCTTTGTTGAGTAAATACGTTGTGTCAATGTTTGTTTGAACTTGCAGTTTGCTCGTAAAGCGTTGGCGCCATTGATCACGTGTTGCCAACATGTAAAACGCATAAAACTTCTTGTCTACAATTTTATGTAGGTGCCTAGGTAGGTACTTTGTTCAAAATTAACTTGGTTGAATATATATCTACACCTTTTACTAAAGATTTTAAAAATTATTTCAGTTTATTGGAGTTAGAATGTATTCCAATTGATAGTTAGTAGCCGGTGTCTGCTTTAATTTTAATCTGAGAAAAACAACTTTTACCGGCAAGATACTTGCTTGATTCAAATCAAGAATAGGTTAATATAAATAAGAAGGTACTTCAACCTTTTTTTTTTAAATGTGGAGCCAAAGACTTGGATGCGGAAAATATTTTCCAATTTTGTTTTCCAAGATAACTGGAAGGTAATGAGTTGGAAGTTCAATCAGCCGAACAACGGGAATATCCTGAAACGTTCAAACCGACGGAAAAGGATGAGATCGTCCGATAGCAATTACCTCCGGGTAATATTCCTCTAATAAGTAAAGTCCTGTCCGTGGAATATTTCGGAGGAACCTCATTTTCCTCATTTCCAAGTATCCAAGTCGCCAAGATGGACTAAAAAGATATAATTAGACGCTTAAAAATACCGACCGAGTGTCTCCTGAGATGTTTATCAATTGTAATTTTGTGGATCACAAAAAAAAAACTTTGGCTCTGCCCATTCTTATTGAGCTTGGTCGTGTTGAAACGATAATAAATAAATAATAATAAACTCCACAGTACCTAAATTCTGTAGCAAAAAACACAATAAGCAATTTTTGATTGTAGGTAATTGTTAGATGGAGAGAGTTCAGGACAGGATCCACTGATTACCTGCGAAATCCTTGGGTCAGACCTATGTTCAGCAATGGACTTCTATAGGTTGACGGTACTGAACAGATTGACGAAATTATACACGTAGTTCTCGGGTGTAACGCGAGTGAAGCCGCGGCTGGAAGCTAGTATTAAATAAAGAGGATATTAAATCGTGTTTATATTATTTTGATGTCGCATTGGTGGTCTCCATTGATTTAGGCAAACTTATTCTCCATCCCAAGGTGATGGGCAGTAGCGTCCACAACAACTCAACACACATAATATTACGATTAGCTACATTCCTCGTACATACCTACCCAGCTCAAAACACACAAGCAGGAAACCTAATACGAGTGTATATGTGTGGAGAAGAATTTAATATGCAGAGAACTGAGAAGTGTAGGCTTATCTAATCAGTCACACTAATTTAAATAAATATATGGGACATATCACACACGGTCAACTGTCACAATCCCAAACTAAGCAGAGCCTGTACTATGGGTACCAGATACTAATAAACATACATAGATACCTATAAAACACCCAGACACAGAACAAACCTCCATGTTTACCACACAAATGTTGGTCCTGGGCGGGGATCGAACCGGCGACCTGCAGCTCAGAAGGCAGTAGTGTAAGAGACAGCAATGGAAAGAGCTAAGTGGAGAGAACTGCATCACTACACCACTCTTAAATTATAGTAATATTAATAGTTTAGTGAATGCAAAAGTTGATGGCAAATCCATCATAAAAATACTCGCAATTAAACCTGTAAGTAAATACAAAACAGATGTGACCCGATTGTGTAACAGCTATAAATAAGACATGAGTAATTTTATTTGTACTAATAATTCGCACGAGTTTTTCAATGTTCTTCATCTATTTATTTTAGTCCGCAAATTTTCTGGGACTGTTGAGATACATATCCGTTTTATAAAGTGTGGGATGAGTTATGATATTGTGGAGTGGGATGAGCTAATCCAATGTAGATAGATTTACAACAATAAACAACATCGTCAACATTAACATCAACCTATAGTGACCCACTGCTCGGTCTCTCCCAAGCTTCGCTACTGAGCCCGACCGATCCTTAAGCTTTGCTCTTCCTATCCGTAGTATGGTTGCCTGGTCCCTTTTAGCGATAAGGTCAACTAGTAGGGATGACGATTGGTTAAAAAAAAATCTAATTACTCCGTCAGATAAATCAACAAAACATATTGAAAACGTATTTTTTTATTTATCAAATAAATAAAAATTGACGGAAATAAAGAGCGTCAAAGTTCCGGAGTGGGAGCTCGTGACGTCACGGCTAGGTAAAAAGTGTACTAAGCCGTGACGTCACGCGAAATTTCAACGCACTATATCTTTGTTATTTTTTGTTTAATTGACAAAAGAAAAACTACGTGTCCAATATTGTTTGATAATGCAAATAACGGACTAATTGGACTCATCCCTATTGTGTTACCTTAATATTGCTAATATTGCTATAGTTACTTTTACTGTTTTCTGGATAAATATGGTGATCCATAAAGTATCATTTATCTATTTATCTATCTATTTTGGCTCTTTTCATCCACTGTCTGCAGGCACATTAATAATTCCTTAACTATCATCCTGAAACTCAAATTCAATATGCCATTTCTAACATTGGTAGTTGTTTGTTTTCCAAGAGACCTTCACTGGTTTAGCGCCGCATTCGCACGGTTCAGGGCTCTGATCTGTTCTAGTGAACATTTTGGTTTGGTATTCAGCGTTAAATCGCGAAGAGTGCAAGAAGGGAAGGAAGATCTTTGCCTTGCAGTGGGACAGCGATGGTTAGTTAATAATAATAATCATCCTGAAGAAGCCGGAACTCAAGCCAGACATAAAAACTTCGATCGCCAAGTCTTGGCGCGCCTGAAGCCTACGCACATAACGTAAATAAATTATCTCAATGTATTAAAACTTGCGTCACAGTTCACAGACCATCAACATTCTAAAAGAATAAAAGGTTTATCATGAGGTATTCATCATTCATCACTATTATCTGCCGTTTTCGACCCACTGCCAGGCCTTCTTTGATTATGCCACTCCAAAGATTAAAGACCTGAAAATTTTTGAACCCTACCTCTCTAAGTTGCTCTACTAGATCATCGTTCATTATTATTTTTATAAGTATTCTAAAAACATCAAATTGGCGTATTAAACAATCTTTTTAAACTCCGGTAGTTGTAGTTTTTTAATATCTTTAAAAGGTGCAACCGTTTATAAACCAAGGAATACGTGGTGTCTAAGATGATAAGTGTACAGGGTTCCAGCCTTTATCTTCGGAACCCAAGCCAACCCCACCTGCACGTGGTGCACCCTGCTAAACAACGAACGGGGCTCTGGCGGCCGGCTGATTGCGGCATAGCACAGCCTACATCGGCACAGCTAAATCCCCTGGCCACTGACGGGCAGCAGCGTCGGTGGTGCGAGAAGCTGTGCCCTGCGATCCCCAACCCGCATGCCCAGCGTGGGGATTATGGGCATATCCCCCTTTATTAGGGGAGGCCTATGTCCAGCAGTGGACTGATATAGGCTGATGTGGATGTGGAAGATGATTCTTGACATTGATCCACCTCAAAAAGGTGTTTACGTAGATATTTCCCACGTAATAGTATGTCCTGGAAACCCAAAATTATCATGTCCAGAACAGGAGTGTACGAATCCGGAACAAGATAGTAACAGTATATTATCGATAGGAACGGGAAGGGAAGAGCTCGTAGCGTGGCTTTCTTCTGTATCATCAGCAGATCATCTTAGTTAAGCAACATTCCACCTGGTCACTGCTTGGATGACCGTTTAGTGGCATTTATTGTGCTTTGGAACGTTTAAATGTTAGTCCCAGGCTTTTTCAGTCGTTAAGTCATGTCGGAGGCCTTCGGGTAGCCTAAAAACTCCGACACCAGAGTTGGCCGCTAGCTCATACGACAAAATTGAGTCAGTAAAAAGGATGGGATATATTGGCCATGTATGAATCTTAATGTTTCAAGATGACAAAACAAAGTTGACATCATTTTGCAGAATCCATAATGAGAGAAAACGCGCTTCAACAGTTTGGTCATTAATACGAAATCATACATCATCACTTGGACGAATTATCATACTTTCCCACTCAAGAACCATTATACAGGATCAGGAGTTCTGGACTCATCTCACGAACAAAAACAACACAGATTGAATAACACCCACTATCTAGGGTTACCACACGGCCATAAACAGAAAAAAAACTGTCACTGCGTTTTTATTTTTCTTCTAGCTTTCGACTTCGCTCGCGTGGTTTCAGGATAAAAAGTATATTATGTTAATCCAGATCATAAACTATGGTATATTCTAAGTTTCAAATCCTTTAAGCCGTTCTGGCATGATTGAGTAAAAAAATATCCATATAAAATTTCGCATTTATAATATGTAGTAGTAAAATGCTTTCTACATTATTCGATAGATGTTGTAAATGTACGATTGTGTGATCAAACATTTAACAACAAACTGAGAAGGTTGTTGATTTTTTAGTTCCAAGGAAATTTTGGATAGCGTTTTAAAATTTTAGCTTAAACACATTGATATATATATATTATATGACTATCCTAATTTCGTGTCGGAAATATGCTATATGCATTTACTGTACTATCTAGAAAGACCTGTTATTGGTTGTATTATTAATAAATAGCTTATTTTTTGTATTAAGTATCTTTGTAGCTGTTGGTCTTTTGAATAAAGAAAAATAAAATAAAATATCATAGGTATTCTTTGTTAGTTCAAAGTCGTGAAGGGCTAGTAAGTTAATCAATCGTTATGCAACTTTGCTGTGTTTCGGTTTGAAGGGTGTGATTGCTGGTAAAATTACAGGCACATGAGGCTTATCACCTTCATGCCTCAGTTGATGGACGCAAGGCGTTGCATCGTAGGGCACATTCAAACAAGCGTTACCTCCGATACAATGCTTTGTGATAGGTAATATTTACCACTTAGCATCAGGTGGGCCATGTGCTTGTAATCTTCACGTAACATAGAAAAAAATAGGGAACTATAACATCTGAATTCCTAAAGTTTGATAACCCTACACTGCGGTGTGGCACGGAATCGAATCCGGGTCATTGCAGTGTCCACATAAATGGGTCACGCACGCCACTCGCGCTAATGGAGCTTTCGCACTTGACGCATTTATGTAATTATCAGGAAATTAATAGCCGGAATAATTTGACCGAGTGTACTCTTAACTTATTTATTTGGAGGAGCTTAGGCCTCATTTTATTTGTGAACCTTTATTAATAAAGTGTATTAGAAAAGTAACACGTAGGTACTTTTTTGAACTTACATGCTTCTGTTGGAGCAATGTAATAAATTTACATAGAATATTTATACGGAAAATACTTCGTTCAACTATAAAAGCATATCGCGCGCCGTACTATGCACTGAAAAAAGTGGCATCTATTGCTAGCTATCATTTCTCAAAAGCACGTTATCCTGAAAACTGTTGCTCCGAAAAGCATGTCATATAAATATCGCTTCTATAATAAAGACGATAAGACAGAAAATCTAAGTAAGCCGACTATATGAAAACTGCTGCTCCGATGCGTTTTGGCGGAGTTTTAAACAAGCCGCTTTTGGGCGGACAGTGCAAAATCCTTTGTATAGTTGATCGAATGGGAAATATCATAAACAGACAGCTGATCCTAAACGTAGCAGAGCCTCTACTTTGGGTACCAAAGACCGATAAGATAAAATAAATTCAGAAACATTTATTTGAGTCACAAACATTGAGATACTATATGGTCATAAATCATACAACAATAAACAAAATATCTAATAGCTAAAATCTAATCGAGACACAAAAAATGTTGCCACTTAGCATGTCAGCAGCAGAAATTGCTGCGCTGTGTCATTTTCAGTGTCTGATACTTAGATCTTCATCATCATCCACAGCCCGACTTCACCCACTGCTGGGTATACCCTTTGTATGTGCCAATCTCCACGGTTCAAAGCTCGTCTCATCCAATTTCGGTCCACGATGGATGCAATATCGTCCGCCCATCTACATACATACCTACCTACTTATATTTGATATATCGTTGTAAAACTCGTACCCCCCTATTTTTGTTCAATGGACTTGGGAAAAGTGCTTATTACGTGTTGATCTTCAAATAGCTCTTTAAAATAATGGGCCCTTGAAAAGTTCACGACGCAATTAAGAAAAAATGTGCTAAAGTAGAAATTAAAACGCATTAATCTGTAAATAAGTCTGCAAGTAACGCTAGACTCTACCGGAATAGACGGTTGCTATGTGACGTGAATCAAATCAACACATTCATTGCAAAACTCGTTTTTATATTAGGGCTATTGGTCAAACAGATCGATCACGCATTTTTATTGTATGTATGAGAAGTTTTTCACAAGAACAATTTTGACTGTAATTTTGGCATTAGATTAGATGGACATATTAACACGTTGACTGCGTTGCAGCAGCCGCAGCCCAAGCTAGAGCAAGTGTTTCCAGCACTCAACGCGTATACATAAAAAGATTTTATAATTTATGAATTTAATATATCATCAACGCATTGCTTAGATATGTAGCATTAAATAAAAATAAATCAAATAATGCTGGGCCCTATGAGACAAGTATCTACAGATAATGTAAAAATTGGTCCCGCGGCCGGAATCGAACCCGCTACCTTCTGCGTCTCAGACGGACCTTTGCCCACTACGCCACAGAGCAATATCAAGTGAAATCTTTTTTTTTGCAGATGCAAATTCATTTTACACTCGACTCGTAAAGCATTTAAATAGGTAGGTCATGAGCACTTAACACTCAATTAGTCTAGATGTTAAAGGAAAGTGACATAATATTTTACGATCTTTTTTCAAAGGAAAATGGACGATGAGTGTCATGTCATTTCAAATTTACCGTCAAAGCTACTTTCACTCGGTATAATTAGCTTTGATAATTCGAAATAGAACAGGCTGACACGGTTAACTGTAGTACTATCTATTACGTCTAAACGAGTGCGGTAATAAAACATTTATGTCACAAAGGCGAACTAATAAACCCATTTATTCTGTCAAAACAGTGAACTTGTTTCACAAAAACTTCGCAGAAGTCAATTGAGAACACATTGACGTGCTATAAAGATCCTGTCAGTCACAGTGACACATGTCCCCGTCAAGTGTGAGTTGGAGTATAGCAAGTGTTCCGTACGTTGACAGCAGCCGCGGCGTTTACAAACCACAGTCCAAGCTTTCGTCAAAAGCCGACATTTTGATTGCCTTCTTTTAGCAGTATTTAAGAAAATTACTTCATTAAAACCCTAAATATTTATGATGTGACTTGGCATTTATGTAACCTTTGAAATATTTTAAAGGATTTCTGAGAAAATTACTTTTATGCGATGCGACAGAAGGCGCCGGCATTTCAAATTATTTCGAAAGGCCTTTTGTTTTTCAAATGAAAATTCATACAAAGGAGAATGCCGTCTGATGTATGGCGCTCGGTACCAAGACTAAAATGAGTGCGTCAAAAAAATCTCCAACAAGTTTTTAAGTCGATTCTACTGTCTAAATAATTAAAAATGAGGGTAATTGTCATAGTCACGTATATATCATTGGTTGTTGCAGTCTAATGGCGGCGTGCGACGGAAACCAAATCAACAAAATATTTTTTTACTTGATTAATTGTTGTTGATTGTCGGTGTGTAAAACTAAAGAAAATGTTAATGTAATTTATAAAATATAATGAATTTTCTGGGATACGTTTGGTTTTGACGCAATTGTTACGGGTTCTCGGCATTCTCCTTTGAAAGTGTTTTGGATAGTGTCTGATGCCTTTAATGCGAAAAATATATTCGAACTTCTAAGAAATAGCGTGTAACCGAACTGTTAACGGTCACCCAGTTACACCGTCATAAATAAAAACACTGTCATTAAATTAAACTGCTTTCACACATGCAAAATAGCTTTACCAAAACAGGCTGATGTAAAATATTTTGTTTCCTCCGTAAAGACCCCTAATTATAATTAAGTATTTAGGCTCCTTTACCTATTGCGGTTATTTTGTGTAATATTACAATTATTTGATGATTTTCACGACATTTACACTGATATTAAAAATTAAACGTGATCTATGATTCAATGCTTTGTGATATGGTAATGGTTACCACTTAACATCAGGTGAGCCATGTGCTTGGAACAACCATCATGTACCATAAAAAAATATCTAATAAAATCTACTATACTAGAATTTAAAGAGTTTATGAAAATACAATCTAATTCAACATAATGTAGTTCTTACAAGTCCTCAGTAGCTATCCAATGAAAGAATACAAAAAACATGTAGAATTGCGTAGCTAATCAAAATAAAGCAATAAAAACTTTTTGGGGCTGAAATTGCCCTAATATCTACCTCGTTTTACCTGGAGACGGAGTGTAGACTGTCTACTTCATGAATATAAATTGCTAATCTTATATTTTACTGACCCACTTCGAATAAATAGTCTTCGCTAAAACAAAAAAAAATGGCATAAACTAGTATTTTGTAAGTAGGTATGTGAACACTGAATTATCCTTAGAATAGAAAAATGCAATGTTTTTCTTTAGATAATTCTGTAAATAGCTGACTCATTGTAAAACAGTATTTCCAATCTCAAAAGCTAAATCATCTTTCAAGTTTAATATTCTACTGTGGCTTTCTCCCGCGGTTTCGCTGGCGTTAAAGTAATTTTTTTTATCCCTCGCGATCTTTTCTCTGGCTGAATGTCCTTCTGTACAACCGAAGTTTCTTAATGATTGGTTGAGTGGTTAGGGCGTGAAAGCGTAACAAACAAATATACTCACCTTCGCATTAATAATATTAATTAGGATTAGAATAGGATATTAGGATAGGATTTTTCGTTACTTAAAGTAAGGAACTCCTCTTTTTTTGACAAATATCAAACGGTGGCGCCACTGAAAATCGGCGCTGCTGTTGCTTTTATGCTTCTGTAGTGCGGGACGTAATCACACAGCATCATGTAGCCCCAAACTAAGCAGAGCTTGTATTATGGGAACCACATGATTGATATACTAAACATTTTTTTTCCTAAATACATTCATATCATACATAGGAACACCCAGACCCGAGACGAATATGTACAGAACATGCAAACATTCGTCCCGCAGCGGGAATCGAAACCGCAACCTTCTGCGTCTCAGGCGGACCTTCGCCCACTGCGCCACAGAGGCCGTAGAGAGACGACCTTTTATTTACCTTACCTTTTTTAGTAGATTAGATTTAAGAACTTTATCATCATCATCATCATGATCAACATCAGCCTATAGCAGTCCACTGCTGGACGTAAGCCTCACCTAATGAGCGCCATTGCGCTCTGTCCTCAGCTCGACGCATCCAGCTTCTACCAGCAGCCTTTCGCAAATCGTCACTCCACCTGGCCGGAGAGCGTCCTACGCTACGATTGCGTATTTTAGTATATTTTGTGATTCAAATGGTATATAGGTTTCTTTATCTTTATTAAAGAAATAGCTTCACTGATAAAGTATAAAGTAATAACAAGTGCATTCAGGCGGAAACCATTCGAGTGGGTAGTGGGTGGGTTAGTAGGGTACTGGGTACTTGTAATGGCTTGGAATATTCAGTATGGACTTAAGCGTCCTTCAGATGGTCGTTCAGAGGGTGTATATAGAAGGTTGGAGGGGGGTTGTGAGAAGGGGTGGATGCGACGAGAAATGCCAAAGGTGAGACACGTAATATAAGATGTCTTAGAATATCTAACCTCAAGTGGGAAGAAAACATTGCTATGGCTTCGACTTCAAATTAGCAGATATTGTAGCATTGATTTGTATCCTAAAAGTATGAATTCATTGGCTTAAATATCAAAACAAAAACCTACCTTGTATGTCATAGATTTTAAACTGATGATGGTTCTAATTAAATAAACCTATCATCTACAAGGGACATGGGACATGGGACCCGTTGTGTCATCATAAATATCAGTTCCCTATGATACCACTACAGAGCTAATATAAACTTGTAACTCTCTCTCTTAACTTAGATAACTTAATCTGGCGAAGGTACACAAACTTTGGTATTGAATTTATGGCCAAGGCTTGCCTTGTGCGAACTCTTCCACTGGAACTGTTCCTGTTACATTTAAAGCAACAATTTTAAATTCGAAACCTCTTAATTCATTTACACCTTGTATATGAACTTTACTTATGTAATAGGTTTGTGACTTGATGATATTACTAAGATTGATTTGGTTGAGTTGATTGATGATTGGTAAGCAAGTATTTACTTACTGGTTTCATGTCTGGTTTCATGGTCTAGCATCTCACTAATCCAATCAATCTTATAAATCTGAAAGACCGTAAATGTGTGTATGTTTCTAAGCTTCTACTCATCTCTGTACCGGTTGTATGGAATTTGATGAATGACTGAATGAAAATACTTTATAAAAATATAATAAATTAATTTCAAAAACTATAAAAACAGAATCTTAAAAGAGAAAAGCCACTTGGAAGCGATCTCTTTCAGACGATGTTTGATATTTGGTATGAATGTAGATGTAGATCTTGTAGATGTTGACCCTTTAAGTCTACAAGTAGCGGCACAAAACTCTAGTGCTGACCGTTATTGCGCAGAAGTCAAAAGTAAGGTATCATATGGAGGCTAGAGGCGAGAGATAGCGAGAGACCCATGCGCAGAGGGTCGTACAGACCCTCTGTACAGACTTACGTGCCGGTAGCTATACCAAGATATTGCTTTTGTAGAATGATGTCACTCCAAACAGTCGATAGGGGAATGAATTGTAAAGTTTCGAATATGCGGTATCACAATATCTATTGGCATCCTGCCAGCCGTAGAAAGCTGGAGACGTTGAGTTAAAGCCAATTATAATCGATACGTTGCGTTGGTCGTCTTGTGATCGGTACCGGCATTATGCTGACTTTGTTTTAAAAGAATTCAAAATATTATTCTTAGTCTATATATTTTCTTCTGTGTGTTAACGTTCTGTCAAAGTAAGTACTTGATTAGATTTTTTTCGACCTGAAGGTTGCGACCGCTATTACGGCGTCCGAAGTAATATGGAGGTTGGCACTCGTACTGGTATTGGGGCAAATGGGGCAATCTAGTAGATGGGATATAGTTTGGGATGTAGCACCATGGTCAGTCTTTATTTATACTGAACGAATACTACTGCCAGGATTTATCCGATTGTAAAGATTTGACGAGCTACGAGAATGAATGAATGAATGAAAAGTCTTTTATTTTAGAAACAACAGACAAATATAAAATAGATAAAAGGTACATTGGCGGTCTTATCGCTTGGAAGCGATCTCTTCTAGACAACCTTTGTATGGAGAGGATTTATGTAAAAGTAAGAACGGCCGGGGGTGTACTGTATATGGAAAGAGAAATAATTATAGTGATGCAGTTAAAATACAAAATTGTTGTAATATTGGAGAAATATGGGTTCAATAATGCGGTTGTTCTAAATCGCCTGTATAATTTACTAGCTTCAGGCTGCAGCTTTACTTACGTGGTATTGCGTGGATACTAGCCTATCTATGTCATGAACCTATATTCCAAGTTTCATTCATATCCGTTCACCTGTTACAGAGTCCAGTGGGGAAAAACATACTCACTAGTGTGATGCTGTTCACAGTACATTACTTTTACTGAATAAGGTGTCCAGATTGCCATGGTTACTTTAAACTTTTTTTTTTCAAGCTCTCGATTCTTGCTTAAGCAAAATACTCTTGACCAATTAGGCTCTTAGCCCTGCGTTCAACTGAGTCTAATGCGGTTAGTTGATATTTGGCTGAGCCATTCCAAAGGCAGCTGCAATACTCCATACAGGATCGGAGCTTTATACAGGGTTAATTTTAATTTAATTGTAAAAAATATTTTGAATAAAGTGGCGAACCTTGGGAGAGACCTACGTCCAGCAGTGGACTGCGATAGGTTGATGATGATGATGATAATGATTTTGAATAGGTATTAACAGAACATAATGTATATCGCATATGCTGCTACGTTTTACACGGTGGCACCACTGAAAGCCAGCACTCCAGTTGTTACCATGATTCTTCAGCATACGCTGAAAGACGACCTTTTAGTTTCAATTTCTCTTATTTGATTTGTGACTCAAATGAATGTTTCTTTATCTTTGTAAATCCTTTTAAATACATTTCAATGTTTTTTTTATAATCACCAAAACCTGGAGAGATAGGTAGCGAGAAATACACTCAAGATTACCCAAAGTCTTTTTCGTTGCCAATCGATTCGGAATCAAAAGATTGAAAGAAAACTAAAAGAAAACAAAAGGACCAACTGAGAGCATGGAATTATTATCATTGTACTTCGAAATGTTTAGAATATGAACTAGAACGTGACATTAATTGAAAACTTGTCCAAGATGGGCTACATAGTTCACTGAATTACATTAAAAGAAATAATTTTCTTTCTACTATCTATCAATCTAAATAGAAAAATAAATAAAGGAAGGTTCAAAGCCAAGTCTGAACAATATACATTCGAATACATACAAAATAATACCTAACGATATCTTGTAACCGCGTCCATTAGAATCACTTATTTCAAATCAAGTTGAAGCCGCACATTCAATTCGTTAGAAGCCAAATAATACTGATCGATCACTATTCAAAGTGAGGTTAGAGAGTTCAAGGAGCTCTATATTTAGCCTGGCTCTCGTATTCAAGTCGCAACTGGTAGGTTAGTTCCGGTGTCATACATGATGCAAGAAATCGTTTAAATTACTAGCTTCCGCCCGCGGCTTAATTCGCATGGTGCCCTCATAAACGGTAGCTTAACTGTTAATCTAGGTCATAAACTGTGTATATTCCAAGTTTCATCCAAATCCATTCAGTGGTTTTTGCGTAACAAACATCCATAAATCTTCATAGCCTTTCACGTTTATAGTATTAGTAGGAAGGATAGGACGTAGGATAGGATGTAAAGTTTATCAGGATAACCTGTTAGTACTTCTATTCTTCTTTGTTTGTAATGAGATGAGATGAAAATGTGATTAGGAGGGTGATCAATGTGCGTATTAGCAAGAGTAGAGGAAGGCCGGAAAAAAGATGGATGGATAGTGTTTTAGGGGATATGAGTGATAAAGGAGTGAAACCATATTTCACGGCTAAAGTACTAAATAGAGATGGCTGATAGGAAGTAAGTAAATAAGGAAGTAAATGGAAGAAGAAAAAGATTTTGTTTTTTTTCTTGGGTCAAAACTAAAAAATATATCATCAATCGATATTTTTTAGATAGGTAATTATGCTATGTATATTCAACAATAAACAAAATAAGAATTTCATTTAAATTCAATTTTTTGGCTCTGTGAATGTCACAGCACATTCACGGAGCACATTCGTAAGAAATATTTTTACCCAATTACTACTTCATCATAATTACTGTAAATAAATCGGATGAATTTCAAACATTTCACAGCTTTTAGCTACCACGCCTCTCGTGCTTGAACAGGAGTCAGAGATCTAACTTTATTTTAATCCTGATTTAATTTACTTTATTTTTGAAACATAATTACTTCAATCATGACATTACGGTTCTAACCGTGTCATTTATCTCAGACCCAATCGTAAAACCTGTAAATTGGATGTTATTTAAGCCACGTGCGATTGACGCAATCCAGAATGCAGGATTTTACTAGTTTACATTACGGTCTATCTACGGTCAGCTAGTTTTCAACGTGCTGCTCAATGTATGAAGAAACAGGCTTAGGTAGCTCACTCTTACTATTTACCTGTGTAGAATTAAATAACCCTGATATAACATTCCAAATTATTAATAAGTTGATGTTAAAATAACAGATAGAAAAGCAATTCATACCTTCTCAACTCCCAAACAGAAGTATTGTTGAATATTTTTTTCTACAAGTTAAATAAATCATACCAGAACCTTAGATGACATAGGCACAAAACTGTGTTTTCTGTTTTAAAATATTAATTTTATCGTGATAATAACTGTAAACGTGACTTTTCCTAGGGTACCATCGTATCAAACGGAACTAAGAATTTGATTGATTGATTGATTAGTTGATCATCAAGCGTACTGTAGAACTAATTTTATGTCATATTGGTTCCAGACTTACCTTTAAATTAAAATGGCTTATTATATTTGAAACGACGAGAAGATATAATGCTGATAGAGATTGATTCTCGACACAGTTCAGAAAAATATTCTCGTATTCGTAGCATAGTAGACATAAATAACTATTTAATTTGACAATGAGTAGGATAAAACACTATACTAACACGCATTAGATTTATTATAAAAGACGACATAATGTAAAATATAACCCTTTGAAATAGTAAACAAACGATGTCAGTGCTAGTACATTTTATTGTTTTGTTTGCGCTGGTTATTTTATTATCTATACATATCACCACCTACGTGTAATACATTAGTAGATACTATTATATTGTGTTACGAGCAAGCATTTGCATAATCTTATGTGAGCACGTGTTTGTTCACGGATCGGACCGAGCGAACTATATTGTTTGTAGGTATGTGCAAAAAATGATCACAGTAGGTACACACCAACTGCAGAGTAAAGGCCCCTTCTCTGTCACGCCACTCTTGGCTGTTTTGTGGCGTCCGGTTCCACTGCTAGAATATAAATAAATACACGAATCAGAAACTGAGAAGAGCCTGTAGGAACCCCTACTGAGAACCAGAGACTGATAAACGTACACTCATAAAACACAAAGACAGAAAATACAACTAAGTTCACCACACAAATTTACAAATCTATATATATAAAAGAGAACTATCCTCACTCACTCACTGACACACTCATCACGAAATCTCCGAAACTACAGGGTCTACAGATCTGAAATTTGGCAAAAGTATTCTTTGTAGGGTGTAGGCGCTCACTAAGAAACAATTTTGGGAAATTCAACCCCTAAGAGGGTAAAAAGGGGTAAAAATGTTTGTATGAAAAATCGTATTCCTTGAACTTAGAAACTTGAAACCTGGGACATATAATATTCCACACAATCAATGAAGATTGGTGTCATTGAAAATTTGAAATAGTCCTTGAGGGGGTTGCAATGGGGTGGTAAAGTTTGTATGGGAAAATCTTAACGCGTGGTGTGATTTTATTGAAACTTCGTCAGAACACTTTGAATATTAAATAATAAAAGACCGCATACCAGGTTTTCGAAAAAAATATCTTTATGGAGGGTAATCTATACTAATAAAATCCTTTGTCCTGAATGACTGACGGATCAACGCACAGCCTAAACCGCTGATCGTAAAGACCTAAAACTTGGAGGGCGTATTCTTTGTATGACGTAAACATCCGATAAGAAAGAATTTTCCGAGATTCTACCCCTAAAGGGGTGAAAAACGTGGGCAAAGTTTGTATGGAACAACGTGATTCCTTGGTCCAATCTACTTCAAATTTTGCATAAACATTCTTTAACAAAATTGATGAAAGACGTGTTTCGTATATTATTGAAATTTATCGCCTAACGGGGTTAAAAAGTGGTACAAAGTTTTTTAGGGGTGATTTGCATCGAAGTTGATATCAATACTCCTTAGTGACACATGTTATGCCATTTTATTTTGACACTGTCGTGTTTGAAAACTCATTCCAAATTTATTCAAAAACGTTCTCACGTAAAGTCTTCTACACACAGGTGCGTGGGCATAGGTACGTTATTATTGGCGATAATATCAGACAATATAACAGAATATATCACAATATAACAGAATATATATCAATATCAATATTATGCGCAAATATTGATAATGTTTAAGTTTTTCTGATCGAGTATAGCCCCGATTCATGAAATTCTGACATTTGCCTGTAGTTTCACAGATATGAGAGGGGTTGTTGTACATTTGCCACAAAGTAAATTGCTTCACAATTTTGAAACTCCATACATGAAAAGTAAATTCGTCACATGCATTAAAAAAAGATGTGTAATTGAATAAAGTGATCGGTCACAATTATGTCAATATTTGTGTCTGCCGGAGGGCTTTAAAGTGCAATTTAAATTTCCAAAATCGGGTGGTAACTTTTTGAGTTTTTCCAAAATTTGTTAAAATTCAACAATTTTCTGGATCGAGAATTTTCCAATTACTTCTTTTGAGCTCGCTATTGAAGAAACGGAAAAAAAATATCTCGAGATTGAATTAAGCTACAGCTTGAGCCATCTTGTAGGCAGTAGAAGGGCCTTTACGCGCAAAGCCACTCTGCGCTCCGTTCACTTTTTCGTCAGTACATTATAGTCAAATTTTATCTTGTGCATGAAAATTTTACAGAAATAAATTCTAAATTACATTTTCAATGCCTTTGATAGTTGCGCGTAGTGTGAGATCTGTAGAATTTTAGTTCATTATGTATTAGGATGGCTAAAAAGTTACATACTGCTACGAAAACGCAATTATGTGCAAGGAATTGGGACGCATTATCGCAATAACGCATGCGATATTATCGCCGATAATAACACACCTGTGTGGGGGAGCCTTAAAAGCTTGGTGCAATGCGATACTCTTTAAAATTGGAATGTCAAATAAAAAATAATTTTTAAATCGGATTAGAATTCCAAATTTCAATTTCATTCATTTGTGCTTGGATATTTGAATACCACGGGGATAGAAAGTTTTTTTTTACATTTAGAGATTTTTAACAGAGACTATAACGAAAACAAATAAGCACCTAAAGCGTTGAACCATGGTTAGGACCTTGGAGAAGAACTTGCTGCTTTTTGTAGCGAAAATGAAACTTAAAGAGGGTGATTTATGTGATGAAAGTTTGCATGGGTAACCAATCATAATCAAGAGTGAGGCATATAAAAATTCATCATACCTATACCGGCTGTTAACTTGGCGACGGGTTGCCAACGGAAACAGGAACGAAAAAAGGAGTGACAGCGGGAACAGGTACCTCCATATTACTACAACACGGTGTAGGTAATGTAGTAATATGTAGGTACTTTTTATTCCATTCTTATGTCAAATTACCGGGCTTGGGAAGCATTTCACATGAAAGGACATATGTAAAAAAAGAGTATAAACGCAAACGAAGTTGCGAGCGGGTCAGCTAGTTATGTATAAATTTGTATAATTAAAAAATTAAAAAATTTACAGACTTTCGTAGGTTTCGTTTAGGTATTCAAACAAAAATAATAATATTAATAATTGATGTATACATACCTATAGATAGATAGATAAATATAGAAAATTCTTAATTGCACAAGATAAAATACAAGTACACAGCCATAATGCTAAATAGCATTTTCTTCCAGATAACATTTGTGTAGTGTGAAGATAGATTGGTAGTGCTGCAAAGTTTATTCATGAAATTGTAGAAAAATATAACATAACTCTAAAAAAATTATAAATGAGATAGAGAACATAAAAAAAACATTAAACATGATATAGGTATTAAAGATAAAAATAAACTTACATACAAAGACTAAAATATCATAATAATACATAAATGACTTAAAGTACATAATACCTAGAAGCTCAATTTTTTTTCATTGACTATTTTGTAAAGAGATAAAATGATCATAAAGTTTGGATTTGAAGATTCCCAAGGAGACAAAGCTACGAATATCTGCTGGTAGAGAGTTCCACAGACGGATAGCAGAGACAGTAAAGGAATCCATGTAGAAAGAGGTATTTAGTCCGGGGGAATTTAGTCTAACTATATAAATTAAACAAATAATATATCAATTAGAATTACCTACTCCTATAGCTATTAGGTAAACAAACCCTAATAGTTACTCAAAAATAAATAAATAATACATGCAGATTAATGAAAATACCTATATAGGCAAATATCAAATGTCCTTCAAATTGTGTCCTAGACAGTCCAAAATCGACCCATCAATTGGTTTCTAAGATGGCATAGTCTCCTTCGCTCATCACAACAGATCTTCTAAATTTATAATATCCGACGGTGAAGGTTCATAAAACTGTTTCTCTTTCCAGACAAGTGATCTCCCACATAAGGAACATTCCTGAGCTTATCCTCCTCGGGAATGTCTCTCCGACTGTTAGACGGCTGCCCATCTTCAGCCTCATGGTGAAGCACCCTCGGGGCACCTTCCTCCACCACAACTTCATCTGCGCGATCCTGAACGATGTCTTCGGGATCCAGGCGAGAGGAGGACTCAACAGCAACATGAACTACGGCTCTGATGTTTTGGGAATTGACAACCAACTTCTGAAGGAATATGATAAACTTCTCAATGTGGAAGCGTAAGTTTCAATCATATTATTTAATTTCTTATAAAATTTTAGTTATGCCACTCAGTGAATGCTATTGAGGACTGATCGTAAATTGAAGATCATGTAAAAGGCATTTGTTCTACAAACAATCTTCAACAGCAACAAACAACACAAGTACTCATGGTTGCCCATAACTTGTTACGAATTCATTTGTAACTAGCTTCCGCCCGCGGTTTCGCTGGGTAAAAAGTAGCCTATGTGTTAATCCAGGTCACAAAATATGTATATTCCAAGTTTCATCCAAATCCGAACATGTTCAGTAGTTTTTGCGTGAAAGAGTAACAAACATTCATCTATTCATCCATACATCTATACTCACAAATTTCGCATTTAAAATATTATTATATTGTAGTATTTTAATATTAGTAGGAAGTAGGATAATAATTGAAGTGTTAATTCCATTCTATGTAATGTTTTGGTTAAGCCATTAGTGTGAAAAGAACACATTTCTCAGAAATGGCTGTCGTCTGTCTAAAATAAATAGTAGCTTTATACACATCTACCCCCTTACTTATGAACGCTACTTATAGTTAATCAATGCTCAAAGTTAGCCCTGTCACTGTTTGTCATCATCGAACGGTCAGAGATGGCAATAGTTTAAGCATCGTTTATCCTTTGAAAGATGTTCATAAGTAAGGCCACTAGTATTTACTATTGTCACTTAAGATATTCTACAAGACAAAATATTTAGTACAAATTCCGCTAACTTTAAAGTTAGTTCCACTTTTAAAGTTAGCGGAATTTGTACTAAATATTTTGTCTTGTAGAATATCTTGTAATGGATTTCCGCAAAGTCACGCCTGAGTCAATTAATTATTGTCACTTACTGAAGGGACAGTACATCTTTTACTTAATTTTTATCCAAATACTCCTAATGTAACAGACAGTCTTATACCTAGCTAAGCGCCAGAATCACATGCCATACAGCCAAATGTTTGGCTCAGCGAGTCTCCACGCATTCTGTTGGCTCTTGATGGCAATCATCTGGATGTGTGCCATCAACTGAATCTACAAATATCCCAATTTGTCCCTCTATTATACCTAAACACTACCAAGAGGTGTTTTCCAATATAACGATTGAATAGATTTAGTCTGGGAGTATTCCATAGCAATTCATGAGACCGCTTTAATCTTGTTTAGTCTCGAAACGTCTGATTCTGTTTGATTTATCAAAATATGAATAGTATTATCTGGGTAATATGAGAGAATCAAACAGTGCGCCAGCATTGTTATTCCATATCGCCGTTTCTAATGTGCTAATTGTATCAAGGCCAAATAGTTTAGCAATAAACGTGTCACGTCGTTATTTTGATTTCAGACAAAAGGAGATTGCTCGGGTTCGGAAAATGAGTGATGTGAAGGCGCCAGAGGTACCCATTCATAACGAACACCTCAGACCTGGCTTCTGCAGAGTCTCACTCCCATTTTTCATGTCAGAAAGTGAATTGGCTTTCGTCCTCGAAGCTTTGAAGATGGTCGCGACAGAGGGATGGAAGATCCTCCCGCAATACGTAGTGAACCCAGAAACAGGACAGTGGAGACACCACACCTGCTCTGTACTTAGAGATAGAAAATCCTTACATTCGCTGAGGTTCAACGATGGCAAGATTACGGCACACGAGAGAAGAGTTTCTGGTAAGGTTACGATGTTCAATAAACAAAACTTTTGTTACTGTCAAGGAAGTTGCTGAGGAGTTGCTTTTTTCAGGTCCAGGAATATTCCCTCAAACGTATACAGAGTGTCTGCAGACAGCGAGGAATCTATTCAACAGAGCGAGAAAGTTAGCTATGAAATGCTCAACAGCGGAACCGACAGTATCGTTCAATCCACGAATAGATTATCTCAGATGGTTCATGCTGCCGAAGGAAGCGCACGATTTACTGCTCGGCAAGTCAGCAAACGTCAAACATATCGTGCCCTTCGATCCTTCAGGGTATACGGGGGCGAGAAAGAGTCTTCACGTCAACAGATCTTCCATTACATCCTCGCCAATCTTAGGGTCGTCCGCGAGGCATTTTAGTCTCTCAGCCATAGACGACTGCCAAGTATTCAGACTGAAACAGAAGCAGAAGTTCTTCTCAAGAGAGTCTAGTCTAAGAGAAACGCACAAAGAAGATACAGTCACCGCACATCCTGTAAAATTCGCTCTGGGTGAATCTGTTTCCCCTCTGCGTTTGACGCCAATTAATTCTAAGCCTCTTTTAGTGAGATCGAGGTGCTATAGCTTAGGTTCTGATAGTCCACCAGCGGCATTAAGCGCACAAACTAAATTAAACCTTGGATTGAAAGAAACAAGCCCTGGACTTCCCAATGAAAAAGTCAACGGCTTTTGCAATTGTGGAAGTCAAACCGACTTACTGTCACTACTGGATGAACCGGGAAAGTCATACAGCACCCAAAGCAGTACATCAACATCAGACTGCAGCCAATTGGGACGTGCATCTCCAACATTATCCCTCAACTCGCAAACGTCTGAAGACATTCAGGCATACGTGAAAGAAATGACAAAAGAAATAGCAACAGAAATAAAGTCTGAAATCCGAGAAGTGATATCGGCTGTAGACGACATTTTAGAAAATTCCGAATCTCTCGAACAGTCAAATGCAAGCATGACCTCTATTTCTAGTCAGAATGATAGAAACTCCGTGTCGGTGGTAGACGTCGCAGAGTATCTGATGGGCATGTCGAGAGCGATGGCTTCTGAAGTTAAAGATGAGATCCGAGAAATGGTCAATCAGGTTGATGAAATGATTTCACCAGACTACAATTCATGTTCGAGAAAAAGTTCTCCGCCACAGCAGTCTGGTCGGCAAAGGATTGGTTCCGGCCCTGAGCTGGGCTTGGAGTTGAAACCAACTCAAGTTCTCAGAAAGTGTCCCACGAGTCCTATTCTTCCCGTTGCTCAGTACGAGGAAGACGACAGGATGTACAAGAGATCTCCATCGATGAATTCTCCCAAATCTGCCCAATGCACGCCGTTGCACGAAGCATCTGGACCCAACAGTATTTCCTTCAACTCCAGTGAGACTTCAACACCCGACACTATTATCCAAGTGACGACTTCCAATTCTCCAAATATGCCCAAATCTCTAAGTTCAAACAAGCTGTCAGATGAAGAAACAAGCTGTACTGATGTGAGCTGCACACAATGCATCAAGAAATCCTGGTGCCAGAACCCTTCAATCAGTTCTCAAGATAGCGGTATCAACATGACATTTACGGAAACCGACTCATATACAGATTTTGGTAAGTACATACTTCAGTAGATCACAAACTCAAGATCAAAAATATCTCTAAAATAGGCCTCTTATTCGTGGCCATAATGCCTGAATAAGAGACCTAGAAAGAAATCGGTTTGTAGAATATATTAACCCACTCAGTCATCCTAGTCTTATCCAGGGTAAATTATTCATAGCTGACCTGAGTTTCAAGCCGCAATAGCTTCAATACAATTTATTGTTCAGGTCTTTTTAAGTGTCTCAACGACGACAAAATTATTTCTTCATCAATCTAGTTCAACTGATTCTGTCCAGTTTTTAGTGGCATCTGCAGATTTTATCGCTAGTAAAGTGTGATAGTCTCACTTGACATTTAAATTGATTAATGAATCACGGAGATTATTAAAACATTATAGTATTTAGAGGTGCTGATTCATGACGAATTATTTGACATTTACCGTTTTTGAGTACCTAACACGTCGAGTGTATTTTTAATGATGAAGAATCTAGTTGGGATCTTGCCTTATCATTGTCTAATTCCTTAGATATCTATCTACCTTTTGTAAAATAAATTTTCATCATCATCATCATCATCAGCCTATAGCAGTCCACTGCTGGACATAGGCCTCCCCTAATGAGCGCCATTGCGCCCTGTCCTGAGCTCGACGCATCCAGCTTATTAATTAAATAAATTTTACTTCTTGTCAACAATAAGCTTGTTGGATAACATCTGAAAAAGAATTATATATAATCTAGCCTATATAATCGTGCTGTTTATTTAAATATTATGGAATACACCGTTCATTAACTTCTAATTCAAACTAAAACTACCTTACTAAAAAGAAAAATTCTGGAAAATTTCAGTAAAATGGCGAACTTCCTCAGATCCTGTCAAAGGACGGAAGCTTCAGAGCAGGCTGAAGATGTGCCAGAAATATGAGACGCCAGACATCATCGAAGGGGTCCCGGTGTGTTCCGAAGACCTGGCGCGGACGAAGCGTGAGAAGAACGAAGAGGGAAGAGTGGTCTTCCAGATTCCTGATGACAATGAGAGGCAGAATAGGTAAGAAATTTGTAAAGTTGATGTAGTTCACTATCTACTAGTCAGTCCAGTATCGATAACAGTCACAAAAGGCAAAACATCCAAGCACATATATCGAAAAGTAAAAGCCAGTCACCGAAGCCGAAAACGGCTAGGTGGGTTATTATTAACTAATGTAGATAATGTAAAAATCAGTGGAGTAGTAATCATAGCTTTGACTAATAATGTACATACAACACTCAATAATTGCAAATATGATAACTTCATTCATATTGAAAAACGGAAATTTTGACGTACCGATACATCGGTGAGGCAGAGCGGCACGTTCACTTACCTTGATGAATGAGTACAAATGCTGTCGGTGCCTTCACCAAAGTAATGGGTACGTGAAAAGTCCCATTGTTCGACTTAATTGATGATAGTTTCATGAGTAAAATAGGTAAGATAACTTTATTCCTAATTATTTTACTATCCTGCGCTTTTTCTCTGAAAACTAAGGCACTCGTTGCAAATATTTGGATTGATTTCTTCGTTGATTTCGCTCTTTTATTGAATGAGTTATATTTCAGTACATTTTTAATTGATTTAAAATGAGCATTGTAAAAAAAATAAGAGAGAAGAAGGTGAACGAACTTCTCTCCTTGGATCATTAAGACTTAGCGCTATTTAGTAAAGTTAAATTCAAATTGAAATGAGCCATGTAGATGGAGTTTTGGCTGTAAATCAAAACTTTTGTCGGACGGCTCATAATTCCCGAAAGTAATTTATCATCGTGACAGTAAAATGTAAAGTTCTTAACGAAAAATTACTCTCTTCGGAATACTTATTTAAAACATTTGTTTTGAAGCTGATAGCGAGTTCACTTACTGGTGGTAGGTACAATTTGGTTAACCTTTTACAGTTACAAGTTCTAATTGTTGTTGTGATTTCTAGCCCATAATGTCTCACTGCTGGGCTAAGATTCCTCTCGACAATTCGAGTTCTATATTCTAACATCACCACTTTTTGAAAAGCTAAACGCTAAAATGCACTTGCTTAAAACACTGACGCTCCACAGAAGCACAGCAGTAGACTCGAAGCGTTCAAGCAGGTCATCCAACGCTTCATCCAGCTGTTCGGACAGGTCTTCCAGATCCAGTGGATATGGAACCGAGAGATCAAATGAAGAACGATTTTATGATAGGAGGTCAGTAGAGAGACACTCAATACTGTCATGGGTACTTCTGACAGCAGAACAAAATACGTAACGCATATAATATCTCTGAGAACATTTCGTCGTATTTTTGAACAGGGAATATCTAAGATTTTTATATATCCCAAAAATTTCGACTCAGGCGAGAAGTTGACTCTGTTTATGGGAAGGTCGCGGGTTCAAATCCCGCCTGAATCGAAATTTTTGGGATATATAAAAATCCAAAATGAAATACTTTAGGTATACCTACGGGCAACGCATTTAACTTTTCTCTCAATATTTTCTTTGATTTGAATTGCACCATACGTTATAATTTAAGAAAAAATACTTACTAAAAGATAACAGAGTACCTACACAAATAAACAATGCAGGTGATTAAGGCTAAGGATACTCTATAAACAAGAAGAATTTACGGCGAGATCCACAGACTAAACACGGGGCTTGTGTCTTGGGCATCATGAGAGCACTTAACTAAAATTTGATACAAATAAGCCATGATCACCGTTGCTTTGTTACGCTTTTCTAAACATTGAGTTACTTGCTTAATTAAACCTAAGTTTAAAAAAACTCCAAGAGATAATAATCAGGATTTTTGAAACGAATACCACTTCAAATAGATGTGGAAGAAATGTTTGCAGAAGTTGCAGATTAGCAAACATTGTCGACTCATACGACCTCTTTGGCAAACGAACTTGCTCTCATATCTGATGTAAATAATGTCTTTCATCAGCTTTTCGGACAGTTCATAATTCATAATGATGATGATTGACGATGATGAGAATGAAACAAGGTATTTCCCTTATCTAAGGTGTTCTTTCGTCTCATAAATTGCTATGACTGGGTATATAGCAACGTGTTCTAATATCGCAACGCAGTATATTTACCGTTACCAATTTCAAATAGAAACATGATTGATTCTGATTGCAACGAATTTATAATCCTTTTATATTTGTCGCAGTGAGTCAGATTGTCGTGTCTTCAAGCCTTACTACTGGGAGGAACAAGATGACAGCAGTGCTTGCAGCGACAATTCCCTCACTGACTTCACACTCGATGATGAAGGCAAGTGGCATTGCCCGCCCAAGGCCATCTGGAAGGCTACTGTTGAGGTGAGTTGTATATTGCTGACGGAATTTGGCCTGTGTTTAGAAGAGATTAGACACTATAAGAAACTGCTTTACTAGTACAGAGTCAGACTTAAAGCCAAGTCGTGTGGGTATAAAAGAAGACTTTATTTCTTACAAGAAGATGCGCAGTAACTTCTATATGATTTAACACCTTTTTTGACTAATCCTTCTAAATATGGAGAGTTCTTTGTCATACAGTAGACTTTTATAGGTTTTCGCAGAAGAAGATATGACAGACTTATATGTGGGATTAACATGATTTGTGATTGTCATATAATCTGGAAACTTTGTTTGGCAATTGAATAGACATTCACTGCGATTCCTAAATTCCTGACAGTAGACCTGCAATCTCCAATCTACATGCCCAGCGTGGATATTATGGGCATATCCCCCCTTCTTAGTCTCCTCTAGAAGCAGTGGATTGATATAGGCTGGTGTAATTGTTGTTGATTCTTAAATAATCTCGATTCACTGACTTCTGCATTTTTTAGCTTTTTAAATTATTTTCGTTGTTTATAGGCTGTCCACGAATTCAACATGATCAGACCAGGAGACAAGGTCCTAGTCTGCCTGTCTGGAGGCCAGGATTCCATAGCGCTGCTCCACACTATGCACCAGTATCAGTTCTATGCCAGATCTAAGGGCATGCACTTTAGTATTGGTAAGTCTTTGTTATTCTTATTCATTAGCCTCAGTGGCATTTTGAACCTTTCCTGCGGTAGGTTTATGGTGGCTTGACCCATGTTATCTGCAACTTAGATCAGGTTGAAATCAGGTATATCGGGTACATATATCTGTAAGCACCAGTTATCGAATTTACTGCCTTGTTTGAAGTCTTCCCTAGTGTTGGAGTTACAGGCTGCTTGAATGCCTTCAATTCTAAGGAGATTCATATAAATACCTTGGACCTATTCATTTTTGTGTTGATAAGTTCTCATTTCGAGTATTTGATGTTTTCAGGAACACTTTACGTCCACGAGCCCAAGTCGCAAGTGGATCCGCTACATCTGATGGCCTACTGCAGAACCCTCGGCGTTAAGTTCATCTATCAAGATAAAATGGAGAATGATGAAACTGACAGTAAGTCGGCTTTAAACGTTAACTTAAATACCTACTAGATACAAGATACTATGATTTTGGTAGAAAAGGTGGAAAAATCTGTTCTGTGGTTTACCACTATTCCCTCAGGACGCAGCAGCATACCTATCCAACCGTGTTTCATAAAGATATCAATAAATACTAAACCACTGGTATTCATTTTAAAATATCCGTAAAACAAAGGACAGCTATATCACTTATTTCTTCCCGGCATCTTTGGATCATAAACCAGAAACACTGCTACAGCTAGCGGCACGTAAGTCTAGCGGTGAACGAAACGTCTGCGCATGAGTCTCTCGCTCTCTCTCGCCTCTAGCCTCCATATGATACCTTACTTTTGACTTCTGCGCAATAACGGTCAGCGCTAGAGTTTCGTGCCGCTACTTGAATAACCCTTGTTCCTGGTATATAATATATATGCATCCTCAACCGTTTTATTTATTTTTTATTTATTTATACTTTATTGCCCATTAAATGTAACAAAAAGCTGGGCTTAATGCTATGAGCATTTTCTACCAGCCAAACCTGTGGTTTGTTTTTAGATGGTGGTAGGCGGGCTATATTTCAATCTTAAAATTCCTTAAAACTACAACTGTCTAAAATTATCATCATCATCATCATTTCAATCTTTATCGACCCACTGCTGGGCATACAAAAAATACAAAAAAGAAAGCTTATTGCCTCACTACAACAATTGCATACAACATAAACTTAACATATATTAAAAGTAGGTCGCAACAGAACCTTCGAATAAGGCAATGGGCGTAAATTCAGCTTTTGCTGCATGTTGTGCATACAGTGCTGATTTTCAATTTACCCCTCTTGGGTAGATCTTCACCGAGGACTAGGGAACAAATGGGATATAAATTTTGAATTGACAGTTATATACCTAACTTAATGTTAAGTTGCAGGAGAATGAAATAGAAAAAAAATACATAAAATCTTTTGCCTCGTAAGAGTGTACGAGTTGATCCAGTGTGTGTAAGTGAGTAAGTGTAAGTGAGTGTCTGTGATCTGTGATGTGTGCGTGTGGGTTACCCTGATCCCCCCAGTCTCTTGAGAGTCTGACCTTCCTTTGAGTATACCACTTGCCTCGATCCTGCGCTATCCTGAACCAGGTGTTTTCTAATATCGTCAACCCATCTCGCTGGAGGACGACCCCTATGCCTGTAACCAACTCTCGGCCACCACTCGGTCATCGCTCTGATCCACCTGTCGTCACTCCGTCTGGCCAAGTGTCCTGCCCAACTCCACTTGAGCCCCAATATCCGCTCGCTGATATCCTGGACCTTAGTCCGCTTGCGGATTTCGGTATTGGGGACTCGGTCTAAAAGTGTAATCCCAAGCATGGCGCGCTCCATGTCTCCATGTCTCTAATAATATTAATAAAATACTTACTTATCAAGATATATAATTTCAAAACCACAATTCCCTTGTTGCAGGACGCAGCAGCGTATCGAAGCTGTCTTCCTTGCACCGCTGGTCGTGCCACGGGATCCGTCGGGTCACGTACACGGCGATGTGCGCGCACGGCTATAGCGTGGCGTGCGTCGCACAGAACTTGGATGACGCAGCGCGTGCGTTCATTGCTGCTGCCTTCCACGCTGCCTCTATTGGCAGCTTGAAGGCGCATTATAAAGTCAGGTGAGTGATATTGGCTTATCAAAAATATTTGCAATCAGAAATCATTTGTTTTAATTCTTGCCGATCTGTGCCCTGAGTGCGAAGAAAATACCTAACGTTGTAGTTAGCGTTATCTTTATTTTTTATGGAGATGTCAAGGTTTTACAAACTTCCCGCTAGAGGCGCTGCTCCATTTCTATACAAAAATACATTGATATTTATTGTTACGGGCTTAAAATTGGAGTCTTAATCGTAATCTTCTAAAATCATAATATGCGTTATTATTATATTTATCGTTTTTCTGATTCTATGTAATAATTTTAATAAGGTTTTGGTTGCTTTAATTCTCTCCCTGATCTTATTTTGATATTTTGTTCTTACTGGATCTTGTGTATCAAGAAAAAATCATTCTTCTTGATTTACTTCATTTCTTTCATTGTCATTTTCTGTCTCTTCCTGAGATATAGCTTATTTCGTCATTAAAAGTGATTATGAGTGTGACTGAGGAAATCTATGCTATATGGCACGCATTGTTTAATAACTTGGTAGGCACGGTGCGAATTGAGCAAGTTTTCGAACTTTTTGTATTGTAATACGAAAAGGGCTAGATTGCTCTTTCCGGGTTAAATCATCGAAAAACGATTTCACCTACAATAAAAAGCGCTAGATCTAGTCCGAAAAGGGTAAGTTGGCAATTCTGGCGCCACAGAAGTTAGCTAAAAAATTCGTTATTGTTCGCAGAGAGCACGACGTGCGTATAATTCGTCCGTTCATCTACGTTCGCGAGCGTGCGCTGGCTGCGTTCGCGTGCGCTCGCGCACTGCCTGACTTCCGTGCTGCAGCCACAGCCAGTCCTGACAACAGCGACGATAGCGGAGATAACGGGTAACTATATTTCTATCTTTCAGACAACAACAACATCAACAACACCAGCCTATTCACCAGTCCACTGCTGGATATAGGCCTCCCCCTGTATGATATGCCGATAATGCCCACGCTGCGAGTATGCGAGTAGGGGATCGCAGGGCACAGGTTTCCACACTACCGACGCTGCTGCTCGTCGGTGGTCAGGGAATTTAGCTGTGCCGGTTTTAGGCTGCGCTATGCCGCAAGCAAGCCGCCAGGAGGGCAATTTTCAAGCCAGAGACATTGACTTCTACTAGACTTAGGTAGAGTGATCCGCCATTTTGTCTCTCGAAGCAGAAAAACAGTATTCTCGTGAAATCACCAACAGACAAAAGTCGACTCAAATTAAGAGACATGCAACGAGTGGTCCCGAGCACACGACATGGCTTGTCGTAGGATTTGTCGATGATAAAGTTGATGAAAGCCGCCATATTTACATCGATGTTTCCAACATTGATATTTAATTTCGATATAACATTTTTTTTTTAAATGGGTGTTAATGAATAGTTGGCGAAATAACCACCGAATACAACTTAGGCAAGAATTAACAATGAGTAGATATACAGCAGACTAATTTAAAATGTATCTACGTTTTATTGTTGTTGGTACGTCCCACAAGAACTGACATAAAGAAGGACATAGGTCATGTTATGTGTATTATTAATAAACCGATATACCGAGGTATATATTTTCTTCTTATTTTTATTGAAGTTTATTAAAAGTGTAGGTAGGTAAGTAGGTATTTATGTAGGTATGTATTTGAATGATGCTTATCTAAGTTGTATTCAGTCATGTAGTAGGTACTAAACCTACCTACCCTTCAAGCTCTTAGCTGATTAATAAACTAGGTAATATTTAGTACTAGTACAAGTTCTGATTACTTTTGGAACTTTTAGGCTAAGATGTGTAAAAACGTCCGGCATAATCTACTTTTAAAGATTGACTCCGACTTAGTACCTACATACCTATTAATAAGTATTTGTTTAATTAGTATTTGTATAATATTTTATCATATCATTGGCATATTATGCAATGTGTATTTTGTTATGTAATACCTATGTACCTACCTTCCTGTCTAAATACTGAGCTACGCCTACATCCATATATATATAGGTATTCGTTTGCTTACAATAATGCGCGGTGATCGTGAGGTCGCCACCTCTGGTTTTCTCTGAAAAACAGCGTTGCTACGCACGCTGAGTAGCATTAAGCTGAGAGAAACCCTAATTTGGCTTACACTTCTCAGCATGGATAAAATCAGCTCCATAGCATGAGGCATGAGCATGAGCGAGTTTGTGTTTTTTTTTCACTGGTACTTAGATTTTCGTCAGTTCGAATATTCATTCAGAAACAGTATTACAATCGATACCTAATTATTATTCCTGATAAATTGATTAAATCTAAAGAATCGGCTTTAACGCTGAAATAATTTATTTTTTGGGCAATGTAAAGTTTTTACTACATTTATAAAAAAATAAGTTTTTACCGACCACCGGCAACCCCCGCTTTGACTGACACTTGCTTGAGAGCTCGTAAACAAACAAACCAAGCATTTACGTTTCGTTTAAAGCTTATAAACTTGTCTTAGTACCTACCTAAAATAATCTTTTTTTTTCTATCAGTAAGCCCCAATAGTTGCATTTTAAGCATACTATGGTTAATATAAATAAAATACATTTTTAATTACTATTTTTGCATGGTTTTAAGCCTAAAATTATGATGTACGAAATCGGCCTATTTTACCCCAACTACTGTAAATTTACCCGCGTAAAACGAAACGTATTTTAGCCATGTCACGGAAATGTCGCATCGACTTCAGTCGAGTGGCCGTAAGAATAGCTATTTTTATGAATCGTGACTTTAGAGTAGACACAAACCATCGACCCAAGTTGGGAGACTCATAGTCGATACGACTCTGTATCGAGTAAACCCGTGAATTGCCCTCCAGAGCCCCGTTCGTTAGTTGGCAGGGTGCCACGGCCAGGAGAAGTTGGCTTGAGTTCCTATGGTGACGGATGTAAGTTAGGTATTATGTTAACGAAAGGTAGTAAACCTTCACTTATTCACATAATTTTACGTACCTAAAATTATTATTGTACGTATTACTCCTAGATAAACCTGAATTTTTTTTTGTCACAATATGTTTTAGTTACAAATAAATGATTTTTATTATTATTATTTATTATTAACTCTCACAATACGTTGATATGGACATATTCATTTTATGTTTGTCTTTATAATAATTTATCTAGGATAAAGTTTAGTATTATATTTATATTTCTCTTATCTCTTGTATTTAGACATACACGTCCATTATCTTCTCTTTATCCTCAAAGGTATGGTGTGAAAAAACTCTTTCAGGGCTAAGGCTTTCGCCTTTGTACATACCTTTTAAGTAAACCTTTTTCGACGACATCGCGACGGAAATATTTTTCACCCTGTCAAAAAATGTTCTTATCCTTGATTTTGAAGAACCTTCATTTCAGTAAATCCTTTTCTCAACAGGAAAGACAACCACCTAGACCGGTCTGCCTCGGAGCCTTGTCAGTCAGAGAGTCACAAGAGTAACACTCCTCGAAGATCCCTGGACGAAACCATTGTAGAAACAATGGGAGATCCAATAGAAGCGGCGAGAGAGCTTCTGCTGAATCAAGAACAACAGTACCCGTATCTCTTCGCCAGTTTGAAAAATGCTCTACATCCTTTGTTAAATGCAAGGTATGAATTAGTATTTAATATCTGCTATGTAACTAGAAAAATAAAGGGAAGTATAATGAATAATGCTGAAAGAAACAATTTGTTTTAAAATTAGCTAAAATCATGGCATGCCACAAGGCATACTTTTTGGGCTTACTCTGATCCTTGTTTACATTTATGGTTTTAGACATCTTATTTATTTTAAAATTAGTACAATAGCAATAAAACTGCTTGTTTATTATAGAATGATTGAAAAGGACCAAAAAGAGCATAGACACAGGAAGAAATCAGTGATCCAAATGAAGAACGGAGCCCCAGTGTACGACTCTGAAGAAGGAACGGATGAGGAGCCAGTGCCATAGACATCTGTCAAAATGACAGCTGTCACTGTCAAACCTCCCGCCAAAAGTATGAAAATAATAAATTAACGGCGTCTAATTAACGTACATATGTATGGTTGGTATTTTTATTTGTTAGTGACCAATTTGTGATTTTATGTCGTTTTGTGATTGTTGAGAGTTCAAGTGTTAGTTGTAAGCTCGTGTAGGGAACAGTTTATTTTTTGACTTTACCTATTCAGAGTTGCCATGTTGATAATTATCTTTATAAATGAATAAATAAAACAAAATATCTATGTCGGTGTTATTGTAAACTGTGGAATTGATACTGTGCATTTGTTATAGCTGATATATGTTGAATACTGAGTGTTGATATATGAAATTGTGTTATATCGCGACGAGAGCTATTTAATGTCGTATTGTTCAATATACCATTGTACCACCTACTGTAAGGAATAATACAAATACATCTAATCTTATTACTATTGTGTAATAATATTCAAAGTCTATAGTAGAGTAGAAATGTAGCTATATTTTGATATTGGAGTAAACTCATTAAATCATAATGTGAAAATTGGAAACGACTAAAAATATTAAGTGATAAGTATAAGCATTATATTCATGTTTCTCGATGTTCTCGTAGGCTTAGTCGCTTTTTATACGATTTATCTATATTTTGACATAATTAGTTTCATTTATATTAATGTTCTATTGTTAGATTGAATGCAATTATTTTACAACGACGTTGATCCTAGTTTATTATTTTTAAATGGCAACATCAGCACCCAGCTTCCATTTTAGAATTAAATTCCAAAATCCAATATGGCTGCTGATGTTAGACTGAATTTTCATAATGAAAATTATTATCTAATTTTTGAGATGAAATCTTAATTTGTGACTCATTTTTTAATCGTTTGATAAGGATTAAATAGTTATAGTTGTTTTCTTAATTTTTGTTTTGCTGCTAACGTTTTTATAACTATGGCTAAAGTTTATTTTAGAAATAAGTATTTATATAAGCAAAATTCCTTACTACTTAAGATTGTATTGAGGAATGAATGAAAAAGTATATGAATTAAATATAAAAAAGTCCCATTCGTTGCTTCCATTAAATTGTATTCATATACATTTTGTCAAATATAATAAATAAGATATGTTTTACTTAATAATTGTGTTTTAATTCCTAACCTTTCTTTATCACTTACGAATAGGAATTTTTTTGAGTTTTTATATTTAGTTTTTCAAATCAAATCATGGAAAGTATAGATGTATTTGTGATTCAGAAAAAAAAATCTTTTATGTACCTATCTACATCATGAGAAATTATTATTTTGAAATTATGTAAAATTAGGTTATAGTACAGGTAATACTTATATAATAGGTGCAGCTGTCTATATTAAATATACACCACACTTCATATAAAAGAACCTGCGACCCGTCCCGGCTTCGCACGGGTTAGGGCACTTTTCTTACACCTTACGTTACTTCAGTTTTAGTACGGATCCCTAATCTTTTCTAGCAATAAATATAGCCTATGTAACTCAAGGTGAATGTAGCTTTCCAATGGTGAAAGAATTGTTGAAATCGGTACAGTAGTTTTTGAGTTTATTCATTACAAACATACACACACATACAAAATACCAATTTTTCATCTTTATAATATTAGTGTAGATGTAGATGAAATATGAGTAGTATGAGTTCATATAACTGCGGCCATGAAGATTTATTGTGAGTGCGACTTTTAGTTTATATCGCTCCGTAGGGCGGGGCATTCATAGTTCATTTCATTACTAAGCCCTACTGCTGACAGAAACTGTAGCACCTTTTTGGGTGTGAATTCTCTTAGCTCCTCTGGGCTTACAAAGAATTTGCCCAGAATAGCGCTACGTTTGTGCATTAGTGGCCCACACTCTCCTAGCAGGTGAAGGGGCGTTTCTGAGTACGTTTATGAGTAGGTATATCAGAGGAAGCTTCAAAGTGACGCACGTGGTGAAAAAGTTGAGGAGTAATATTTAAGTGGTATGGGCATGTCATGAAAAAGAATATCAGTAACGTTACGAGTAGAATATTGGATATGAATGTAGAATGTGCTGGCAGAAGTCTGTCTGCCGAAAAAAAGTTGAATGAATTGTGTGAAAGATGATATGAGAAAGAAAAACGTATGTTAATATGACGGCTGATAGCAGAAGATTGAAGAGAACACTTGTGCCGACCACCCTTAGAGCGGGAAAAAGGACAAGGAGATGAAGAATAAACAGGAATAGTAGGTTATATCATAAGGGAGCATAATAATATTTTTACCGCGAGGGCGCTTTTTTAAATCCAGAGCCAAGTGTGGGATTCTAGAGTACAATTTCGAACGTAGCGAGGAATTCAAAGTACGTCGCTCGAGCCAAAAATATATTTTGCGCCAGAGTGACAGGCACTCTTCTTTACAGCACCCGTTATGAGAAAATAAAAGGCGCCTCATATTGTATTGTAATATTATTATTTAATAAAACATAGAGTAACAACTAAATTGAAATTAAGTAGTATCTAATAATAAAACAACTAAAATAGATTAGGTATCCATCACATTTCTTGCGTCAGTTGTAATACTTTCAGGAGTTAATTTTATACTTTCACTGTCTTTTGAATAACTCATTTTTCAAACCAAAACCATGAATTTCTAACAATCCGTGAAAATAAAATTCGCGCGTTTTTAATTTGATTTCTTTTGACTAATGGCCCGTGATACCAGCCAGTCTTTATTCAAACAATATTTGCGTTCCAAATTCAAAAAGTGCGCGGCAAAGACCTTAATAAAGAGGATTAAAAACTCATTACTGCCCGTCAAAAGTTTTTTTAATATAAAATACCACCTTTGGGTGCACTTAAAGTCGAACCAAGCCGTCCTTTACGAATAGATGGGATGAAAAGAAATAAAACGACCAATATGAGTTGCTTACATCATTTTACTAAGTATTCTATATAGAGAGAATCATGTATGTGTGCGTGCGTGCCCACATAGGTAGAGATTACTTAAAATTAATGAGTATTACGTGTACTATTCCTTCGACAAAAGCTTATTAATTCAAACACGAATCGATAAATACTACCTTATAAATATATAAGCAAAGATCAAAAACTATCCTAGAAGATAAGCTAAATGCTAAAATACATCGAATTAAACTAATATTTCAAAACGTTTCATGACACACATTATAACCATTTTTATGTTAAAAGAACAACATTAACTACGGATTAACTGTAAGACAATAAGGAGAATAAAGACGGCAAAGGGAGATTAAGCGCCCCATCATAAAGATATTTTAAGCGCCCCATCTTGTCGACCGACGTCGTCTGCTCATAGCCCTGTGAACAAACATTTTATTTATTTATTTATTTATTACATTTCAGGTGTAGAAAGTCGGATGAATCGACTAAAGAATTATCGTCATCAGCCTATAGTAGTCCACCGCTGGATATATATTGTTTCCCTAAGATGATCAACTGATCAGTTAAGTCAAATAATCAGATAATCTATCAGTTAAGAACACCAGTAGTCCCCACGAGCGTTTCAATACTTTACAGACAAGACATCAATACATAAATAATAATAAATAATGGACGTTATCACACAGCATCATGTAGCCCCAAACTAAGCAGAGCTTGTATTATGGGAACCACATGATTGATATACTGCATATATACATTTTTTTGTAAAATATTTTTTTTGCAGAACATGCAAACATTTGTTCCTCATCGGGAATTGATCGAGTCTCAGGCGGGTCTTCGCCCACTGCGCCACAGAGGTCGTCATCATACTCAATACTCAATGGTTCTGTAAGTAAATAGGCTGTAGGTATTCTATAAAGGTAAGTTCTTATGAACCCTGATGGGCACTACAATAGTTATCATTGATAGCTACTTACTGGTACAGCATTACTTCGTCCCTGCGGAGCTCTTCCCAGAACCGCAGGCGCAGTTCGGGCCGCAGGAGCATTGCGCGCCGCACGCCGCTCCCCCTTGGCCAGAGCATGTCTCTGCAAATTAACCTCTTCATCAACATCTAAAGTAAATACACATAGCCCGTACAACCGATAAACGTTGGGGAATAAAGGTTCTCGAATGGCGACCGCGATCTGGAAGACGAAATGTGGGGAGAGCACCCACCAGATGGACCGACGACATCGTCAAGATTGCAATTAATCGGTGTATGGCCGTTCTTGGTGGAATTTCTTGGGGGAGACCTATGTTCAGCATTGGACTTCTATAGGTTGTTGATCATGATGATGAAAGTAAAGTAAAATTAATTTATTAATTTCTTAAAATATAGAAATAACTCACTGAAAGCAACCGTGTTATGCATTGAACATGATTAGATGGCTTTCTAGAACCTAAACTATTCTCTCAAACCTCAAACCTTAAATTTAAAAGATTCTAAGCTTGAGTTCCCTGCACGTGAAGATCAGTCTAAGATGTGCGAGAGTTTCTCTTAGGTAATATTTGCAAAACTTTGGAGCTATGATATCGCAAAAATAGCTGGAGTCACATGGAGCAGAGAGGCCAGCGATAGAGAGAAATGGAAGCAGATGGAGGAGCTTTTACCACTCTAAATGGTACTTACACCCTAGATAATGGCGTCGATTATCTTGTTCACTTTCCTACACTTAACTTAATTTGACCGCTTTGGAGTTATTACTACCCTTGTCATTTACACCTATAAGAAAGGGATAGTATCATTTTTAGGAAGGTCAAATTAAGTTTAGTTTAGGAAAATGAACAACAGAATCGTCATCAATAATACAGAACCATAGTAACTAAATATAGATTATGATAAATATTTAGGATAAGCTAGATAAAATAAATGTTATTTAAATATTGTGTAAGTAAATAAAAGCTTATATTATAATTATTTATTTATGAATATTTGCAAGATCTGCAATTTATCGGTTATGTGTGTTGTGAATCAATGGTATTCGTAACTCATGATACCATAAGGTCTAGTGCTTTTCAAATTAGAAAATAAGATCGTAACAACGATAAAATTATTCCCTTTTAAAAACCTTTTTTTAGAAGACTGTGTATAAGTTCAGGGTGGTCATTATTCTAAAGTTAATTTAAGTAGTAAGTTTTGATAAGAATTGATAAGACTTACCTAACTACTCTTTTATGCTGTTTTGCGACGTATGAAATGTAACGCAATGCCTAGATACTGAAAATAGAAGTCTAGCTATTGATCGAAAGACCCGGGCTTGCGCAGTTAGACCTAGCCAACAATAACTCTTTCCCTCTATCTGGGGTTCGAAGTGGGTTTATAGAATGTCTAGATTTATGTAGGAAAAAGCTCTTGGTTGTTATGAGCGTTTTTTTCTCTCATCGATTTGGGCTGACCCACTGATCAATCAACGTGTTTTTATGTGTTCTCTACTATTTAGTCCAAATTCAAAGCCTTAATGGAAAGTTGGGTATTTGCCCGAATTGCCCAAAAATATTGTATTGAACAAGTTGGGTATGGTATACTATTCAATAATGATTGAAAACCCTTAGATGCCAATGTGATGATACATTTTTTTAGCAGCCTTATAACCTTTTAGTATGGAAAAGAATTACTAGAGAAAATATATCTATTATTAAGAAAAATATAGAATTATTCTAATAAGTGTGACAAAAACTTAAAACGAGATTGCTGTAACAACGCCGAAAAGACCGGGCCCCCTCGTATAGGTACTTATGAAAATATATAGGTATATTTTATGGCCAGTTTAAGAGAAAAATTTGCAACAATGCAACGAACTTGCAGAAAGTTCTTGAAGATAAGAAAATTTTTACTGAACCACAATCAAGGAAAATTCAATTTTTTACGATACCCAAAATGCCAGACACAATTCATTCATTTTTGTACGAAAATACACATAACTTGTTTACCTACATATATTTAAATCATAGCTAAGAACCGGCATGTTTTTGTACTAAAAATCAATAATGAGTGATTATGATTATGTTCAAGATACTTATGCGAAACGGCACAGTAGGTACGGTAAATTTCAAAAGTTTCAAATAATAACAAAAATCTGATGCAAAATATAAAAGATATAGGAACTACAATTTATCAAATGCATCTTTGTCAGAAAGTCAGTCAGTGTGATTGTGAGAAAGAAGATCAAGCACAAGATCAGCGAAGTTCAAATTACCTAACTAAGTCTTAAATTTAAATCAAAAAGTGCATTAATACAAACAAATCCTAATAAATTACTTTCTAAAGATACCTTCGTGAGAAACTAACAAGATCAGCGACGTTCAATCTACAGCCACTTAAACCAAGCACCTAAGTAGGATTCTTTGCTAAAACGACAGGAAAAAGATATACCTAAACAAACACTTGCGTTTCTTCCACAAAACAACATACTAATCAGAAATATATAAATGAAAAGCTTACCCTTGCAAGCTTCACACGGCGCTGGCATGATGCGAATGCCTGGCCCTGGAGGACTTGAAGTAGAAGGTAGACACGCGTGCGCAGTCGTTGAGGCTGCCGCGGCATCTAGCGGGTCAATAACTGAGTGGGGACGATCAGAGCTTAGACTGGGAGATGGTCATCGGAAAATACTATACCATCAAAACATAAATGTAAAATGAGAGCCAAGTTCAATATCATGCCGTGGTTGTTGTCCTCAACAACAAAAGAAGTGAGATCTAAATGGGTGCAAAGTTAAAAAGTCAGTCCTGAAATTTTATCATAACAACATAAAATATTTTATAACAACTCAAAATATCATTTATTTTATACCTTAGGATAATATATTGAACCTTAATGTCTTACTTGGCTAGTTTTTATATACGAATCATCATGCCTTTGCAAGTTCTAAAGCTGTAAGTTCTTATTTTATTCTTCCGGAAATTTGGCTTACTGGTGGAAACCAGCCATCGACCATAGAACTCTTCCATGACTGCTTTAGCAGGTACTTAATAATAATTTGTATATGACAACTAGCCAAGTCAACCTTAGGCTTCAATATATTATCATAAGTTATGAGAAGAAATTATATTTTAAGTTGTTATAAAATATTTTATGTAACAACATAAAATCAGTATAAAATCAGTCAGTTCTGAAATTAATTCATTGTTATGAATAAATTTCAGAACTGACTTTTTAACTTGGCACCCATTTAGATCTCACTTCTTTTGTTGTTGAGGACAACAACCAAAGCATTAAATTGAACTTGGCTCTCATTTTACATTTATGTTTTGATGGGATATCATAACTTTTTGTATAAATGTAATCAAATTACAAACAACTTTTAATTTAAAATATTGCCTAAACCATACCTACTTATTAAAAGAATTGTAATATAGATATAACCACAAATATTATAAGTATTTTTTAAGTAAAAAACTATGAATTTAAAGGATAAATCCCGATCTTAGGTCAGATTCCCATCTGACCTCTCGATACCTCGAGAGACAACCGGACAGATCGGACGATTTTTGGACGTTTATATCTAAAAATAATTTACTAGTTTCTGCTTTACTCCTTTGTATTTACCTAACTACTTAACTGTATACCAAATTTGAACTTTTTAGGTAATCTGGAACTAGTTTAGAATTTTGATCTATAGGTCAGACATTTTTGGACGTTAATAACTAAAAATAATAAAAAAATACTAGTTTCAGATTTTTTCCTTTGTAACTAACTATCTATCCTTTATAACTACCTATCTGGATGCCAAATTTGAACTTTCTAGGTCATCTGGAACTAGGTTAGAATAGATCTATCAGTCAGTCAGATATAAAAATGTCTATTTTTGGACGTTAATATCTGAAAATTATAAAAAAAATCTAGTTTCAGATTTGTCCCTTTGTATTCACGCAACTATCTGGATAGCAAATTTTAACTCTCTAGGTCATCTGGAAGTGGGAAATCATTTTTATCTATGGGTCATTCAGTGATAGAAATGACGATTTTTGGACGTTAATATCTAAATAACCGTTTGAGGTGTATTTATGAAATTTGAAGCACATATATATCTTATGAGTCTCAATATATGAGCCAACTTTTACATGTTTATGTGAAATAGTTTAAGAGTTATAAGGGGGTTAAAAGTGGCTCCAAATGGTTCGTGTAATATTTATTACATACGGTGCTGCTCATCAGTGCTGTTAGCTTGAACTTGGCTTTGACACGCTGCCGCGTGTCTAGATAACCAACGAAATACTGGCACTGGACTTAGCCCGACTACAAAAGCCGGTGTAAAACGGCAAGAAATTGATTCTTAAGGGTGGTTTATTCTTCAAATTTAAATGAAATAAACTCTCAAATGAAAACAATTTTTCCGAATCGGTTATTAAACGACTTAATTATGAGGTCACAAACATTAAAAAATCAAATTGACAACCTCCTCCTTTTTTGAAGTCGGTTAAAAAAGAAATATTGAGAGTGTCTCGGTTGAAGAAACCTTTCTCTCTCTTTACCTTCCCAGCAATCCTATTAATTTTTAAGGTTATTTTGTGTTTATCTTCATATATGAGCTGAAGCTTGAAATAAATACTTTTTATTTATTGTTTTTATTTTTATTTACCAAACATTATGCCCATGGCCCATCTACCTTTCTTATTTGTCGATGAAAAAAGAAGGATGCAAATTCAATGTCTTTATATAACTCATTTTTTATATCTCACCTACCTAGGTGTGTCAATCATTGGAGTTATTGATTTCGTGGCTTTTAGAGTTTGGCAATTTAAGTTCACTAAGACTTTGGAAAATCAATTACTCTTTGTTCGAGTTTAGGCTCTCAAAAAAAATACTAATGTTGTTTGTATTCTATGAAATATTGTTTCATACAAAAAACACGTAGGCATCTACGAGAAACGGACGTAGATAGTACTGAACTAACTTTTTTTACGAGTGAGCTCATCCCACTAAGTTCTTTTTTACGAATACGTAATTACTTTTAGTAATGAATTATGAGGAGCAGTGCTTCAATTCGAGCTCCTGTTCTACATTAAGATAGTTGAGTAACTCATAGCTGTACCAAGCGCTACTTATAAAATGATCGGACGACGTAAACAAAAACAGGCCCAGTAACCGGTCTGACTCAATAGCCATTTATAAGGTTTAGATACAACCCTACACACAGAATGAATAACAGTGTCTGTCTGACTTGGCTGTTGGGAATTTGGATTTATATGTAGTAACTAACTATGTATATTCCAAGTTTCATTGAGTAACTATATTATAAGTAAACTATGTATATTTGAAGTTTGTTCAAGTAGGCCTTCGGGAGGCCTAAAAACTCCGACACAAGAGTTGGCTATAAGCTCATATGAAGAAGGAAGGAAGTTTCATCAAAATCCATTCAGCCGTTGCTGAGTTGAGTGGGAACAAACATACAAACATGTTAACACATAGTTTTTCGCATTTATAATATTAGTGTCTTTATCTTGTCTTTTTGACGACCTCTGTGGCGCAGCGGATGAACGTTCGCCTGGTTGTGGGTTCGATTCCCGCCTTGGTACAAATGTTTGCATTTACAGCAGATATTTGTCTCGGGTTTGTGTGTTTTCTATGTATAATATGTATGTATATAAAAGAAAGAATTTAAGTACTTTAACAGTCATGTGGTTCCCATAATACAAACTCTGCTTAGTTTGGGGCTAGATGATGCTTTGTGATAGTGTCCAGTATTATACTCTCTATCTCTATCTCTCATCTACTCTAGGCTCGGCTTGTATGCGGTGACCGTTAAGTGGCATTTAGATCTGAGGGCTTACCACGAGTTTTGATAGTTTTCGAAAACTTTATAAGTTTCGGTATCTTTCCCAGTGTTGCTGTTTTAGCATTTTGAATGCTAATTTTAGCATATATTCGGGTCTGTTAGCTTGAAAAATTCGCATTTAGCATATTTTTATGATTAACATTTTTTGTACGTTACCTAAAAATTCAAAATTCCTAAGGAATTCAAAAGAAAAATATAGATTTTAGCATTTTATTTAGCATTTTTAAAAGTTATTTAGCAATTTTTGCAACATGTTTTAGCATTTTCTCCAAATAAAAAACGGCAACACTGATCTTTAGATACATTTTCGTAGTTCATGCACGTTTCCCTAGAGGCGCTGTACGAAAATGTATGGAAAGATACCAAAACCTAAAAAGTTTTCGAAAACTATCAAAACCCGTGGTAAGGCCTCTGAGCGCTTCCGTGCTTCGAAAGGCACATTAAGATGTTGATCCTGGCTTTTCAGTCGTAAAGCTATGTCGGTGGCCTAAAAACTTCAGCACCAGAGTTGGCCACTACCTCATACAAAGAAGGAAGAAATTGTAAAAGTACCATCATAAATTGAAAATTGCACTAGCTTACCCAAGATAAATCCAATTGTAATTTTATGAGTGTTGATCCGAATATAAACTGATTTAAAGTGTATAACTTTTGAAACTATCATGGTTGAGAACATAATTATTAATATCAATGGGATATTTACCATGATTTGTGAGTTCTGTTATTTCCCGATATTTCGACGCAGTTGCATGCGCCATGATCACGGGAGAACACCCGTGTTCCACAGTTCTCCCGTGATCATGCAGTTGCATGCGCCATGATCACGGGAGAACTCCCGTGTTCCACAGTTCTCCCGTGATCATGGCGCATGCAACTGCGTCGAAATATCGGGAAATAACAGAACTCACAAATCATGGTAAATATCCCGTTGATATTAATAATTATGATTTAAAGTGTAGTTTTCCTATTCGCTACTCAATGGAATCGCGGCTTTATTTGGAGTATCTTAATATAAAAAAATATTAATAGACCACTAGTGGCAGCCCCAAATGCTACATTTTCTTTCCCACCCTCGCCGGTATTGTATGGTTTCTTAGAAAAAATAGACCGTAGTCTTTTCGTTATTCTCAAAAAAAATATACTGAAGATTTGGGTTCAGAATCCTTCTCTTCTCTATCAGAAGAGAGAAGAAACCTCCAAGTAGCTGGTTGATTTCATTCTTCATTATAATCAATTAAAAGACAGTTATTTCTCTTTAGCAGATTTATAATCACAACACTTTCGACTCACTTTAGCAGCTTACAAATTTTCTATGCAAATATATTATGCAACTGCATTTCATATTAAATAAGAGGTCTTCATCGCAAGGATGTTGATTGCGCATGTGCAAGTGCATCGATTGCTATCGAGAGTTCATGCAATGTTTGGTTTTAATGTCTATTCGATATCGAAAGCTTTATGAAGGTCACCACATACATACCTGCCAATTTCTTCGATGCAATCTAGGTTTGATCTGTGTTGAAGGAAATTGTTGTAGTTCATATGTGAGATTGCGTCTTGCAAATTTAATCAAGTTTAGATTGGATCAAAGAAATTGGCTTCGCATCTTATACGGGGTTATTGGTTCGTTTCGAGCTTTTAGCTCGTAATATACTATTCATACTTGACGGCGCGCGTCGTAGAGCATTTTATAACATGCTTAAGGAAATTGAAACATCCACAAAGCAGTTAAGTTCCTTATTTGCATGCAATTTACGCAGCTTTGAGCTTTGTCAAACACTGATATAAATAAATGCGTAAGTAGATATTGCATGCAAATAAGAAACTAAACTGCTTTGTGGATGTTAAAATTTCCTCTAGCATGTTTTAAAATGCGCTTCGATGCTCTCCGACGCGCGCCGGTAAGTGTAAATCGTATATAACGGACAAATGTTTCAACAAAACAAAATGTGTTTGTAGTAACTTACTAAAGGCTTTGATCATTTTAGATATTACCTCGTACACCTAAGGTATCAACTTTTTCAAAATAGGTTTCATCAAACGCCTGTAAACTTTCACTGATGAACCTAAGCTCTATGTTTTACTCCGACTTCTCGCTTTTTCAGCAAAGTCGTCATACCATCTGGTGGGATCTTCCTTTACTTCGTCTTTCGATTTGTTCTTCAAGAACTTATTCCCCAACAGTTTTTTGTGCAACAAAACAAAATAACATCGTAATATTGTGGCCTTCAACGGCTATATGAGTCCAAGGTCAGAGCAAGGTCGGGAGGGTCGTATAATGGCGGCGGGCGGTGGCCGGCTACCCATTTATAACATCCCCTGGATTTCAAGGTCATAAAAACATTCCAGAATTCTAGTCAAATTCAAAGTCAAAATCTCTATAATGAATACTAGCGGCCCGTCCCGGATTCGCGCTTGTGGACATAGGATTTTTTTATATTTTTACCTAATATAGCCTATGTTACTCAGATTGAATGTAGCTTTCCAATGGTGAAATAATTTTTAAAATTTGGCACAGTAGTTTTTGAGTTTATTTATTACAAACATACACAAACACATAAATAAAATTTTTCCTCATTATATTATTAGTGTAGATGATCCTAGGACCACTTTGAATCGTCAGTAAAACAACTGTCGTTGTTTTAGCGAAATTAATTTCTGCTTAGCTAAAACTTTATTTTTATCGAGAAAGTTGATAGTTTATTAGATTTGCTATATTAACTTTTTTTTGTTACCACGTTCACTGCAGCCTTCGGACATGAGGCTGTACGTGCAGGAGCTCTCCAGAGTTGTGCTTTTAACACTCAAAGCGTTGTAAAATATTTTATTTACCAGGCCACTTTAATTTAAAAAAACTCTATAACCTAACCCTTGATTACTAGGTTTGCGAGGATAAGGTCTACGAAGGAGCGACCTTCCTTCTAGAAGTTGCATAATTCTCTTAATGCGTATTATATGGTCGTAACCAATGGAAATACGGATGCAGGCAGCAGATTCCTAGTTTTAGTATTAGGTAATTAATTTTTTACTCATTGTGAGGTGTGTTGACAGGTAGAGAGCAGGACATTGAATGGTGACCGAGGGTAGACAGAAGAAGCGCCGGAAGACCAGTAGCGAGTGTACCTCGTAAGTAATAATAATATACAATATTAATTCATATTCAAATTCATTTCTTTATTTCAATTCAAGCACACATTAAATTATATTATCAATAAATACTTATTAATATACATATACCTATATAATAAAAATATATTCATTTTATTTCATTTCAAGCATACAATTATTATCACAAGTTACATTTTGATATAGTAATAAGGTGTAATTTATTATCTTACTTCAGTAGTTCGAGCAGAACCTACACTAATTCGTGTACACAAGTGGTTAGAGTGGCCATATCTTAAAAATAGAGACTTACTTATGTATAATATGATATATAATACCTACCTGAATAAAAATAATAACAAATGTTTATTTTTATTTTTATTTTACTAAATAATTTTATGAAGCTCCTCCGTTTCGTTGTACTTCAATGTCATCAGCTACTGCCTCAATACCTACTTTATAAACTCTTACTTGCATTAGTTTCTGCTTAAGTTTATTAATCCATTAATGTGTTTATTAGCTTAGTCATACAAAATTTGACGACCTTTGTGGTGCAGTGGGCGAAGGTCCACCTGATACGCAGAAGGTTGCGGGTTCGATTCCCGCCGCGGGACAAATGTTTGCATGTTCTGCAGATATTTGTCTCGGGTTAGGATGTTTTCTATGTATGATATGTATGTGTTTACAAAAAAATGTATATAAGTAATATATCAATCTATATATCTTATAAGATCTATATGTTCCTTATAAGAAAAAAGTTCTTTATTTTTTTTTAATAAAATTAACGGCAGACATAGTTTCCTCCCGATTGTAAGTGGTTCCCGAAGCCTATGAACGCCTGTAACACTTGTTTTGTATGGAGGCAGGCTCGCATTTGAATTTCTTCTTTCTTTGTGGCCTGTCTCCAGCGACGATTTGTGGCCATCTGCACCACACTGCAGAACGACGTTCCCTTGTCTCTGAGCTGGTCAGACCATCGGGTTAGGGACATTTCTCTGGAACGTTTCCCCTCTTCATGGCCGACGATAACCAGCTTTTCTAAGTTATCGGCTCTACGTATTTTAATTTAATAGGATGCATTTATTTGTTACTAGCTTCCGCCCGCGGCTTCGCTCGCGTGGTACCCGGATAAAAAGTGGCCTATTTGTTAATTTAGGTACCTTTATATATTTCAGTTCAACAATTCGCGTCGGTCGCGTCCTTTGTCCCTTTATCAACTCGGTTTATTATCACCCCAAAGAAATAGGAAAAGATTTTGTTTTCTGATCTAACCTCTTTGCATTAAGCTCATACTAAATCTGTCTATCATAATCTAACAATCACTGGGCCCTGATTCTCAGGAAGAGATATGAAGATATTCATGTCACGTTAGATATAATTATAGAGAAAACTGACAAATTCCCAGTTTTGACAGTTCTCTCGATAACTAACTAATATGATAATTATATCTATTCCCGAGAATCAGGCCCCCTGATCACGTTAAAGTTGTCGACCTGCCGCCATTATACAGTCAGCCGCAAAAGTCAATCAACAAAATATGTTCTTCATAAAGGCATTTATAGATTGAAAAGGAACATTAGCATTACAATGAAACCAAAGTTTATGTTAGAAATTTCAAAGTGTCAGAATTAAAGCAGTTTGTCCTAAGACTATATATATTACCTCGTTGCATTGCTTACTTCGGCGTTCATAAAAGAAAGATAAATAGAAAACTCTTTATTGTACTCACACCAACATAAACATATATAACAATAAGAACAATAATGAAAGTACAATGGGTGGTCTTATCAGATTAACTTGTGTAACACTCCGGCCTTTCACTACTTGTACTAGTAGAAGTAAATAGAAAATGTTTATTTGCAACAACAGTTTACAAGATAAAAAGGTCAGTTAGTTACATGTACCTAAAAACCTCGCTGTTGCAAAAAGGCTCAACGTATTGCTATCTGTAGTCGAATGCAACAAGCGCTGGTCTTCCGTTAGAGCCCTTTTGGTAGTAGAGTTCTTTGTGGAGGCTCGTACGGGGAAGTACACCATGCCTATTTATACCGTGAAGAGGCTGTGCTGTGTTTCTGTTTGAAGGGTGTGGGTGCCGGTGAAATTACAGGCACAAGAGGCTTATCATCTTCATGTCTCAAGTTGATGGACGCATGGTGTTGCATCGTAGAGCATGTTCCAAAAAACGTGATCTACGATGCAATGCTTTGTCATAGTTAATGATTTCCATTTAACATCATAATCATAATCATAATCATTTATTTATTTGCTAAAATTGTAGGTACTATATAAATACTCTAAGCATAATGTCAATTAAAAATAATTAAAAACCATCAGGTGGGCCATATGCTTGTTCCATCTTCAAGTACCATAAAAAAACTTGGATGGCTGACATTTAGATCTGAGCGCTTCCGTCTTTCGGAAGGTATGTTAAGAGGTTCATCCCGGCTTTTTAGTTAGAGGCCTTCGGGTAATCTAAAAACTCTGCCACCAGAGTACCTACTAACTCATACAAAGAAGGAAGGTTGTATGACTTTCTACTTTTCCTTCTTACTATCTACTAGGTAGATATCTTAATACCTCTAAAAATTAGGTAGGTACATCTTTTTGTTTGTTTTTGATGAAGCAAGAACATGACATGTCTTCGTCCATTTACCCTTAACAAGATTTGATTATTTATTTTTATCAAACTCTACGGGTAAACCAAATGTCTTTTATTTCAAGACACTTATGTATTAAACGAGAAATTTTTTTAAATTAGACTTGTAAGTTAATTCTGAAGATTGATAGGGAGTTCCAAAATTAAAGCAGCTTGAAAAAATTTCAATTGTTAATCTACTTTTGTGGCTGTTTGTACTTCTTTAATTACAATGATGAATTTACAACCTAGTTACAGTCAGCACAAAAGTCGATTTGGTTAATATGTTTCAAATATTGAAACACATGAACTTCAAAATTTTCAATCATAGTAAATTAATTACTTAAGAGTCCCCTGGAAGCTCGGCGTACTCTCGCGTTGGGATGACTTTGTTTTGTGGCTATTTCATCTAGAGTGAGACAGGGCGCTAAATGAATGCAACAGCGCTACACGAGAGGCGGAGCGGACGAGCGGTCTCACGAGCACGACTGATGACAATATTATTGAAGTGACATAAGTAATGAATGAGTATTGGGGTACTAAATACTATGTTTTGTTGTATTGAGGTTGTTTTTTCACAGCGGGGCCGGCCGGCGGCGCCGCGGCGTGGCGACTTTTTTTGTTATACTTACTTCTGTAAATTGTTGCTACAAAATTCTATCACAACTCAACGTATTAAAAAGAAAAAAAAAAATTGTTTCAGTTTTCATAAGACATCAGTTGTGTCATTCATGACTGAGGCCCGCAGTCAACATGATAAAAAGAAAAAAAATGATATTCAGTCAGTTTTCAAAGGGCATCTTCGCAGAGTATTCTGCGTACCGTTATGTCCGAGACCCGCAGTCAACGTGTTAAAAAGAAAAATATGACCTTCAAAGCTATTTTGAATAATAATTTTGGATTTTCACCGTCACCGTCACTCTAAAAATCAAACTCAAAATTCAACTCAAAGCTCCACTCAAAACTCATTCCACAAATTCATCTGTAAATGGTTATATCTCTGGAACTACTCATCCTAGACTAGCCGTTATTTGCTCAAAAGATAGGTATTGACAAGACCTTTATTTTTAATGACATATGTCAAACTTGAAATTGCCATATCTCGAGAACTACTCATCCTAGACTTGCCGTTACTAGCTCAAATGATAGCTACTAATAAAATCTTAATTTTCGATGGCAGCTGTCAAACTAAAAACTGTCATCGAAAATTAAGATCTTATCAATAGCTATCATGTGAGCTAGTAACGGCAAGACTAGGATGAGTAGTTCTCGAGATATGGTCGTTTTAAGTTTGACAGCTGTCATCAAAAATTAAGTTCATGTCAAGAGCAATCATTTGAGCTAGTAAAAGCAAGTCTAGGATGAGTAGTTATCGAAATATGGTCGATTTAAGTTTGACAGCTGTCATCAAAAATTAATTTCATGTCAAGAGCAATCATTTGAGCTAGTAAAAGCAAGTCTAGGATGAGTAGTTCTCGAGATATGGTCGATTTAAGTTTGACAGCTGTCATTGAAAATTAAGTTCATGTCAATAGCTATCATTTGAGCTAGTAAAGGCAAGTCTAGGATGAGTAGTTCTCGAGATATGGTCGATTTAAGTTTGACAGCTGTCATCGAAAATTAAGATCTTATCAATAGCTATCATGTGAGCTAGTAACGGCAAGTCTAGGATGAGTAGTTCTCGAGATATGGTCGATTTAAGTTTGACAGCTGTCATCGAAAATTAAGTTCATGTCAATAGCAATCATTTGAGGTAATAAAAGCAAGTCTAAGATAAGTAGTTCTCGAGATATGGTCGATTTAAGTTTGACCGCTGTCAAATAAAAAAAATATTCTAATTATTGTATAATATAATTATTATTGCGTAAAATAAACAATTAGTACTCTGCATTTCCGCCGTTAATGCATATAAGATATGATCATAAAGCGTTGGATATTTTACAATCAATAAATATTCAATATTAAAATAAATAAAATTCAATATTAAATTTGATATCGTCATCCGTCACGCATTTTTACACTAACAGACGTATGTCGCAAGCAAGTACATACTACATAGGGCTACCACGCTCCCCGTACCCCTCTGTGTTGTTCGCCCCCGCGTGCGAAAGAGAGTGTGCAAGCAATGTTAGTGGAATTGCCTATTTTTCAATACAAACCCTTAGTTTCGGTATAATTTGATTTGTGCTGCAAATATTTTATTTTTTTATTTTTTTGTAGCAAAGTAGAGGACATAGGCGAAGTTGGAAATTGATTTTCATTGCAATAGAATGTATATTATAACGTGTTTTAACTTGCCAAAAATTACATGTTTTTGTGTGCAAAACGAGCGAATATTCAAATCACTTAATCTTTTAATTGATTAATGGTTTTATAACAAAAACTAATTTCAAACCTTTATATATCCCATCAGATTGTATGTACAAAATTTGGATGTAATAAATTATGTAAAAAAAAAGTAATACCGAAAGTAAGTTTTGTATGGGAAAACGCAGCTCCAGGCCCCAATAAGTTTTGGTGTTACCTTGTTTGTAGTAAAAACTTATGGAACCGATAGTTAGAATAACCAAACAAATAAAGCGACGACACCACAGATCTCATGCAAAACTATGTACCATATTGATCGAGCTCCCTTTTTTTTTGTCGGTGTGAAAATGCGTTACACATGTCCTCAAACTCGGGGAGAGTTGGAGGGGTCTGTCGGGCTCTCCGCCTGCGACTAGCTCTCGCTAGCCCGGCGGCCTACCGACTAAAAACACGCCGTGTTCCGTCGCTCACCGTAATGCTAGTGCATCATCAAACCATTCATCGCCTGATGAAGGGCTCGACGCTGCACCAACACTGGACGGGGTCATGGGGTCCCGGTAGGATTCTACCACGGCCCCGTCGGTATTGATCGAGCTCCCTCCACCAAGCCGAATCAAGTGGCGCGAATCCCACGCAACTTGCGCACGCATCCCAAATATTCCGATACCACGGACGAAACAGGCATATAAGTACTACCGATATCGAAGACAAAAACATGCATATAACAAGATATAGACAAGACGGATAATATAGATGGCCACGTGGAATGACGGTTTACGAAAGGCGGTGTTCTGATAGACACTGGATGCGTCGAACTGCGAACAGGGCGCGATGGCGCTCATTAAGAGAATCCTATGTCCAGTGGACTTCTTTAGGCTGATGATGATGATGGTGAGACATATTGGAACAAATACAAACTTACTTATGGTAGAAGCGATACATTTTAACCTTCAGGGTATATAGCCCCGCCACCGCCCTCGTATCTACAATTAAGACATGCCCCAAACGAATCCACAATAACGACATGCATAGGCCAGCTATTTGGTGGGACATTTTAACCTCGAGGGTAAAGCCCTTAAAACCCGGGAAGATAAGAATTGAGGTGAAGACATGTCGAGACCAAAGAGCAGCAGAGAACGATAGAGATCAACTTGCTAACAAAGAACTCACCTAGTTTGGGGCATGGTTGCATATTAGCCTCAGGGGGACACCCTGACTCCGAGCTGCGACGTTCGAGCTCTTGTTGCAACTGATACTCCTGCCTCTGGAGCCTGAGCTGGAGCCTGAAGACTACCAGCATCGTGTTACAGGCATTCACCATTTTCCAGATATCATTCGAGTAGAGATCAGGACAGTAAAATAACATAAAAGCGGACAATATACAAAAGTATATTAATTGTATCTGAATTATATCCATGTTGAACGGATGTACAAGACTGACTGCCGTGGTGAGGAACGCGCATGCGTGGAGATGAAACCTGATGCTGTGTTGAGAAGAGATAGCGCTGGAAACTTCTAGAAATCCGGGATTCTAATTTTACATTATAGGTATTGAGATATTAATGAGATTTTGAGATATTATTAGATATATTGGGTCAATTTCAACATTAGGTAACTTTTTCCTGATTTTGGTGGCGAATTTGATTTATGAGTTTGTAGCAAATTTTATGTTGGGGTATGATAAAGTAACTAATTTTAATACCAAATTTTTATTGTGCCAAAAACAACCCCGTTAGTTTCGAAGATAATCGACTTAAAATAATATGTGATCACCAAAACTGTATTCTAACACTTAACATTGAAAAAACAAAGTATGTAACTTTTGCGTTAACAACAGCCAGCCAACATTCAATCACCAGTTACAAACTTAAAGGGCATAAATGCCATAATCCGACAATTAACTGCAATTGCCCATGCCTAACACGAACTGCCAACATTAAATATCTTGGGGTACATATTGACCAAAACTTAAACTGGAATACCCAAATTAACTCAGCTAATTAATTATAGAACACTCAGACTTGTTTATTCAGCCCTTGCTGAATCTCTTTTGCGCTACTGTATAACAGTGTGGGGTAACTCAGCAAAAACTAAAATGCTTCAACTTGAGAGAGCGCAGAGAGCTGTACTGAAGGTAATGTTAAAAAAACCTTTTCGATACCCCACTGCTACCCTGTATGCTGATAGCAAGTTTCTTACAGTCCGACAGCTCTTTGTACTACAAACAATAATACGGTTCCATTCTTCCATTCCATGTGACCTAAGTCTGATAAATAAAAAACGTAGGTCAGACAAAGTTTGCACGGTGAAGAAACATAGGACGACGCTCTATAGTCGCTTTTCTCCCATAGTGTCTCCTCAGTTGTACAATCGTGTGAATAAGAAACTGGAAATTTATCATTTAAATAAGCGCACATTGAAAAGTAAACTCACTAAGTGGCTACTAGGGCTCAATTACAATACTACTGAAGAATTACTGAAATTTAAAGAGTAATTATTTTGATCTCCTCTTAACATTTTTGTTTACTGTATTTGGCACCCTACACACCCTCACATACTTACCCTTACGCTCGCAAAAACTCATTACACACACACACACACACACACACACACACACACACTCACACACACTCACACACACACACACACACACACACACACACACACACACACACACAGTAGGTACTAATCTAATCACTGCATGTCCTTTTGGAATTTTATAAAGATTGTCTCCGGTCTTCAAATCATGTCACGAAAGATGACATACAGATATATGAGGATGGTCGTTTAGGAAACCTCCTACCACCGAGATACAGTTACAACTAGTTCGGGGTGAGATGGACTAATAATCGTCCATCTAAGTCGTCTGTGTTTCGCCTTTCGGACCTTCTTTTAGTTTTAGTTAACGGTCGCCTGGAAGACATTTGACGCTGACGCTTTTGCGATAAGACCGCCGATTGTAGGACCCTCTATAGGTAGGTACTTTATGATTAAGGTATCATCATTGTATCGTTGGTATCATTGTATCGTTGATATATTGTTAAATACCTATTGTATTCAAAAATAGAATTCTATGACACCAAAATTAGTTTTTTTGCTTTGAACCATTTATAACAAGAAAACCAGTGTTGGACTATTTGGAAAACATTTTCAACATAAATCATTATAATCATCATCATCAGCCTATAAACGTCCACTGCTGGACATGGCGTCCCCTAAAAAGCGTCATTCACTCTATCCCTGAGTTCGATTCATCCAGCTTCTAAAAGCACCAGCCTTTCACAAGTCATCTTTCTACATGGCCTGAAGGCGTTCTACCTAACGTTTGCCGAGAAGCTGTTTCCGCTCAATATCTCTGCTGTTTTTTGGCAGATATGGCCAACAGCTGCCACCTGCCACCTAAGCTTACTAATTTTCTGTAAAATCAAAAATGTCGATGACTTTGGTTCTATGCTGGATATTCTTGTTGTGGATCCTATCCTTCAAGAGGAACTCGGAGCAAAGCTTTATACTTACTGTTAAACTGATGGACTAACCATACGAACCGTGAGTGTCCAGCGCCGTATATCATTACAAGTAGGTAGCACTGATTGAAAGCTTTTGTTTTCAGGCATTATGTATGACTATAAAAGTTGACATAGCATTTCAAAGGCAGATTATACAGTAAGTCCCAGTAAAAATCAGCTACGGTCTAGATTTTGTTGACTATGAGAAGACCTCTAACTCTGTTGAAACCTTGGTTGTCCCTTTTGACTTAGGTATAAGTAAACATAGGTTATTTTTAGCTGTTGACTTGTATTGTTTTGAATTATCTTTTATTAAGATGTCTTTTTTTATTTGATTTACTAACTACGACTTAACTCACTTTGCAATACCCTTACAGGGTACATGTACAATTGTGTTACCTTCTAGTTCATAATGCTTAGATTAAGTTACTTTTACTTGTATGATTGTGGTGATCAATAAAGTGTTATCTATCTATCTATCTATCTATGTACCTAATTAAACAACAAGTGTATGTTATGTACATAATTAAACAAACAAATAAACATCTTTTTGAATGGGCCAAGACGAGGATCCTGCTGGATTTTTAAGCATTTGGAAAGCAAGTAAAGTTTTGGTTAGGGCGTCCAACCCATGTCTTGAGATAGGAATGGAAACTTGGACACTCACAGTAGTACAACTAGTCCGTCGGTTCACGCATGAAGACCACGAATCGAAAGAGAATCAGTAGGAATAGGAATCCTCCATTAGATGGATGGACCGACTGCCTCATCAAGATAACGGAAAGTCTATGGAAGGAAGGAGAGTGATCAAGATAGTTTATATTAGCCTCTGCCACAAAGACGTGTTTGATGAGGAACCCCAATGAGGTGTGGAACGTGTTACACTCACAAAAGCTAGAACGCAACTATCCGTAGCGTAGTATAATGGCGGTAGGTCAATAAACATTTTCATCGAGATAATTATGACGTAAATAATATTGCCCAACAAAATATACTTTTTACTTGAACACTTCTTCTAGCAGTGATATCTTTTTATTAAGTAATTAGTATATTGGTTAGCGATATTGGTTATAATAACTACCATTTATACAAAATAATCATAAAGGTTCGATCTTCACAAATATTTTACGTTATTTTTTAATCACACAATTAAATAAGGCAAACAGGTTATGGATGCGCTACCAAAATCATACAAACTTCTTTTGATAATTAATTTTCATAACTAAATGAAATCAAAATGTAATTTTAAATACTACGCCTAGTGTTATAACATTTACCTATATTTTCATAATAAAAATATGAATTTGCTGCACAAATTGTATCTCTCAGACATCCACCCAAATGTTACTTCTATGCTATATCGTTTAGAAGGCTACTATAGCGTCTAAGTTTTTCAACTATGGCGTAATTTATACTATTTTACAATTGGTAGAAAACATGCAGGTTCGAGTTCCGTCTGTTTGGATAGGATTCTTTTTGGATACTTATCGCTACTGTGGAAAAAAAGGGTTAATATAATCATTGCTACTTTGCTACTAGAGCTCTTTGAGAAAGCTCATCTGAAGAAGCATTAACCTCAAACATATATGCTTGATGGTAATGCTTCCTCAGATGAGCCTTCTCAAAGAGCTTTAGTCTTTAAAATATAACACATTTAAATCACTATTTAGAGTAGTGGGTACTACTCTACATTTAAATTAGAATGCTAAGCTAGAAATGGGGGATAGCCCGGATACATTATCCTTACAGCTAATGAATGGAATGGTGTTCCGGCGTCAGTGTTTCCCGATCGCTATGACGTATGTAAGCGAAGAGTTAATAGGTAGATACATTCTAGGCAAGCGTGCTAAATTGTCGGTCGACCGCAACTTCACTTACCAACAGGTGAGATGGCGGTAGCCTTTCGACATCTACACTAATATTATATAGAGGACAAATTTGTAATTTTGTGTTGAGTATGTTTGTAATGAATAAACTCAAAAACTACTATGCCGATTTCAAAAATTCTTTCACCATTGGAAAGCTACATTCACCTTGAGTAACATAGGGTATATTAAAATTTAAGTAACGTAACCCAAGGTGTAAAAAAGTGCCCTAACCCGTGCGAAGCCGGGACGGGCCGCTAGTAAACTATAAAAAATCCCCCTTCGACGAAACATGCGTATTGTCTGAGTGAAAAGTCTTGCGTCTTCTATACACGATAGGAAAATTAGGGGTTTCACCTCGAAATAAGAACAATAGATGTAGACTTCTTGAAGTTGTTTCAGAGTATACATATCTCGGGCAGATATTGCAGTTGGGTAGAAACAACTTCGAGAAGGAGGCCAAGAGGAGGATTCAGCTGGGTTGGGCAGCATTTGGAAAACTACGTCGAGTTTTATCGTCACCCATACCGCAATGTTTGAAAACAAAAGTTTTCAATCAGTGCGTCCTGCCCGTCATGACATACGGAGCCGAAACGTGGACACTCACAGTACGGCTAGTCCACCAGTTTAAAGTCGCTCAGTGAGCTATGGAACGAGCTATGCTCGGGGTTTCTCTGAAGGATAAAATCCGTAACGAGTTTATCCGACATAGAACTAAAATTGTCGACATAGCTCAGAGAATTAGCAAGCTGAAGTGTCAGTGGGCTGGCCATATCTGCCGAAGAACCGATAACCGTTGGGGTAAACGAGTTCTTGAGTGGAGACCGCGGCTCGGCAAATGTAGTGTAGGACGCCCTCCGGCCAGGTGGGGTGACGATCTGCGAGAGGCTGCTGGTAGAAGCTGGATGCGTCGAGCTCAGGACAGGGCGCAATGGCGCTCATTAGGGGAGGCCTATGTCCAGCAGTGGACTGCTATAGGCTGATGATGATGATGATGATGCTGAGATGTAGAGAATTTAATTTTCTACAATATTTAATATTAAATAAATAGCATAAAACCCCTAGGAAACATGATATTTGCTATAAATCGATTTTTTTTACATTTGACCTTGGAATATCTGTAGATGCTAACACCCTACGATAAGTAGGTTTTGAGACAAGTTTTAGAGTGCTCAAATAAAGGTTTATACAAGTTTATAGCCGACTATCTCTCATTCCGAGATTCTTGCCCTAATTTGACTAATTTTCTTGGACTACGACGCGAATATTCGGCGAAGAGCGATGATGTCCAGGGCCATATTACAATACAATAAATACAAAATATTCCTTGCCGATAACGTGTGACGTCATAACATGCTTCAAACACAAACGCGTTTCCAGACCACGCCATGGGGCGGCGCGTTAAGAAAGACATAGGCATAGAGAATACGGTTACACGCAGATTTCACGCAGATATCGTAACGAGGCGCGTTTTTTTGCGTTTGGTCGTAGAGAATATGAGCCCAAGTTTAAGCGGTCGGTTTTGCAGTTACGAACTCATATAAAGTCTCGCTCAACATATTGTTGGCAGTTAGTTTTTATAGCAATTAGTCTCGCCACGAGGTCACTGATCTGGAATCACCGCGGTTCTTGATCTGAAGAAAAGATTTTGAGATGGTGGAACGTGATTGCCGGCATTTTTTGTTGTAGTGTTGTTAGATTTTTGTTTAGTGTTTTTTGCATAGTTTATAATATACCTAACTTAAGAACCTCCGGCGCAGCGGGTTGATGAAACCCCTTACGCCGTAGCTAGGGGTTTAAAAGGTTCCAATCCCCGTTTCTGGAACCCAAGCCAACCTCAGCTGCCCGTGGTGCACCCTGTTAACTAACAAACGGGGCTCTGGCGGCCAGCTGATTGCGGCATAGCGCAGCCTAACACTGACACAGCTAAATCCCCTGGCTACAGACGGGCAGCAGCGTCGACGGAGTGAGAAGCTGTGCCCTGCGAAACCCCTAACCAGCTTGTCCTGCTTGGGAATTATGGGCATATCCTCTATAAGAAGGGGGATCACAAATATTTCCACCTGATATATCGTAAGTAACACACACACACCAGCCTATATCAGTCCACTGCTGGACATAGGCCTCCCCTAATAAAGGGGGATATGCCCATAATCCCCACGCTGGGCATGCGGGTTGGGGATCGCAGGGCACAGCTTCTCGCACCACCGACGCTGCTGTCCGTCGGTGGCCAGGGGATTTAGCTGTGCCGATGTAGGCTGTGCTATGCCGCAATCAGCCGGCCGCCAGAGCCCCGTTCGTTCTTTAGCAGGGTGCACCACGTGCAGGTGGGGTTGGCTTGGGTTCCGAAGATAGGGGTTGGAACCCCGTACACCCTACGTAACCGTACACCTATCGTAAGTAAGAATAACGAACAATTTTTCAAAGCAATATTTTGAATCTACACTTTCTTATTGGCCAAAATGTGAGGTCTACGATACAAATACTTTTTAGCTACTACTCTTGATTGAGCATCTGGCAAAAATTCAACGCTCTTTTGGTTGGAGTATGAACTTTATATATTAATAGCATTCGGCAGTTAAAACCTAATGAAGTTAATTTTAACTGCCAAATACCTACTGAAAAGCTACTCAACTGTCTAGCTATCACGATTCATGAGATACAGCCTGGTGACAGGCAGACAGACAGACAAACAGACAGGCTTGTTAGGGTAACGTTTTTACCATTTGGGTATTGAACCCTAAAAAGAAATGGTTGAATGATCTCAAAAGGTTGATTAGCGTTACAGTAATTAAACTTTTTAAATTATAGAAGCTTGCAATAATATAATAAATATCAAATAAGGTTGGTTAAATTTTTTAATCATTCCAATAAATAACAGGGAAAATAAATTAACTAAAAATAATGGTGGAGGAATAAGTTAGTGCCAATAAATTAAAAGAGCAGGATCTCTTTAAGTGCATTTGAAAATCAATATGTCAGAAACCAAGACCGTATAGATTCTTATCGGACGAAATTTTGGGTAGATGGGACATTTTTTTGAATACCCCTTCATCTGTACGACCATCATGACGGCCAGATTCAGAGCTGATTCTGATTATTCAGTCTTCTCCTTCAAACTCTTCTTCGTTCTCAGCATCATTCTCCTCAGCACAGAGTATACCACCCAGAACACCAGATACATCTTCGAGTCTGTGCTAATCATGAGGTAAGCTGCCAGGATTGCTATAACCATTCCTGCAGCGTGCGACACCATTCGGGTGGTCTTGGATGACCTGGTCTTGCATGGACATCCGGGAGGGCAGACGGTTTTCGGGCAGTCGGGTGGACAGGCTGGTTCGAGGGTCTGACAAGAGCATCCAGGCGGGCAGAAGGTGGGTTTTGGTTCCTGCTTCTGGGTTGGTGCTTTAGCAGTGAAGGTAAGGATTTCTGAAAAATTATAAATAAATAATGAACACACAACATCATCTAGCAGAGCAGTAAGCAGAGCTTTATAGTGGGAACCACATAACTTATATATATTTTTTGTAAATACACACATTATACGTGGAAAACACCTAGACCTGAAACGAATGTTTGCAGATGATACAAACATTTGTCCCGCAGCGGGAATTGAACGCAAACTCCTGCGTCTCGGCGGGCCTTCACCCACTGCGCCACAGAGATTGTCCCTTATTATTGATTGTGAAGAAGTCATGTTTAAAATTAATATGAATAGGTCATCGAGATAATTATATACCGAACTCTATAGAGTCACAGACAAAAATCGTCCAAGCGTATTTGACTTAAATAATCTTTAAAATGCCCTAATTCACACCTTCAACACCTTTTGTTGCACTAATTCAAACCTTTTGTTGCTTGAAAAGTGTTCAAAGTCGGCGCAATTAACAGCGTGCGCTGAGTTTTGACGTAGACTCTTTTTCCTCGTTTTCTACTCTAGAGTATCGGATAGAATAATCTCGATGGAATAGGTTTTTTCTTTTCAAATACTTAATTGGTAATGGTAACCCTAAGTTCTGCAGTAGAATAAAAAATATAAGAAACGGAAGATACAAATCTCTGAAAAATTTAAAATCCCCCAACCGCTACAGTTATGTTGTTTTCTAAATTATGTGCGTATCGGAAAACGTCTCGAAGAGTCTAGAATGATCTAATCATTTACAGTGCAATGCACTTTTGCGAAGGTAAGTACTTGTGTTTTACATTTCTATGCGCCTTAGTTAACATACTCAGTTCACGAGTAAGATAGCGACCACTTTTATTTAGGGGTTTGATCAAGAATCGTTGAAATGTGTTCTAAGTCTTTTTAGCATTAGTCAATTTGTGTTTAGGAGATTTGAGTGCTAGACCCATTATACCTAGTCACTTTAAGCTCTAGACAAATATCACATGTAATCAAATTGTGTTTTAGATAGTCCAAGACCGATCTAAGTACCTATGAAGCCTTCAAAGTAGTCTGTTGGGGCAGATTTGGATGGCAAACAAGCTTGACAGCTTTTGCTCTATAGCAAAGAATTAGCCTGTTCGATAGGATGACTCGATGTCCTACAAATAAAGGCGAAAGTTTGTAAGTTTATCCCTTCTCCACGCCAAAACTGCAATACTAAACGGATTGAGCTAAATATTTGCACTTATGTAGACAGCACAAGTTTATTAAGGTCTTTGACACAGGCCCATCACTTCGAATAAGCCACAAAAAGGAAGTACTACTTCTGATAATTCGCTTTGTATGAAATGTAAAATTTGTAGCCACACTTAGTAACATAAATGTGATAATTAATTGACTTTGCGGAAATCCATTACAAGATATTCTACAAGACAAAATATTTAGTACAAATTCCGCTAACTTTCTCTGACAAGTTCCACAAAATACACATGCACCATGCACCGCCCTCCCGCCTGCAGATTCACATGCAAATCAGAGAAAGAACAAGCAACCGTCTACTTACTCTTCCACCAAATAAAAACAACACGTTTACCTGTAATTAGCTTGGAGAAACGACACACACATAAATACACAAGAAACTCAACAGAAATTCGACAATGTTTACAGAAAGCTTTCTGTTTAGCGCTCGGTGGAGCAACACGTCTGCGGAGTTCTGCGTCGTTGTTGTTTTTTAGCGACATCAACGTTGGTGGACAGCGAGTCGATCATTCCTGAGGATGCCTTGTGGGGAAGGCGAAACATTGTCGAATTTTTGTTGAGTTTCTTGTGTATTTATGTGTGTGTCGTTTCTCCAAGCTAATTACAGATTAACGTGTTGTTTTTATTTGGTGGAAGAGTAAGTAGACGGTTGAATTTATTAATGATTGCATGTTTGCTTGTTCTTTCTCTGATTTGCATGTGAATCTGCGGGCGGGAGGGCGGTGCACGCGTATGCATTTTGTGGAACTTGTCAGAGAAAGTTAGCGGAATTTGTACTAAACATAAATGTGCTTAAAACTAACTTTTTATGATGAAAATATAAAATTAGTCACATTTAATATAAATGTGACAGTTTGTGTTTGTGTGTTAGTATATTTACTCCCAATTTACTCCGTAAAGGCTAAACGGATTTGGATAAAACTTTGGAATACACATAGTTTATGACTTGGATTAAGTAAGTAATTTTATTTCCTCACCCAGAGTCTGTGTGATAGTCGCCATGTTTGCTCCAGTATCCGGATGATAATACAATCATTAAAATTAATTTTAATCTTAAATATCGAACCAGATGAAGGTGCAAGGCTGGTGGACAAAGCAACAGGAAGTAAGTAGACAAAAGTACAGGAAATCAAGTCTTCCGTCTAAAGGAATTGATGTGGAACGATAAACAAGAAGTGCTCGAAATTCTGAAAAAAATGACGTAACTTAAAATTGGTTCCTCGTTGAAAAAGCCACTTTCTAGAATTGAATATCTTTACATTGAATGGTCCGCTGACACCTTACACGGGTAGTAACTAAGCTAATCCAAAGCTTAAATACACAATAGTAGGTGCCATTATGGACCATTGATGATCATGATAATGATGAAGTCAGAAGTGAATTTTGACTTCAGCGACTGTTTGAACAGGCATATTTAACTCTAATGACATAAAACGTAGTTAGTCAGGAATTTTCTCGATATGGCGTGCTCTTTGATGACTAACACCGGCACATAGAGATTCCTTGGCCACCGACGGGTAACAGCGTCGGCGCGGTGCGAGAAACTGTGCCGCGAGAAACGATCCCCAACCCGAATGCCCAGCGTGGGTATTATGGGCATATCCCACTTCTTATTAGTGGCGGCCCAGGAGTGGCCTGATATAGGTTGGTCTTGTTGCTGATTTTGGTTGTCACTTTGTTTAAGTTTACTAACGTTTCGTACTTTATTTAAGTTTATTGAGTCTACACAACAAAAAGCATAATTATAATACTTTTTTCAGAATTATTGTTTTCGCTAGAATAATTTTTATCTTGGTTTGGTCTTCATAGCATTAAGTTGCTGTACATGGTCAAATGGACATGTTTTTCATCGACCTTGCTCTACTTAACTGCGGTTTTTTCATACACTTTGCGGTATAAAACGTCATCCAATTTCAACTGAAGCATAGTCAGATAAATCCACTGATCAGCATCAGCCATGCCGTCTCCTTGTGAACCCTGCAAAGGTAAGAACTGTAAACCACAAATTATGGTCTCGAAAAAAGAATCATTGAAGAGCCTACCTTTTTCCCTTATTAGATCATCAAGTGTAGGCAGGTTCAGGCACTATCATTGCCACTTTGCCAAAGTTGAATTCTCCATAAAATCATGAGCGACACCTTTTATAAACAGGAATCAATTTTGCTATTCCACTTTCTTCCAGTCCATCCAAATGTTGTCTGGAAGAGATCGCTCTAAGCGATAAGACCGCCCATTGTACTTTCATTATTGTTATTGTATATTGTTCTATTTGTTTTTGTTGGTGTGAGTACAATAAAGAGTTTTCTATCTATCTATCTATCTTCTTCCTTCATTGCTTTTGGGTTTTTGTTGGGTTTGGTTTTGGGTGGTCGATTCTACACAGTAAGCCAGCTACCGAGGAGCTGGTCTGAACCCTTGGCTTATAAGTTCCTTCAACACTATCTATGTCTACATGTGTTCGAAACAGCTCAAAATTTGAAAATTGACACTTTTAAAACAACTCACACATTTTTTTTCGTTCTTAATACAGACTCCTGCCAAGAAGGTTCCTGCACAGACCAGTGCTCGTGCAAGGATAAAGGTTGCAACGACTGTTCTTCCAAAGGTAAATTTGTATATCCATTATAACTATTTATGTTGTTTCTCAATCAAGGAGTACAATAAAGAATTTTCATTAATTCATTCTTTTAACTATTGTGGAAACGTCTTTAAAAATTATGAAATTGTATAAAAATATGTGAAATATGTGAATAAATGCGAATGATGAACGCGCTATTGATTCCTTGAGAATTGGAAAAAATACGCTCAAATTCACTTGGTACTTATAATAATAGGTACAATTAGAATCTTTCAAGAAATTAAGGGCACAAAAAATTAAGCCCAATCATCTCAAAATCTGGAATAATTAAATTTTGGTGAAATTTTGTCTAAAGCTAAGCCTAAATTTCAATTTTTTTGCAGCATTTTTACTATCTTATATACATCGCAAGTAGTGCGTATACGTGTTGAGCTAATACTTCATTCTTTGCAGGTGGCTGCTGCTAATTCTCTTCACCATGGACCGTGAACACCCTCGCCGCTTCTACTCCTTCACCAGAGCCTTGCAGAACTGCTTCCCTGTCGCCTTCTGCACAGTGTTAGCTATTACTATTGTACTCTTCTACTGTATTATATGAGCGGTCTAAAATATTTGATTTTTATTCGTTTTCCCCTTTCATTAGCTAGGTATTTATTAAGCTATACCGAAAGTTTTTGAACTACACAGTAAGTATCTATCTCCGTCTCCTACATGAAATTAAACAGACTATACATCCACGAACACGAACTCCTTTATTCAAAACCAAATGTCATTTATAACGCTCGATAAAGAAAGAAAAAAATGCAACCTCTACATTATATATGTTTTTTTAGCAAAAGTGTAAAAAAGCTACAACCGAAAAAAATTTTTGGATCGAAAGACTTTTTCTGTCTAGATATTTGTTACCAATTGGCGCGAAAAATACTGAACGGATTTTGGTGAATGTTGTAAAGGAGAATGCCGAGAATCCGTACCAATTGCGTAAAAACCGAACGTATCCCATAAAATTTATTATATTTTATAAATGACATTAACATTTTCTTTCATTTCATTTGGTTTTACACACCGACTCGATTAATAATCAAGTAAAAACATTTTTTGTTGATTTGGTTTCCGTTGCCGCCATTAGACTACAACAACCAATGATATATACGTTGCTATGGCAATAAACATTGATGTAAAGTGTAACTATGGCAATCACCCTCATTTTTAATTATTTTGACAGTAGAATCGACTAAAAACTTATTGGATATTTTTTTGACGCACTCACTTTAGTCTTGGTACCGAGCGCCATACATCAGACGGCATTCTCCTTTAAACATTTTATTTCTATACAATGTATAGACGCAGAATTATAAACGAAAATCTAATAGTTCATGTACACTTCATACATTCTTAAGGTGGACCGGACCTCCTCGCACACTTTCAAAAATCAAAATAAATTTATTCAATAAGCACATACAGTACACTTTGAAACGACAATTTTTTAAATTTGCAATTACATCAATTAGTAACGCGACCAAACAGAGGAGAATTGGCAAGAAACTCTGCTTAGCTTATAGTTTTTAAAGTCTTGTTTTTACAAAGTTTATTATTAACTACTACATTGTTTTTGAGGAAGTTGGAGACAATTTCATCCCAAGCTTTTTTTTTCATCTAAATAATTAGAAATTTTATAATAAGCTTTATTACAGAGGTTACGTTTAACAACATTTTTGAATTTGTTTACAGATAAATTAAGCATATCATTGGGATTTTGTACTAACTTTATGGAGTCTTACAGTAGGAACATCTAGCTTTTCTTTATTTCTAGTGTTAACATTATGATTGTCGCTATTTTTCTTAAACAATTTGATATTTTTTCGGACATACATTGAGTTTTCATGTATATATTGGCACGGCACATTCATAACATTTATTTCTTTAAACTTAGTTCTAAGTGATTCTCTGGGGCCCATATTATAAATTGCACGAACAGCCCTCTTCTGCAACACAAATATACAAAATCTGCAGCATTCCCCCACAGTAAAATGCTGTACGACATAATGATGTGGAAGTAGCTGAAATAAACCAGTCTAGCCGTTTCTACGTCAGTAAGTTGACTGATTCTTTTGACTGCGTATGCTGCAGAACGGAGTCTGTTCGACAATCCATCTATGTGAGCGCCCCATTGAAGCTTATATCTAAGGTTATGCCTAAAAATACAGAAGTATCCACAAGATTTAAATATTCATCTTTTATTTAAAATAAAGGTTAATTTTAGGTTTAACTTGTTTAAAATTTGGTAAAATAAATCTTATACATTTTGTTTTATTTCCGTTCAGTAATAAGCTGTTTACAACGAACCAGTTAACAATTTTCGCTATTGCATTGTTTACGTCGTTAAAATTGGTCTGCCGTCGCTTTAGTTTCAATAAAAGAGATGTGATGTACTTCTATTGTACAACAACAACAAATAGCCTATATCAATCCACTGCTGGACATAGAACTCCTAGTAAAAAGGGGGGTCATGCCGAACATTGCCACGCCAGGCATGCGAGTCGGATATCGCAGGACATAGTTTCTCGACAACGCTGCTACCATTCGGCATTAGTTGTTTTTTCGATCTCACATTAAATTATAGTCCAGGAAAATTAGGGGTTTCACCTCGGAATAAGACATATTCGGCAATAAACTTGTATAGGTAAACCTTTACTTGAGCATCCTAAAACTTTTCTCAAAACCTACTTATAGTAGGGTGTTAGCTTTTTCAGATATTCCAAGGCCAAAGGTATTAAGATATATATAGCATAAAACCCATAGGCAACATGATATTTGCAATAAATCGATTTTTTAACCTTTGACCTTGGAATATCTGTAGAAGCCTTACCTTACGATAAGGAGGTTTTGAGACAAGTTTTAGAGCGCTCAAATAAAAGTTCATACAAGATTATAGCCGACTATCTCTCGTTCCGAGATTCTTGCCCTAATTTGACTAATTTTCTTGGACTATTATTATCTGTGGCGGTGTCAGGCTGCGCTACCATCAATCAAGCAATCAGTAGGGTGTACCACGTGCCGTGCAAGTGAGTATTTTTTTTGAGTTTCTAAAATGGAGGTGGTACTCTTAATTTGGGAAAAAATACAATATAACAGTACCAATAAGAAAGTGATTAAAAATAATAAGTTAAGGTATTATCTAGGGTCTACATCGTTAGGTATCCACAGCATACAGTAGGAAGTTTGAAAATAAAGAGATCTTGCTAGATAGGAAGTATGAACATGTACATTACAAGATTGTAAGACATGTAATGTGTATTGAAGTACACATTACTAGAAAAAAAAACACGGTTCGCTCTGGTGATCGATATCTTTAACTTTGTTTCTTGACAGCGCCTATGCACTAAAAAGGCGATCAAACCATAGTTATATCTATAGTATCTATATATCTGTGTGTCTATCATCGAGATGGCCTAAATTGCCAGAAATGCCCTCTAAACCAAAATTCTGTATACGCACTGGGTTTTTCTTTGTTAGCCATCGCTTATCGTACCGCGAAGTTGGTCGGTACCTTTCAACGTGATAAATTACAATGGTGTTTTAATTGTACCTTTCTGAAAAAAAAACTAACCTTACCTAAAGAGGTTGTATCAGTAACTTTTTTCTACTAACTTACTCTAGCTATTTATGCTGGGGTGTTCAGTAGTCACAAGAAAATCAAGAAAATCACCGCTCTTTTCGTGTTGATAAAGGTTTGAAGATCACCGCTCTTTTCGTGTTGATAAAGGGATGTGAGTCGTCACATCAGCAATCATCAGCTCTTTTCTTGTTGATGAAGATGTCTGATTGATTCGTTTCGTATCCTCTTGCTCCAACTCGTCACAAACTTACAGTGTTTATTTGAAAACTTTAATGCACATACTTAAATATGTTACAAAAGGTGGGCTTAATGCCATAGGCATTATCTACCTGCCAACCAGTAACAGTGTTTGGGCTTACTGGAATGGTCTCGATGAATAGGTTTTAGAAAAATGATGGGAATGGTCTCAATTAGGTTTAGATAGATGGTTATTATGATTAGGAGCTGATAATGGAGTATGTAAGAGAAATGAGGCTTTTATGGCGGGGGTTTTAAATTTATAGGTACATGCTATCGAAATTTTAATGGTAAAAATAAAATAAATGTTTTTGAATCCAAGCAATTTTATTACATGGCTAACGTGATCCAAACTGGTTTCAATCGTTTTATTGAGGAATTCATCGAAGAGGGCTCAGCAACATCCACCTGTAATAAAATTCAAGATTCATTTCCAGTCATAAAAGTTTTGATGATTGCCTATGGCCATTTTGTAAGGCGAATTCAGAATTTAATAATGGTATGTATGTTTATGAAAGCTAGATAAAGATTTTCTGAAGTATTAATCTTCAAGACTCAAGCTTCAGAGTGCCTTTAGACAGTAAATGATGATGATCAAATCTTCAATACTTCAACATCGGTCTTTACTCTTGGACTCCTGAATATGATGGGCGACACCATCATCTTCACTGACACATAACTTTTTCAACTTGATTATCATTCAACAATAACGAATCAATTACTTCAAAAATTTCAAAGCTTCATAACTTTATAGACTTTTGTTTTCGGCTCTTTCATCACAGACGGGCGTTGCAAGCCTTCAAATAATTCACGGACTCCATAATGCCTACATACGCACATTTGGCACGTTTCTACGTGAATATGTCGAGGATGTTGATTATAAATATCGTAAATTCACCTTCGCTTGAAGAGCAGTCGGCTGTGCATTTGTCTTCACAAGCGCCACATTCATCCTTGCAGGTTTCGGCATCGTTGCACGAATCTAATGAACAAAAAAGTCGCAAATAAAGGACACTGGCCCGAATTTGGCCCAATAAAAATATTAGCAATTCATTTGCGTATAAGTATATTTTAATTACATTAAATAATATAATATTTAATTACATTAAATATTACATTAAATATAATTTGGGTGTACGGTGTGCCAACCTCCATCTTCGGAACCCAAGCTAACCTCACCTGCACGTGGTGCACCTTGCTAAACAACGAACGGGGCTCTGGCGGCCGGCTGATTGCGGCATAGCACAGCCTTCATCGGCACAGCTAAATCCCCTGGCCACCGACGGGCAGCAGCGTCGGTGGTGCGAGAAGCTGTGCCCTGCGATCCCCAACCCGCATGCCCAGCGTGGGGATTATGGGCATATCCCCCTTTATCAGGGGAGGCCTATGTCCAGCAGTGGACTGATATAGGCTGGTGTGGTGGTGGATATTTTAATTTGCGGTTAAAGGTTTAAGTTAACTACTACTAATATTATACAGGTGAAAGTTTGTTAAATGTTTATTCATATTCATAATTACTTATCCGGTTAACACCCACTGTTGGGTACTGGCCTGCTCTTTATCACGCCACTCTTTCTGGTCCCTTGCAAGCCTCATCCGATTCCCATTTCTCAGCTACGTCCACGATGTCGTTCGACCATCGAACGGTTGGATTCTTGGCCGTCGTGTAACTCTGGGTCACCACTCAGTGACTGCCCTTATCTATTTTCCATCGCCCCTTCTAGCTTATTAATTTTAACCATGCATAATGTCCTACAATGTCCTATAAGACAGCGGTACTTAGATATAGCTTAGGTGTAATATGGCTTATCAGTAGCACGGACCACAAAGGTTGGTTCATTGCCCTGTCAGGGCGCTGCAGGTAGGTAAATAATCTCAGGTAGATTTGGTGTTTCTTACTTTGAGAATTTGATTGAGCTGATATTTTGCACATCTGAGGCAAGTTGAAATATTGTATAGGCTACTTTTTAGTGTGGTATCTACCACGTGAGCGAAGCAGCGGATAGAAGGTAGCTAAATATATATTACAGTCATAAATTTAAGGACATACATAAGATTTTGTACTTATAATATCGACAGTAAAATAAAATAAGCTTAGCTTACCTTTACAGGGTTCACAAGGTGCAGGCATGTTGAATTAACTTAGTCAAGATTATCAGATGAACTAGATTTGAAAGTGTGGATTACACTGCGATACAGCTGTGAATTCATAGGTTTATATACATAAGTACTCTTAAGCATAGAAAAGCTTTTTTGCTGGCTTGACAACGTCCTACAAGAACAATAAATGCAAGGTAGTGTTTTTTACAGATGCAGGTCAGATTCCGTTTGGTGGTCAGTCGATGCCTACAATGACTTTTTTGTCGCCCAGGTAGATGCCACCCGAACTAGTCTAGGTCTTGAAAATTCAGGAACTGAAAAAAGGTCATTATTAAAAATCATCATCTGATCATCATCTTCATTAGTTTATATCAGTCCACGGCTGGACATGGGCTAACCCTAATGAATAATAATAATTAAATAATAAACAATATTGGACACCATCACACTGAATTATACAGCCCCAAACTAAGCGGAGCTTTTATTATGGGAACCATATAGGTAAATTATAATTTTATAATTTAACATACATAGAAAAGAATCCGACACGAGACAAATATTATTTGCAGATAAATCAATCAATCTCGCGGCGGAAACCGAATATATAGACATAATATACGTCTCACGGTGGGAATTGTACTCGCAACCTTCTGCATCTCAGGCGGAACTTTGCCCACTGCGCCACAGAGGTCGTTTATCTAACCTAAATCTGCCTAAATTAATTAACAAAGCGCCTCATCAACAGCCGCGCACTTTTTTAATAAGCATGATTAGTTTGGCTGCGCTCTTCGATCCGCTTCATTTCTCTGCCATTGTATTGTTTTTCTACAACTTTATCAATGCCAAGTGAATAAATGTTCAAGTTTATTGCAATGCCGTTTTGGACACAAACAACAACGCTGTCTTATTGATAACACGACGTCTGTTTCTGATTAAGACCAAGAGTTCGTAGAAATAAAGCCAGGCACTGTGTATAAAATGAAGGTTTTTGATAAATCAAGTAAGTTAACCGTAAACATACCTATTCGAAAACAATGAATCATTAATCATTCATCATAATTACAATATTTATGAATAAACTACTAAGTCAAAATTGCGAAAGTTTGTCTGCACAGTAATCTTAGTCATAATCTTTATTGTTTCATGTAATACATTTTGATCTTAAAATTATGAGGCCTGCCTGATTTGAGTATAGTTTTCTTTTATAGCAAAACCACCAAGTATGAAGGGATTTTTGGAAATTCGACCCCTAAGGGGGGTACACGGAGTGGCAAAGTTTGTATGGGGTATGAAAAGAATCTTCACCTATTGACTTTGATTTTGCACAGACTCCTAAATAAAACAAAATAAACACAAATTTCTGCATTTTGGCAAATCAACCCTTACGGGGGTGGCAAAATTCATAAATTCTTTACTTATTGTCTTGAAAATTTTCGCACAGACTAGAAGACTCTGATGTAGTATGAAAATAATTAAATAAGAGTTTTTTCACGCCTAAAGCGTTGAAACAGTTTTAATGAATTTTGGCCATAGATAGATGGGACCTTTGAGAAAGACATTTGATATTTTTTGTAGTGAAAATATAATTCAAAGAGGGTGGGATAGGGGATAAAAGTTTGCATAGGGAACCAATCATTTCTCAAGTTAGGTATATAAAAACTCATTATATATTTTTACGAAATCAAAATCAAAATTACTACGTTTATTCATTAGGAACACAAAGTATAGGTACCTACACTTTGAATCGTAGTTTTTTTTATTTACACCAATTTCTAACGTGACCAATCAGAGAAGAATTGGAAAGCAAATATGAAAAAGAGACAATACGACTTCATAAAAATTAAACTTAATTGCAGACTCAAATCCCGAAAAACCTTGGAACTCAGACTGCATACAGGGTTGTGACTGTCACATCATTCACATTGATAGTAAGTACCTAAAGAGTAAGTAGTTCTCTCAGTTAATACCTCATATTATTAAGATAATAAACATCATCTAGGTACCTCATCATGATATTTACCATGAGTTGATAACAGATGGAGTAGGAAAATTACAGAGTGGTGGCCTAGGGATGGCTTTCGGAGTGTGGTGGATGGCACAAGTTGAGGGAGGCCTATACCCAGCAGTGGGTGAAATTGGGCTGTGGATGATGATGATGATGTTTTACCATGATTTGTGAGTTCTGTTGTTTTCCGATATTTCGACGCAGTTGCATGCACGCGCACAGACTTCAGTTCATCCCGTGATCAAGGCGCATGCAACTGCGTCGAAATATCGGGAAACAACAGAACTCACAAATAATGGTAAATACCCCGTTGATATTCAAAATTATATTCACAACCATGATAGTTTCAGAAGTTACGTAGCTCACTAGCTACAAATGTCTATTTTGTACTTAGGTATTTACTGCTATCTTTACTTTTTAGTCATATATGTTACTAGCTTCCGCCCGCGGCTTTGTCCGCGTGGTACCTGAATAAAAAGTAACCCAAGTTGTAATTCAGGTCACAAACTATGAATATTTCAATTTTCATCCAAATCCGTTCAGTAGTTTTGGCGAGAAAGAGTAACAAACATTCATCAATAAATCCATACTCACAAACTTTCGCATTTTATAATAGTGTAGGAAGCGAATTCTAGAGTGGAGACTGCGGCTCGGCAAACGTAGTGTAGGACGCCCTATGGCCAGGTGGAGTGACGATTTGCGAAAGGTTGTTGGTAGAAGCTTGAGTTCAGGACAGGGCGCAATGGCGCTCATTAAGGGAGGTCTATGTCCAGCAGTAGACTGCTATTGGACGATGATGATGATGAATGTGACTTAAGGTGATTGAGGCGGTTGAATATAAATACATAGGAACCTAGTGGTTTCCAACGTATCGCCGACACACTTTGTGATCTACAAATAAATTCCAATAAAATATCTCTGAGATAAAGCTTATTATAAAATTTCTGATTTTACATGACAAAACAGCTTGAGATGAAACTGTCTCCAACTCCCTCAAAAAAAATGTAGGTAATAGTTAAACAATACAAAACGTAAAAAAGACGTTTAAATTATGTATAAGCAAAGCAGAGTTTCTTGCCAATTCTTCTCTGTTTGGCAGCGTTACGAATTGGTTAACAAAACTGACGATTCAAGGTAGTATTGAAAAAAAATGATTGAAAATTTAAAAATTTATCAAAAACTGCTGACAGCAGCAGCAGACGACTACTGTGCGTCAAATCAAAATTCAACTCAGGCAGCAGCAGACGACTACTGTGCGTCAAATCAAAATTCAACTCTGAGTTGAATTTTGATTTGACGCACGGTGAGTTGAATTTTGATTTGACGCACGGTAGTCGTCTGCTGTTGCTGTCAGCAGTCGGCTGGTTAAGGGTACTTTGAACCTCACTTCCACTAATGCTGTAAATCCGAAAGTTTGTTTGTGGTAACTAGTCCACGCCATCGTGTACCCTACTTTACTTACTGTATAAGTGTGTTAATTGTTCACATACTTATACACTGCCTTGTTGACAGGTTCCTGCTTAAATTAGCTCATGAAAAATGATGTCATCGACTGGAAACACATAATTGCAAGATCTTTACCTACCTACGAGGACCCAACATTTTAGTGAATCCAGAATGGATCCTTCCATCTCTACCACGCGATAATTAAAAATGTTTTATTGGAAGAAAAAGAAAAGAAAGAAAATATATTATTGACCCACATAAAAAAATTACAAAAATACAATGAATTTGAAATAATATTATGCAGGCAGACTGACCCTGGCTTAAAAGGCCCTGCCTTAAATTTATTGGTATTAAATTTAAGATTGAGTTGATAAAGTCCTAGATACCTTCTATAGATTTATAGACTGTGGTATGCTATTATATGGTTTAGTTGCATAGTTTATGTATAGTCCAGGAAAAATAGGGGTTTCACCTCGGAATGAGAGATAGTCGGCTATAAACTTGTCTAAACCTTTAGCTTCTACAGATATTCCAAGGTCAAAGGTCAAAAAATTGATTTATTACAAATATCATATGTTTTCTATGGGTTTTAAGCTATTTATATCTTAATAAATATTGCAGAACATTAAATTCAACAAAAAATAATTCAACTAAATTCTCTAAAACTTTTGTTAAAACTTTTTTATATTTATTTGCAATAAATAGATTTTTTGACCTTTGAACTTGAAATATCTGTAGTCGCCAACACCATACGATAAGTAGGTTTTCAGACAAGTTTTAGGGTGCTCAAATAAAGGTATATACAATTTTATAGGCGAGTATCTCTCATTCCGAGATTCTTGCCCTAATTTGACTAATTTTCTTGGACTAGTGGGTAAGTAGGTACCTAGGTAGTAAATATTAGGTATAAAATGAGTTTAACTACCTTACATCTTACTTAAACTTCAGGTTTTAGATATATGCATTGTTATTTTTTATTAATTAAAAATATGAGAAGAAAATCTTAACCTAACATCTTTTGTAGAACAGTCAAGCGAAGCGTTTGTTAATGGACTGACATTAGACAGTGGAGGTGCATTTAGTTTTATTTGGTTTTATTTCACTAAATTACCTTTTACCAACTTATATATTCTTCGACTTGCTACTATGTATATTGAATATATGTGAACTAAGTTTTTGACGAAATAAAACAAAAAAAACGGATTTTATTAATTTTTATTTTATTATAGAGACATTTTGTTTAAAAAATCGTAAATTCGAGATATAAAATTAGCTACTGTACCCTTTTTGAAAATATTTGAACTTTAACTCTTAACTCACGTTAAGACGTCTCGAAACTCATTGGCGTGCATGAGGCAGAGAAAGTTGACAATTTTGATTACTTGCAATCGTACAAGAAAAATATGTTATTCCTCGAAATGTGAAAAATATGCATTGATCCTACTTCCTATATCACCAAGCTAATTTGAAAGGTAAAAAAAAATAATTATGTAAGTACAATAATCATCTAGCTATGATGCTACTTCTTGGTCTTGTCGCCGGTGTCAGGTGTGGTCTTCTTGCATGAGCAGGAGCACGACGCATCGCACTTGCACGTCGAGCAACACTGGCTCGTGCTGCACTTGCAACCTGCAAGAGAGAGAATAACAACGTTTTACGTCTGTAGTGGTCGACAGCTCAGAGAATTAGCTGAAGTGGCAGTGGGCTGGCCATATCTGCCGAGGAACCGATAACCGTTGGGAGAAACGTACTGTAGGACACCCGCCGGCCAGGTGGGGTGACGATTCACGGAAGGCTGCTGGTAGAAGCTGAATGTGTCGAGCTCAGGACAGGGCACAATGGGGCTCATTATACGAGCCTATGTCCAGCAGTGGACTGCTATAGGCCGATGATGTTGATGATGATGACTTCTATAGTGTGTTTTGACGTGAATACGTTGTTAAAGTTGCTACCATAGCGGGAGGCGAGTCAAAAAACTAATGTTATAAAAATTGGGGTACAGAGTTTGGTGTTGCAGCTTCTTACTAAGTTTAAATGGCCTTACTTATGAACATCTTTCAAAAGATAAACGATGCTTAAACTATTGCCATCTCTTACCCGTTGTACGAATATAATGACAAATAGTGACAGGACTATCTTTGAACATTGATTAATTTTAAGTAAATAAAAAAATAATAAATAATGCTGGACGTAATCACACAGCATCATGTAGCCCCAAACTAAGCAGAGCTTGTATTATGGGAACCACATGATTGATATACCACACATATATATATTTTTTTTGTAAATACATACTTATCATACAAAGAAAACACCCAGACCCGAGACAAATATCTACAGAACTTGCAAACATTTCTCCCGCAGCGTGAATCGAACCCGCAACCTTCTGCGTCTCAGGAGGACCTTCGCCCACTGCGCCACAGAGGCCGTCAGTAGCGTTCATAAGTAAGGGGGATAATCTCCATGCTAAATTAAATTTCATTAGATAGCTAAAGTATCAAAGAATTCATTACGCCAAGTGAGGATTGTGACGCAACGCGTGCGGTAGAGGGAAATCGCCTCTAAGCTATGTCATAATTTTCAGCGTTTCAGAACCCACAGCTGGGCATAAGCCTCCTACGTCAACAGTTTTGCACTATTTGCATCCAGGTATTTTACGGCAAAGATGTTGTCCAACTTGTTGGTCTACAAAACCCTCTTTTGTATCCTCTTGGCCACGACTATTTCAAAGCCTTCTCCTACTGCATTTATAACTAGGTACCTACTTACCTATTAGTTATTTAACATATTATTTTACAAATTAAAAATAGGATGGAAATACGTGGAACTTTTTAAGTATTTGCAAAATATTGATACGTTTTTCCTGCGGTGGGAATTGAACCCGAATCACTTGTGTTTCACTCTTAGATAAAAAATCCAACCTCTTTGGGTTCGTTCATAATCGGTTGTAATTAAAAACTATGAAAATTTAATCTAGCCGATATCTAGTAGGTCCATTCAAATTTTTCTAAAATTAACGGAACAGCCCGAATATGGATAATATTTAAAGTTTGTATTAATAACTAGTGACCCTCCCCGGCTTCGCACGGTTGCAAGTTATACATAAAAACTTTCCTCTTGAATCACTCTATCTATTTAAAAAACCGCAACAAATATGTTGCGCAGTTTTAAAGATCTAGATATAGCATACATTGGGACAGGCAGCGGATTGCAGCTTTGTTTTATATTGTAGTGATTTAAAAAAAAATCGTAGGACCCTTAACAAACACTTGAATTCGTCAAAATGAACGACGAATGTATTATAACTAAGCATACTAAATGTATTAAACTTCATGTAAGTCTTATGATTTGAGGCATTCTAACAGACAAAAAATATTTTTACGGCTCTGAGCTATGAAAAATAAAATAATAATATAATCAAATTATGTAAGAACTACTGTTAGTTGGGAGCTAAAGTGATTACTAAGAACCTAAATGCATACGAAAATGTGCTAATTTTACTGTTGAGTAACGTGTTGACGTGCAATGTTTTACGTTTTTTAAAATAAAAAAGGTTTCACTCACTATCACCGCAACCTCCGCAAGGCATGATTCTATTTTTGAAAATTAAAAACAAAACTCAATTCACAAATCAAACGAAGAGAAAGGCGCGCGTTCACAACAAGAGCTGCAACTCGTATGCAATTTATAACAGCCAGTGTTTTGTTATCAATAATTTTAGCAGCACTGTTCTGAAAGCCGATGCTGGATTAATTATACATAATTTTCCTAAATATTATGGAAGTGAAGATAAATGTTTATCACTAACGATTGAGATATACGATAGCTGAATATGATACTGGCTGCATAGAAACAATTTGGAGAAGTATGTAAGAAGTAACAGGCACTTTGACATGCAAAAATAAGGTGTTTTTATTTTTATGTAGTAAGGGGTAATTTTTAACTTCATGTAGGTACAGTGCTTACATATCTAATAAGTAATTATTAGAGAACAAAACATAAATAGATTTTGGAATTGCTGCGATTAACAAAGAATAACAATTTGTCGGATGACAAAAAAAAAAAAACAAGTCATCAGTACGTTTGGCTGTTTAGGGTAGTTTTATTTTATCTACCGCCTGCCGCTTCTTGTTATAGCTACCTGGGGAACTTTGTTCTGGAAGAAATTTACCCTAAGTCCTTTCTGTACCATGGTAACGTGTGTGCTAAATTGCATGATAATCGGTTGAATAGTTATGGCGTGAAAGCGTACCTAACAACTATTATACATACATAGTCACTTTCGCATTTAATTATTAGGTTAGGATTCTGTGGCTTAACCCTTTCACGCACAAAATCGATACAGAAGGTATTCTAGTATTTTTAGTGAATTAGAAGGTTCATTTTGATGTAATTTAACAATATTTATTATAAAAATCATAAATTATTTGGTAGATTTTTTGGAAATCCTTGGGATACCGGTGTCCCAATATGCGCCAAAGGTCAAAATAATGTGTAATTCTTAGGTTTATAAAAGACATGCTATTTGAGAATACCAGGGTATTTTTGAATAAAAACAGTGCTATTATGTACAATAATAATATATTATAATTATACTATGCTAATTTAATCATATTTATTACAAGTGAAAATCCGCAAATAAGTTTCACCCTGTTGTGAGACACAGGTTTGTGTTCACAAACATCTGCCTTTGCACAATTGACTCATCATTTTTGGTTTCTTTTACCATGGTGTGAGCCGGTGAAGATCTCTTGATTTCTGTATCTATTCTTTTTAGGGTTACGTACCTCAAATGGAAAAAGAGAACCTTTACAGGATCACTGCGTTATTTGTCGGTCTGGATGCCAGTCTGTCAAGACTCTTTTCTCAGGAATCCGTGGATGTATCAAATTGAAATTAATATCAGATACTCAAGTCTGTAATCCCTTCGAGCTGTAAAACAATCAAAGTTCTAAGTCAACGCAAAAAAGATACAGCCGCTCATGACGCATGTTAGCAATTTATCACACTTGCAAGGGAATCCAACCTATAGGGTACTTCCCGTTGACCTAAAATAATGAAATTTGGCAAGAAGCAATGACTCATATAGCACAAGACGTAAAGGAACATTTTCGAAACATTAAATTTATAGTTAGATCACAAAAAAAATATTTCCTAACTACAAGTTTGTACAGAACCCCCGGTGCGCGATTTCAACTTGCACTTGGCTTGTTTTCCTTTTATTGACATGGCTGGTAGGATATTTTTTCCAAAATAGAAAGCAGGGGCAGGTTTTGGAACATTCGTAGTTTCTATACCCTGTACGATAAATGTCTGATCTTCATCGCCCAATACCAGCGCATCTTCATACCATTCTCATCACAGACGCTGGTATGGCCACAAAATATTGTTCAACTTCGTTGAGAGCATGAGATTATTCTCGTTGAGGTCAACGAAAATAATCTCGTTCCATTATGAGCCTAAAACAGTGAAAAAAGCTTAGTAACTGTTAGTAAACGTACATAAAATGCTATACAAAATATACTTGAACATTATAAAGTATTTGACCTATGAAGCATATTGGGACACATACTTCCCCTAAACATTATATGGTCTTTTAGTTACTTTATTCCTGCAAATTGTTGTAAAAAGCAATAAAACATAAATGTTTACTTACCATTGTATAAAACTTTGGCACTAAACAACCACAACAACAATTAAAACATAGTTTAATTTATTGTTCAAAATAATACATTGATGGACGCCAAAACATCAAATTTGAATTATAAACTTTTTGTATTTTTTTCGCACGCCGTACATTTTTTACCATAAATAATAAAGGATATGTTCAAAAATAAGTGCTTGGACTTCCAATTACAAAGAAGTTTGGCATATTGTAGTGAAAAAAGTTTTAATATAAGTCAGGGACAAGGGTGTCCCATTTACGTCAAAGGGTTAAGTAAACAAGTTTCAAAGTTGAAGTCAAAGTAGTAGTTTTTGACAGAAGTTTTCATTTATTAGCTGAAATGCTAAACGAATTGTCACATTAACCGTCTGATTTATGTCGGTGCACAAGCGTCTTCTATAATAGAGCTGTAGCTGTTCGTAGCCCATTGCAGACAGCAGCAGCAGGCGACATGTCGCTGCGACACTACTGGTTTATATGTACATGCCGCTGTATGTATGTACGCTTTATGCCGCTACGGGTCGAACATCTGTCGCCCGACCGCAGATCAATAGGTATTACTAATGGTAAGTGTATACCTACCTACCTGCGCAGTCGGGTTATGAGTGACTGCAAGCGACATGACGCCGCGACGTGTCGTCTTGTCACGTCGCCTGCTGCTATCGCTTGCTCTGCGAACTTACACAGGCTACCTTCAGCAAACGATTCGACCAATCGTAGTACAATCAGACTCAATTATAAGAACGACGTCACTTGCAGCCAACTTCGGATAAGAGGTGACGACTGAAAAATTCTAATTAGCCCGTCATTCGCATTATCAAAAAATATTGGACACGTATTTTTTCTTTTGTCAATTAAACCAAAAATGACAAAGTTAAAGTGCGTTGAATTTCCGCGTGACGTCACAGCTTAGTACACTTTTTACCTAGCCGTGACGTCACGAGCCCAAACTCCCTAACTTTGATACTCTTTATTTCCGTCAATTTTTATTTATTTGATAAATAAAAAAATACTTGTCCAATATTTTTTGTTGATCTATCTGACGGAGTAATTAGATTTTTTTTTCACCCATTCGTCATCCCTATTGTATCTTCGTATAAATGAGTACCCACACTACAAAATGTTATTGTTTCTACACTAAAATCACTTCTACATAGACTATTAACTTACTTAACCCAGTTTCCAAGCTAAATTAATTCATGCATGAATTTAGGTGCCTACTCCAAAATTTATTGTAGTTAGTCAGACAGTTACCGAACGCACGCGCAGCTAATCAACGATGCAATCGCATGCTTGATTGTCCTAAGTAGACGCCACCTATCAGACTAGTCTATATCGACTTGTTCGACTTCCATTGCGCATTAAAAGTTTTTATTCGAGTACCTGTAAAGGTCTACAGTCAGACTTTAACACTGTTGGCGCTTCTGGCAAACCCCTTGATACCTAAATTAACTATCTTAAAAATAAACTATTAGAAGAAATTGAAAGTACTTCTGAAAATTCTGAAAATGGCTAGATCTGGCCAAATTTATAAACAATATTTTCACAAAAAAATATATAATTTGGTGTTTAATTTGATAGATAGATGAAGAATATGAAGTCTAAGAGAAAAATACTTTATAATTCCTAATATAATTTCCATCTTATTGGTAGCTACCTACTTGCAAAGACGATATCGATTGTATCTAATGAATTATGATTATGGTTACATTACATCACCTATAATAATATCCCACTAAATCATAATAAGTATATCATTAATTAAAGCCAGCAATGTACATTGAAGAAGTTAATAATATCGAAAAGTATTCTAGAAAGATCTATTAGGGCCGTGTGCCTTTGTTTTGCCTGTATACACAAACGAGCACTTGTTGCAGCTTGCTACAAATATCTCGACTTGTTTATTTGTATGTAGTTATATTGCCAGTTTCTACCAGTTTGGATAGATCTAGCAACTTCTTTGGTGATCTTTAATTGTTAACACTAACGTTTCTGCTTGTTTTCTAGATAAAAAATACCTTCGTCATTCCCCAAAGCAATCAAAATTGGTTCAGCGATTTAGAAGAGTACACGAAAAAAATCAACGTAACTGTCTTATTATTGACATCATATCTAAACTATATACAAGGTAGTGTAGGGATAGTTAATATATAAATTTATATAAATAGGATTGAGTCTATTCAACGTAGGTTCCTTAAATATTTGCAATACAAATGTAAGTGCTATGATATCGACTACAATTCAAGATGTAAGAGGCATCACATGCTGCCCTTACAGGAGAGGCGCCAGATAGCAGATATCGTCTACCTCAGTAAAATTGCTCAGAGTAGAATTGACACACCTCAACTGTTAGAAAATATAAAGTTAAAAATTCCAATAAGATCTGTTCGACATCCAACTCACTTGGTAGTTCCATTTAGTTCCACTAAATATCGACAAAACTCTTTCTTTAGTCGAGCAGTAATTGCGTTCAATAATCTGGTTGACATTTCCGATCTCGATCTTTTCGTGACTAAATCGCCTAGAATTAAAAGGATCCTATCAAGTCGCTGGTTTGGCATGCATCCATGAACTTTTGTAGTTATTGTTTTTTTTTTGTGATTCTGTTTATTTCGTTTCTTCTCTAAGTACTAGCTATGTTCTTTTGATCTTAAGTCTTTGAAATACAAGTATTATTGTTTTGTACAAGTAAGCTTCTAATAGTTTCTATATGCGGAAACGTATAAATAGTCAATAGTTGCATTTATAGAATATTGTTTAGAGTTTAAGTACTGTTTGTTTTCCAAATAAATGAAAATAAATAAATAACGATATTAGTTGGTACAATTTTTTTTATTACGATTTTCAGTCGCTATTCATCTGCTGCTAGTTCTTAATCGTCATCATCATCATCATCATCATCATCAGCCTATAGCAGTCCACTGCTGGACATAGGCCTCCCCTAATGAGCGCCATTGCGCCCTGTCCTGAGCTCGACGCATCCAGCTTCTACCAGCAGCCTTTCGCAGATCGTCACCCCACCTGGCCGGAGGGCGCCCTACACTACGTTTGCCGAGCTGCGGTCTCCACTCAAGAACTCGTTTACCCCAACGGTTATCGGTTCTTCGGCAGATATGCCCAGCCCACTGCCACTTCAGCTTGCTAATTCTCTGAGCTATGTCGACAACTTTAGTTCTATGTCGGATAAACTCATTGCGGATTTTATCCTTCAGAGAAACCCCGAGCATACCCCGAGCCTTAATCGTCAAATAATACGTAATGTGTCAAAATAAGTTTGTCTATTCAAACAAATTTTGAAGCTTATGTTAGAAATTGGTGGCAAAACTTCAGTAGGTACCTTACTAATATATATTTTTTTAATTATAACTTATTTCGACGATGTCTACGCAATCAAATAAGAAGGTACAATCGGGTCAGTAAGTAAATTGACAGGTAAATGTAATAAAACAAAATATAAATAAAAGACAGCCTCGCCGCTCCTTTTAATTCTTGTGGCTATTTGGATCACCTTAGTTGGCCACACTTGTAAATGCCTTGGAGATCATTGATAGGTTGTCGCCCCCACTCCAAAGCTGTTCTTCTTCTATGGTGTTGTTATTCTGCGCTTTTTGTTACTGACACTGTGCTAACACTCAATACTAACCAACTATGTTCTGAGACGCAGAATGTTGCGGGTTCGATTCCCGCAGAGACAAATTTGGTATAATTTGTTAATTATTTGTCTCGGGTCTGGGTGTATATGTGGTTCCCATAATACAGGCTTTGCTTATGCATTATTTATTTGTTTAAATATAAAAAATTGGCAGTCGCAGCTGCTCTCTTATGTTTGTATACTTATTCGTTTTGTTTTTTCCACAAAAGCTTGGTAATATAGGTACCTACTTATTTACACTCTAATGAAAACTTAGGGACTTATAAATAAGAAAATAAAATAAATAAGAGTAAAATATGTTAATAAATTTAATGGTTCAAAGCATACATCTACCCGAATACAACGCTACTCAAATATTTCAGCATTCAAGTGGTGATCAAACTGACGTTTCAAATTCTGAAGGATAGCAAAATAGCGACATCTCATTAATATAATATAAATATAAGTGATATATATTATTATATTTAATATAATTAATATATCTAAATAAAATTAATGTAAATAATTATATTTTTTTATACTTAAATTAATATAGATATAATTAATCAATCTTTTGTTTTTTTGTAATAAACTACTACTCACCGAAATGACGAAAAATTGGTGTTACTTAACTATTTAATTATTTTAAGCTTAATGTGATTTCATCAGAATTTTAATAAAAGATATCATTCATTAATTCATTCAAATGTGGCGTTTCAGCATGCAGGCGTTAGATATGTAGGTACCTGATAGACCCCAATTCCCAGGACTAGAGTTTACATTAATATCACATTAGATATCAACAACAAACAACACCAGCCTATATCAGTCAACTATTGGACATAAGCCTCCCCTATTGATAATGGGAATATGCCCATATTCCCCACGCTGGGCATACGGGTAGGAGATTACAGAGGGCTTACCACAGGTTTTGATAGTTTTCGAAAACTTTATAAGTTTCGGTATCTTTCCATACATTTTCGTACAGCGCCTCTAGGGAAACGTGCATGAACTAAAATCGGCACCACGAGTTCTATCGACTCGTAGTTTTCGACCTCGAAAAAAGTTTTCGATCAGTTTTGTGCTAATTTGGCAGTACGAGTTCGTATTTTGACAGGTCTGTGGAAGTAAACTATGTAGTATATCGTAAACTTTCAGTCGATAGATAAATCTTTGTGAGAGACGTTATCTTGAAAACTATTTGTTGGAAAGTTGTTGGATTTTCTGCGTTTAGAGATTTTCGAGAAAAGAGCGCGTTTTGTTGACAAACAACTAAACACTATTTGCAAAACGTCAAAACGTGTCGTTTACACGGTTTGTTTCGTTTCTTTTCTTTTGCCTGTGTGCAAGAGAGATAGAAGTATGCAGCATGAAGTTCGTTCAATCGAGCTAGTCGATCAAAGATATGGTGTATACTATGCTATAAACATAGAACTCATGGTACCAATAACCGGAAAACCATAAGGTATATCGAGCTCACCGAAACCATCACACGGATGGTATGCAAAAAACTCATGGTAGGCCCTCAGCACTCGCCAATTCTACTGCCCGACGGCGGTCAAAGAATTTTTTTCTCATTATTATTATGGGCCAGCTCTTGACCTCGAGGCTAGCTTAGACAAGGATGAGGTCGACGATGGGGCGAGCTTTCCCAGAAGATGCCTATTAACTCTCTTTTTGAAGCCATTATTTTCGTAGGTCAATAAAAACAGACGCTGGCAGCTGATTCCATAATTTAGCAGTGTGCATTATAATTGATGTTTAGAAGCGCTTAGTTCTGGTAAATGGAATATCAACTGAATTTAGCTTTGTTAGGCTGAGCTATGGCACGATCAGCTGGCCGCCAGTGCCTCGTTTGTTTGTAAGCAGGGTGCAACACGGGCAGGTGAGGTTGGCTTGAGTTCCGAAGGTGGCACCCCTACCTTATTCGACATATTTCGCGAAAACTAGGAAAACTGAACAGTTCCCGCGACATAATATGTCTGATGTGACAACATTAATCTAAATGAAAGCGCCTTCAGATATTGTAGAGCTGTTCTAGAACAGTTTAAAAAGAAAATTGTCAGGCGCTCTTAATTTTAATTTTTGAAAATATTGTGCATAAATATTTTATGTAGGCACAGATAATAGGTCAGTATATATCCCTTAGTAAATCATTTCAACAAAACTCAATAGTCGAAAAGCTCCTAATAGTCCAGGAATATTAGGGGGTTTCACCTCAGAATGATGACGACAGATGTCACCTCAGATGACGACTTCTGTGGCGCAGTGGGCGAAGGTCCGCCTGTGACGCAGAAGGTTGCGGGTTCGATTCCCGCTGCGGGACAAATGTTTGCATGTACTGCAGATATTTGTCTCGGGTCTGGGTGTTTTCTATGTATGGTATGTATATATTTACAAAAAAAAAAATGTATCTATGTAGTATATCAATCATGTGGTTCCCATAATACAAGCTCTTGGCTCTGCTTAGTTTGGGGCTACATGATGCTGTGTTATTACGTCCCGGATAATGAGATATAATAAAAATAAATAAAATAAAATATAAAGCCTTTATTTCTATTGCTTTTGAACACTTCAACTTATTTTAAACTCTAATATAACTATAACCTAACTGAAATTGAGTCTTATTGGCTATACCTACTTATCTTATTAGTAAAGATGTAGTTTTAACTTAACCAACTTAACCTAAATAACAGATAACATAATCCTAGCGTAAAGCAATAGTCCCCAAGCTCTCCTAAATCCCGCCATACATCCTCATAAATCGATTTTTTGACCTTTGACCTTGGAATATCTGGCGCCAACACCCTACGATAGGTTTTGTGACAAGTTTTAGGGTGGTTTATACAAGTTTAAAGCCGACTATCTCTTATTCCGAGATTCTTGCCCTCATTTGACTAATATTCTTGGACTATGAGTCAATAGACTTTCTTTCCAATTAAAAAAAATATTCTAAGAAATAAAAACAGCCGACATCAAGAATCAATAGCAATTAAATGCACTAATCATAAAACAAACTAGGTAATTACCAAAATTAATAAATAAATATTATTAATAAATACTTTAGTACCCAGTAAGTAGTTCAGCTACTAATCTTTAGAACATCCGGTATGACAAGACAATCGTCATGAGTTCCGTATTGGATGAACAGGTAGGTGAAAAACCTCAAAATGAGTCATTTTACAGTTTTTCAGAGAACAATCAAGTAGCTATATGAATCAAGGTGATATCGGTCTACGAGGAAAATAACGAGCTATCTACAGATAAGACAATTACAAGCATACATAGGACATTACAAGTAGCGGTAGGAAACTCTAGCGCTGACCGTTATTGCGCTGAAGTAAAATTATGGAATTTAAAACAAACAGATTGTCAAGAAGTAGAATTGAAAAGGAAAAATTCTACAGCTAAGAAAAATATAAGCATACATAGGAGACAGTAGGATGACATATGATTTACTTATTGTTGGTACTTAGTCAATTATTTTCAATCAGCAACGAGACTATCCGACAGAGAACTTTAGTTGTCGACATAGCTCTGAGAAATTAGTAATTAGCTGTAGCCTACTGGCAGTGGCCTGCAGTCTAAAAACAGGCTGAAAAACTGGCTTGTTGAGCAATATTTTTATAATATTGACTAATTTATTTTAGTTAATTAATGGATATTATATTATACGATTTGTATCTCCGTAATTTTATGCCATTGTACACGAATTTAATTATTTTATGTATTATTTGTATACCTACTAAATACGATTATTATTATTTAAAACATGACTTGTAAAAATTATCTGTTATAAATAAAATCCTATGACTACTATGACTAGTGGGTTGGCCATATCTGCCGAAGAACCGACCACCGTTGGTGTTAACGAGTTCTTGAGGAGACCGAGACTTGGCTAACGTAATAAAAATAAAGCCTTCCGGCTGGATAGAGTGATGATCTGCGAAAGGCTGCTGCTGAAAGAAGCTGGATGCGTCGAACTCAGACTTAGAGTAGAGTTCTTTGTGATGAGCTCGACCAAAGCACTGCCTACTTCTGCGTCACTGTCATTTACACCTAAAAGAAAGAGATAGTATAACTTTTAGCAATGTCAAATTTAGTTAAGTTTAGAAAAGTGAACAAGAGAATCGACATCAATGAGAAGGTGAGCCATGATACCGCTTTCCAGATCTTAGTAATAATATGCGCGGCATTTCAAATGACGAAATGAGAAAAATTGGTATGCAAAAATAACCTGGAGGTAGGTAAAGTCAACAAAGATAAGTATGTAAGTATCAGTTCAGGTCAAAAGATTATCAATCACTCTTTCCCAAGAGTTAAAATATAAACAAAAACTTGAGTGAGTATGAAACTCAAAAACAACCAATCCTTAGCATACATAATCAACATAACGAGTAGAACGGTACATATACTTACGCAAGTGGGCCCTAAAGTAAGCAGGGCTACGATTAGGACAAAGAATTTGGCACACCTCGTTCCTATTTGCTATCTTATCATATCTCGTTGATAAAGCGTATCACCGAGCACACAAACGACACTTCAGTCCACCAGTACAATAGAAACGCACCTGTCGTTAAAAAAACAAGAAAGATATGAGATGAGGATAAAAAAGTGATCAATTTGAATATGGGTGTCAAAAGACTCGCTTTGTTTGTAGTTTTAGTTATAAGTGTATGTGCCCAGGATGCAACAGTTGAGGACAAACTTATCAGTGAAAATGTGATCGAAATAGAGCCTCAGGCGAAAGTGATAGATGTGAAAGAAGCAGAAGCTGTGGAGAATGGATCTCCAGATGAAGTATCGGATAGTGGATCTCCAGTTGAAGTATTACCAGGTGCTGGTGAATTGGAAGTGAAAAGTGGGAAGTATCAGTTGAATGATGGACTGATTGGAGAAGAGCCAGTGAATCTGGAGGCAGTAGATTTCACCTCTAATAATAATCAGGAAAGTCAGAGGCAGTTGTTGCTACCACCTACTACCACCATGACAACAAACAACGAATATGGTGAGTTTAATCAAGTTAAATACCTATCCAAAGTGCTACTTTAAGGTAGGTAGTCAGTCAATAACAAACTGGTTTATCATAATCTAAGCCCGAAAAGAGAAATAGTCTTGACATGAAGGTAAAATGGACAGAAGACCCTATTACTAAGGTGAAGAAAACCAATAAATATACAATATAAAGTATTAATTAATATGAGAAAAATAATTGTGGTAAACAAAATCCAGGTTAAAACTTTAAACTACATTGACGTGGTAAGTTGTGAAATTGATAGATACCGCTATCAATGGTGACGCGCTAGTATTGATTTGCCTTGCCTCGTAAAAGAGGCAATTCAGCAGGCTTAAATATGTTTCAAGTTAATATTTCAATAGTATTGCCACATCAGCAACATCATCAGCCGAAAGCAGGCCACTGCGGGCCAGACATAGGCCGCCCCTAATGAGCACCATTGCGTCCTGTCCTCAGCTCGACGCTTCAAAGTAAATATAATTTCATAAAGGGCCTTGCAAAATCTTTTTTTCTTTTTGTGTGAATATCCATCTCTTTCACAATATAATGTAACACAAAATTCTCATTACCACTGCTTGCGTTTGCTACTTGCTGTGTTGGTATGGTATCTCAAGTTCTCTGTTCTTTGTTTCTATACTCTTTATCTCAGAGCCCTGATGATCTAAGCTGAAGCAATTATTAGCGAAATTTTTTTTGGAGATTATTCAAAGATTCATATTTTATTCTATTTAACAATCAAAACGCCCATTACCTTTATCTCTGCAACGTGGTCATGTCTCATAATGTCTACTTCTATGACGCTTAATTTAGTTATGTTATGTGTCACAGCTATGAGTCATTGTAAATCATTATGTACATAAACTAAGAGTTACGTTCATTCATTATGTTTATCTTTGTTATTTACTTCCCACATTTCACTTTTACCTATAATAATATTTTGTTCAGCAACATATTTTATGAAAACTATATCGTTTTAAAGTACTTTATTGAATTATCCAGAAACTACTATACAATGGTTCAGATTTAACTTAGTTATTGTTACATTATTTCATTATTTCACCTCAATATTAATTGCACATACTTATCACATGATATCAAGTAGTTAGTCCGATAAGGGCCACACCTTAGCTTGTTTAAACAGAGTAATTACAAAACACTTCTTTTCACAGAGCCAAAGAAATCAGTGTCATTTAACTTTTTGTATATTTTAACACAAATCTGAACGAGACATAATAGATTTTCTATTGTGTCTGTAATTGCAACAGATAAGAGGTTAAGTCTATAAGATGTAAAGTTTATGAGCCCACATGAAAATATCTACCTGTTAAATAAAAAATTAAGACAAAAAAAGTTTATAGACCTACTTTCATAAAGTAGTCTGACGCCTTTGATCTCGCGGTAAATGCCAACAAGTGGCGTGAAAGTGAAGGAAAGCAAGGGTTGTCACAAGCAAACAATATTTGATAATCACAGCACACTAATATTATAAATGCAAAAGTTTGTGAGTATGGATATATATATGGATGAATGTTTGTTGCTCTCACGCAAAAACTACTGAACGGATTTTTATGAAACTTGGAATATACATAGTTTATGACCTGGATTAATACATAGGCTACTTTTTATCGTTCATCCTGCATATGGATGAATTCCAAACATAAATCCATAGGTACTCACAAACTTTCGCATTTATAATATAAGTAGGAGAGCATTTATTTGTTTTGGGATCAACATCATCAATATTATTACCTAGATGATAAACACCTGAATAAAATGAATAATAATAAATATAGATATATAATATTATTTACCTTTCTTCCGCTTGTGGAAATTGATGAAATCGTAGATATTTCTTTATTACTTAATATTATAAAGAGGAAGAATTTTTATTTTTGTGTGTGTGTATGTTTATAATGAATAAACTCAAAAACTACTGTGCCGATTTCAAAAATTCTTTCACTATTGGAAAGCTACATTCACCCTGAGTAGCATAGGCTATATTTATTGCAACGAAAGATTAGGGATCCGTGCGAACAATAAATATAGCCCGTGCGAAGCCGGGACGGGCCGCTAGTAATTAATAAATAAATAATAATAAACAATGCTGGACGTTATCACACAGCATCATGTAGCCCCAAACTGAACAGAGCTTGTATTATGGGAACTACATGATTGATATACTACAATAGGTACAGTTTTTTTTTATTTAGATGGAGTATGCTTTAGCACTTATACCATCCTCTGAACCTAGTCGGCCTTACCCACAACACAGCCGAAAGACATGGTCAATACGTGTGGAGTTGACTAAGCTGCGGCTTTCCTCACGATCACACTAAAAGTGAAGGTGAAGGAAAACACCGCCTATTAATAATAATAGTCATTTATTCCATTAAATTAAGAAATTAGAGTTACCCTTCACTAGAATAGGTTACAGTAAAAAAATAATTTAAATCTCACATAAACACAAAACTACGTATAAAGTTAAAATTTATTTGAAAACAAAAAAAATATACAAATAGGTTCAGATTAGGAAGTGAGAAGGTGACCAACAACAATTATTATTTAAAAGTTCGTCCAGTGTTTTCTCTAAATAATAAATTTTCTAAATAAAATACCCCAATTTATTTCTGAGAGTGCCCTCTTTCATGTATGACTGATTTAATGTCTAGAGGCAGTTTAATTAGAAAAATGGACCGCTTGATGCCGACTGCAATGTTTCATAATGTTAAATGAAGGCCATATTGTATTCTTAAAATGTATTCAAATTAATCTAGAACTACGTAATGTGTGCAAAATTTTGGCGTGAAGGATGGACGAACCTTTCTTAAGTTTATATTACCCAAACTTTCGCCTTTTTACTAGGGTAGGATGAAAAGGAAAAAGACATGACTACGCTAACCTACTTCCTTGGTACAAAAAAGGGCATTGAGCGTCAAGTATGAGCATTAGCATTAGATAAATTCTTATAGAAATTAATGCACAAGATAAAATACAAGTACACAGGCGAACTTAGATGCTAAGTAGCATTTTCTTTCACAGAACCTTTGTGTAGAGTGGAGATAAATTGGTAGTGCTACAAATTTTATAAATGAAATGGTAGAAAAATAAATTATAACTCTAAAAAATAAATAAATGAGATAGAGAAAAAATACATAAAACAATAATCAAGTATAGGTATATACTAAAAATAAAAATAAAAATAAACATATTATATACAAAGACTAAAATATCGTAAACATACATAGGTATATTACTTAAAGTACCTACGTAATACCTAAAAGCAAAATTTTTTCATTTACTATTTTGTAGAGATATGAAATGATTATAAAGTTTGGATTTGAAAATTCTTAAGGAGATAGAGCCACGAATAACCGCTGGTAGAGAATTCCACAGATGGATAGCAGACACAGTAAAGCATTGGCATGAGCAACAACTGCCGCAATCAGCTGGCAGCCAGAGCTCCGTATGGTGCACCACGTACAGGTGTGGTAGGCTTGGATTCGGAAGATGGATGTTCGAACGCCTTACACCACACAAAGTATGAACTTTCATGGAATTTTGTTACTGAGTTTCTGACGTACATGAGGGAACGTTGTTTAGAGTCATTGTGTGCAAAAAAATGGCAGCGAGTTTTGCGCGAAAAAAAAACTAGAACATTGATTTATGCAATGTCCATACATGTAATGTGAGAGGAAGAAAAAAACTACCAATAGCGGTTCTGATACAAATTCTCACGCAATGCTCTTCTATTGGGTAATAGGTTTACGTTTCTATGGTTCACATAATTATCTACATTACTTACTAATAGGTTTTCATTACATGACTTACTAAGGTAAAACTTGTACTGTTCTAAATGTTGAGCAGTGCCTATGATTTCATCGTTGTGTTTACCGAAGGATATACGTTTTTGGGTCATTCAGAGATGTAATCTTTGAAATACGATTATTATCTTGGATTTACATATGTAACTAAAGAAGTATTAGACTGTAAACCAATGTATTAATAAATGAATGTCAGATTTATGTTATAAATAAATCTATGTCTGTGTAACAAAATATTTGACAACCTATATTTAATAGTTATAGGCAAATACTTTTGTCCAGATGAGCAAAGCCGCAGGTGGAAGCTAGTAGTAATAAATAGATAGAAAGATTTTTATTTTGTGTATGTCGCGGCCAACTAACTAAAAACTAACTTAACTAAATCAGCCGTTAAGTTACCATTAACGTTAAGCCTAGCTTGTTTATTAAACGGCGACGTTTATCTAGCGTCCTGAATTGTTTGTTATTAATTTATTTTTAGGTGTAGTTGAATTTAATTTTAATTTTTATTGAATTTGATTTTTGATTTAATGTCTTGATAAATTTTTATTTGATTTGATTCGACTATAATTTTGACTTGAATTTGATTATTTGATTTTCTTTTCGTGTATTTAAATTCTACGAAACTTTTTTAATTTGTATTATTCTTGACTTATTTACCTACTTCGGCCCGCTTCCACTCCAAATATTGCCATACCGAACACGGGTCCATTATGTGTAAACCTAACCTACAATAATTATAAGATCTGACAATGTAACATAATGATTAAAATAAATTACTATTACTATTAATAATATGATATTCAGCCATTCAATGAAAAAGCAAAGGAAATGACTTGGATCGATAACGTTTAACATGTTAACTGCGGCCTCGGATAGAGGAGCTGGTCCGGTGAGCGCAGTTCAGTACTCAAAGCGTTAGCGTCTACCTTACCTTTATTATTTGTCCACAATTTCCGACAAACCGATGATCTTAATTCATTCACGTCAATAAGTTCTCGTTATAGTACAATCGGTGAAGCCCTCGATACGATAAGCTATCATATCGGATATGTTGGGTGATGTCATGGCACCTTGCATCGCCTCTTTGTTTCGTGTTTGTGTAGTTACACACTTGTTGGTATTTTCATTTCTTAGTAATAGGTTATTTGTCATGTTTTTCTAACGGCTGTTGACCATTGAATTAATACTAAGATAAACATCGATGCTTTTGATACTGATAGTATCACTACACTTTATGATACTTTTATACATTCCACTGTTGACGAAGAAAACTAATTGAAGAAAACCAGCCTCCAATTACCTGTCTCTTTTATTTTACAGATTTAGTTATTTTTTAAATTTATAGATAGAAAACCCCTGTAAATATGTCTAAACCTCATTCAGTCGTTCGCATATCAGTCAATATCAATGAATATCTATTTCAATTCTTCATTTAGTGACTTGGAATAATTTTCAATAAGAAGAATAATTTATTGATTACATTTCTTTCTACTCTATATCAGTTTTTTAAATTTATTTATTAAGTTGCTGACTACGTTTTCGAATTAGGCATAAGAATTATTATCGTGTGGAATCTGTTACTTGACTTGCCAATGTTATATGAATGGTTGGTGGAAATGGTTATACTTTAAATGAGATTACTGAGTAATTGTTTTCATCATTTCACCTAATATATATTTATTTCTTTTTACAGCTCATATCGACGGCCGAATCCTCCCATCCACCACCTACCAGAATAATGGTCAGCCCTACGTTATCACAAACCAGCGGCTGCAGCAGATCAGGGGCAACTTCATGTACTGGTTCTACGATCAAGGTGGTAGTGAGAATATTGGGGACTACCAGCGCGATATACACACATCCACGCCACAGATCCATAAGAACTTCAACTTTCAGCTGCCGTTCTTTGGGTTCAGATTCAATTACACACGAGTAAGTAACATTAGCGTCTAAAAGCGGATCATGTAATGTAATGTCATTTAAATATCAAACTGTTATATCCGATTAACATATTTCTCATTCAAATTTTATCTTTTCTCCACCAGCTCTCAATGAACGGCTATCTATACTTCAGTGACCCTCCGGACCACTACACCTACCCTCTATCCTTCCCCGTCAAAGACTGGCCTCAAATTAATGACCCTTCATTCATCGGGATTTTCTTCAGTAAATGCCGAATCGGAAACCAGCGGCCTGAAGACCCTGATCAGAGAAGGCCCGGTGTTTACTTCAGAATGGATAGGGATTTGCAGGTACTGTTCAACATTGTCAACATATATCATACAGGAATAACAAAATGTATAAAAATGTTACAGGTACTTTCTCAAAAAAAATATTTTCTTCACTTGAATGATGAAACAAAAAATTAACAACTAGAGAACTGAGTAGGTATCTATTGAAAAATATAGATAATACACAGAATTATTTGAAAACATGGATCATTATAAATTTCTATGCATTTTCTAGACTCGTACTGACCAACTAGGAGTAGAAATGCGAGAGAGAATCACATGGGATATCCGCGAGGGTGTCATTGGATCTGAAACCTTCTTCCCGAAGCATGCCATCACCGTCACTTGGAAAAACATGTCTTTTGCTGGTGGTATTGATAACTCCCTGTTCATGGTAAGTGATGATTATACCGAAAATATACCCAGCCCCCCCACATCTTGAGTAATATCTTCAAAAGGCTCATCTTCTAAAATGTTAATTGCATCACATTTTTTATGAACTGTAGGAATTAAATAACTAAATTCCAATGATTTGTCTTTAATGTTATTTCTTGTATTCATACTCACTTACATAGTATGTATCAATTTATGAATTGAAATTACGTTATAATATAGCCTGAGCTGATTAAGACTCATTATTAATAACAGACTGATATTTCAGACAAATACCTTCCAAATGGTGCTAGCTACCGATGAAGTGTTTACGTACGCCATCTTTAATTATCTGGAGATCAACTGGAGCTCTCATACCGAAGCAGGTGGTGATACCACAACAGGAGAAGGAGGTGTACCGGCATATGTAAGAATAAGCTTCTAACCGCAGCTTTTTTTACTAAAATTCATTAAAATTGCAGATTTCTTTCTATCGCCACCATACGAAAATTCTTTTACATGTTTCAACTTCATCGTGATCTTTGTATCACGAAAATCAAACTTGAGCATGACTTCTTTGAGACGCTAAGAATATAGGAACTGACTTATAAATCTGATGTATATTGAAATTACATTGTAGCGTATGAAACTAAATCTTAGACTGCTGACTGCTAACTGAATTTTGCTCTCTAGATTGGTTTCAACGCCGGCAACGGTACCCAGTCGTACGAATACAAACCGTACTCTCAGGCGTCTGTGCTTCGTGACCTGACAGGCAGGGGCTGGGCTAATGGATTCCCTGGAAGACATATCTTCAGGATCGATGAGAAGATTCTTATGGGCACCTGTAACAAAGATATTGGTAAGGATTTTGATAAATTTAATTGAGAGAAGAAAAGAAACTAGACCTAACAAAACCTTTATCAAATAAAAAATAGGAAGCACTTTATGCAATGCAACTTTCCTTAAACTTTCCTTGCTGATGTCCGAATAATACTTGGATGATTGAATGCAACAAACAAATATATTGAAAGAAATACAAAGTTCTCAAAATAAGAACTTCCTTTACTATTCGCGTTGCGGCATCATTCATCATCATCAGTGATAATGCAGATGACCGCAGCCTGGTTTCACCTGCTAGGTATAGACCTCCCTCAACTTGTGCCATTTACTATGATCCTGCGCTAGCCTAACCCATGTACGGCCTCTACGGTATGATTACCCACAACATATTCTCGCTAACTGAATGGATCTACTAACCCTATTCATTTTCTACAGACGGCGCCAACCTACCTTTAATGTTCGCCCCAGAAAGTGGCAACATGTTGGGTGGTACCATCGTCAACATCACTGGACCTTGCTTCAACCCCAACGACAGGATCACCTGTCGCTTCGACACGGAGTCCGTGGTAGGGGCCGTGGTGGATGTCAACAGAGCAATCTGTGTTCAGCCTCGCTTCTGGCATAATGGATACGCAAGATTCGAGATTGCAATTAATAATGAACCTTATAAATGGAAGGGAAAGTTCTTTGTTGGTAAGTGCTTGAAACTAGATCATTATGAACTTTAACTGAATGTAAGTACGCGACGCAACGCTCTTCCTTTGAGTCCCGTCTAGCACTGGTAGGTATAAAAACAGTAAAGTAATAAGGATTGAGTTTTAAGTTTATCTTAGCAATTTTTGAGAAAATCCATTACTTAGAAGTTAGGAACAATTTTGTTAAATGTAGTTTGAAATTGCTAAAACAATTGTGTTTACTGAAAATATCTATCAAATAACAAATATTAAATTGAGATAAATATCTTTAATAACGGAAACGTGAATAAATTATTTCATATTGAAAAACGGAAATTTTCACGTACAGTCACTGAACGGAAATGTTCATCGATATTTATAGGAATATTTTATAGGAAGGTATTTTCAGTAAACGATATTTTATTAGCAATTTCAAACTACATTTAACTAAAACTGTTCCTAAGTAATGGATTTTCTCAAAAATTGCTAGGAATTACTTAATCCTTATCCAACCCTTACGACCTTACTATTTTTATAAAATGCAGATGGGCATTTGCAATGACTGCAATAACTCAAATTTTTATATACATTCCTTTCCAGAAACCCCTGCAACGGCCACTGAAAAAATATTTTTCCCCACCAATGCTGTCCATGAGCGGAATCCCCCAGAAATCCGTATAACCTGGGACCGTTTCAACTTAACCACCAATCTGAACGTCCAACTACAGATCAGTCTTTGGGGCTACAAAGAAGTCACGATCAGACCTCAAATGGAATACATAGACATGATAGAAGTAGGGGTGGCTAACACGGGGGAGTATGTGATCAACCCTCAGAACTTTAGGAATCGAGAGAACATCATGCATAATGACATGCAGTTCGGTTTTATCCAGATTAACTTGACCACGCCAGAGGTGTTCAAAGGAGTTTCGATTTCACCGTAAGTTGATTTATTTTATAGTACTTAGACCGTTTTATCTCTGAATTCGACTATGCTTTCAAAGTCGACGATATTATTATCTAGATATCTTATCTTGAGGATATTTCTGGCTAGTTCTGAAGAAACAAAAGTAACATACAAAATAAAGTATTATTCACTGTCGAACTTTAAATAACCCTACTTTCATAATGATTAACATCTACGGTATATTCACCATGTTTTGTGAGTTTTATTGTTTCCCGATATAATATTCCGTTGATATTAACAAGTATGTTCTCAACCATGATAGTTTCAAAAGTTAGAACAATACTTTCATGCTATATTTTTCACTTATCATGTGTTGCTTTGACTAGCTACAAATTCGGCTAATGTGAAAACTGGAAAAGACAAAACTCGCCGGCCAGAGTTCAATACCATTACTTTCCCCAGGATCCTATGGTCACGGCCAATTCCGCTCGGCTGGTACTTCGCGCCTCAATGGGAGCGTCTCCACGGCCAACGCTGGCCTCAAACAATGTGCAACAACTGGCTGCGTACCGACAGATTCCTCAAAAACTTCGCCTCTCAAGTCTGGGTTTGCCCTTGTACCTTGGAGCATGCGTTGTTGGACAAAGGAAGATTTATGCCTGATCTGGCTTGTGACAAGGATACGAACCCCACATGTAGATATCATTGGGGAGGCATACATTGTGTGAGGAGTTCTGCTCCTAGGTAAGAGTCAATTTCAGTGGTAACATTTTTTTGAGCATGACAAAGAATGATGCAGGAACTGCAGCAGCTCAACAATAGTTAGCACGTTAATATAACTCATTGAATCTGAATTATCTATATATATTTTACCTTATTCAGTCTTAAACGTATGGACAGAATTATTATTGTGCTCTAATCGTTAATCATATTTGGTATAATTTAAAATTACGCTTAATTTACTTAGAAATATCAATATCTTGTTTTAGTCCGGAAGGATCCGGCCAGCAGTGCTGCTATGATAAGAACGGTTACTTGATGATGTCTTACGACCAAATGTGGGGTTCACGGCCCTCGAGGTCTCACGACTTTGGATTCACACCTTATAACGAGGCGAACAAGGTAAGTTTTGCTTTGCTAAGAGGTATTAAACAAAATATATAGAGCTTTTAACTAGACCTTGCAAATTTAATTTTGTTATGACAACGGATCTCCACTTAATTCACTCTAAATGCTTATGACCATGATACCCTCTTTAAATTATTTTATAATTTCACCATTGTGATTGAGAATGATAAACGTTTTATTATTTGACAGGTGCCATCATTGTCCCATTGGTTCCACGATATGATTCCCTTCTACCAATGCTGCATGTGGCAAGAAGAACAGGCTGTTGGCTGTGAAACATTCAGGTAAATCATATTTGCTATCTAAATGCCTTTATCTACTTCATCCTCCTCCATTTGCCATATATTCATCATCATCATAAGCAAAAGCAGTAGCACCATTCTCTATTGTAACAAATAGATCTCCATAGATTGCCTTACATGGGACTTTAGCTGGTTCATTACCAGTACTGTCGATATTTTTTTGCTCTAGAACTATTTGAATACTGTTGACATATTCACAGATTTGAACGTCGTCCATCTCAGGATTGCGTGGCTTATCAGTCTCCAGGAGTCGCTGGTATATTCGGTGATCCTCACATCGTCACCTTCGATGATCTTCAGTACACTTTCAACGGCAAAGGTTAGTCTAACCTTCAGATTATGTCTCATATTTGGGGTGTAAATATAATGTATATTACATCTTTACACGTGATCATTTGACGCTTCAAAGACAGGGTGAGGTAGGGGGAGGTGTGGTGTCCGGGGAGGTATGTCGTTTAAAATACATGAGGAGCGATAAATATTTTATAAGCTCATCATCATCATCATCAGCCTATAGCAGTCCACTGCTGGACATAGGCCTCCCCGTTTATAAGCTCAAGATGATATATATATCCCATAGAAAAAGCCAGCTTTACATTTGTAAAAGTACGATTAAGTACAAAGTTAGTGAATTGAAAAGAAGTAGAAATAACGATAGATACAATGCTTATGAAATTATTTCCACTAATATTATTTTGACGAACGAGTTAAGAGTTCCTTACTAAAGTTGTGTTTATTCCAGGTGAATACGTATTAGTCCGAGTGGACCATCCTCAACTGAAACTCGACGTGCAAGGCAGATTTGAACAAGTACCCAAAAACGTATACGGGCCTGTCAACGCAACGCATCTCACGTCTGTCGTTGCTGCTTCCAACAATTCTGTTCCTATTGAGGTAATATTTAAAATGACAACGTGGGTTATGTCCTTTTTGACTACATGATACTCCTAAGGAAAATTCCTATTACCTCCATCTTTTTTTAAGTTGGTATCCGTAGCTTTGTTCACCTTCTCTAGGCAACCATTAGTTAGCGTTTTATGTACGTTTTCATTGCGTGAATATTTTCTTTTAACTAGGGGCATAAAATTATTATGTATCAAAGGCATTTGATTTGTAAATTCTGTTTCCAGGTTCGTCTCCGTCCCTCTCACTCACAATGGAGATACAGGCTAGACGTCTTCGCTGACAACAAGAGGGTCTACTTTGACAGAACCGCTCTTAGGGTTCAGTACTTCCCGGGTAAGTGCTGCATCTTCTTTCAGTTTACTTCAGTCTAACTTGTTTTAATTTTTTTTGGTTCAACCAAGGTTAGGTAGGTTTAGGGTGAACCATTACTTATGTTTTTAGGTTATTTCAATTATTTTTTTACATTAGGTACTTGAAGATGGACCAAGCACATGGCCCACCGGATGTTAAGTGGTAACCATTACCTATCACAAAGCATTTGTGTATTTATCTACACGTTCAAACTTACTGGACTTTTTAAATTATTTTTATTACTTCCATAATAATTTATGCATCAATTACTAATTAATTTTCTTTCTAACCTATTATTCTGTTCCACAGGTGTAACTGTCTACCAACCTATGTACATCCTCAACCAATCCGAAATCGTAATCATGTTTGCTTCCGGCGCTGGAGTCGAAGTTGTCGAGAATAAGGGCTTCATGTCAGCTAGGGTTTATCTCCCATGGAATCATATGGTAAGGTTCACCTCCTTCGTATCGTTTATCGGCTAGTCAACAACAATGATATCGGAGTTTTTAAGCCGCACGCTCTATTAGTTTACCCACCTCATGAATAACATTTGCCGGATTTAAAAAAAGACCCCAATCAAGGTTATTTTCAAAAACTACAACTTAAGCACCAATAAATCTACTCCTTATACAAATCGTAAAATAAACAGGCGATTGCAAAGATATGACAACTATTGCCTGTTACCATTTCAAAAGAAGTTTCTCAATGTAAAGTCACTGTATTTATTCGTGATCGATTCGTTTATTCGTAGAATTTGACACGGGGTCTATTCGGAAACTGGTCACTGGATGTGAATGATGACTTCACGAGGCCGGATGGGACACGAGCGGCGGTGGACTTGAACAACTTCCAAACGGCACATCGAGAATTCGCACAGTATTGTAAGTCACCAAATTATAGTAATAACTGACTCGTCGAAGCACCCACGTGTGTACCTACGTGTGTGTGTTTTCAACATTAAAATATCTTATTTAACATCTGAAAGGTCTGTCATATGCAATAGTAACATAAATACATACAAAAAAACATATAAACTTAGTGTCCTTTGATGCATTCAAATTCAATACAGCATTTTCAGACATTTACATAAGGAATTATCGTGATCCATGTTATGAGTAAGGTTTACCTAATGTAAATAAATTTAAGTGATTTTGAAAGGACTGTTCGAGAACGCATTTTGTTGCTCTACCAATCTTGATATAACACTCCACAATTATATATTTCAGGGCAACTGACAGATCGAGAGCAAAAGGACATAGGAGTTGCGTTATTCACTCGAGAATATGGTCGAACAGCTTCATACTACAACGACAACCAATTCCAACCGAACTTTATACGAGAACCAGTGGACTTCTTACCAACGAACCGATCGCATGATGTAGCCAGAGCTATAGAGCTATGTCAGGATTCATACCAATGTCGATATGACTACGGTATGACCTTGAATCGGGATATGGCAGAGTTTACGAAAAACTATCTGGCTTCTATTGTGAGTATCCTTTTAACTTGTGAAGCATTCGGGTTCTTGTTTTTATTATTCCAGGTAGTCCTAGATGCGTCAGAGCAGTTTTAACAAATCTGAATAATCTATACATTTTCTACCTAATCATTTCTTATAATAATTTGGATTTTCTTTTCGTCAAAGAGAAGGTTACATATTACTTAGTACCCTGCCAGATTGCCAAGGAAGGATTATTTTAGTATTTTTGGCGTAGGTACATAGCGTTAGATACGATCTTTATGAATGATAGTGAGTCACATAGAAAATGAATCACCGTTTTATGCAAGTAATTATTGTCTATTGCAGTTAACCAAACTACAATACATTTTCCTACGGTTACAATATTATGATAGACTAGCTTTCATCTACGGCTTCACTCGCATGGTCCACACCACGCCAGCCTATAACAGTCCACTGCTGGACATAGGCCTCCCCTAATAAAGGGGGATATGCCCATAATCCCCACGCTGGGCATGCGGGTTGGGGATCGCAGGGCACAGCTTCTCGCACCGCCGACGCTGCTGCCCGTCGGTGGCCAGGGGATTTAGCTGTACTGATGTAGGCTGTGCTATGCCGCAATCAGCCGGCCGCCAGAGCCCAGTTTGTTAGTAAGCAGGGTGCACCAATGCAGGTGAGGTTGGCTTGGGTTCCGACGATGTGGGTTGAACCCCGTACACCCCTCGCATGGTACCCGGATAAAAAGTGGCCTATGTGTTAATATAGGTCACTAACTATGTATATTCCAAGTTACATTAAAATCCGTTCAGTAGGTAGGTAGTTTTTGCGGGAAAGACAAAAACAAACATCCTTAAATCCACCCTCACAAACTTTCATATCTATAGGTAATGTTATGGAGTTGGAACATACTACCTTCAAGGTTTCATTTGAGGTGGATTTTTACCGCTTTTCAAACAATGAAGACCAAAACCAATTATGTTCTTGCATTTTATCTGAAAAAAACTAGCGACATAGTATGTATTTAAATAATTAACACGAGTGCCTTGTGTGAGCCCGTCAATCAAACATAGCCTTATACCCAAAAGCTAACAACTTTTTTGCCATAATGTATAATGCATTTTATTAACCTCTTTATATTCATTTTCCCATAATTATCTTATCGCGTGCCTCTTATGCATTTTCTTATTGTTCATATAATTGTATGTGGCCAAGGTTTTCTAAGGGTCATTCTTGAAGACATAGTAATACTCTTCAGTATCTATTTGACAATCACTTAGTGAATCCACTGTTAAATAACCGAAGTTAGGTGTAAGAAAAAGATTATGTATTACTTATAAAAATTATAATTTCGTAATTTTTAGCATCACGAATTTTAAATTGTAGGTAAGTACATAAACAAAAAAATTAGTAGTTGTCAAACAATTTTTTGACTAATTGTTGAAATTCGATTTTTAATTCAATATTTTATTAACCCTATTTTTAATTAATTTTGGTGTGTTTTAGATTGTATTCATTGTTATTGATTGTTATTGATTGTTACTGATTAAATAAATAAAATTCAGTGGCAAGTGTCTGTACAATCGTAAAAGGCAGAGTATAGAATCCAGAGTTTATTCAAAGATGCTATTTAAAACACAGTAAGACGAGTTACTTAGTAGAGAATCAGATGAGTGTAAGTGAATTAGGTATACTAATTTTTTATGCTAAGCAAGGGATTGGTCTACAGATATTTAAGAGTCGTAACCGTTTCATCTTATCCAAACAAGCCATCATTATCATTATTTTAAACTGCCTCTTTTTGCTTCAGACAAATATCAAAGAGCAGAACGCCAGGAGAGTCATCAGCTGCGGTATTCTGGAGACACCTCGCTTCGGAAGAAAGAGTAATTTCTTCTTCACGCCTGGCACTAGGGTAAGTATTAATTGGCAAGCTTAGAAGGCATTAGTGTAAAAAAATTGCTATTTGGACTTTGGACTGTTCTATATCTATCTTTGTATTTTTTTTCTAGTGTTATAAGCATCGATGGTCTCGTTTATTCTTCTATTGTTTTACTAGTTTATGTACATATCCTTTGTATACAAGTAGCTATTACTTATAAAGAAATATAAATTTTCCTTATATGAATCATGTCAGTGAACAATATTCGTATTCATTATGTTTCTTTACTAGGTCAATTTCGAATGTAACCAAGACTTCATTCTGATCGGTGACAAGCGGAGGGTCTGTGAGGATAGTGGCAGATGGAACCTCCCTGATTACGGATACACTGAGTGTCTACGTGAGTACCAATCTTAAACTAAAGTGACAATGTAAAAATATTAAGTACACGTGTTTTTTGTGCTTTTGAATCTTGAATAATACATTAATGTCTCAATAATAATCAAAAAAATGTAGCAACAATTTTAATTATTGCTGTCATTGTTATTTAGCGATAAAACCGAATGGTTGGGCCATTCGGAATGAAAGACGACTCGAAAACAACTCGAATGAGTGCTTTATAAAATTTATCAGAACGGCTGAGATCTGAATGGCTAACCATCTCATAATATGAACTACCTATTTTCCTTTGTATAAAATTTTGACTGAGCCCTTTGATATCCAGGTAACCAAGAATACTCGCAACGCACACTATTCTTGACTTGGGGCATCATATTGGCAGTTATTATACCCATCGCCCTTCTCATCTGCCTCCTATGGTACTGGTGCTGGCACAAACCCAAATCGGAAGGCAAAGAAGGCTTCAGTTTCTCAGACATACCGCGATCCAAATCCGCGTCACGACTTAATCTTAGATCACAATCAATGGGAAATATCACAGATACATTAAAATCATCGACATTGCGCAGTGATTCTGATATAAAACCTAAGTTAGACTCACCAACAGAGGAAACCCCTATGAATAGAGCACCAATGATAGGTAGAGCGGCTCCACCAGTTCCCCAAGATGGGGACAGCTCAGGAATAGGCTATCCCGATTCAAGCAAGAGTGAATCAGGAAAGTCTGATAAATCAAGTCTGAAAAAGAGACGCGCTTACGATAAAACTTACCGAACCAACGAACCCCTACCCAACGCTCCTGATGTAGATTTTCCTGAAAAACCATGGGATTTGTCTGAAGAAGATCTTCTGTCCATAACATCCCCCTCTGATTCAGGGTCCAATCGAGACTCAACCCTAACCCGTCCAGCTAAGGACATAGAATACGTTAGCAAGCCCCGTCAAACCGGTCGCCGTGCTTTAGCCAGCGATTCTGGTGTAGATTCTAAAGACGGTTCTGAAGACCCTTACGGGAACAGATACGAGTCCCAGTACAGTCCCATACCCTCCGCATATTCTCCAACTTATTCCGAAATTTATTCCCCACCTCTTAGCCCCACCTCTGATATCAGTCCTAGGAGCACTTACAACAACCCTGGTGTACCAGAAGGTCCAAGGAGTGCTCCTGCTGATGAAATAAAGACATTTACAATGCCTCCCGTTAGGGGCAAGTCTGTGGAGACTCTTATAGACCCGCCTATAGCAGAACTACCTACATTTAGCAGTAAGTCTACCATGGTTTAAAAACTATTGCAAGTCTTGAAGTTGACCAACCCCACCTTGATCAGATGACCAAATTTAGTTAGGATTGTACACTGCCCATTTGTATGACACTAGAATCTAGAAATAAGGTTCAAATAAAGACTTATTACTCGAGGTACGAACAAATTATAGAGGAATAATTTTTTTCCGTTTTAAGACATGAGTTTCAACGTTTTTTTCCTCTAGGTTTATTTAATAAGGTTCACAATAGGCTAGTTTTTGCACTGTCTGTAATTTTAATCAGTATTGTCGATTTTTCCCATTGTTAAATGTTTATTGTTATCGATGTAGAGTTTATCAATAAATTATTTATATCAAATTCCATTCACAAAGAGGAAATTTCTGTTCCATGGGTAAAATAACTTTCAATACGATTGGGTTTTAGTGTAAGAAAGCAAGCAATAATAATAAGATTTTGCTTCCACTTTCAGTGGATTTTTAATTTTTGCAACCACTTTTTTGTGGAATAGAAATTTTCTCTGCATGTGATGTGTTTTATTTTTTAACTATGAGGTTATTACTTGCTTTCTTATCTTGTGTATACAATGAATTGGGGTCACAACAGGTGAGTGTATCAGTTTTTTTATTTGTTGTAGAGATAAGGTTAACTTTATGTGGATAGTAGCTGATAATAACGATATTTTATGTTGATAAATTGTGATACTTTGAATCGATATAGGCATACGCTAGATTCTAAGTACTCTACTCCCGAAGCTATAAATAAAATGCTGGACATTATGACATCATCATGTAGCCCCAAACTAAGCAGACCTATTATGGGAATCACATGACTGATACTAGGTATAATATTTTTATATATATTTTTTGTAAATATATACATATACTAATAGAAAACACCCAGACCCAGGACAAATTTATGCAAAGTATACAACTATTTGTCTCACAGCGATTGTAAGATACCAATCAAAGCTATGATGCTACAGTAGGTACAGACGTAGATGTAAAGAGGCTTAGTTTTTATTCTGTTAGATAAGTATGTACCTACTTAATTTAAAAGACGTTCCAACCAACTAATCAACACAATATTTTGGCGTGGTTTAGTGAGTAGGTACCCAACTAAATGGTTATTTAGGTACCTACTCTCCTACTCAAACAGAAGAAAAACAGAGCATTTATATACTCTGTGCCGCTGTGTGGTACTGACACCAGAGGCAATATTCTGCACTGCATCAACTTGGGGCGCATTTAACTACACCGGATGCCACACGTTTAAACAGAAACCCAACAATGGGGATCCTGGCAGTACTTCCTAGACCAGCTCCATACAAAGAGCCTAGCCATAAAAGCTAATAGAAACAGTAGGTAACTGAGTTTTAGGTGTAAGAACGTATACTACTCACAGTGTATCGTTGTCATTCTGAATCTTTCTGCGAACCTAAGTTCCTATTTTTGGGTCGAATTGTACAAGAATTCACCTAGGATTCAACTTCAGGATCCGGTGTGACGATTGTTACAAAATACATCAAGTTTATCATCATCATCAACACCCTATAGCCGTCCAAGTCAACTGCTGGACTAGGCTTCCCCCAATGAGCGCCATTGCGCCCTGTCCTCAGCTCGATGCATCCAGCTTCTAGCATCTAGTTAATACTCTCAAATAAACTACCAGGTAAGCAGGAGTATTCATCTCGCACCCTCGGCGCGACATGGGGCATCATCAGCGCAATTATGGTGCCGATAGTGATCGTGCTCATCTGCATCGGATGGCGCATCCTGCTGCGGAAGAAGCAGGAGGAAAAGGATGAGAATGACTTCACCACCATCAAGTGAGTCTTCAAAAAACTAGTTTGTTTCTTCTTTTAAGCCGCGAAGTAATTAAAGAAGGAGTTTCTCGGTTTCGCTTTCGTTTCAAAATCCTAATCTTTTCTCGTAATTAATAAAATGCAAAAGTGAGTTTCACGCCATTACTACTCAACCGTTTATCCTGAAATTGGCCGTTTTTTACCCTTAAAAACTCACCCCCATCCCCTTCCCGACCTCAGATCGCCCGTAAATTTATTTTTCCTTTCATTTTTATAATATTCCCCTCCTTTTCTAATGGGTTTCATCCTACTATAATTTTTTTTGGTTTTAAAAATTATCGACCCTGGTCTAGACGCAAATTACTCAATCGAAAATGATGGCTCAACGATGGTATTATTATTGACTTTTTATTTGTTTGCGTTTTGAATCGGGGGTTTTTTATATATTTTATTCTTGTCATTGGCAAAATTCATCAAATTTATAAGCTAAGGTTTTGCGTTCGTCTTCGCACGCGTAAAAGTTACTTTTCTATCCCTCAGGAACCGTATTTTTTTTCTAGACCAAAGGTGGGTAGGTATCTTATAGGTCCCTTTTCTGTACCCTTGATATACATTGAAATGTATTTTGATATATTTTTTTTCATGGGATTAACTAAATTTGTTGGTGCAAAATTAAGTAGATTATTATTTTTTAATCTTGTACTTTTTGGCATTTTCTGAGTAGATTTACTATTGTAATATATATATTTTTTTCACCATCGGAAAGTAGAGATTTCAACGAACAGAAAACATACCAACTTTTTGAAAAAAACTGATATTTTGACGGGTGAATTTTCGATTGAAAATTAGGGTGCTTTTCGATATTAATTCAAAATAAGGTGAAAAAATAAATATTTCTGATCAAATAAATTACAGCGTATTTGGGACATAAAAAGGTAAGTTTTCACCAAATTTTGTGAAAAAAAAATTTTTAGTAAAAGATAAAAAAAAACCAAAAACTTAGTTTTTTGAATTTTTCACATACATTTTGAGGTTATGTGAATAAAGTGTATATACAAAAGTTTTTGATCTTTTTATTACCTACAACTTTGCCATTTCATTTTTTTCCATAGGACTTTTAGTTTTGCCGGAAATCGAGAAAAACCGTTTTTTACTCTTAAAAACTCACCCCTATCCCCCCTTCCCGACCTCAGATCGCCCGTAAATTATTTTTCTTTTCATTTTTATAATATTCTCTTCCTTTTCTAATGGGTTTCATTTTACTTATTTTTTTTTCACTTTTTATTATTTTTAAAGGATTCTCCCCTGGTCTAGTCGGGGTACCGCTTTATTTGATTGACTATTTATAAATTTACTAGCATTTCCGACCTAAGTCTGCGAGCGCTACGAGTTTGTAATCTCCTTATTTTATTTAGTTATTACTTTAAACCTAGCGGCACCCCGACGCGAATTACTCAATCGAATATGATGGCTCAACGATGGTATTATTTTTGACTTTTTATATGCTTGTGTTTTGAGTCAGGGGTTTTTTAAATATTTAATTTATCTTTGTTTTGCCACCATTGCATTCTTTGTAGAAACAAATACTGATCATAACATACATACATACAAATCTATTTATTTTCATTCCATAAGTTCCTCATTACCTGTCAATATATTGTACATTATTCTACTAGTCAGCCCCTTTAATTTGATACCCTTATTGAGGCAATTGTGAAAAATATATAGGCACTTCGCCTCTCTTCGGCTATCTTGGTTTTGAAATTCATCATAGTATATAGTATTCTACTAGTCAAGGCCTTTCATTTGATACCCATATTGCGGGAGTTATGAAAAAAAGATGTAATTCACTATTTTGTAATGGCGGCCATCTTGGATTTGAAATTTGTCATAGTGAATAGTATTCTACTAGTCAAGTCTTTTAATTTAATACCCATATTGAGGAAAGAAGTTATGAAAAAAATATGTAATTCGCTATTTTCCTTTCATTTGATACCCTTATTTAGGGAATTGTGAAAAAATATGTAATCGGCCATGTTATGGCGGCGGCGGCTATCCTCAATCGATTTTCATCAAACATCACACACACACACACACACACACACACACGCGCACACGCACACACACACATATACACACACACACACACACACACACACACACACACACACACACACACACACACACACACACACTTGATAAATTCTGCTGACTATGGGATGTTTTGTATAATACATCTTTACACGTGAGTCATCATTTGACATTTCAAACTCAGGGCGAGGCAGGGGGAGGTGCGGTGTCCGGGGAGGTCGTTCAAAATCATATACATCTTGAGCTATAATATTTTATATATCCCTTAATCAAAACCCGGCTTAATAATAGTTTCAGATTAACTTAGGTAGGTAAATACCTACATTACAAGCTACATACCCTAAATACCATAACTGTGTGTGCCATAACGTTTGGCTTGAGCAATGTTTGCTGTACTACGCCAGTAACCATGACCCAGTACCTAATTTTAGCCCTTTTAGATAAGCCAGTACAAGTCCCCCTACCTTATCCAACTAGTAATAAAGGTAAGCGACAAGTATGTAACTCCATAAATTATGTAGGTACTAGATACTTACAATCTTCTTTGAACCGAGTAACCTTGACTTAGTACAACTATTTTACTTATGTATATTAAATTAATCCAAAAATTAGAGGGTGTTATAATGTATATCAACCTCCTAATTTCTGCATTCGTATTTACGTGATTAAAACTATATGGTAGGTTAAGGGGGTGTACAAGGTTCCAACCCCCATCTTCGGAACCCAAGCCAACCTCACCAGCACGTGGTGGCCGGCTGATTGCGGCATAGCGCAGCCTTATACAGGCATAGATAAATTTCATGACTGCGGACGGGCAGCAGCGTCGGTGGCGTGAGAAGCTGTGCCCTGCGATCCCCAACCCGCATGCCCAGCGTGGGGATTACGGGCATGTCCCCCTTTATTAGGGGAGGCCTATGTCCAGCAGTGGACTGATATAAGCTGGTTTAGTGCATTTAATTTTGTAACGCCTAGAGTCGTTGAGGGAGACTAATTTCAAGTCTTACACGCAGTAAACTATTGAAAAACACATAAAATAGATTTGTCTACCGGTTAGATTCTATTATACCTGTCACGTGGAATGCTAGCTGCTTACAAAAAGTGTGCATGTATCGAACGTAATGTTTGGACTTACCTCTGACTACCCCCGTTAAGGTATCCTCAATAGGTCTGCGTACTGAGCAATATCTGAAGATATCCATAATGGGGAAAAAGTCGTGAAGATGTTTGTTTTTTTTTTCTAGATTCTAAAACAATAAAATTATAATTGGTTTCTTGAAAAAACATCGGAATCGGAAAAAAATGTCAAAATTGAGATGTTTACATAAAAAGTGATTTTTAAAATGCGCGCCATTTTGCTAACAACAGATGCGTCATTTTGCACCTTAAGGGACTTTGAGGCACGAGAGCATAAGGTGCCTGCGAAGCATCAAGACGTTTTTCTCTCTCCCGACTTCTGGTTAACAGGAATTGTATAACGAAGCTTTAAGGGAGCGCTACCGAAGATAGAAAACCCCTAATCATATATTTTTTTTTTTTTGTTATGTATGTGAGACGATTTAAGGTGTTTATTTTCTATGGACCGTTGGAATGTTTCATTTTTAAGTAGTCTGAAATAATGATATACTTATTATTTATTATTATGTTGAGTTCTACAAGTTGTTAATGATAATAAATACGACGTGTTACATCCATTAAAGAGAATATCTACTAAGAAATAATTAATAATTAATGCTGGACAGTGGAAACTAACACACAGCGTCATTTAGCCCAAAACTAAGCAGAGTTTTTATTATGGTAACCGAATGACTACTACAAACATAATTTAAACTACATACATACATAGAACACATCCAGATCCGAGACAAATATATTTGCAGATGAAACAAACATTTGTCTCGCGGCGGGAATCGAATCCGCGCCCTCAGTACCACAGAGATCACCACAGAGGCTATGTAGGTAAAATAAAGTTTCTTAGTTTTTTTCTTCATTTTCAGATCCCGAGCAATCGATCCAGATGAATCAATGAAGATCAACTCTGACGATGAGAGCATACCTTACAAGAAGGATATGGAAGACAGCCCAGAACCCACTGAGCCTCTGAGAGTTGACAATGACAACCCAGGGTACCAGCAGGGCTTTACTTACGGAGTCCCTGAGGTTCCTATACCACCACCCCAGCCTCCGCAGACAGTGCAAACGCGGAATTGGGCGGGAGAGACGGAAATAAACTAAGAATAGATAGTTTATAGTTTTTATTTTAACCTTTATAAATAAAAATAATCAATAGGTATTCAAGAACTTGAGCCAAATTTTATTGAGCTTTGGTTTAGATTCAGAGCTTGTTATTAGGACCATGACTACTAGTGGTGCCATCTCTGAGCATCAATTATTGTTCTTAAAATTAGCGTTGATCGATTTGAATCAAGAAGTTTTTATAGGTGAGGGCGCGCTTTGAACAAAAATCTTGCCCGATTTTTCACAATGAAAAGGGTAACAATACAGCGTAACAATAAAGAGGAATATAATTTTGTTCAAAACGAACATTTGCTTTTACGTAGTAGGTACCTACTACATGTGGTACTAGAACCTAGTAATTCCATGATTCAATAGATAGTACAATATATATAAAAATTATTATAACAACTAAGTTCAACTAGGTTTATAAGAAGTTTGTCGAAGGATCCCACCATTTTTAGGAAAACTTGAAAATTGTTACAGGAGATTATGGAGATTTTTCTGAATGCTAAGTAACCTGTATACACTATATATATACATAGATGTAAGTACCTACCTACCTACATGTGTATTATAACGTTGCTTATGTAACTAATTATTACCAAATATTTAAGAACCTACCTAATATGTTTTATTTAAATGATGCAGTCGGTAAGTAGGTGTACGTGAGGGTGTTTGCAATTTTTTATCATTAACTTATTTTTATTCTAATAAACTAGATATGTTTTTTTCTTACATGTTCTTATTATTTTCCTGAGTACAAAAAAAAATAGAGTAGTTGTACTACGTATCAATGACGAACACTTTTAATTAAAAATAGCATTATGTACCTACAATCTCCGATTATTCTGACGGTACTCCATCGAAGTATCTCTCTTCCTCGATGAGGGACTGAGGGGCCTACGTACTCCTTACCCTTAGTTAGATAACGCTTAACGGCCTACCCCTACCTAGGTGGCCTAGGACAACGTCTGTCTAGCGTATGCACAGGCTCAGCTTGCTTTTATATAGCATGTGCCACACGTACAATTTCGTAGAACTACGTAGCCGTTGATTGACTGAATGAACGGCAGTAAAACCTTCATTAATTTTCTTTATTCATTGACTTCTGGGACAGTCCTCCATAATTTCGCTAGTATCAAGTATAAAATTATTTTTGTGAATGTGAGATGATGCCAAGTTTCATTCAACAATCAATGCCAAGTTTCAATACAAATTGTCAAAGTCTCATGAAAAATGTCCAAAAACAGTGCTGCCAGGTTCAGCGATTTTTCGCCATTTAGGCTATCTCAGAGAGTGTAGGGGCGACCAAAAAAAGCGATCGGCAACTATATTTTAGGCTATCTTGAAAAAATAATTCGGCGATATTAGGCTATATTATGAATGGAAGGCCCTAGGACTTTTTGAATTTTTGATTCATTTTGGTTGGTTCCATTTCCATTTTATAATCAGTTCTGTGCTACCCTCCCACAGACTAGTTGTACCTGACCCTTTTCGATACCATAGCATAGACCAATGAAAAAATGTAGATTTTCGGTGTGAGATGAAAGGAGTTTGACTTTAATTTGATTTGATATAATATCTACTTAGATTTTGTGTTATATTTCCCATGAATGAATTTAATTTTATTATATAAAAGAGAAGGCCTTTTCAAAGAAAGTTGAAATTTAGAGTGTAGCTTGCTTTTATAGTAAAACCACCGAATAAAAAGGGATTTTTTTGAAATTCATACCCTCAGGGGTTAGGGTACGCCTATTAGGGGAGGCCTATGTCCAGCAGAGGACTGCTATAGGCTGATAATGATGATGATGATGAAGGGGGTTAACGGGGGTGGAAAATTTTGTAGAGGGGACGAAAAAAATCTTCGTTAGTTGACTTGTAATTTTGCACTGAGACTCTCTATTATTACTTTAGGGTACAAATGGGGTGCCAAAGTTTGTATAGGGGACAAAAACCATGTTCACCTATTGACTTGAATCTTTGTACATAGATTAAATAAACACCTATTTCAGCATTTTTCGCAATTCAACTCCTAAGGGGTGAACGGGGGTGGTTTAGTATTTTTTTTCTTAATATTTTTACATATTTCAGCTTTTTTTTTAATTCAACCCCTAAGAGTTTGTATGTGAGTCACAAAAATAATTACTTAACGACTCGACTTGCACAGATTTTCTCTAATGAAAATAAATAAACACTTATTTCAGCATTTTTCAAAGTTTTACCCCTGAGGGGGTAAAGGATGTTGGAATAGTTTTTATGGGGGACAAAAAATATTTACCTATCGACTTGAAAATCTTCATAAAGACTCTCTAATATAAATCAAAAATAATATAAAAAAGACGTGTGGCACTCGGGGACTGCCGCGGTAAAGCTATTGCATAGCATTTTGTATCAACTTATGCAATTATAATCATTTATTTATTTTATTTATGCAGTATTTCTTTTTCTTTGATATTAATTCAAGTTACACTTTTTGAGCGTGGTGACCGATAAGAAAACAATTTTTTTTCTTTTATTAAATAAAAATATGTCTAGTTGCATGCAAACAAACACCGTATCGAAGACTGCCGAAAAGAAACGACGTTAGACAATGCACGGCCTTCAAGCCACACCTCCGTGCCCGTCGGAGTGGGGAGCGTGAGGTTTTTTTCGTTACGGAATTTCTGGATTCGGTCCCCGCGCTCAAGGCCCTCGAAAAAAGCTATGCAATAGCTTAATATAATATAAAAATAAAGTTGGTGGCAAAGTTTATATGGAGGACTAAAAACATCTTAACTTACTTGAAATTTTGCAGAGACTTCCAAACAAAATATTATAAACCCATATTTATGAATTTTTAATATTCAACTTCTAAGGGGGTGAACCGGGGTGTTTTAGTATTTTTCGCCATTCAACTTTTAAAGGTGGTTAACAGGGATGGCAAAATTTGAATGGGGTACTAAAATATTTAATTATGGACTAGATTTTTTTCACAGAGGACATAAACATTTATTTCAGCATTTATCGCAATTCAACCTCAAACGAGGTTTAAGGGGCTGGCAAAGTTTGTTTGATTTGGAGGTTACTCATTTTACATACAAAACCTTTTTCTTATGGCCAAATAATCAACCAAAAAGGCTGGTTTTTAGGTTTTGGGATGAATATTTGGGCTACTTTTTAGGCTATATTATTAGGCGAAGTTAGGCTCCTTATTAACAAACAATTTGGCGATTTCATTGAACAACACCTGGCAACCTTGTCCAAAAATGCAAAACAAACAAAACAGAATTAAATTTGAAAATTCATAATTTATTCAAACACGCAATGCGTTAGGTTAAGAACTGCTAAATAATCCACCACCATCCTTTTACCAAACTGAACTAATAATTGACCAAATTCAACCATCAACAACCAGCCAGCTGTGATTTGCAACACAACGCTCATCGAAACTTTCGTTTGAGGAAAAGATGATTATTCCTCTGGATTGTCCTTAAAATATCCCATCCATGTGCTTACACGGTTACAAAGAAATACGTGAATAAAATAAATTAGGCACATGGTTCACCATGAGAATCAGAAACTTGATCTCCTGCCTTTTTCTGAGACCCTGGCTTGGAGTACCACTAGGAATATGGTTAGCGGTCTCAGCTATTTACTACTATTGGCTGATATCCAAAATAGCGGTGCTGGAGACCCAGAACAAAGTGTACAGGACTCAGCTGAGAATATCGCAGACGGCTATGAGACAGATGTCCGTTGACTCTGCAAAAGACTCTACTTACCAAGAACCTGTTGTAAGTACATAATCCTTTTTCAAGATGGAATAAGCATATGGCCCGCCTGATGTTAAGTGGTATCCATTACCTATCACAAAGTATTGCATCGTAGGTCGTGCTACTTGAGGCTTGAAGGTGGTAGGCCTCTAGTGCCTGTGGTTTCACCAGCACCCAGACCCTTCAAACTGAAAATCAATGCTGCTTCACAGCAGAAATAGGCATGGAGACAGTACTTCCACAGATGAGCCCTTACAAAGAATGTTATGTACTGACCTAATTAGTTTTTTTAAATCTTTATCTATTCTTCTGTTTTTCTTCATAGGCATTGAACGAGAGGGGTTAGGGTGGGAGTAGTTGTCATATGTAGCATCGGCCCAGAGGTGGCCCATGTAATATAATCTATTAGTCTATAATCAATCTTAAAGAGCTCTTCTCCTTAAACTGTTAAAGGTTCAGGTACCAGAGAGAGAGTTGTAACCTGATGGTTACAACTACTTTCTCTGGTAGCCTGTCCCAGTTGCGTACAATATGGTTGGGCAAAGTGTGTTTTTTTTTCATATTATGTAGTTCTAGATCTGGAATAACACATACTTCTTATCCAGGTACCAACTACCAACCAACTAGTCGGTTTGAAGAGTGTGGATGCCCTTGAAATTACAGGCCAAGAGGTGTTAGATATGAGGACGGCAGACAAGTGAAACAATCGCTGGTTAGCTTAACACTGTTTATTGTAGGTACAATGCAAACCGTGGTGGGCGCAGCCACGCACACATACATAACATTCCTCCCCCTAGTACAATAATTACTTAATAATTGTATCTATCATTTACGACATCCTAAGCTACTAAGTTAATCTAAAAATATTTTTTGAAACTAATTGGAGGACGCTTACGTAACAATGTCTTTGATGTGAAACCGCCAACTTGTGGTTCACCCTGCTGGGTATTAATTTCGTTTTCGGCTTCATGAAACTCTTCCTCTGAATGGGTAGACTCTTCTTCGCCTATATCCTTTAACCCAGTGGCTGTTTGCTCGTTTCCATTAGAATGTCCCAACATTCTATCATATTCTTCCTCTCTTGTCGGTGAAGAACGTGGTTCGTACAGTTCTGCTCTCCTCGCTCTGGCTGAACTCTGAGGGCTGAGTTCCGGTTGAGATGCAGGAATCCCCGATACCGGTACTTCCGGAGAACGAATGGTCGGTGAAATCGACGCGGGCGGCGACTGCGCAAGTAGCGGTGAAGGCGGGGGTGAAGATGACGGCGAAAGTGGAGGTGACGGCGAAGGCGAAGGTGTCTCCGGCGGCAAAACAGAATACCCAGGTACATTCGCATCTGAGTTTGGCTCAGTGTTTTCTGGATTGTTACTGGTCCCTTTATACAACATCAACTGATTAATGTGTCTTTTGTGACTTTCTGAACTATTCATATCTTTTACTCGGTACGATAATCTATGAGATATCTTAGTAACTTGGCTGCTGTATCTTTCGCATTTTGACCCGCTAAAAGACAAGATTTGATGTCCTTTTTCACTACCTTTCCTAAACTTTCGGCCTGACCGTTACTTGGCGCGTGATAAACCGGCGAAGTGAAATGCGAAATTCCATTGGCCACGCAAAAGAACTCAAATTCTTGTGAACAAAAGGCTGTGCCATTATCGCTAACTATTGTTTTCGGCACTCCAAACCTTGCCATAAAATCACACAGCTTGCCTATCACCGCAGGTGAAGTCGTAGTAGTATTCATGTTGTACACTTCTACCCATTTAGTGTGTGCATCAACTACTTACCAAATATTCCGACGTTTTTCCGACGGATTCCTATAGTAATTAATTAATCCTAAGAATGACTGTAGCTGACTTACATTTGTGGGAGCCGGAGCTTCAACCATTGCCTTAACCTTCTCTGGAACCTTCTCTGGTAATTTTTTTAAACCATCCATAGTGATAATATACCCCAAATAACTGATTGCGTCCTGAAAGAAACTACACTTTTCCTTCTGTAGCGTTAACCCTGCGTCTTGCAATCGCTTTAGAACCACATTTAACCTTTCTAAATGCTCGTTCCTATCCCTGCCGGTCACCAAGATATCATCCAACAGGCACAAGACTCCATCTATACCTGACAGTACGCCCTCAATTGCGCTTTGGCAGATAGACGGCGCGCTCGCCAAACCAAATACGAGCCGTGTATACCTATATAGCCCACGATTTGTATTTATACATGTAAGGTTTTTTGACTCTTCATCTAATACAAATTGGTTATAGGCCATAGACAAATCAAGTTTACTAAATTGTTGACCCCCATGGATCTTAGAAAACAGCTCATTGGTTGTGGGGAGGGGATACTGTTCCACAAGTAACTGTTTATTTATACTTATTGAATAGTCGGCACATAGTCTGATAGACCCGTTTCTTTTTAAAACTGGAACTATAGGGGACGCGTAGTCTGAAAATTGTATAGGCTCAAGAATACCTAAATCGACCAACCTATCGATTTCTTTCTGCACCTTATCGCGTAGCGCAAAAGCTACGGGCCGCGCTTTGTAGAAAACCGGTTTGGTCCTTTAATAATAATAAGAATTATTCCGGAAATCCCCACCAAGCCGCCCCACTGGTGGGGATTATTGGAATTTTTTTCCAATAATCCCCACCAGCTACGCCGTAGTCAGCTACGACGTAGTGGTGGGGATTTCCGGAAAAAAAATTCCAATAATCCCCACCAAGTCAAATGGCAAATTTTAATCACTCTTATTCCTTTACTTCGTGGTATTATGATGTTCTCTGTAGTGCATCATATTATAATAACATAGGTAATTTAAGTAGGAAGAGTTATTTCCTTATGTTTATAGCAACATTGGATGTTAGAAAAAAATAAAAGAAAAAGTAATTGTTATGGTCTTTAATATAACTAAATTATTTATAAAATTATAATTCTTTAATTAGTTAAATTATAATCAGTTATGTATTACTAATTATAATTAAACTAAATTAACACTATAAACATAGTAAAAATCAACAAAGTGCTTATTTCTACTAACAACCATTTATAATCACGTTTTTAGTATCACACATAATTTTTATTTTGTCTTAAATAGTTCTACTAATTTACAATAATTGACTAGAACTAAAGATTAATTTCAATAATTACGTTGCAATCGTTTTGGTTCTAGTTGCGCGGCAACAGATGAATGGTTTTATTGCACCCGGGCTTCAAAACAACAGACCATGTGAACATAAATATAGTAAAAAATCAACATAGTCATAAAAATACTTACTAACAAACTAAAATTAACTAATTTACAACAATTAAAAGGTAATTTTTTATTTAATTGTTAATAGTACCGTGACCAAAAATTACTACAAACTTATATAATTAATAATTAATATATATATTATAATATAATTATAATATAAATATTATAATATAATATATATATTATAATATAATTATAATATACATATTAAACCACCAATGACTAACCTTTTATCGGTTTGCCACAAAGTACCTACCTAGTAATAAGTTTTAACCAATAGGGAAACAGCTAATTGGTGGTCTGTTGTTTTGAAGCCCGGGTGCAATAAAACCATTCATCTGTTGCCGCGCAACTAGAACCAAAACGATTGCAACGTAATTATTGAAATTAATCTTTAGTTCTAGTCAATTATTGTAAATTAGGTTAATTATTGTAGTTTAGTAGAACTATTTATGACAAAATAAAAATTATGAGTGATACTAAAAACGTGATTATAAATGGTTGTTAGTAGAAATAAGCACTTTGTTGATTTTTACTATGTTTATAGTGTTAATTTAGTTTAATTATAATTAGTAATACATAACTGATTATAATTTAACTAATTAAAGAATTATAATTTTATAAATAATTTAGTTATATTAAAGACCATAACAATTACTTTTTCTTTAATTTTTTTCTAACATCCAATGTTGCTATAAACATAAGGAAATAACTCTTCCTACTTAAATTACCTATGTTATTATAATATGATGCACTACAGAGAACAACATAATACCACGAAGTAAAGGAATAAGAGTGATTAAAATTTGCCATTTGACTTGGTGGGGATTATTGGAATTTTTTTTCCGGAAATCCCCACCACTACGTCGTAGCTGACTACGGCGTAGCTGGTGGGGATTATTGGAAAAAAATTCCAATAATCCCCACCAGTGGGGCGGCTTGGTGGGGATTTCCGGAATAATTCTTTAATAACAGTTTTATTTTATAATTTTTGAATTTACCTAATTTTTCTGAAAATAAATCCGAGTATTGTTGTTGCAAATCCATAATAGTCACTGAAGAATCTACACAATAACTTACCGGCGTTAGCTGGAGGTTAAACAAGGATATAAAATCCCTGCCCAATAGAGGTGGTCCGCCGTCGCGTACCACGTTTATGACAATGGTGTGTACAGCCCGCATAAGATACCGGTACACGAATTGTACCTACGCAGCTAATGTTCCTCCCATTATACGTCATTAGTTGTTTACTTGTGGTTGATAATGGCACACCTCTAAAATGCGTTTTATAAAAACACTGTGATACAACTGTCACCGCGGATCCACTATCTATTTCGAATTGAAACGGCAAATTATTAATAAAAACTCTTTCTACCATGGGTTCTCTGAATGAGCGGATATAATAAAGCTTACCATCATCATCATCATTATCCTCACCCTTGTCACCGCAATCCATTTCTACGTAATTCACTTTTGTGCACATTTTACGTAAATGGCCTTTTACGTGACACTTTTGACAAACATAATGAGCGAATCTACACTCGGAAGCCTTGTGATTCGTATACGTTACACTTCGCTTTTCCTACACTTCCACTTTTTGCTCCATTTGAGATCTTGAAAAGCTGATTCTCCGGCGTAGACAGGTGTGAGCCCGCGCTCGCCACGGCGGCTGTGCGCGCGCGGCTCATGTTCTCCGCCATCTCGACGAGCTTGGCCAGCGTGAGGTCAGCCAAGTCCTTTGTATATAGCTTTTCCTTCTCTCGCCCCGGCTGCATTCCCATGATAAACTTGTCACTGAGCGCCTCTTCGACGTTGAGAAATCCACACTTTTCTGTCAGCCCTCGCAGTCGCAGTCGCAGTTGAGTGGCTGCGTAGAGGTTGTGACGCTCACCGAAACCGACGCTCTTCGGGGTGAAATGGTTATCCAGAAGTAATAGGAATTCTTCATAGGGCACATTCTTTAGGCAAAGCTAAATACGTTGCCAATTTATATGTACCCTCGGTGAGTGCGCTGAGGAGGATCGCTTTTCTCTTCTTGCCTGCTGAATCCGTCGTTTTGTTGATGTCATTAGTAACAAAATATTGGGTTATTCGACCTTTATACGTTTTCCACGTTTGGATATTATGGTCGAAACTATTTAAAATTTCGAATTGTACACTTGGAGACATTTTTAATGCTGTTTTTTTCTATGCGCGGGTAGATTGTCGCCACTGTTAGATATGAGGACGGCAGACAAGTGAAACGATCGCTGATTAGCTTAACACTGTTTATTGTAGGTACGATGCAAACGGTGGTGGGCGCAGCCACGCACACATACATAACAAGAGTCTTATCATCATCATGCCTCAAGTTGACGGAAGCAGGGCATTACATCGTAGAGCACATTCCAAAAAACGTGATGTATGAAGCAATGCTTTGTGATAGGTAATGGTTACCACATCAGGTGGGCCATGTGCTTGTTCCATCTTCAAGTACCATAAAAAAAATATTAAAAAACTAGAAAAAAAAAGCAACAATGTCTCAATGTATTCTATCTTTAGATTCCAGATGCTGTTGGAACGCTATGTGAGAAGATACACATAGCCCTGGTCTGCATGGGTAAATGCATGCTTCAAATCACACCTATGCTGAAGTCATTGCTACGACACAGACAGAATCCGATACACTTTCACATTATAGTGGATGCATCATCACAGCACATCACTAGTAAGCTGTTTGACACTTGGGACCTGCCTGATGGTAAGTACTTAAAAATGGGTAGTATTTAAAGGCAAATATTTTTTTTTAACACTTTAAAATTACTGAGTGCACAACAAAAATACTGATTACACAGTCTTTCTGTGTCGTTTTGCTACTGAAAGGATTTCATGCTGCTTTTAAAAAAAAACCTAATAACCTACTGTGAACGCTTTGGTTAATTTGCTGTGCAGTCAGTATTAATTTGCTGTGTGTTTGTCAGTATTTATGATATGCAATTAATAATTTCCCTTTAAAATTACTCGGTTGGAGAAGCATGATTGATGGAGGGCTAAAACTTTTTATGATGTCATTGGGAAGCAGTGAAACTTTTGTTTAAAAAAAAAAAACCTTTAAAGTCAAAGTTAGATCAGTTCAAGGAGATTTTATTAGAAGAGTACCTATGTGCTTTGAACAAAAAATTGTGTTACAAAATACCTTACTTTATTCTGCTATTACTAAAACTACATATTGAACGTTATCTCCAATTATGAAAGAAAAAATAGCGCAGTCACTATGTGGTTCAGTTCTTACCTCCACTGCTGGTCGAAAACTGTGTTACAGCGCTAAAAAAATCCCTAAATATAGGGATAATACAATAAGGACAGATTTTTGTTCAAAGCGCGCATCAGACTTTAGTTTAAGCAATTTCATGAATGGAACTTTGTTGCTTTGATTAGTTTTGAACTGTGATTTGATGATTACACAGCCAAAATCTAAACCAAAAATAAAAATTTACCTCAATATTTTTGCCTTGCGTTACATATTCTACACAGTTAGTAGTTATCCCATTTGCACCAACTGTACGATTACGAATATTTCAATAAAAATATTGGCCAATGACGAAGCGTTATTTTGAATGTATACTTTCTCATTGGACAAAATTTTACGTATACTTTTTCGCTAGTCTCCGTTCGAGCTTGGGGTTCCTAATCGAGCTTTTGTCCTATCACAAGTGAGATTGGGATCGTAAATGTCACGTACACCATTTTTGTGTCGTCTAAGTATAACGTTTCAATGCGTCGAGCTGAGTACAGGGTCCAATGGTGCTCATTGGGGTTGGCCTATGATAAAAGATAAAATATATTTATTTGCCATAATGTATGTCACAATTTTAGGTCTTAAATTATGTTAATGTCCAATTATATTCTACCTAATAAGCATGCAAATATTTGATGTGAAACAAATTAGTAATAAGAAATTTAATACAATTATAAGACAATTAATAGAAAAAAAACTTAAAATTATGCAATTACAATAAAATTTAAGTCAAAATAATACACTGTCAATAAAGATACTCAAATTCCTCTATGTCCCTATAATTTAAATATTGATTTATTGAATAATAACATTTGCTATGTAGCCATTTTTTCAATTGAAGGTGGAACAAATTTCCTGAGAGATTTTTTAAGTCCTGTGGTAGATTATTATAAATTTTAATTGTAAGCTTGTCTTATAGTAAGCTTGTTTTTGTGTCATTTTTAATTTGTATTTTGGGTTGTGCAATCTGTTGTTAGTAGCATCCCTTAATCGTCTAGAACGATTTTTATCAAAAAGTTCCTGGATGCTGTTTTACGAGCTCTGCTGATTGCTTTATGTAGAGCATTGGAAGGGGAAGTATACGATACTTTTTGAAGAGTGGTTTGCATGGGTCCAAAAAATGTGCTCCACATAGAGACCGAACGCATCTCTTTTGAGCCAGTGCTTATGTCGAATCGGGCTGCTATAGGCTGGTGATGATAAGTATATCTCTTCCAGTTAAATACTCATGCTACAACGCCCAATCCCAACTGTCTCACGTCCGATGGGTGCCAAACAGCCACTACTCCGGCATCTATGCGATGGTCAAACTACTCATCCCAGATTTACTGCCAACGAACTTAGAACAAGTAATTGTACTTGACAGTGATTTGACGTTCCTCTGTGATATTGCCGAGCTGTGGGCTCTGTTCAGGAATATGACTAATGAGCAGGTGAGTACCTAAATCTACTACTTAATGCGACTATACGGGTCAAACCTCCCTCTCGCTCGCACTATTCAACATTTTTAAAGATATAAAATCACTGAATGTAGTTATGTAAAATAGCAACCTTTCACGGCCTAGAAAATAACAATACAAAGGTTCAGCAAGAATATCATGTTCAACCCAACACGTTTTCCTACCAAACAAATTGCACCAAAATTGATAACATTGGTGCAAGTTTTTTGGTAAGAAAACGTGTTAGAATCAAAATGATATTATTGCTGAACCTTTGTATTTTTTTAAGCCGTGAAGTTTTGCTATTTTGCATAAATACATTCAGTAATTTTATATCTTCTAAAATGTTGAATAGTGCGAGAGAGAGGGAGATTTGACGCGTATAGTCGCCTTAAAGAAAAAACCTAACCTTGTTACCAATTTAACATTTTGATTTCATTTCGTCAACAATTACATAGCAAATTCACATATTTATAAGAAAACAAAACAAACAAGATTAATAAACTTGGTACATACACAAATAAGTTGTAGGTAAATCATATTAAAGCCTCAAAGAAAGTGGTGTACTTTCTTTTTTGAATCGTATTTTTTTTAGTTACACCAATTTGTTACGCGACCAAGCCGAGAAGAATTACTAACACAACGGAACAAATATCCGGAGTGCATGCTAATTGTCTTGCATAGGGAATGAAATCGACACATTACAGTCGGCTCTTTACCCATTGCGCATAATGAGCTCGTCAAATATTTACGCGCTTTGCACACAAAAACAACAGTCTATTCAGTCCACTGCTGGACATAGGCCTCCCCTTTAAGAAGGGGTATAAGCCCATAATTCCCACGCTGGGCATGCGGGTTGGGGATCGCAGGGCACAGCTTCTCGCACCGCTGCTGCCTATCGGTGGCCAAGGGCAATCAGCCGGCCGCCAGATCCCCGTTTGATAATCAGCAGCGTACACCACGGGCAGGTAAGGTAGGTTTGGGTTTCCAAATATGGAGGTTAGAACTTCTTACAACCCTTTGCACACGGGAAACTTTTAGGACCATCGCTGCCTCGCAACAGCGAGTTAAAGTCACACTACACGCCGCTTTTCGGTTTAGAAATCGCACATTTGACGAAAAAATTATACACGTGATATCTTACTACACTCCCCCTCCCCCTTGTGATATTTCGTGTTTTTGCCAAGCTATTTCGTCTAAATTGCGCCTTGGGTAATCATGCTTATTTCCTTTTTATCTGTCGTTTCTAAGTATGAAAGTGTTTTTTCAGCTATTTCGTCTAAATAGCGCCTTGGGTAATCATGCTTATTTCCTTTTTATCTGTCGTTTCTAAGTATGAAAGTGTTTTTTCAGCTATTTCATCTAAATAGCGCCTTGGGTAATCATGCTTATTTCCTTTTTATCTGTCGTTTCCAAGTATGAAAGTGTTTTTTCACCTATTTCGTCTAAATAGCGCCTTGGGTAATCATGCTTATTTCCTTTTTAACTGTCGTTTCTAAGTATGAAAGTGTTTTTTCAGTTAATCGGCTTAGTGGAAAATGAAAGTAATTGGTACTTCGACGACCAAACTATACGCTGGCCCGCACTAGGCAGGGGCTACAACACTGGTGTGATGCTACTGGACCTTAAGAAGATAAGGAAAGACATAGGTAACACGACCAACATAGGTTGGCTGATATAGATCAGTCCACTGCTGGACATAGGCCTCTCCTAAAACCGGGTATAGACTGCTGTAACGTAACATGCAATGTAACACGCATTGAAAGGATTTGCCGTCCACATTCGCAATGTAATAGAATTCGCATAGTGTGGACGCATTGTATAGAAGATTATGGGATCCCTGCTTCTAATGAAACACAAGAATAAGGATTTGCAATGTGTCTTTGAATTTGACATATTCTTGCTGAACCTTTGTATTTTCTAAGCTTCGTGATGAATACAAATATGTGCCTTTTATATATATATATATATCGAGCTGTAGAAGTTGTCTGGACAGCGCAACGACCAAACGAATAATCAATAATTCAAAATTGGTATATCTTCCAAAATACATCCAAAACCATAGATTACTTCAGCGACTGAAAATACGCTATTACCTACTATGAATAGTAATAAGGTTTTTTTACGAGTATTTTTTGCAAGTGGGTACTTAAATTCTAAACCTTACGCGCGCGAACAGAGCATTTCAAGTCGTGCGCGCCGCGATCTGTGTCGACACTTATGAAATCCTCCTTTCATGTTACATTGCATGTTGCGTTACAGCAGTCCGTAACCGTCTTCATAAGTAGGGAAAATCATTTATCATGTGGATTGGGGATCGCAGGGCATAGCTTCTCGCACTCGCTAGGGCATGTAGCTATGCCGATGTTAGCCTGCGCTATTCCGCAATCAACAGGCCGCCGCCAGAGCCCCGTTTGTTAGTTAGCAGGGTGCAGTTGCAGGTGAGGTTGGCTTGGGTTCCGAAGATTTGGGTAGTTCTCTACTTAGTGCCATTTAGAGATGGTGGTAGGTACGGGTAGGAAAAAAATCTTTTATTATCTTTATTTTATTTTTATTTTATTTTGAAAACAAAATCCACAGCTCTTGAGTATAATATAAATTAAACTTATCACCTTAACTGAAAGCCCAAGTCGGATTTACATTTTACGAGTATTACATATTGACATCGATAGTATAATAAAATATCTCGCCTAATTTTACTTATATTATTATAAATACAAGGTAGTACACCCAATAATAATACACTATTTCACTCTTCAACAGAACACTCAAGCCTAATTTTTCAACTGCCAGAAAGAATAATTTACGTTCTCGATTTTTTTCTGCGAATTAGCTATTTACTAGATTGTCTCCAACAGTTGAAAAATTAGCCTCAATACCTACTAGTAACATAAATATAAATTAACGTTTTAACAGTATATAAATATTATTTGGATACCTACCTCCCTTGTTAGACTTAGTTAAATTTATTCAAGCTTACTAATTATCTTTACGATTCCATTTTTAAACACACCCTTGCTACTATGAAACATCTTTGTTTATCATTATATAATGAATTATTAACTAACACGACACTAACTTGTTAACTGAATATATAAATAGATTGTGGCCTGCATTGATATATGGGCTACTTTTTATGTACGATTCACACTCGCCGCGTCGCAGCGGATGCGCGGGCACGCGCCGGCAGCCGACGGCTAAAAACTGGAGACTGACGGACGCGTCGAGCCGAAACAGTAGCCGCGAGCATACGAGAGCAGCCGGCCGCGTACGCGAGTGGGTCGCGGAGTTCAAGCGCAGCCGGCCGGCGCGTCAAAGCTGTGTAAATAGCATTCAAATAAGGAACGTAACTGCTTTGTGGATGTTTCAATTTCCTCTAGCAATGTTTCAAAATGATCTTCGACGCGCACCGGTTAGTGTGAATCGTACATCACACGCGACTCGAAGCCCCGGGCGGAATCTACTAAATAATAAGGTTGTTAATGATAATGATCTGATCTTTGTGCCGTAGTGGGCTAAGGCCAGCTTGAGACGCAGAAGGTTGCGGGTTCGATTCCCGCTCCAGGACAAATGTTTGCATGTTCTGCGGATATATGTCTCGGGCCTAGGTTTTTCATATGTATAATAATGTAATTACAAAAAAAAATAACTAGTTTATCAGTAATGTGGTGGTTCCCAGAATACAAACTTTGCTTAGTTTGGGGCTAGATGATGCTGTGTGAATATTTCCAGCATTTTTTTTAGTTATTCATTTTTGCAGACTGGTCCTCTCTTTGGCACGATGCAGTAATGAACAATATTGCAAGCCTTAAAAAAACGACTTTAGCGGATCAGGATGTTATTAACGCACTTATAAAGACGAACCCGAACTTGGTTTATAACATCAGCTGTCAATATAACGTGCAAATGTCAACTAAGACGTTGGCGAAGAATTGTTATGGCGAAGACACTGGGAATGTGAAGGTCGGTATATGTCATTTTCGGTTGCGCTGCATCATCACCAGCCTAAACTTTAGGCCGATGGCCTATGTCCAGCTAAAGCAATCCACAGCTGGACATGGCCTCCCCCAATGAGCACTATGTTTATTTATTTATTTTATTTCTTTTGGTTTCTTCGGAAAACAAACAGTACCTTATAATCTAATTAAGTATCTTTGATAATTACAAAATACCATTTACATGTTTTCGCATAAAAAAGCTTGAGTAACTTGCCTGAATTAAAAAGCCAAACAAACAAACAGCATAAAAAAGAAGAAAAAGAAAAACAACTTAGCAGTTAACCTAGACAAAAAGAAAACTAAATTATTAACCAAAAAATAAACAAGCGATTCGCAATGCAAAAAGATAAGCACATCAACTACTTCAATATCAGTTATATAAAAAAAAACTAATGTAATAAAAAACCGATAATAATACGATAAATAAAAATAATGTAAGGACACCAAAAATGTATAATGTTGTAGTGTATGTAAATAAAATTAAAATAGTTAAGAATTATCATAATATGTTACGCATAATATTTTTATTTTTTATCATCATTATTTGTCTACCTCTGTGGTGCAGTGGCTAAAAGCCAAATGTTTGTTTGACTTGCAAATATTCGACCTAGCGACCTGCAGCGCAGAAGGCAGAGCAACTACCTGAACTGAGCTATGGAACCGCGCGCGCCGCTAGACAAATGTTTGTATATTCTGCAAATATGCAAATAAACATTAAATACCTTTAGGTCTGTGCTTAAAAGAGAGCTCCTTTCAGAGCAAAAACAATTGTAGGTGGCATATTTCAGCTTACCAATTTCATACCTTCATCGTTTTTGACATCATTTTTTGTGTTGCGGGGGCGTGGGTAAATCAATAAATCAATATCCCAGTTAAATATCCAACATCCACTCCAGGTTCGGGGCACCATAACACCATAAAGCCATCACGCGACACATGCAGCATCATAATAAGGAGCGGCGGGAGTTCACTGCGTTAGTGTTACTTTATTATTTTATTTTATGGGTAGGTATTGTTTTTTGTAAATCTCCATGTACGCGGAATACTGCATCACGGATCTGCATTCCACGCACAAAACCTCACCAACCAAATACACTCGAGAGCAATGAATCCGGGTCACTCAAAGAATCCAAAAAATCTCGGAAAGTAAGAATGCTAGGTTAATGCAATAAATTGTATTTAATAGACAATTTAATACTCCTTAAATGAAAGTTAAAAAAATATGAGTCACCATACATTTTATTTACACAAAATTACATAAAGAAAAAAAACTGCTGATCTCTCCTTAAAACAAAAATAGGAAACATGAAATTTTTGAACTTTATGACGATTTTCTTGAATTTCAATACTTCGTATTACCTCCTCGTGCTTCCATTACTGCGTTTACGCAGTTTGGCATGCTGTACACCAAGTTCCTTATACGATTTTGGGGAATATTCTCCCATTCCTCTGTGAGAGCAATTTTGAGCTCAGGAAGCGTGATTGGGGGAGGGTTTCGTTGTTTTACGCATCTCCCTAGCTCGTCCCAAGCATGCTCGATCGGGTTGATATCCGGGCTGCGCGCTGGCCACTCCATACAAGTAATGTTCATCTCTTGAAGGTAGTCATTCACAATCCTACCTGTATGAGGTCGGGCATTGTCATGCATAAATATAGCATCCTCACCCAAATTGACCATAAATGGACCAACGTGTTCGTTGAGGATTTCTTCCACATATCTTACGCTAGTTAAAGAGCCGTTTTCTATGATCACCAGCTCTGTGCGACTTTCAGAGGAAATTCCGGCCCACACAAGTACAGACCCACCACCGTAGGCTACTTTTTCTTCGATGCATGCTTGCTTGAATCTTTCCCCTGGTCTTCTATACACTCTGTGTCTTCCATCGTGCTTGTAGAGCATAAATTTTGATTCGTCGGAGAACATAACTTTCGACCAATCTTCAATACTCCAATTTACGTGGTTCTGGGCATATCTTAGTCTTGAAATACGATGGCCACGCTCCAGTTTAGGGCCGTTTGCAGGTCTAAGGGGTTTTAAGTTAGATTCAGCAAGCCGACGTCTTACTGTCCATGCACTTGGGTTACTTCCTCCGAGGCGTCGAAACTGATTTGTGAGTTCAGTTCCTGTGAGAAAGCGATTTCGAAGCATGGTGTTCACCAAGTATCGGTCTTCTCGTGCTGTGGTACACCTAGTTCTGCCCGTTCCTGGTCTGCGTAGGTTAGAACCAGTTTCTTCGTAACGTCGGAGAACTCTTTGTACTGTTGACAGCGACACACCGACAGTCCTGGCTGTATCGCGCTGACTCCGGCCGGTTTCCACCAATGTAAGTATTCTGGTGCATTCTTCAAGTGTAAGCGACATGATTTCAGCTTGAATAATGAATATTGAGCACTATCAACCTGGTTTATGTACCAACATAAATGACAGATTACAACAAAAGCAAAAACAAATCCTATAATTTCGTAGTTCCATCTTCGACAGTGTTCCCTTTTCAAATTTGATTTTTTTATGATATAACTTTACAATAACTAAGAAGTTTTAATACTTTCATTTAAGGAGTATTAAATTGTCTATTAAATACAATTTATTGCATTAACCTAGCATTCTTACTTTCCGAGATTTTTTGGATTCTTTGAGTGACCCGGATTCATTGCTCTCGAGGGTAGTTATGAAACCATAGCGCAGCGCTACTCAGTGTTGCACATGATGGCATTGCTGCGTGGTGCTGCAATCTGCAACTTTACTCTTCGGCTGGAGTGCAACGAACGCAAACTTTGAAACAATCAATCGGGGCGCTTACATAGTGCGTCGCTCTATTGTTCGTTCCCTAGACAGAGAAAGATAGTTCGTTCAGTCTCCTTGACTTGCTTGCTTCCCTACTGACTGACGGGCAAAGAGAATATAATACAAAAACACTCCGACGGGCTGCGTTTCGTTCGCACGCACGTATTAGATTAAAATAACCTACATAAACTCTCTAGTATGAAATATTAAATAAAACATATATAGCTCTGAAGTGTATTTTTATTTTACATCCAATTTGAAAATGCAAGGCAAAAGCAATTAATTATTCAGTTTCTAAACTTCCATTATTTTATTTCAACAATATTAAAATTAAGCAATTAAGTATTTATTTGACAAGTATTATTACGTACCCTTAGAGATACTTTCAGCTTGCTGGTTCAGAACAGAATAATGTGAGATCAGCCGACAGCCATTCCATCGGCTGTCGGTTGGCCCCCACCACTCTGCGTCACCACTCCCTACCTGTCACTTATTTTAGTGCTGTGCCGGAAATTTGATAGTAAGTTACAGTATCTACGATTACATTTTCGGGATAAACTTATGCAAATCAGTACAAAACATAATGATAAATTAAATATTAATATTTAGGTACATAATAAGTAATAAGTATACAAAGTTAAATTATTACAGACTTATGTCGTTCCACATTATTGTACAGTCAGCATCAAAAGTAGATGATGAGTTTCAGAAATTCAATACAGCTGATAGAAATTTGCGTCAGAATTAGATAGCACTAAAGTGTGGGAACGGGAGCGAAAAAGGGAGTGAGAGTGGGAATGAGAACGGTATGCTAGGTGATGCATTAATAATATGTTAGTACTTTTTATTACGCGCAAAACGTGGTAAAAATAAACCTTTATGTAAATATTGAAACACATTTTGAAACATACATTTCCACGCGGGCGAAGCCGCGGGGTGCAGCTAGTATATTTATAAAACTATTTTACATCAGATACTTTTGAAACTTAAAGTCATCAGGTACATGTGGTGGTTAGTGTCATCAGCTTATTGTTGGAATATTTTTCAATCACCTATTTATGGAACACTTTAGTGCTATCTAATTCTGACGCAAATTTCTATCAGCTGTATTGAATTTCTGAAACTCATCATCTACTTTTGATGCTGACTGTACTCTAGCAACTTACTTTTCAAATTATTTAATGTCTAGGTATATACAAGTCTATACAGAACTTCATTATAAATTATAATTTGGATTTAGAAACACATAGTTAACCTTTAATTAAAACCTATTTAAATTGTACTGTAAATTTTTGTGACCGTAAAATTAATTGAAAAGGTGTAACATAACTTTAATCCCTTGTTATAACTAAAAATATGATTACTAAAACATACAATATAGAGACTCTATTTTAATATATCTAACACACGCATCACGCGCATTAGTATTATGTCTAACCGACATACAATAACATGACCTATTTTATTTTATTGAACAATGAGCGTATGTATATGTAACTTTTTCTTATTTCTTTATTTCTGTTTATTATGTAGCTACCTACCTATTGTACGTACCTTCATTCCATATATGGATATTTATGGATGTATGTGTGTATATGCGTGTGTGTACATGTATGTATGTATGTGTATGTGTGTATTTATGTATATGTGTAGTATGTATATATATTAGTATGTATGTATTATAGGTATATACACCATTTTGCTTATGTGATGCGCGGCGATCGTGAGGTCGCCACATCTGGTTTCCTCTGAAAACCAGCGCTGCTTCGCTCGCGGAGCAGCATTAAGCTGAGAGGAGACCTATTTTGGCCCACGCTTAGCACAGACAAAGTCAGCTCCACAGTTCAGGATTTTAGGGATGGGTAGGCACGCGGACGGGTTTGTTTACCTATCAGTGTTTAGGTTACTTACCACTTTCCGCTTGTCTACCCAAACCTCCTATTTGTGTTGTTTTCTGTTTTAAATCTTTTTACTTTGTTCCTATGCCTATCTTGTTGGTGCTGTTACTCTTGTGTTAATTTAATTTTTGTGTTAATGTGTGCCAAATAAAGAGTTTATCTATCTAAATATGTCTCGGGTCCTAGACCTGTTTTCCTATGTATGAAAAAAAAAATATAAGTAGTTTATCAGCCATGTGGTTCCCATAATACAAGCTCTGCTTAGTTTTTGGGGCTACATGATGGTGAGTGTTAGTGTCCAGCATTATTTATTTATTACCAATTGCAGATAATCCACTGGAACTCGCCAACGAAGTACAATATCAAAATACGAGACGCTGCGTTGTTCAGAAATATCCACCAATCATACGTCAACTTGGACGGCAACTTGCTGAGGGAGAAACTACATCGATGCGATCAAACAGAAACCGTTACTTACAAGGTAACTAGGTAGGCTCGCTTGCTATGCTACGTGTTTAAAAAAGTATCCTTTGTTATTCTTTGATATATTATTATTGAGTGGAGACCGCGGCTCGGCAAACGTAGTGTAGGACGCCCTCCGGCCAGGTGGGGTGACGATCTGCGAAAGGCTGCTGGTAGAAGCTGAATGCGTCAAGCTCAGGACAGGGCGCAATGGCGCTCATTAGGGGAGGCCTATGTTTGCTATAGGCTGATGATGATGATGATGATGATGATATTATTATATGATATATTATCCTATGATATATATAAAAAAAATTATAGGTGCTACAGCCTACTCGAGTTAAATAAAACTTTACTGATTGTAGGTACTAAACTGTGTTTTTGCATACTGTATTTTAAGTATGTTTATATGATAAATAAAGAACTTTTAAAACAAAACTATGTTATTACAGTTCTTTATTTCAATGATCATATCAGTTTATTTATTTATTGTTAAAAACACCAAGATAATTTTTATTACAGAACAGTAAAATCTATCTACAAATATTATTGGACAGATATTAGTAAAAAATATTTTTACTAATATCTGTTTAAGTAAGTTTGAAAATACTCAAGTCTTTAGGTATGTACTAACAATTTGGCCAGGCGTTTAAAAAATATTTTTACTAATATCTATTTAAGTAAGTTAGGAATTTTTAGTGATAGTCGTTTTTCTTAAATGTAACAATTTCGTTAAATGTAAATCCGTCATTGGCTGTAAGAATAAATATAAGCATTTGTGAATATTATTTTTAAGAGCTGTGGATTTTGTTCAATAAATAAAAAAAAAAAAAAAAGTTTGAAAATACTCAAGTCTTTAGGTATGTACTAACAATTTGGCACTTAATAACTAGACGAGATCAAGGCAACTTAATACTATTCAGCGGAGACTAGCTCATAGCTAGTTATCAGATATCAGGTTAGCCCACTCACCCATACATACATAACCTCGTACTCATACACAAACACACACACTCATACACACACACACACGCTTTCATCGTTTCTCTATCTATTTAAATTTCAGTAGGTTAGTCAACTGCACATTTTGTTTAAAAGTCTGTTTTCATGAGGTCAAATGACTTCCTCTGGTTTCGGCAGAATAACAGCCCTGGGCTACCTTCAGGAGTGAAGATAATGTACGATTCACACCTACCAACGCGCGTCGGAGAGCATCGAAGCGCATTTTAAAACATGCTAGAGGAAATTGAAACATCCACAAAGCAGTTCAAGTTCCTTATTTGCATGCAATATCTACTTACGGATCTATTTATGTCAGTGTTTGATAAAGCTCAAAGCGTAATTGCATACAAATAAGGAACTTAACTGCTTTGTGGATGTTTCAGTTTCCTTTAGCATGTTATAAAATGCTCTCCGACGCGCGCCGGTAAGTGTGAACCGTACATAATGCTGAGCTGGAGCCGATTTGTTGCGGTAACACATACAATTCATTTGATTATTTACATATTAATCTTTCTTTTCTTATGAATAGTTACTGTGAAAGTAGGCATTACTGTTATTACTTCATTTATAAATTATCTTATACTAGCTGACCCGGCGAACTTCGTACCGCCTTAGCGTAGCAATGATGCACTACCTTACTTTGTACTATTTTCTTAATATTTTTTTCCGTAAGAACCTTCTCCTAATAATAACAAATACAACAAAAAAAGAATTAGTGAAATCGGTCCAGCCATTCACGCGTGATGCCGTGACCAAGGAAAACGGGTTTCATATTTATATAATATATATATATAAACAATACAATCAATGAAAATACAAGTACCTAGGTTGTTAAGTAACACTATTAGAAAAAAAGAACGAAAGGAGAGAAATAAAAACAATAATAATAATTGGAATATAAGATAATTTACAAATGAAGTAATAATAGTAATGCCTAGGTACTTGTATTTTCATTGATTGTATTGTTTATATATTTATTTGTTCTGTTTTTGTGTGTTAAGAGAGACCGCAATACAATTGTAAGTTGGCCGACTATCGAAAGACTAAATTGCGTATTTTTATAATTTAGTTGACCAACTTTATTTTATTGGTTACAAGCCTATTTAATTGTGCGTAATCGTAAGTGAATCTCAATTCTGATACGATCAGTGTCCAATTAATTAGTTGGTCGATTAACACCTTTAAGAATTACACCTAATAGTATACTCTGCGATTTATTCGGCCAACGTACAATTGTGTGTCTGTGGGCTCTCTAAAGCAAAAAGTAAATGCCTGTCTATGTCTGTCTGTCATCAGCCTATAGCAGTCCACTGCTGGATATAGGAGCGTCCATTATTTACATGAGGCTTTTAGAGGGGCGGGGGGGAGGCAGTCGAATCAAACCTCACCCAATCTCACATTGGGGAGAGGGGGGAGTCGGGTAAATATCACTTTAATTTTTTTTTGCCACAAGAAACTACTGGACATAGGCCTACCCTAATGAGCGCCATTGCGCCCTGTCCTGGCCGGAGCGCGTCCTGCACTACGTTTGCCGAGCCGCGGTTTCCACTCAAGAACTCATTTACCCCAACGATTCTTCGTCAGATATGGCCAGCCCACTGCCACTTCAGCTTGCTAATTCTCTTTGCTATGTCGACAATTTTAGTGAGAAAAATCAGGCTCAGATTTTTGTTCAAAGGCGCATCCCCTATAAAATGTGCTCGCTTCGCTCACTTGATCATTTTGTTCCACAGATGAATTACTCAGACATTTGTGTCAGTTTCCGCGCGGCGCAACAAATAAAGCTGCGCACACATCTGTACTACATGGACTATAGCTATGACAGCACAGATAACTTTGACGTCACTCTAGTGCTGCAGTTGTCTATGGACCGATTGCAGTTCCTTGAGCGCATCGTCGAGTACTGGGAAGGTGAGGTAATAATATTTTCTCACACATACTTGGAGAGAACATTATTTTGACAACCTTCTTCAAGATAAATCTAAATTGCTGTAACTGGCCAATACATGCGAGCAGCGGCCGGCAAAAGTTGTATGAAAATCCATATCTGTCGTGTTTAGCGGCCAAATAAATTACTATGAAAACTCATATCTGTCGTGTTATTTAAAAATGGAACGAGCGAAACACGGCAAACAAGGAGATAACTAATCAAAGGTTTTATTTACATTTCGAACTGGCTTGCAAATAGAATGCTGTTTATTGAAAAATGTACAAGTTCTGTCTAGGAACTATTTTGTTTTAATTTCCGCGCATTATTTGAGAAAAGTACTATACAAGCCTTGGCCACAACTAGGCATTAATGGACTCACGTATGTGTGCCCCACATTTACACGTTCGTCCATCAATGCCTCTTTTACTGGCCGCTGCTACAGCTTGCCTCGTTTATTTTAGCTACTTTCTACATGTCATATAGCATACTTTTCTGGGGAAGAGCTGCAGGGGCTGAATCATAATTTGTACTACAAAAAAGAGCTGTCAGGGATATCTACAAGCCCAAGAGTTTCTCTAAAAGAACTTTTTAAGACCATATGTTAGGAAAAAATATGGACAAATGAAAAGGCTTGGAGATGGGCGTATGTACAATACAAGAAATAGAAATAAAATTGCTTGTACAAAAACTAGATTACCAGATAAAATTGTTAACCTCAGAGAATAAATTTAAGAAAATTGTTCAAACTATCTTATTAAACAAGCGTTTTATGATGTCAATGATTATCTTGATGATAAAAGAGCGTGGGAGCTCGGCACATGAGTGTGTAGGGATACATGGGATTATGTACCAAATTAATTTAATGACATTGTAAAAATGTGCATTTACTTGAAATTGTAAAAACCTCTTGTTTGAATTGAATTGAATTGCTGCAGTAATGTACTGTTTCACACCACCTGTTCGACAACACCAGTTTATTCAGTTCAGAGGGCTTACCACGAGTTTTGATAGTTTTCGAAAACTTTATAAGTTTCGGTATCTTTCCCAGTGTTGCTGTTTTAGCATTTTTAATGCTAAATTTAGCATATTTTCGAGTCTGTTAGCTTGAAAAATTCGCATTTAGCATATTTTTATGATTAACATTTTTTTGTACGTTACCTAAAAATTCAAAATTCCTAAGGAATTCAAAAGAAAAATATAGATTTTAGCATTTTATTTAGCATTTTTAAAAGTTATTTAGCATTTTTTGCAACATGTTTTAGCATTTTCCCAAATAAAAAACGGCAACACTGATCTTTCCATACATTTTCGTAGTTCATGCACGTTTCCCTAGAGGCGCTGTACGAAAATGTATGGAAAGATACCAAAACCTAAAAAGTTTTCGAAAACTATCAAAACCCGTGGTAAGCCCTCAGCCTAAGCCTCAACTTAAGCCTCGCCTATAAGGGGGATATGTCCATAATCCCAATGGGTAAGAGATCGCAGCTTTTCGCACCGCCGACGCTGATGCCTGTCGACGGCCAGGGGATTTATAATTGTGCCAGTATTAGGCTGCGCTATGCCGCAATCAGCCGGCTGCCAGAGCTGTTGTTATAGCGAACTGCAACACAGGCAGGTGTGTTTGGCTTTGGTCCAAAAGAGGTTGGAACCTTCTAACCCTGCTCCACGATGACACATTAAATTCCAATCATTATGTTCGAAATTCAATGAGATGCCCATGACCTAAGAGACTCCTTTGTCCCTTCATTTAATAATGAAACTAGTACTGCGATCATTAACCCTATGTCTAACGGTGGACTGTCCTAAAGCAGAGGATATTTTCTGTATCAATTCCATAAAGTGTATTCTTACAGTAATGCGATCATTAATCCTATCTCTTGCGGTGGAGTTAATTCTAAACCAAGAGAATATAACCAATTTTTCAACTTAAGGCGACGATACATGTCAAACCTCCCTCTCGCTCGCACTATACAACATTTTTGAAGATATAAAATCACTGAATGTACTTATGCAAAATACCTTCACAGCCTAGAAAATAACAATGCAAAGGTTCGGCGAGAATATCATGTTGAACCCGTTTACCTACCAAAAATTTGCACAAAAATTGATCACATTGGTACCAGTTTTTTTGTTAAAAAAACGTGATAAAATCAAAATGATATTATTGCTGAACCTTTGTATTGTTATTTTCTAGGCCGTGAAGGTTTGCTATTTTGCATAAGTACATTCAGTGATTTTATATCTTCAAAAATTTTGAATAGTGCGAGAGAGAGGGAGGTTTGACCTGTATATTCGCCTTAATTAATCCACCTTTTCAGGTCCCATTAGTGCTGCCATCTATTTGTCAGACTGCGAGGTTACGAAACTGGAGAGTTTCATACGAGATTGGTCCGACACGCTTAGCACGAGGCGGAACATCGGCTACCATCTTGTATTTAAACAAGATTCCGTAAGTTCTACTTAAATAAATAACACTGGACATTTCCACACAGCGTCCTATAGGATCCTATAGGATTTGGGGCTATAGCCCCAAAGTAGTGCTTCTGTTATGGGAACCAGAATAGGAGGCCTGTAGCCCAAGTTAGCTAGAGCCCCATTTATAAATAAATCTATCTATCTATATATATGAAAATGAAACCCGTTTTCCTTGGTCACGGCATCACGCGTGAATGGCTGGACCGATTTCACTAATTCTTTTTTTGTTGTATTTGTTATTATTAGGAGAAGGTTGTTACGGAAAAAAATATTAAGAAAATTGCTACGCTAAGGCGGTACGAAGTTCGCCGGGTCAGCTAGTAGATAATAAATAATGCTGGACGTTATCACACAGCATCATGTAGCCCCAAACTAAGCAGAGCTTGTATTATGGAAACCGCATGATTGATATATTACATTTTAGTATATATTTTTTTTGTAAATACATTCATATCATACATAGAAAACACCCAGACCCGAGACAAATATCTGCAGAACATGCAAACAATTGCCCCGCGGCGGGATCGAACCCGCAACCTTCTGCGTCTCAGGCGGACCTTCGCCCACTGCGCCATAGAGGTCGTCTCCAACGGTAACGAGTTCTTGAGTGGAGACCACGGCTCGGCAAACGAAGTGTAGGACAACCTCCGGTCAGGTGGAGTGACGATTTTCGAAAGGCTGCTGGTGGAAGCTGGATGCGTCGAGCTCAGGACAGGGCGCAATGGCGCTTATTAGGGGAGGCCTATGTCCAGCAGTGGACTGCATAGGCCGATGATAATGATGATATTTGAGTGGGAAAACATAAATTTTTACTTTTTCGGGTTGGATTCGTTTTCTCGTAATTTTAATGTTTCTTGTGAAAAAAAAATAAGTAATATTTTCCAGACTCCCCCCTCTCCCCAATGTGAGATTTGGTGAGGTTTTGCGAGTTCTAAGTCCAGCAGTACGACTGTAGGCCGATGATGATGATGATGATAACTATCACACATCATCATGTAGCCCTAAACTAAGCAGAGCTTGACATGACTGCCACCACGTTTATAATATTTTTTTAGTCAATGGCTGTAAATAATACAATAAAATTAAAAATAATAATGTAATAAAATAATGGATTCAAAATTGACATTTAAATAATCATCTATTCTATAGTAAACTTTTTCATTTAGAAGCTTCTTTACTCTAAATTCAAAGATGTTAAGAGAAGTTGTCTCAAGTATAAATTTTGGCAATTTATTATAGATTCTAGGTGCCATACAGAACACACTTTTATTCAGGTATGCAGTTCTATTCAGAGGACAACAAACTTTATGACGGTGGCGTAAAACTTAAGCTTATTAACCTTTCGAGTATCTTATGTCAGGCTAGTCCCACAGCGAAACATTCCGCCGGCTCGCTATCGGGTCGTTTGGCCCATTTCGCTATCAGTCATTTTTCATTGACCGCCAAACTAGCTGGTTCAAAACTCGAAACTTGGTTCCGCGACTTAAGCATGCCTAAGGGTGCGTTTCGATTGACGCGGAGCGGAGTGGAGCGGGCTGCGAGTGGCCAATTACAATAAATAAATAAATAAATAATGTGGGACGTAATCACACAGCATCATGTAGCCCCAAACTAAGCAGAGCTTGTATTATGGGAACCACATGATTGATATACTACACATATAATTTTTTTTTGTAAATACATACTTATCATACATAGAAAACACCCAGACCCAAGACAAATATCTACAGAACATGCAAACATTTGTCCCGCAGCGGGAATCGAACCCGCAACCTTCTGCGTCTCAGGCGGACTTTCGCCCACTGCGCCACAGAGACCGTCACAACAATGCTCGAAATCTTTTGATTGCTCACGTGACGCAGTGGAGGAATGTGATTGGCCAACTCGCAGTCCGCTCCGCGTCAATCGAAACGCACCCTTAAGATTAATATATCTACTAGTTTCCGCCCCGTGGCTTCACTCGCGTTATATCGGGATAAAGAGTTTGTGTTGATCCAAACTATGTAACTGTTTCATCCAGATCCGTCAACAGTTACGGTGTTGAGTGGGACAAATACACACACACACACACACACACACACACACACACACACACACACACACACAAGGTTTTGCATTTATAATATTATAATAGAATAGAAAAAACATTTATTGTGTGATCTACGTGTTTTACAGGTACATTATCCAGTGAATTATCTACGCAACGTGGCGTTAGAGAATGTTAACACTCCGTACGTTTTCCTGATGGATGTAGATTTTGTACCAATGTCCGGACTGTACGAACACTTGCGGAATTCCATCAAGCTTATCAACCCGTACCCTCAGAAAAAGGTGAGTTTTCAAGCTTCATTGGCTTTGTTAGCACTGCACTGGGCGATAGAAAACCTTCACGACCTAGAATAGAAAATAACAATACAAAGGTTCAGCAAGAATATCATGTTGAACCCAACACGTTTTCCTACCAAAAAATTTGCACCAAAATTGATCACATTGATTGGTACCAGGTTTTTGGTAAAAAAACGTGATAGAATCAAAATTATATTCTTGCTAAACCTTTGTATTGTTCTTTTCTAGGCCGTGAAGGTTTGCTATTTTGCATAATTACATTCAGTGATTTTATATCATCAAAAATGTTGAATAGTGCGAGCGAGAATTGCCCATACAAACGTAATACCAAAATGATTTCCAATTCAAGTATATTTCCAGTATATTGTTGTATTATTTGTATTCCAATAGTATTTACCTACTTTCCTGGATAGGTTTTTTTTTACAAAATACTTACCTAAAATGAAATAAAAGCCATAGCATTTTGCACATTTTTATGCCAAAATAGACAACTTTTCATCCTCTTTGTTTCGTTTTAAAAATAACAATATCTTACGTGTTGTTTGTTAGGGAACATAGTTTATATTATCTAGTTACAAATTAACAATACTTTGTAAAGAATACATAAAGTTTTCAGTTATCATTTTTGGTATTACGGAATACAACCAAATTCTTAGAATGTTGAACGGCCAATATTGCTATCCCGCCCGCACGGCTGAATCATCCATCAGCTAAACAGAGATACGATATACGGAGCGATCCTTTGCCCGCGTCTCGAATTGGAGTTGCGAGCGATGTTCGCCGCATTCTTAACAGTAAGATGTCTCTCTCTGTGGTCGGTACTTCATGAGTTTCATGACTGAAGATCGTGATCACTGCGTTGTTTAATGATGGACTGACCTACTTGTTTCAAACGGCTTTTGTTGGCAGCGATCTCAACTACTTGTTGGACTTAAGAGCAAGATAAGATATATATTTAATCAGCACAGACAAATACAGCATAAAGAATCTCAAATTAAAGAGGTTCTTTTTTGACGTGATTATATTTTAATTGAACTCTTTCACTTTGATGGGCAATAACAATATTGCACGACTAATAAATCGAATATAGCGCTCCTATTATTAAATCATACATCAAATGTACAAACCTATAATCTGGTAAATAAATGATCATTCATTCATTCATTCACATATTTTCATTCATAAAAACACCGCTCTAACCCGTGCAAAGGTAAAAATCAAAACAATGCGAAGTAAAATATGCTCGACACGCTTGCAAGCAGCGGTTGTGACTTGCGCGCGAATCAGCTGTTTAGGCGACTATACGGGTCAAACCTCCCTCTCGCTCGCACTATTCAACATTTTTGAAGATATAAAATCACTGAACGTAGTTATGCTAAATAGAAAACCTTCACGGCCTAGAAAATAACAATACAATCATTGTCATTTTTATTAAATTTCATTTTCTAGTGTTTTTCTTATGTATGCCGTTTATAAATATATATTTTAACCGTTATACGTTAGTAATATGACACAAGTCATAGTGAAATGGAATAAAAGAAGATTGAATTCTCTAATGAAGAAAATTGTGCGCCGATCGTTTGTTGTTGTTGTGGCTACTATCATTGCTATAGTAAAAAACTGGACCTGACGGAAGACTAAACGACTGGACTTATAAACCGTACTATGTTGCCTCTTATTATTGTGAACATATACTTGATACTGGCGAAATTGTGGGTAACTATCCCAGAAGCCATTAAATAACCTTTAAGTCTCAGGAGAGACTTCTCCTCCCTCTGTGTGTTCTACCGCTTGTATAATGGAGAGTGTTCCGGAGAATTGTTTGAGACGGTGCCTGCTGCATCTTTCTATCTTCACACCGCTCGACATCGGCAGAGGTATCATCCACATACATTGCCACCTATTTCTTCCCGCACAGTGAGGTTCCAGAGGAATTTCCTCCCGCGAACAATCAAGCTGTGGAATGGTCTCCCTGCCGAGGTTTTCCCCAGAGACTACAATATGCAGCGATTCAAAAAGGGCGTTTTAACATTTTTAAAAGTGTCAGCAACGCGCGTGTAATACCTCTCAGGCGTCCATAGGCTACGGGAACCGCTTACCATCAGGAGGACCCTATGCCTGTTTGCTAACTTAGTAGTATAAAAAAAAATAGAAGTGGAGTAAAGAACAAAATACAAAAAAAAACTTGAGAGGTGTCAAGGGATACCCGGATGGAACGAAGTAGCTTTCTATGAGAGAGAGAGAGAGAGAGAGAGACAGACAAACACGCGCACGCCGCACGGCTTCATTGAAATACAGATCATATTACATAAATTCAAATTCAAAACATGCAAAAAGACGTAATCACAGCGATTTGAACTGGGTGTCGCGGCGCGGCAGCCCAAGCCTATACCGCTAGGCTAACGAGCATTAAGCATAAACGGTTGAAATAAGCGCACAAGTCTTTATACCATGACGTCATCAGCCCAACCATTTGACAATTACAAAGTGTCGTTACAACTTTTGGTCTTAATTTTTTCCGTCTAGCCCCCTTTCGCAACGCACGATAAGGAACTTCGTTCCAAAATGAATGGTATGCTTTGTTATTCCAGTGTTTAGTGGTACCAGCATTCGAGACACAACGGTACCGCGCGTCACCGCCTAGAAGCAAACCCACTCTCCTCGCGAGGTTGGCAAACCTCCACGCAGCCGGAGACGTCGCCCCCTTCAGGGTTAGGGAGTGGCCGAGAGGGCATAGGCCTACCAATTATACGAGATGGCGGGCGGCACAGGAGCCCTATGAGGTGAGTTAGCATCAGCAGCCTGTACCCCTCTACAAATTATACCAGTTTATTTCATTCAGATGTAAGGGGTTCCAACCCCCATTTTCTTTTTATGGATGTATATTATGTTGATGATTCTAAATAAATAAACATGTAGAAGTAATAGGTTCTTAGGGCTCCTCCGGGGCATTACTACCCCCATGCCTATTTCTGCCGTGAAGCAGCATTACTGTGTTTCGGTCTGATGGGTGTGAGTGCTGATGAAGATACAGGCACATGAGGTTTAACACCTCGTGCTTCAAGTTGATGGACGCAGAATGTTGCATCCTAGGGCACGTCCCGAACATCCGTGGCCTACAAAGAAACACTTTGTTATAAGTAATGGTTACCACTTAACATCAGTTGAGTCATATGCTAGTTCCATCTTCAGGTATCAGGTTCTACCATCATTATGCGGACTGCTAAAGATTGTAACTCTACCGGCCTCTGTCTTTCCTGATAACTATAATCTCCACACATCCACACCAGCCTATATCAGTCCACTGCTGGACATAGGCCTCCCCTAATAAAGGGGGATATACCCATAATCCCCACGCTGGGCATGCGGGTTGGGGATCGCAGGGCACAGCTTCTCGCACCACCGACGCTGCTGCCCGTCGGTGGCCAGGGGATTTAGATGTGCCGATGTAGGCTATAATCTGGGTCTCTTTAAGTCTAGAGTGAATAGGTGTCTTCTGGACCTTCATGCTCCATCTATCACCGCAACGTTACTTAACATTACGTGAGCTCGTGCAAACGAAGGTCCATCCAATGTAAAAAAAAAACTATCCTCAGCCTAAACTCGTGGCGTGGTTTACTTCGGTGTTTTTAGCAGATCTTCTTGGTTAAGCAACACTCGGCGCGGTCACTACTTGGATTATCGTTTAGATCTGAGCTCTTCCGTGCTTCGGCAGGCACGTTAAGATGGTTGGTCCCGGCTTTTTCAGTCGTTAAGCCATGTCGGAGGCCTTCCGGTGGCCTAAAAACTCCAACACCAGAGTTGGCCACTAACTCAAAGAAGGAAGGAAGAAATCGGCCTTACCTATAGGAAAGACATTATTATTATTATTGATTGCGTGGCTTTCATATCACTGCGGCCATGAAGACTTATTGTGATCGCCACTTTTATACAAGTCGCCCCTTGAAGCGGGGCGTTTATAGTTCACAACTAAGCCCTACTGCTGACAGAAACTGTAGGACCTTTTTGGGTGTGAATTCTCTTAGCTCCTCTGGGCTTAAAGTGAATTTGCCCAGAATAGCGCTATGTTTGTGCATTAGTGGCCCACACTCTCCTAACAGATGAAGGGGCGATTCATCCGCCTCTTTGCAGAACCTGCAGGTTGGAGTGTCGCAAAGCCTCAACTTAAACGTGTGCTTGTTAAGGTGTCAATGTCCACAGGAAAGACATGGTTAATACGTGTGGAGCTGACGAAGCCGCGGTTTCCTCCCTATGTTTTACTTGACATTACGTTTGACAATAAAATGATGATGATGATGTTGTAGGGGTAAGAGGTTCTTATGTGTACCTCCTGTGTGCCCTGCTACTAAACTGGCGGCCGGCTGATTGCGGCATAGCGCAGCCTGACACTGGCACAGCTAACTCACCACCAACTGACAGCAGCGTCGGAGCGGTACGAGAAACTATGTCCTGCTATCCCCAACCCGCATGCCCAACGTGGGGATTATGGACATATCCCCCTTCTTATAAAGGAAGGCCTATGTCCAGCAGTGGACTTATAGGCTGGTGTTGTAGTTGTTGTTGATGATGATGCATTTTACAGGTAGAATGGGAAGCAGATTACGAGCCATACCTCGTTGTACATCGGACGGTACCTAAATATGACACGCGATTTTCTGGATTCGGATGGAATAAGGTACATTCATAATAATTTAGCAATTCAATCCTAAAACCTTTTGTAGTATACTATATCTTACCCCTACACTGTTGTAACGCGCTTACTTCTACACTGTTGTAACGCGCTTACCCCTACACCGTTGTAACGCGCTTACCCCTACACTGTTGTAACGCGCTTACCCCTACACCGTTGTAACGCGCTTACCCCTACACCGTTGTAACGCGCTTACCCCTACACTGTTGTAACGCGCTTACCCCTACACCGTTGTAACGCGCTTACCCCTACACCGTTGTAACGCGCTTACTTCTAAACTGTTGTAACGCACTTACCCCTACACTGTTGTAACGCGCTTACCCCTACACTGTTGTAAAGCGCTTACCTTTACACTGTTGTAACGCGCTTACTTCTACACTGTTGTAACGCGCTTACCCCTATACTGTTGTAACGCGCTTACTTCTACACTATTGTAACGCACTTATCCCTACATTGTTATAACGCGCTTACCCCTATACTGTTGTGGCTCGCCTACCTCTACACTGTTGTAACGCGCTTACCCCTACACTGTTGTAACGCGCTTACCCCTACACTGTTGTAACGCGCTTACCCCTACACCGTTGTAACGCGCTTACTTCTACACTGTTGTAACGCGCTTAGCTCTACACTGTTGTAACGCGCTTACCCCTACACCGTTGTAACGCGCATACTTCTACACTGTTGTAACGCGCTTACACCTACACTATTGTAACGCGCTTACCCCTACACTGTTGTAACACGTTCACCCTATCGCCAGGTGTCTCACAGCGTAGAGCTGCGTGCACTGGGTTACCGCGCGGTGGTGTTGCCCGCTGCGTTCGTAGTGCATACGCCTCACGCTCCCTCTCGCGACATCTCAGCTTTCCGCGCAGACGCGCATTATCGTATGTGAGTATAAACTATTTGGTATTTTATTAGTATATTAATCAGCTATGTGCGATATCCGGCTCGCACGCATTCATTTTCATATTCTTTATTTTGCCTTGCAACACTTTGGAACACTTGGGTTCGTCAAATTTACACATTTCTGAGAAACGGCTGTACTTACATAGGCCTTGTCTATTTTTAATGAACTGAAACTTTCACTTTAACCGAAGTGGCAGTGGGCCGGCCATATCAGTCGAAGAACCGAGAACCCTTGGCGTAAACAAGTTCTTGAGTTGAGATCGTGGTAAACGTAGAGTGGGATGCCCTCTGGCCAGAAGGAGTGTCGATCTGCGATAGGCTGCTGGTAGAAGCTGGATGCGTTGAGCTCAGGACAGGGCGCGATGGCGCTTATTAAGAGAGACCTAAGTCCAGCAGTGAAATGAAATGGAAATTAAAACCATTTAGTTTATTTATTTTATACTTACAGATGCTTGGCTCTCCTAAAGCAGGAGTTCATGGACGATCTCAAACGTAAGTACAACGTGACGTTAGACGAGGCTGCCAAGTCTGACGTATACCTTGACCAGTCCAAAAACTTCATACTCAATCAAGCGAGGAACGATGTTTAACTCATGCCATTTCTTGTGGAGCTCGTCGGTTATTTATTTGCAAGTCGGCTGCACCGATTTCCAACACACGGCTAAAGGCTATTTCCAAAAACATTATAATCAGGTTAGGAATGATTACAAAGGCGCCATTTCTTGTGGAGAGCCCTTACAGGGCCTGATGTAGACCTACTCGCATCCGTGAACTGGCTACGTTTCGGTGACCTCTTTGGGGAAACCGAAGGTTTTGTCTGTGCAATTATGGATGAGGTAATAAAAACAAAAACTACCGAAAGTATATATATCATGAAGGATGGAACCGTTGAAATTTGCAGAGCTTGTCATCGCCCCGGTGAATCTCTCAGACATACTTTCGGTTTCGCACCTTGCTTATACTGAGTACTTGCACAGACACAACCAAGTAGCAAAGATCATCCATCAGCAGCTTGCTCTCCAATACGACCTTGTCGGCTCAGAGGTTCTCGATAATGGTCGTGCTACGCTCTATTGGGACCGCTCTATCATCACGGACAGGACTATTCTAGCGAATAAACCTGATATCGTCCTGGTAGACCGGTCGGAACGCCGGGCGATACTTGTTGACATCACCATCGCACACGACGCTAATCTCGTGAAGGCCGAGAAGGACAAGCTTAGTAAGTACCTTGACTTGGCACACGAGATTACCGCTATGTGGGATGTTGACTCAACAATTATCGTTCCGATAGTCGTTTCAGTGAACGGTCTGATAGCGAAGAGCCTTGACCAATATCTTAAAGAGAATGAGTTTGTGTAGCTTTTTGTATTACCTATATATTTTTTATAATCCAAATGACGAACTGACGAAATTGCAAGGGTTGTTATGGTTCTTACAACGGAACCCTAGAGTTTACATGTGTTACACTAAACACTTTCGATCGAAATGACATGGCCCACAGAATGAAGAGAATAGCAGATCCGTTTGAACGCGTGGTTCGGTAATATTGTATTTTGTAGCAACACAATTTTTGTTTGAAGAAATGTACAATAGTACTGTTTAGATAGACCTCACGAGCTCGTATTAAACGTACTAAACTAGCAGTTTTAGTGTATGAAGTACAACAGTTGTACTTACTTCTAAGAAGTATTTCAAATTTCAGTAAATCTTTTCTTTTAAATTGAAATTTTAATTACTGCAATACAAAATTTGTACTTCTAAGAAGTGTTTCTTTCAGTGAATCGTACCTTTTCTTTTAAATTAAAGTGTAATTTTTAGCTTTAACTTTAGACTCAACATTTGCAAACGATGCCCCAATTTTAATCTTGTACGGAATGAATTAATATGGGCTGTGACGTTACTGGTTACTGTATAAAATTGGTAATAATACTCATTAATATTGGTTCTGATTTCAGTAGTTTTAATGTAAGTTCACACAGTTCTGCAGTACAGTAAGAAATAGATTATTTATTTCTTGAACTAGTAAGAAATAATCTATTTATTTCTAGCAATAGGCTAGATGACAAGAAAAATATATTTAGTCCGTCATTTACATAATCAAAAAATATTAGACACGTATTTTTTCTTTTGTCAATTAAACTAAAAATGACAAAGATATAGTGTGTTGAAGTTGCGCGTGACGTCACGGGTAAGTACACTTTTTACATACATGTGACGTCACGAGCCCCCACTCCCGAACTTTAAGCTTTATAACTTTGTCAATTTCTATTGATTTGATAAATTAAAAATACTTATCCAATATTTTTTGTTAATCTGACTGACGGACTAATTAAAATTACTATTTTTTTACCCAGGCATCATCCATATTGCATGCAAATAAGAAACTTAACTGCTTTGTGGATGTTTCAATTTCCTCTAGCATGTTTTAAATCGCTTCGATGATCTTCGGCGTACTTACCATACCTATTAACAATATTAGGGTAATAAACGGGTTAAAGAGCATATTTTCCTCGCCGTAACACAGTTATCAATTAGCACAGTAGGTAAGTTATAAAAACCACATAGTGCCTGCACTATTTTTGCCCTTTTATGGTTAACTTAGCTTAAGTAGCTTTTAGAAATGACACAAAAAAAATTGTGAATTAAATTCATCTTTATCCTTGTGTCGGCCTACAAAATTGTTGCTTCGAAAATGTACTCTGTGAAAACTATTTTCAACTATTTTAAAAGTTTCTGTCTTAGTGAAGTAGATACACAAGTGTGAACTTAAACTAAAATTGCTTGATTCGGATCTCTGTACATAAATAAGTATACAAGTACATTTTAGTCTTGTAATTTTTTATGGAACAGAAAAAGATATGTTGGCCATATCTGTTTCTGTTGCATAAAAAATTACAATTTAGTAAGAAATACAGCACAACGAAAATCAATGTAGTTTTAGTAACCCTTTAAAAGTAAAGTAATAAAGAGTAAGTATAAAGTAATAGAACATTAAACTTACTCATTATTACTTATGTTTTTATTTATTTTAATCTTTTCTAGATGATTTTCTTTTTCTGATTTGGTCGAACCAAAAAATGAAACCTAAGGATAAAGATAACGTAACTAATTTTAAACCGTAGCTATTCAAACTAATACTCGTGCTAAATATTTGTTAGTGTTCCTTAAAACCAAAGATTGTTATCAAATACTTGATTTTCATAAATATTATGATTTTGTTTTTATCAATAAGTACATTTTTGGAAGTCCGGTACAGTTCAACAAATACCCTACATTACATTCCCGCACCGCTCGCGTGGTCCTACTGGGATAAATATAAATCTTTGTGTAAATTATTATTTGTTAAACACACAATGTGTGATTTCTGTTAAAATAATAATATACAGCACCGTACCCAGTAATCTAATCATGAGACTTTTATATGCAGTATTTTCAAGTATTTATCCGACATCACACACTGTTTTAGCTAAAACGATCAACAATTTGCAACCCACAGGCTACTGGTTTAGCGACTGACAGCAGCGTTACTTTTACCTCGCTAGTACTGCGAACCACTATGTTACATGAAGGGCAACTGCACTCTCATATCGCCTTAGTACTTTAGGTCTTTGTTGACCAAGTCACCAAGTGCCCCAGATATTTAAACTTTGAAACGCGCTTTAGATGAGTTCCGTCAAGGGTTTTGGGTAGTGTTTAGGTAGCTTTTAGAGGGCCGGTGGTTATGGGTTGTATTTAGGTAGATTTTAGGAAGCTTTTAGAGATGACACCTAACTCACTCTTTTCGCATTTTATCTGAGCCACGTATAGAGCTCACATATTTGCAGTAGCTTGCGTAGGGCTCAGTAACAACCTATCGTCGACGTAACTAATGTGATTGATGTGTGTCAGAGTATTTGATGGTGCCACTGAGCGCCAAACGGTTCATGTACAGATTGAAAATAATAGGGCAAGAGACACCCCCCTGTCTCACCCCGCATTCCAACTAGCACATGCCCAAGTATGTGTCCGCCCACTTTACAATATTTGTTTGATGACTGTAACAGGAAATAAGTAAATAGGGATGCTAGCACTCTTGGCAAGTCCGAATCAAGTCCGAAACCAGCTTTTCCCAAAGTAAGTCACACATCTAGCACAAGATCGAATCCTTTGGATAGGTCCAAATAAAAGGCGTACACTTATTCTAGCTGTGTAGTACTGAACTGTTTGCTTGAGGGACAATATAGTACTTTTTATCCAAACCCAAATTGTGCATCGTGGTGTCGGTCAAGCAAACTGCACCAACACTTTAGTTACGCCAGTAGCCAGTGGGCAGTGATAGCCAGCCTGTAATTGGATATTAGGGCGGTCACGAATATTTAAATTTGGCGTATCTTAAGCGTAAAGACAAAGCTTTATTTTGTACTCTTCATCATTGGTCATAACCATAATTTTACGTCTACGATACGATTACTTATTTGCTAGTATTCGTGATTGGCCTGAGACATCGAGTCCTATTTTTTAGTAGGCACCACTGTAGTGTGCATCAGATTATCAGTTAGGTTTGAGTAAAGATAGCACTCTCGGTAGATGAATATCAGTGTTACTGGTGTTCGAAGCTGAGGTAGTCGTATCCTGGAGATTTAAGCCCAATTTATTTTTAATGTTTTGTCTCAATTCATTCTAATTTTTGAACCGTTTTTGTAGAGCAAAGTTTTATTTTTATAGTATTATTGTTTATTTTAATGATTATTGTACATTTTAATTAGATATTTTTTTTAGTTTTAGTAAATTTAATTATACATAAACTATTTTAGGGTGAACAATGTACATTTTTAAGTTTTCAATTAGAATAGCGTAACTTTTAATGAATTCTAGTGAATTAATTGTTTTGGTTATGTGGAAATTAGAATTCAACTTATTATTTTTTTATAATATATAATTAAAAATCCACCAATCGTTGTTAAATGTTCTAAGTTTAAGCATAAATTAAAATAAATAATCTACAAAGTTTTTTTTACAATGTTTTATTACCTACTACAATTAATTTGTACATTATCCTCAGTTTCCTGTTTCCCTGAAATTAAGGTTATTATTTAGCAGCCATTCCATGATTTTTTGTCTTTTCATACTTTTTCCTTACATAAGAAAGAAACAACTAATTCCTTATTTTCGTGTGATACTTTATTCTCCGTATGATATCACAAGATATTTATAAGGCTGCTATAAAGTCTCCTATTTTAATTTGTTCGTTCAATAGACTTCAGTACCAATCATTCTAGCTTCAGTATTCGTTAAGAAATTATTACTATTCGGATTTTCTTTTGTAGTTATTAACCACATGAGAACAATGATCTGGAAATCTAGGTCTTGGATATCCTTCTTCAAAGTAGATACTGCCTTTTTTGCTGTCACCAGCGGCGAATTATCATTCATTGAAGACCCTTTCGTTTCAGTTCTCTGCTTTATATTTTCGACTTTAGCCGTCAATTCATTGAGCATTTCTTGGCGTTCTGTTACACCTACACTTACATCTTTGTATTCATTTGTTACTTTATTCAACTCATCTAAAAGAGAGCCGTATTCTTGAACTATAGGACCGAATTGTTCGTTCAGAATGTTTTCTCTAGCTGCTATTTTGTCTAAGACCGAACTTAAGTTGCTATGAAGCTTGTTGAGTTGCGATCCTGTTGTTTTGTATCGTTCGAACAGCTCATCTCTGTATGTCCTCATTTGGGAGTGTCTGGCCCTCCAGTCCCTTCCGTCAGCTGATATCTTTAGTCTTAATGCTGGTGCTACTCGTTCTAATTCAAGCTTCCAAGCTTCCCAGTCGTGGACTTTATTAGCTAAGTTGCTAGGTTCATTTTCCTCTGCGTATTCTCCTTCAGATTCTTCGGAATAAATAGCCATTTCTTCCTCAACTTTGTCAAGGATTATCTCTGTTTCGTCCTCGACTTGATCAACGTCTTCGGCTGTTTCTTCCGTCTCTGGGATGTCTACGATGGGTTTCTGCCATTCGAAGTTCTCCTTTCTCAACGCTTCGTCTGCTAGAACGTTAAGAATGTAGCATACCTGGTCTCCGAAGCCTTGCTTGAGTTTATGCGAAGAGAAGTCGACTGCTACATCTTTCTCTCGTAACACATCAATGATTGACGCTATTATTGAGTTAGGGTCGTCTTCTTCGTTTGGTTGCTCGAAATCTCTGCCAGTTTTGCGGATAAGCCAAGCAGCTGTGGATGCGAACACGAAGAACTGTTCCCCTGGGTTTGTGGATGTTACGAAGTAGTAGCGGCTCATGGGTTTCATTTTGATTTGGGGTCGCAGTTCTGTATCGATCTTCAGGAGACGCAGTTTGTCCATAATTTTTAAGTCCATTTTGATTGGTCTATAGAAATTGGAGATTTTCACTTAAATTCACTATGTTTTTAGACTTGCTTTGATGCTAAGAACGAATAAACACCGATATTTTCACACTAAAAACATCCCCGAACTTATCGTCTGGATTGTTTTGAAATGGTTTCTATGGCAACATGGCAACGTAAATAGTAGGTATGTTCTAAACAAGGAGTTTTTATCAAGAGAATACTCGCCGACGACGACCACGATGTAACCAAAGCATTATTTTTTTCGATTCATGAACCTACTGGAACTAAAAGATAATAAGTACTATCGGGGCTACACAAAATAACAAGGCTCCCGGGAAGCAATTAAAATGTTTTGGCAACAACGAATAGTTGGCTGAATGAGCTATTTTATAACAAGCCACTCTAGTCATCAGTTTATCTTAGACTAGCCAACCCGCTTGCCACTTCGTTTGTGTGGTTTTCCTCTTCCGTCCGACTTTTATCCATATGAAAAATCCTAGTTTGTTCGTAGATATCTATCTCTACGAACAAACTAGGATTGATACGATATTTAAAAGTGTACCTAATACCTAATACCTGTATGATGGTTGTATACGATAAATCGTTTTGGAATGAGGGAAGATAGTCTAAATCTGAAGTTGAATCTAAAGTTTAAATCTGACATTTTGTATACTAAATACCAGTTTTAAACTTAGACTACCTTTAGTCTTCGTTTTGGATTAAGACCGTTCAATTTTATTTTGTCGGTTCAGAGGTTCAGTCGATATTGTGTCAGTGTCACTAAAAAAAGAAAAGGTTAGAAGATAGATACCAAAAAAATGCAAACTCTTTGGTAGATTCAAAAAAACCAATGGTGTAGGTATATACGATGATAGTTGACAAGCAGCGGGAATCTATGGCGCACTTGCCTAATGGTGATGAGCTCACTAAATAGGTTAACTAAATTAGTCATCAACTAAGTTAAAATTAGGAAAGTACATACCTTTTATACAATAAAATAAAGGTACATGTTAATTTTAATTCAATTCGTTTGCACGTAATAGGTACCTAGGTACTAATCGCTTACCTAGAAGGTCGAGTGACTAACGTGTTGTGACACACGGACAAACGTTACGTCGAGGAAGATTACCAATATTTTTCGAATTAAAAATTCTGTTGCGTATTTTATTCTAGCTCCCTTACCAAAGAAATAGGACTAAAGCATAGAAGTCTTAAAATTCATTTATGCTCTGAACATTAACTCATACGGCTGATCTCTACTTTCTTATGTCACTATATGATAGCTAGAAAGAGATGCATACTTTATCTCAATGCGATTTCTGCGACTTCGTAGCAGGGCATTTGATGAATCTGCAGAACCCCTTACTAAGAACGCTACTCAAAGTTAACCAATGCTCAAAGTTAGCCCTGTCACTGTTTGTCGTTATCCAACGGTAAGAAATAACAATAGTCTAAGCATCGTTTATCTTTCGAAAGATGTTCATAAAGCCCTAGATGTTTTGAAATAGAGGCTTGTTAACAAACATTTTCAAAATGTTTTTGATAAATACTGATTTTAAGGGTTTCATACCCAAAGGGTAAAAACAGGACCTTATTAGTAAGACTCCACTGTCCATCTGTCTCTCTGTTATCAAGCTATATCTCATGAACCGTGATAGCTAGACAGTTGAAATTTTCACAGATGATGTATTTCTGTTGCCGCTATAACAACAAACACAGAATAAAATAAATACTTTAGTGGTGCTCTCATACAATGGTAGGGAACTCTTCCTGCATGAGTCCGACTCGCACTTGGCCAGTTTTTTCTATGAAGCGATCGTGGCTTACTTCTCTGTTCTTAGCCGATCATCTGCAAGCAACACACCCCCCATTCACTACTTAAATGGGTGACCATTTAGATCTGAGTGCTTCCAAGCTTGGGCAGTTAAGATGTTGCTCCGACTTTTTTAGCCGTGAAGCCATGTCAGATGACTTCGGACACCAGAGGTGGCTACCAGCTCATACAGAGAAGGAAGAAGGTAAACCTACTTATTTAATAATGGATATTTGACAAAATAACATGAAATACTCCGCTACCTGTACCTATATTACTAATTTCGTTTATTTTGAAGTACCTACTTAGGTAAGTCCTAGAGTATGTAGTCTAAGAAATAAATAAATAAAACACTATCACAAAGCATCATGTAGCCCTAAACCACAGATAACATAACCCAAACTAAGCAGACCTTGTATTATGGGAACATCAGGACTTATAAATTGGATAAATACATTTTTGTAAATACATACACATTATACATAGAAAACACCCAGAACCGAAACAAATATTTGAAGAACGTACAAACATTTGTTTCGCGGCGGGAATCGAAACCGCAACCGTCTGTGACTCAGGCGGGGCTTTGTCCACTTCACCACAGAGGTCGTCCTACTACCTACCTCTCAAGTTTCAAAAGTTAATCTTTACCTTATAACTACAAACGAGAATCATTTAGAAAATCTTTATTCTAGAATTGAATAACCTAACACCCTTATTCATAACCAAAAGTCATTTTATAACGCTTGAGATTATACACTTTTGCATCATGTAGCCCCAAACTAAGCAGAGCTTGTATTATGGGAACCACATGATTGATATACTACATTTTTTTTTGTAAATGCATACATATCATACATAATATACTAAGCTTGTCCCTGTCATTTAAATGTAAATAAAAAGAGGTGACATTATATTTTAACGCCATTTTAGCTAGCTGAGGTTTATAAAACTGGTATGAATAGGACGGTAATGCTCTACATTTTAGAGCTCCGTGCATCATAAACTATGTCTTAGACACACCCGCGTACTTATAAATATCTAGACTCATTTTCTATACAAGTTTACCTTGTAATGATACCTGCTGATTTTTATCTAAAATCTATAAGCTATAGCACTGATAAGAACAGAACACGTAAAAAGCAATGTTTAATCAACCGACATAACATAAAAAGGTGTTCTAAAACTGCCTAATCTGTTTTATACATTGAGTTTAGGAATAGCTTTTATACATGGTTTTATGGTTTTTTTTAATAAGTTTACTTATTTATTCATTTAAATTATTAATTTGCAAGATTTACACTAATTAGGTACCTAGTAAGTATGTACTTTACTGACTTATGTATGTATGAAATAAATAGTAAGGTTGGTATTGGAAGCGGTTGTGGCGTGGCTTATTTCGGTGTTTTTAGCAGATCCTCTTAGTTAAGCAGCACTTAACCCGGTCACTACTGATGAGCGACTGTTTAGTGGCATTGTATATCTGAGCACTTCCGTGCTTCGGAGGGCACTTTGTGATGTTGGCCCCGGCTTCTTTAGACGGAGGCCTTTAGGTGGCCTAAAAACTTTGACACCACAGCTCATACGAAGAAGAAATGATGAGATATACTTTTATATTATTAATGATAGTTTTATTTCAAAAATCCAGTAAGAAAAACATTTTCCAAAATAGCATTCGCAGTGTTATGCTGCATTGCATTAATTTAACCTACTAAACAGTTAGGTATTATCCTATCCAGAATACCTACTTTCTTTAACTATTTAGTAATTTTATTACTTTTATTGATGAAAACCTAATATTATTACGAACAGTTAGAAAAGGCACGCGTTGAAGTCTTTTGTATGGAGAAGTAGAGCCTTATGTATTGGTACCTACGGCAATTTATGAACAAAGTTTAAAGGACAGATTCTCCTTCGCGAAACAAAATAAAAGAAACTCAATAAAGACCGGCTTTATCTCGTGTTACTGGCACGATAAAATTAGAAACGTAGACTGCGCGCGCGCCGCCTCAGTCGCGAAACAGCACTCGCGGCGGGATATCCTCATCGAAAATTCAAAAATCAAAAACATTTTGTTTTGCATTATTTCGTGTGTTACCGTGTGCCTGTGAATTAAGTGCCAGTGTTTTTTTTCAGTCAGAACATAATTCGGATGGTGTATATTGTGATGTAAAGGTGTTACAACTATAGTGAGTATGATTTTTTTATTGCGAAACGTGTGTTTTTGTAGGATAAGCTGTTTTTGTTTCACGTGTCCGCGAATGCATCCGCCTGTTACTGGGTTAAGCTTTCGCAACGTGGACCAAATATCGGTGATTACCTACGTATCTTCCAGTGTCGCTTGCAAGCTATAAAAGCTTTCGCAGTAGTATAATAGCGTTATACACGCTCTAAGAAGCAGCTGTAAAAGCTTGTTAATGAACTCCAGCGTATTCTTTCACTGGCGTATTTAGCTCTTGGGTGCTGTTATGTTTTATGAGTTTTATTCTTATCATCCCAAACAATTAATTCTATGAAAGGAAGAAATATGTAGGCGTGTGTGTATTTATCATGAGAACGTTGATAAGGCTTAAGTTGATTAAAAATAGCTTAGGTACCTATTGAATTATTTAGAGTTCCTGTTACTTTGTTAATCCATAAGCTACCTACTCCTAATGTTCTATAAACATACCGAAAATACTTTTCGATATCGTCTTTATTAATCGATATAGGTAAAAGATATTTCTAGAAGCTCTTATTAATTATTGACACTTTATTTCTTATAGATTATTCTGTTGTGTACCTTACTTATGTTATTTATGACCTAAGCAGGACTTATATTATAAGAACTTAACATAAAAATCCAAAGTTTAGAAAGTACTTACTAATATCAAATTATAAAATTCGCCAAAACATAGTATTAAATCCACACTGCGTGTCGTTGCGTTAAACTCTTAATAGCTAGTATAAGAATGGTTTTTAACGACAACTTAAAAGAGACTACGTAATTGGAGTTGCGGCTAGCACCGTGTATATCAAAGTTCTTTTAAATTATGGATTCTCCAAATGTTTATTGTCATTCATTAAATTTATCTACAAGTATGTCTTCTAACGTCGGTTGTCCAGCAGCAAGATGGGCCCCCGATATTGCATCCAACGTGGGCCGAAACTGCATGGAAAGAGCTTTGGCACATACAAAGGGAGACCTACCCAGCAGTGGGTGAAGTCAGGCTGTGAATGATGACGATGATGTCTGTACACGATGAAGCTCAACCTAAAGAGTAGGCCGGTTTCCGGAACAGCTTTTCGACCATAGACCACGTAATATCCACACGGTAAAGAAGCTGATGAAGGTTGGAAAGGTTGGAATCCCTCACCATGCCTCCCAAGCTTTTTACAGCCGTTTTGGGAGACGTGGTCTTTTCTCCCGTCGACATAAAACCCCCTACATGTAACTACTTCATCAGTTTTAACCCACCATCAAGTACCTACCTACAAATACACATGCATATCTGTTTACATAATCGATGTTTACCCATTCCCTCTGATGGATAACAACTTGAGATTGTTTCTGCAAAACATCTTAACAAAAACAAAGGGAAATAGCAAATATTTATTTATCAATACAAGCCCTTTAGCAATCATACGGTATTGACTCATTGGCACTTTTCATTTGTTTTTTACGAGCTAGTGGAACGCCTCTCGACTTCGTCTGCGTAAAGCACTTCACTTCCAAATCCATCCCTATTTCGGGAAATCCTTTCTTAATGTATCCCTAATCTATATATGGAAGTATATAATCCTTTAGATAAAAGAATAGATTTTTTTTATGTACCATTTGTGATAGGTATGAGAAAAGGCCGCAAAATCCTGGGTCCAGTAAAGACAGAGGATGGTAGTTGGAGAGTCCAACAGAATTCCCAAATCGAATATCAAGTGGCCGAGCCTAACATTATGGGCGAATCCAAAGCCTTAGCCTTCGGTGGCTTAGTCATGTACAGCAAATGGGTGAGGATAGAAGCGTGAAGAGAGCATATTTGGTTGGGCGTCCTAATGGATCGATCACTCGGGCGTCCTAAATAACGCTGTATCGACAGGGTGGAGGCTGAGCTTGCGAAACTTGGAGCCGACAACTGGCAAGAGATCGCAAAGCATAGATGAAAGTGGAGAGTTCTCGTGTCACTTCGGGTCCCTGCGCCGATGGAGTAAGGAAGAAGGTCGTAGAGTAGGCATATTTCTTGATTAGGATATCTCTATCCAGAGTTTTTTTCATATTATGTAGATCTAGACCTGGAATAACAAATACTTTTTATCCCAGTACCTCGAGAGCTAGTAATAATAAATATTGGGCACCATCACACAGTATCTAGCCACAAACTAAGCAGAGGTTGTTATGAGAACTACATGACTGACATATAATTTAAACGCATAAGTACTGCAGACTGCGTATTTCCTATGGATACCCAACGTTTTCCAAACTGAGAGCATACTAAGATGTTTTTGACCTAAGTATATACTCAAAATATACCTACCAAAGTGTAGTAGGTACTTTAAGTAGCGGCGCGAAACTCTAGCGATGACCGTTACTGCGCAGAAGTCAAAAAAATAAAACCGTTGTCTTGTTTGTTGAAATGGCAAAGTCTCAACATTTGTGCCTGGTGCGATGTTTTTCAATTTTGCCAGTAGGGTGCGACAGAAGGGGTGCGATTTGCAATAACACTACATCAAAACATTTTTCACTCATAAATAGAAAACTATGTATTACTTAAATGTTAAATGTTAGTAGTTAAGTTAAGTAAGTTAGTAGTAGTAGTTAGGAAGCGCTCGTGGCGTGGTTAACTTCGGTTTTCTTACCAGATTAACTTGATTGAGCAACACTCCAAACTCCCGGTCATTACTTGGATGGGTGACCATATAGTGTTGTTGGTCCCGGCTTTTCAGTCGTTAAGCCATGTCGGAGGCCTTTGGGCGGCTTAAAAACTCCGACACCAGAGTTGGTCACTAGCTCATATGAAGAAGAAGAAGACTTAAATGTCATATACGTTACTACGTCTACCGTACGTATCACTACGGCTCGATTTCCGATAGATCTTGTCTGGTATTAAAATGTAGAGTGCAAAAGTTTAATTCATTAACATTGAGTAGGCTTTAACTTTGGGTCAGTAACTGGAGCCATCTAAAAATAGAGTCCAATCATAAACAGTTCAGCATTTTTGCTGAACATCTGATGGGAATCAACCGCAGTAGGTGTCGATTCCACATGATATCTGATACGATGAGTTTAAATTAAATCTGCGATAAACACTTTATATTTGTTACTATCTAGCTTTACAATAAACAAGTACACATGTAAGTATGTACCTAGTACCTACTCTAAGAAGGGTCCTATGATTTTTTTCTTTCTAAACAAAAGCACGACCAAACAACTCACAATATTTCTTACTAAAAACACATGAATTCATCGATTCTGCAAATTTAATAGAGTCAATAGCTATTTCCGTAATTAGGTAGGTACCTACACTTGATTTTTTCGTTTGATGTTGGGATAGTTATGAAGGTATTTTTCGCGACCATTCACTGAAAATAGATCTAGTAACGTTAGTTATAAATCTTTTTACCATGGGTAAATTTCGGTAAAGTCCATTGCAGATCGTAGTCATCTCACATTTGGCCTTGGAAACATCTGTGCAAATTCTCCGTCTATTCTACAGCGTCATCAGACTGTTCTGTCTTTCTTTACGAATACTTTACTAAGTCATCATTATCATCATCATCATCCACAGCCCGACTTTATCCACTGCTGGATATAGGCCTCTCGAAGTTTGAGCCATCCACCACGGTCTTATACTAGTCGCATCCACGAACGCCCTGCGACGCGTACTATATCGTCGACCCATCTCGCTACTGGTCTTCCGACGTTTCTTTTGCCTACTCTCAACCACCATTTGGTCAATGTCTTGCTCCACCAGTCATCACCACGCCTCGCAATGTGTCCCGCCCACCCCCACTTGCTACATAAGTCGAGTTCCAATGTCCTGGACTTTTGTCCGTTTTCGGATCTCGACTTCAGGGACTTGATCTATAAGTTTGATTTAAATGGGTAATCCTTCATTCTTCGCATGAGTTAGTGACCTTACTCTGGTGTCTACCTCGTTACCAAATAGGGTATAAGGTAGTTTCTTTTACACTAGGTATTTATTTAGCAAGCAGGCATACAGTCCTCCTGATGGTAAGCGGTTCCCGTAGCCTCCCGTAGCCACCTACCCCTTTTACGCCCTTTTTGAAAAGCTGCATATTGAAGTGTTTAGGGAAAACCTTAGCAGGGAGATCATTCCACAGCTTGATTGTTCGCAGGAAGAAATTTACCTAGAACCTCACCGTGCGGGATGATATAATAAGGATTCCAACATCAGCCTATATCAGACTGCTGTTCATAGACCTCGGCGAATATGCCCATAATGGACTTCTGGTTTGGGAAGCGTAGGGCACAGCTTTCCCCTGGATTTAGCTGTGCCGGTGTAGGCTCCACTATGCGTGGGTTAGCCGCAGTCAGCTGGCGCATATTTAGCATAGTGCACCACGAGCAGTTGCTGTTGGCATGGGTTCCAAAGATTAAGGTTTGAATATCTTAAACGCCTCTAAGGATCCCTAGTAAGGATACACGGACGATGCTGTCACAATCTGAGGCTCGATCACGAAGACTAGCGAAAAAGTAGTTATTCGTATCGTGGACGTATAATTTTGGCCAATGAGAAAGCATAGATTCAAAATAACCCTTTGCCAAAATACCTAGGTTGAAATATTCGTGATCGCCCTCCATTTCTAATTAAGTTGGTAGGTCTTACCTATCTAGATCAATGCCCAAGATGGCGACTGAAAAGTACTCCCAAATAGGTACCGGAACCTAAAAGTTTATAAAAAAGTTTTAAACTTTATATATTCTATTCTTTATATAAGTAACATAAAACATGCACCAATACAAAGGTTGTTTTAAAAATCATGTATTAACTAATTAGGTAGGTACTTAAATATTATATATGACTAACTATCGAGGTTAGTCTGTATAAAAAGTCCTGTCATATATATTTGAAAACTACATTTGATAATGACAATTCACTAACTCCCACCCTAGGAGATAACCTGTGTTGTAGGTAGTTAGTTACTAAGTAAGCCGATTTTACCAATATCCTAGAAGAAAATTAGCCCAAAACCAGTCTCCTCTACCACTTCACCTTGACATGCAAGAGTGAATGGGTCAAACCATTCTAGCTCAAAACTGGATAGATGTCATAAGCTTTCAGATCATGGACATGCTTAAAAAATATTAGCCTGCCTTGTGAAAACGACTACCTACAGCTACCTACTTTGAATATAAATTTTCTGTTTCTACCTCTTTAGTGAAAAGTAAATAACCTAATTAACAAGTACCTTCGATTAACTACTGAAAAGCCGGGACCAACATCTTAACGTGCCTTCCTTCCGAGGCCTTCGGGCGGCCTAAAAACTTCGTCACCAGAGTTGGCCTCTAACTTATACGAAGAAGAATAAGTACCTTGGCAATTGGCAACTAACATGAGCCCCATTGTGCTTGTTTTTAAACTACCTGGTGAAAAGATTTTGTACGGTCTACCTTTGGAATGAGGAAAACTTAAGATTTATTGATTATTTAGATAGATTGGGACAGCAATATTATAATTCGAAATATTATAAATTTAGATGTGTGACATCATAGCTACTTACATGTGAAAGCTATGAGAAAACTGATAGTTATATAAGCACGATTCGTGAACTATGATGTTAAAGTAAACCTTAGGTCGATCTTTTGATTCAAGAAAGAATTTATGGTTCACTAGCTTCTGCCCGCGGCTTCGCTCACGTAGTACTTGAAAAAGACAATAAATAAATAAAATAAATTAAGCCATTTATTTCCAAACAACATAAGATTCTAGTTGAATAAAGCTAATAAATTCATTACAATTTCATTTATTTATTCAACTTTAATTAAAACTGTAACAAAACCAATTTAACATTAACTAAACAAATCAAAATGAGATAATTAATCAAAAATGTCAAAATTCTTTATAAAAAAAAAGCATCACTTTATTTAAATCTAATAATTTTATAACACTTTTTTAATTAGTTCATATTTTCTTTAAATATTAATCTCATTTTCTTTTTCAAATTATCTTAGATCATGCATTATATCATTTTAATTTAATATTTTAATTTAAGCTTGTGGTGGCCATTTTTAGACGTAGGCCTCCTCAGCTTGGAAAAGACATAGGATATGTTAATCCGAGTCATAAACGATGTATATTCCAAGTTTAATCCAAATCCGTTCAGTAGTTTTTGCGTGAAAAAGTAACAAACCTCCAACCATCTATCCACCCGCACAAGCTTCTATAACTTTATAATAGGTATGAATGAATAAAAATAAATAATTTGATAATAAATAAAATAAATAAATAAATAAATAAATAATCCTGGACGTTATCACACAGCATCATGTAGCCCCAAACTAAGCAGAGCTTGTATTATGGGAACCACATGATTGATATACTACATAGATACATTTTTTTTTATAAATACATACTTAACATACATAGAAAACATAGAAAACATAAAATAAGTAATTTGATATCTATAACTTTATAATAGGTATGTATTTAAAAAAATTAAAATACCTAATATAACAGTCATAATTATGGTTTCCATAATACAAACTCTGCTTAGTATGAGGCTTTATACGCCTAGGCTGTGTGATGATGTCCAGCAAGATTTACTTACGTTTTTATTTAATCTACAAATTGAACACATTACGAGATAAGTAGGTCTAAATCCAAACTCATCCACGTAATCCCGTAAGTCGTAAGCAATCACACTCCGGTTCAATACTCCTACATGAGTCACGGGTTCGGCATCCCAACCATCCAAGGATTGCACTTCACAATGCCAGGATACTTGACCGACGATTTACAAACATAACGTTAATATTCTGCGTAAATCAGAACGTATACACCTACTGGCCATTTAAAAATATCTTATTTTTTATTAAGTAATTTCAAAATAGGAAGATTCCGTAGAACAAGCAAAACTGTTACTGATGAAGACCACATTACAGGACAAGGTTGTATCAACTTGAATGATGAAAATACCTTGTCCTGTATAATGAGGTCTTCATCAGTCAGGCATCGAGGAATTTCTCGATCACTCCAGCCTCTCCATATTTGAGAGGCTTTGCCAATATCAGTAACATAATCACGAATCAAGTAGGCAGGTGATTATGGTATTAATTGAGGCTTAGTAAATAGGTAAATCTTCCCATTTTCTGGAAATTTCCCTTGACCTGACATGGCTCTGTTCTATTAATAATGATTGAAAATGGGGGTTACAACTTTCAATACGTACAGTCCGCCTAAAGTCAGTTGCTCTACAAAATTCCTAATGTATTCAACATACAGGTGACATGAATAACCAAACATGTAAGTTACAACGTAGAATGTTTACGAAGAAATACAAATTCTGCTTTTAATTCTAGCTTGAACCTCTTATTATTCCACACACTCGCCTTAAATGGAACAGAGCATGACTGGTCGTGGTCAGCCATTGTTGAAGTGTCAACAATAAAACCTATCTCATACATAAGTGTAACACCATGTGACTTTATCGAGAGAACGAGTTTGGAAAGCGTATTCCGGACGTTGAACTCATATAAACATTCACCTATCAAGCTGGTTTTGTGACAAACATTTTGGCTTTTGGAATTAATAAAAAGAAAAAGCGAGGCAACCTGTTTGGTGATTCATGAAATGCCGACCTTTTTAGTAGGTGGCATGGAACCTCCTTGAATTTGGGTACGTCCTTCCCTCCGTTATTTTTGAATTTCAAATTATTTGCTTCCCAATTTCTAAGGCAGACGTTTTAGTTAAAGAACTTACTTTGTAAGAACTACCTACGCAACTGAAGACAAATGAATATCAAACTTCGTCTTTACCTACGTCATGGAATGCACGTACACCGGATGACCACATATAAACAATAGTAAACTAAAGTATTTTGCATAGATACCTACTCATCACATAGATAGACGTCATGACGTCCCGAATGATTGACATCGCTTTTCCACTGCTATATACCGGCTGCCAATTTTGTCTTGTCGATCGAACAATCGAATCAATTCAGTCTGCTATTGTCACTTCCTTGATCTCAGTGCGTCAATTAAAATTACGATCAAGTCATTGAAATGTAATACTTAAATCAATAAAATATTTAACAATAACCGTGGTAAAATAAGTATTCATGGCATTCATTAATTTTGAGACGAATAAAATACTTTCAACCGATCATAGTGTTCAGTAAAATCTATTATTTATGTATTTCAAATTGCAAACTATTGCTACCAGCCATTTTGAAAAGTGTTTATTGCGTTCCAATTTACGCATAATTCATGGAAATCACTTTAACTCAAGTGCGTCCTCAATTACAATCCTACATGTCATGTGTTGGAATTCATAAGTGTATTGGACCGATTTGATGATTGCTCTTAAATGGTACCGCGTTTTAAATAGAAAGCTATGAGATGTGACTGTAAGAATGACGCCATTACCAGTGTTTAAGAAGAAGAAACGACAGGTGTAAGTTAAACATATTTCCTAATCATTCATCATCTACAGCCCAAATTCACCCACTGCTGGGCATACGTCACACTTTATATAGGTATGCCAATCTCCACGGTTAAAACCCCGTCTCATCCAGTTTCAGCCCACGATTAATGCAATATCGTCGACACAGCACTCATCTTGCTGCTGGAGGATCGACGCGGCGACGTTTCTGTAAAACTGTATTTATCTTGTAATAGAGAGAGAGAGCGAGAGAGACATTACTTTATTGCACACCATACAAAGAATTACAAAATAATGAAACAGGCATTAAAAATTATGGTACAATGGGCGACCAATGGGGGCAATGGTAATACTTATCTATGAATATTATTTCGTCATTTAACTTTATTAATAGGTACCTATAATTACGAAAGAATTTCACCTTGATACGCGAAAGCCATATGGCAATTAAATTCAATCTAGTTATTGATAAGGTGATAGTATATTTTACAAGGTTAGTTAGTGGTTAATCGTGATAGGTTAAATTCATTTAAGTAGTACTTAACCTAAGGACCGTCTATCCTAACATGAGGGGCGGTAAATTGTTCATTGATATTTACTAAACGATTCCTAAAAGATGGAACAAGCACAAGGCAGACCTGATTTTAAGTGGTAACCATTACCTATCACAAAGTATTGCATCGTAGGCCGCACTTGTTTGGAACATGACCTATGATGCATTGCCTTGCGTCAAGTCAACTTGAGGCATGAAGCTGATAAGCCTCAACAACACCAGCCTATTCAGACCACTGCTGGACATAGGCCTCCCCTATAAGAATGGGGAAATGCCCATAATCCCCACGCTGGGCATGCGGGTTGGGGATCGCAGGGCACAGCTCCTCACACCTCCGACGCTGCTGCCCATCGGCGGCCAAGAATTTAGCTGTGCCAATAGGTGCGCTATGCCGCAATCAGCCGGCCGCCAGAGCCTCGTTTGTTAGTTAGCAGGGTGCACCACGAGCAGGTGAGGTTGGCTTGGTTTCCGGAGATGGGATTTGGAACCCCTTACACCCCAAGGATAAGCCTCACGTGCCTGTAATTTCACCGAGACGCACACCCTTTAAACTGAAACACAGCAATGCTCCTTCACGGCACGGCAGAACTAGGAAATCTACCTATAACTTTTTAGCTCATAATTTTGTCATAAAAATATAACGATTTTTTTTTCAATATTCGCTTCTTTTTAGGGTTCCGCACCCAAAGGGTTACTACCCTAAAAACTCTATTACTAAGACTCTACTGTCCGTCTGTTTGTTTGTCTGTCTGTCTGTCTGTCACCAGACTGTATCTCATGAACCGTGATAGCTAGACAGTTGACATTTTCTATCAAATATTTGAGTGGGGCTCCCACTTAACGGTACAGAACCCTACGTGCGCGATTCCGACTCGCACTTGGCAGTTTTTTTGAAATATCGAGGTGTGTGGGCAGATAAATAATGTCAATATTTTGATTTCGTAAAAACAATGAACAGCTGAGATCAGAGGAAAAACATAAAACAGTCGTAAAAGCAAGCGTTTGAAACAGGGCAAGGCCGAGGCTTGATCAAATAACCTATATCACTCGCATAGCTTTCTAGTAATTTACCTACTTAATACTCTAGTCTAGTATAGTGTTCCGCTAACTTATTGTGTTCAATACAAGGTGCATAGATATAGGAAATCGGAAAATTTAGGGAGGAACATATTATCATAAATGAAAAATATTTTTTTACATAATATTAATCAACAGTTGGAGCTAATCCATGTATAATGTAGGTAACTACTGTATACATGTATGTACAAACCTACTTTACGTCTCATTAGTTACCACCAGATGATCTCAATCATCTTTCATCTTTCTTCGACCACCTATTGAATTTAATTATGTATACTATATAATTGATTGTTTCTACCTACCTACATTTACATAGTACAATGCGCTTGTTACTTTTTGTATTAGATAATACTTTTCTTAAAGTATTTGCTCATAAAACAAATCTATGTTATTAATCTTAAAGAACAGCGGAAAAAGCTCTCTCTGCCTCTACGCGCTGGCAACGTAGTGCCTCCTTAGGTCCTCCTAGGTTCTTGTTTAGCTGATTGCGGATCCAGCGCCATAAACTGGACCCAGCAAGCCCAGCAAATCCAGCTGGATTGCCGGATCCAACATTGCAATCCCCATTGATAACCTTTCCTTAAAATTCTCAACCGATAACCATAAAGAAAAGGACTTAAGGTGCCTTTTATCCAGAAATAATGTTCCCGAGGGATAGAAGCTTCCGTGCTCCTCTGCCTGCCTGTTCCTCAGTCTGCCTAATGTTAGTCTTCATTATCATCATCACCCTCATCTAGGTAGGTTAGATTCTAAGTAGGTAGGTAGGACTCCTTTTAATCAAATTTGTTAAAACCGCCTCCTCTTTTATTCCGACAAGGTCATTTAAGTAGGCTAGGTTTTGCATTACCTTGTAGCTTCAATCTCTCTCCTCAAGAGGGATTGTCGCTAACTTAAATTAACTTGTGGCTACAATCTCTACGAATTGTAACGCTACAGTTTGTACTACAATATGTAGGTTTCTTTAGCACACCAACTACAGACAGTCAGCAGTTAAGTCTACTACAGTGGAGACTCTACCATTCTAAACACTGCTCCCAGACGTTCATTTTTAGGGTTCTAGGTTAAGATGGTTTCTACAATATGTATGTTTACCCCCTTAATAATAATCAAATGTCATTTTATAACGCTTGATGTACTAAGCAGGGGCCTGATTCTGACTATTCGATATATTTGATTCTATTAGATTATATCGCGGAAACTGTCAAAACTGTATGAAAATTGACAGTTCCCGCGATAAATATCTAATAGAATCTCATATATCGAATCGTCAGAATTAGGCCCCTGGTCCATGTCATTTAAATGCAAGTAAAAAAGGTGACATGATACTTTAACGTCATTTTAGCTATCTGGTTTACAGAACTGTTATGAATAGGACGGATAGCCTATAAATCGCCATATTTACGCTAGTGAAGTAGTTATGTTAGTGGATGACGTTTTGGTACGTTTAGTGGAGAGACATCCAATTTCAGATTAGTGGTAGGTACTCTACCTACCTCTTCTTAAGTAACTTTTAGTGACATACCTTATAAGATACGAATGTCCAGCGTAGGGATTATGCGCATATGGTAGGAATTATGGCACTGGATTTATACAGGCTGGTGTTGTTGTTACGAAGGAGACATATTGAAATAGTTGAGTATGGGGTGGTGGTTCCTTCCACTCCCATCTCCGTAACCCATGCCAACCTCACCTGTACTTTTTGCACCCTGCTAACTAACAAACGGCTCTGGAGGCCGCCTGATTGCGGCATAGCGCAGCCTAATACTGGCACAGCTAAATCCTCTGGCCGCCGCAGCAGCGTCGGCGGTGCGAGAAGCTGTGCCCTGCGATCCCCAACCCGCATGCCCAGCGGCCGAGCCTATGTCCAGCAGTGGACTGAATAGGCTGGTGTCGTTGTTGTTGTTGTTGAGGATAATAAATATTATTTTGTTGCAGATCGTCCGATATGATCCACGTCGACGAAACGGATCCTGTTGGAGGTAAGAATCAAATCAAATAAGATACTTTAGGTATCTACCTAACTTACCTTCTTATTTTTTTTAACTAAGATGTATCAAAATCTCAGGGTCGCACTAAGGCCGGAACGGGGCAATAAAAATAATCTGCGAAACCTCTTTAGTCCGGTGTGTCATTTTTGCATTCCATATTTAAAATGACCTTAAAGGTCGTTGACTCTCCGAGGCCTCAATCCTTTCTCGTAGGCCTCTCCAGTCAACTAACAAAATAAACAAATACGTTTTGGCAGACGCATGGAATTCGTCTTTATTTTCGACTCGCTCGAATGTCGAGACACGGTACGTTGATAGTTAAAAGTTAAAATCATAATGCTTGGGTGCCTTTGTTGTGTTATGTAAATAGTTTTGTAGCCAATATTTTGATCAAACAGACTTGGTTGGTACCTACATAATTTACTCACTCAATAAAGTAATACTTTATAGCGGATTTTTTTAATGTTGACTTTTTGTTGTTGATCTTGAGATTTTTTGGAGCACTGTGGAATAACTTTATGCGATTAGTACCGACGATCAGCTTTATTTAAAGTGATTTTTATCTTTAATAGCTTAATAATAATAAGAAAAAGAACTAACTACCTAAAAAGTCAAAGTACCTAGTCTACTTTAGCATGAAAACCAAAGTAGAATTTTTAGGATGGCAAAAGCTTTAAGTTAACGGTTGACTTCATCTACTCATGGTTTTTAAAAACTAGATTGCTTCTTTCGTGGGCGCAAATCGAACATGTCATCGAACTCTGCGATTAGACTTAGAATAATGTCAGACGAATTAACCTAGATACATGATAATGTCGTGTTTGATAGCATAAAACATGATTTATTTGAGTTGAGATAATTAAACATGCTGGGAGAGTTATAAAAATAAATTAGGAGTAACATATGGCTAATGAACATAATTTTAGTTTTTGCAACTACTTTGCATGCATGCGTTGTATATATCTATGTAACCCTCACCAAAATTATTTCCTATCAGAGTTCATAGCTACATTATACAACGTGTTTCACTCAAACTCAAACACGGACCAAAAATTTCAATCGAAGTTAAAATACCTATGTTACATAACATCTTGGTAATGCCAATAAATGAAAATTTCCTAATGACAAAAACGTGCTAGCACTAATATAAATTACATTAGTCACTAACAAAATGACAATTGTAAAACCGCTTCCCAGCTGAAATAAATATCTAAAACAATACGCCAAGCACGTGTCATGCCGCTATTGTAGCCAAGTATCTGAGAGGATACTAACAGAACGTATCTACTGGTAAAATGAACCAATTTTAGCTAGGAGACAAGACTTTAATCTTACTTAAAATATCATACATAAACGTGCATCAAAGCCGAAATTTCGTTACTAGAGACAGCCTTAGCTATAATGAAAACTTTTATATTCCCTACTTCTAAATTGTTATAACTAATAAGTATACCTACAACATAATATATTTCAGAATTTATATTATTATTTTACCTACAAGTTAATAAAAATTTGATGTATATTTAGTACCAGAATTAATTTTCGGAAGCTTAAATGATTCCTCGGATGTTTATAGTCTGCTCTCCAACGCAGCCCACCCAATGTTTGGTGTATTTAAAAAGTATTCCAATTTCGCTACCAGTGAATGTCCCCAATGAGTAAACTCTATTAGCTCACAACATCAAGGTCGCAAGTCTTTGGCCGACTGTCCGTCCGGCCATTCATAGTACCTACTTCTATTTATACATCTAGATATTTACAAGACAATGGAAACAGCCATTTTTATTTTATCATTCATACATACCTAAGTCATGATATTATTACTAGTTTGGTATATTTGCAAAATTAATTGTAAATTCCTTGGCTCTAACATTTTTGTTTCTTTAAAATATATTTTTTTACCACCTGGTTCATGTGGCTATACATTTGATCAACCAGGGATAAACCTAGGAATATGAGAGGGGCTAACCTAAATCTATATAAATAAAAATCAACTTTTGTATGTTTGTCCTCTATGCGTTCCGAAACCAGTGATCACATTGCGTTAGGTACAGGTACAAGTATACACGTAAACGAAGTTGTTGGAGAGTCAGCCAGTAATTAATCAATGTTTAATGAAAATGTAATAAGTAAGTACAAATGAAATGAAATACTGTCGTTCCTACGTGCCGGAACTCAGTTTCTACATTTTTATCGATTATCGATTTTCAAGAATGCACTCATTGCATACTGATTAGGTACAATATCAATGCTATCAGGTTAATTCCTAATGTCAAAAAACATATTCCAATTCTTTTTTTTGTTATTTATTTGAAAACATTCACCATTTAGGTACTACCTAGTACCCCTACCTATAACCTAGGATTGTTTAAAAAGAATAGTCATGTTCCACGTTTAACTAGATGTGCGGAGATCTTATTTCTAAGAGCACAATACGATTAATTTAGATTGACCTTACAAAACTAGTGACGAGTGTCTGTCAAGTCATGAGTTGAATGCACCTTTCGCGTTCGTCCACCTCGATGTCTCATCGATCATCGGGAATCGATCTCTTTAAAATAAAAGTGCCTTTGTATTAATTATGTCTTTATAAAAAATAAAAATGATTTATATATTTTAAAGGAAGGAAGGCTGCTTAGTTAGATACAAATCAATTAGGTAGTTAGGTAAATAAAACCGGCTAGGTATTTTTTTTTTTCAAAATGTACCTAGTTCCTTACGGGAGTTAACCAGGACCGTCGTAAGTGGCAGGGGCAAAGGGCAAAAAAATACTTAGCAGTGGGTGAAATTGGGCTGCGGACGATGATGATGTATCTCCTTTTTAATTTATTCTACTAACTTCGTGTCTGTCATCTCAGGTTTAAGATATTTTTATTTCCCAAAAAGAACTAAATTCTATATACTTTAACTATCTGTTAGCTACCAGAAATAACCAGACATGACTAAATTTTCAACTATGCGGAAGACCGCGTGATACCAGGCTAAAAAGTAGCCTTTCATCCAAATGCGTCCAATTTAGTGGGAAAAAACAAACAGTTTATTTTAGATCACTTGAAAGGTTGGGATTTAATGTAACCTACACTGATATTTATTTATGCAATTAAATATCTTGTATCTTGCTTGAGACCCACTTTACTTATACACACATTTTTAGGTATTAAACTACCTAAAACTATCTGACTTATTAATGACGCAAATTAAATGAAAAAGGATTTTTGAACAGCTCAAGCAGACCAGACAATAGACGAGCCAAAATAACATCGTGCACTTTTATAAGCATGTTTGAACGGCTGCCAACTGCCAAATGCAACGACAAGACACAAACATGCCAAACTAGCCAAAAAAACCAAGCAAGTATTTTACTCAGTTAATTTTCATAAAAATTTACAAAAAATTCCACAGATCTCGATAAAAAGTATGTACCTACATATGAAATAGCTTTTATGGGATAAAAAAAAAGTATGTACCTACATATGAAATAGCTTTTATGGGATAAAAAAAACTTCTTATTTTTTTTTAAGTACAATTTTAAAAATCGGTCCACGATTGACGGAGTTATCGGTCAACATACATAAAAAAAATCCGACGAATTGAGAACCTTTTATAAAAGCCGTAAAAGCGACCAGTGCCATTGCGAGGTACCGGTTTGTTTTGTTTATATTACCTTAACACTCTTTCATATAATTATTTCACAAAATATGAATGGACCTACAAATTAAATCAGTGTCATAAAAACCAATATTTTTGTCTGAAATCGTACGAACGACTTTTTCTTATTTTACGACATTTTCAACCATTTTTTAAGATTTAAAATATGACCCACGAATCAAAACTATGCTAATAAGGTTTTTTCACTATTTGTTTCAGAAATCGAGCCACCGTTCCCTTGTCGAGATGTCGCAATCAAAAGGAACACAGACGTTAACGACAATTATGAAATGCTATCAGAAATCGGCAGGTGAGTCAGAGATTAATTGTTTCAACAAATGAAGTAAGACATTGCGTCATTATATTGATAGGAGAGCACATTATTGGCCGACGGACTACGTAGATTCAGAAAAAGCATTGCACTGTTAGTGGATAATGCTCAAGATAATATATTTTCTATAAAATTATCTTGTTATAGTTAAGACAATAGGAATCACTTAAATTTCAGAGCTGAAAAATTAAATTTGGTCACTAAGTTTAATAAAATGTACGAAAGAAAAGTAAACTATGAAATAGTAATTCATGAAACTTTGAAATTGTTAAAGTCAAAGTCAAAGTCAAAGTATATTTATTGCTTGAAATACATGTTGTTTATAGATGTCAAACTTAATTATTGTATCAATGTATTCTACCCTAATTAGGCATGCAATTATTATATCACATTACATTCAAATTAATATAATTACGATCAAATAACTAATAAATTAAGACAATACTTCTACTATATTAATATGCAATAATAAAAAATAATAAACGAACAAAAAAATATATATTATTATTTATGTATAAAAAATATTTAAAAAAAAACAAACTAAAATTAATTTAGGAATTTGCTAAATCCTTGTCAATTAGGAATTCATGAACGGTGTGATAGCATTTTTTTGTTAATAACGATTTTAACTTACTCTGAAACATCGAACGCTGTAGTTGCCTTAATGATTCGGGTAATTTATTGAATAAAGATGGAGCCATACAAAAGATACTTTTGCGCATCATTTTGGTTTTGGCGCTGTGGACACAGACTTTATTGTTATCACGTCTATTACGAATAACTATATCAGACGGACGGCAAAACAGATCTGGATTATTTTTTACAAACATAGCCGCTTCCAAAATATACAGCGACGGTACAGTCAAAATATTATAGGTTAAAAAGAAAGGTTTACATGAGTCAGTAGTTTTAAGGTGAAACATAGCTCTGACACAACGTTTTTGATATTTAAATATTTTTAAAATGTCTGTAGAATTGCCCCAAAAAATTATACCATATCTAATATTAGAAGCTATAATACCATGATTAAGTGTCTACATTTTTCAAAAATATTCATAATTATCGAAAATAGTGTGGAAAATAGCAACCATTTTGACACATCAACCTTTATATATCGCACAGGGCCGTAGTCAAGATTAACTTTGGGGTTTCTTTCTTTTCATTTTATTCTTAAATACAGTACTGATAGTGTATAAATTAATAACTATAGCTACTAATTTGGAATGGTTCAAATTGTTCATATAATTATTGCTAACTTATGAAAGTAGGTACTAATGCTTTACGATACGTACCAAATCAAAAATAATAATTTCTCAGTGCATCGGTATCTGTATCACTATAATTTCTGTGGTTTTAATAGGTAATAAAACGTAAACCAACAGAGCAGTTGTAAATATTAATAACTTTATAACCAATAGAACCAATCTAGACCAATGCAATCTATTTAATTTAGATAGATAATACAACTGTTGACTGAAGATTAACTCGCTAATTAAAGACGTAATTTATTTTATTCTTGTTATTTGCTCTTACAGAGCTTTATTTTGCCCAAGTCCTATTCTTAATCATCATTATAATTTTTAGAAGTCTGTCTTTTTTATTCAAGTGGCAATAAGTTATTTTATTTAGTTCATGTCATTTTCGCTATTTTTAGAGAATACCTATAAAAATATATATTTTGCACTTATTTACGTTTTTTAGCAGTACATTATAATAAAATCACTCAATTTTTCAGGGGTAAATTCGGCACTGTATACTTATGCAGAGAGAAGAGCACAGGCCTGGAGCTGGCTGCCAAATTGGTCTCCGTGAGCCGAAGAGACGAGAGGCGGAACGTGGAGAGAGAAGTCGACGTGATGCGGAGACTACGGCACCCGAGACTGATACAGCTGTACGATGCGTACGAGTGGGGCAAATACATGTGCGTCGTGCTTGAATTGTAAGTACCTTGTCAGTGTATTTTTGAAATAGACCAAGCTACGAAATTCCATGCCAGCTTGAAAGGAGAGTTCTGACTTGGATCGTAAGCTGTGCGCCATTAAACATAAACCTATCCGAAAAGATGCCGAAACGCATTGATATGGTAGTACTTACGATGTAGATGCCAAAATTTTTTTAAATAGACCATGCTACAAAATTCCATGGCAGCTTGAAAGTAGAGTTCCAACATGAATCGTAAGCTGTGCGCTATTAAACCTAACCGAAAAAATGCCGAAATGCATTGCTAAAGTACTTGCGGTATCGATGCTGAAAAGGGGTTACACTAGCAAATTTCACCTTTGTAGGTATTTATGAAGTTCAAAATTATCATGGAACAGCAAATCTTGCAAAATACTAAAAATTTAGTCTGACTCACTCAGTCAATAACAATTAAATTAAAAACAATACAGAGTCTGTTATGGAAAATGTTCAAGTTCATATTGTTCAGTCAGTAACCTCACAAAACTTCAACAGTTAAAACAAACAACGCATTAACTTCACAAATGTGTTTTTTAATTAATAAACAACCGTTAATGGACTGACAACATCTTTATTTTCGTGAAAAAGGAACATATCCTTTTACGAAATGAAATAAACAATGCCCACACTGCATACAGAACATGAAAATGATTCACACAGCAATGTCATGTGGTGTGGCACTTGTAAATGCGCACGGGCAACTATAGCAAAATAGTATATCTATTTTGCTCTGAACATCTACTTTGACCTTTCTTTCAATCTCAAAGATATATTATATAGACGAGGAAACCGCGCAAATATAACACGGCACTCAGCTATTCAGCCAAAGTCGAGATTTTAAAACTACGTTTCCGTCATCCGGGTTTATTTCTAAACATCGACTGTACACTGAAGCACGCGTATTTATATTTGTAATCATTTATTTAAATCGTAGGTGTTTTAATGAATCACTTGTTCTGTAATAGGGCTTCTAATTTGGCTCTATTCAAATCTGCAGTTCGGTTCTGAATCATTTCAAGTCTGAAATAACTCGTCCTAGGATCTGTGCTAAGGACAGCGCTGGAACTCTCTTTGATTACCATGTTACCATAAATCATTTTGCTTGAACTTCATTTAGCATTTAATTAGCACTTATGATTTTAACGATACTTTCTCTCATATAAACTTTAATGCCTGCATAAAGTAAAGTTTGTCTTGTAGTTATCACCTATAACTATAACCTAAATTATAAACGACCATAACCATAGTGTAGTCTGATTTTTTTAATTAAATTCCGTCCATTTTTTGTGTCTTGTCAATTTTATAGCTGTCTTCACTCATAATGACTTCACTTTCAACCTGGCAGGTAGTTTCCGTTGCGGCGTATTTCAAGAGTTTATTATTAGATAGAATCCAGGTGTAATAATTAGGTCGTTGACAGCACAAAGTACATTAGATATAGTTGTTGACAGGCCGACCGTAGTCGACCGGTGGTTCACGCCTTTGGGCATTCATTATGGAGTTTTCACTTTCATAACGGAACGTTCTTATGTTTGACCTACCTTCATAGATCGGTATGAAATTTTAGGTTTCTGACCAGAAACATTTAGGAAAAATAGCAAAGTTCTCTCTGAATTATGCTAAAGTGTTTTCGTAAGTCACAAATTCACAATATAAACGGATTAAAAGTAGAACATAAACACTATTAACCGTTAAATGTTCGATACTCTAAATCAGATCAGTGACATGTCAAAATGGTGAAAGTAAAGTCAAATTCTGATGAGTCACAAGTTACTTTCCTATCATTTGGAAAGTAATACCTACAGAATTGTACAGTTAATCAAACATAACTCAGTTTGCTTATCTTGTTGCGGTTTACCGCGAACTTTATGGCGTGCATTGTGTTCATTTTGTTTTAATTCTTGTCGTGATTCACATTTTGGAATGTAAAATTTAAATTTGACCTAAAACATACCCTCTATGGCCATTTTGATAAATTGGAAACTGAACTTGCCCCCGCTATAGCTCTATTCAAAGTTCTGATTACAACCATTAATATCATTATGTCGAGTTGAATTTTCATTTAAGTTCAAAATAAAATAATGCAACTACTTTACTTGCCAAGGGTTTACATCCTCCTAAAACAGAAAGTAAAGCAAAAATTAGACGTCAAATTACAATCAACAATCACTTCGTCTCATCCCACTAATTAATCTTTTACAGCGCCTAATATTGAAGCGATTCAAAGTCAAGTACCCCCGTAAATGGCGACGGATAAACGTCTGCTAAATAAAATCAGTGGCGTCAAGCTGCGTCAGATATTACCGCGCATAGTTGGCGCGGCGCCACGGCGACGTCGCCATCTTTGTTCGACGACGAACGCGAAGATTATGATCGGATCTTGCCGCTGGGTTGCTTTACTAGCAAAAACTATGGCCAAGTCTAGGCTAACGATACCTAGAATTTTTTGAAAACATTAAATATTTAAGAAAATAGCCCAGTTATGACTAGGTATACCTACTGCAGATTTTGGTCAGTTTCCTTACAATAAACACTCTTTGTTAGGAAAAGAAGTTAAGACCTAGTGAAAAAAAGGGTTAATATTTCAATAATTCTGAATCATTCTTCTTACTGGTATTTCCCATTTTTTTGAGACATAGGTAAGTTATTTAGATAAAAGGTTTTCTTCGAAATTTTTACAAGCATCGAAGTTTGCTATCTAAGATTAGCATGATAATCATTGACAAATTGTTCTTTGCATAAATAATTTCGCGGTAGAAATAAATGCCGTCAACTGAAGATGGATCACCGTCTGGCTGGACCAGAAAAAAAATATTATATTCTATTTATTAACCTTCGAACATAATGAAGATAACCATAATCGTTTTAGCCAGATTTTCATTAAGCCTAATTACTACTGCTCTATTTTATGATGGGATTCAAATTTGGGGGTCAAACGAAAGCTTAAAAACTATTTAACAAGGCTCTCAACAGATGCAAGTAATGCTGCGGACGTTACTTGCACAAAGAAAACACCTGTTCACTATTTACTTGACTGCTGTCGTCATCCCATGGAATCCGACTTACAAAATTTTCACGCATAATTTATTTAAATAACAAGCCTTCTGCAATATCGTCACTGGAAGGGAACTGTTGACGCAGTTCATTCAAACGTTCTAAATTTACATTTTAACGAAAACATGACGTTTCTCAACCGTAGGATGAAGTAAACAAACAAAAATCATCCCGTCAGTCGTGATTCCAGTTTAGTATTGGAAGATTTTAGGTTCCTTTACTATTTTCGCTGTAACGTTATGCTTAAGATTCATGGTCGTTTGGTTTCTAGATTATTAGGTCAAGGCAGGAATTTCTTTGTCGTTGAATAGTTTAGTATTTACTATGAGGAATGCCGAATGTCTAATTAGTTTACGTAAAACTGAGGCAGATATTTCTAATAAATTATTGAGAGATTATAGTCTTGTGACACAAACGCAAACTACAGCGTAATTTTCATGACAGTTATCCATTTTGTTTTTGCAAAATGTTGAATAGTGCGAAATTTAAAATGTAAACTTCGGTTCAATAATTACACAGGTTTATTTAGCGTTGCTGTCTGTGCTGACGCATTTTCTTCAATTTGCTAGCTTGTGAAAATTGAGTAGATATCACATTTAATATTATAAATGCGAAAGTTTGTGTTCGAGTGAGTGTGCGTGTATGTGTGTTCCCACTCAACTCCGAAAACGGTAAACGGCTAAACGGATTAAGATGAAACTTGGAATATACAGGTAGTTTGTGACCTGGATTAAAGGCTACTTTTATCCCAGTACCACGCGAGCGGAGCCGCGGGTGTAAGCTAGTAATTAGTAAACTATAATAAATATTAAATTATTAGCTATTATAATTTTACTGAATGTTCTTTCAATAATTGACACGTGAAGAAATGGAGAGGTATAAATACTGAATACGGTTGATCCGTCAGGATAAAAAAATCCTCTTTTCCGCCCTGATGACGTCCCTGATTTAGTTTAATGAACATCTGTACTGTATGCCCATGTCAACCGACATAAACGGATTAAACAGCGCTTTAACAGCTGTTAACTTAACTATAGTTCTATTTTGACAGAAGTTGCCTATGTACATTCTTAGTTATTTTTTGCAATAGTCTTTCTTTCATTTCGAGCGCTGAACACCATCAACTTAACTTGCTAACCCTACTTTAAGCAAAAATGCTGCAAAATGAGCGTTTGTGACGAATTTACAATAACTTTATTTACCTACACATCTGTTTTTAATGCATGTGACGAATTTACTTTCAATGTATGGAGTTAAGAGTAGAGTTAGAGAAAAATGTGCAGAATTTTCTTTGTGGCAAATATATAACAACCCTAAGAAACCTACTTACCTACCTACCCATGCAGTCAAGCTTGTAGGTTGGTACTACTAGGTGTTCTGTGGTCAGGCTGAATCCGCCGTCAAAATAAAATGCCTTACACCGACCTTGCCGTTTCGTCGCCCCTTGTTAGTTTATTTTGGCGCCAACTGCCGCCTCCATATGTCGAAGATCATTATTTGAACAACAAACATTGGCAGCGTTTCCTTATTGCGTGTTTTCGCACACTTTTTAAACATTTCCATTGAACATGGTGATGGTTTTACGATTTTTTTTGATAGTGGAATTATAATTTTATTAGAGACATCAGCAAAATAGAAATTAATTGTGTAGACGTGTAGGCTAAGGCCACGCCAGAGACGCACCAAGGCTTGGCGGTTAGGGGCATTGTGTTCGATGCACATCGTACACTTTAGCTAGCAATTTTACCTTGTCAGTACATATTCGACTAGCGATCCAAATGCACTCATTTATCATCATTTAGCGTACTGAACTATCGTAGTTATCCTAAGATCTAATTTTTAACTGACTTCAAAAAGGAGGAGGTTCTCAATTCGTCGGAACCTTTTTTTTCGACTTTTTTTATGTATGTTCACCGATAACTCCGTCAATTGTGGACCGATTTTCAAAATTATTTTTTTGTTTAAAAGAGTATGCTTCACAGGTGGTCCCATATAAGTTTTATTTCTGAGGGATTGGTACTTTTCCCGGAAAACTTAAAAAACCTCTTCTTCACTTGTAATTTTCGCCCTATGATCACCAATATATCCGTCAATTGTGAACTGATTTTCAAAATTCTTTAGGGCAAGAAGTAAGAAGTGATTTATTTGAAGTCGGTTTATTTATTTTTAAAAAGTCCTACTTGTTTTATTTAAATACGTTATACGAAAGAGTAACAAACATCCATACTCATTAAGAGTATAGATGTATGTTACTCTTTCACGCAAAAACTACTGAACGGATTTTGATGAAACTTGGAATATACATAGTTTATGACCTGGGTTAACACATAGGCTACTTTTTATCCCAGTATCACGCGAACGAAGCCGCGGGCGGGAGCTAGTGTATTATAATTTCATCTTATACGTCGTTTGTTTGAAAAACTTTATTACACATACTTAAAACAATGTTACAAAGGATGGGCTTAATGCCGTAGGCATTATCTACCTGTCAACCAGTTACAGGTTCAGATAAGAGGTCGTCTGAAAGACATCGCTTTTGCGATAAGACCGCCAATTGTAGGACCTTCTTTAGGTAGGCACTTTATGATTAAGGTATCATGTAATAATTGTATAGTTGATATTTTTAAATACCTATGTAAACATCTGTATGGTCCTCAATAAAGTTATTATTTATTTATTTATCTCATCTAATCGTGCCGCGATTGTAGATCGTATTCGACTACCATTGAACCCTAGTTCAAGTAGGCGGAGAGTAGGTGTGTGTGGTTATTTTTTTCTTGCATAAATCAAACTTCTTTATTTTTAATTTTCAGAATAACAGGTGGAGAGCTTTTCGAGCGCGTCATAGACGAGGATTTTGTGCTAACAGAAAGGGCCTGCACGGTGTTCATGCGGCAAATCTGCGAAGGCATAGAGTTCGTGCATAGACAGAATATTCTACATTTGGACATGAAGGTGGGTTACTTTAATACTGATAATTTCAGATTGAAATAGTTATGTAACTACGTAAATACTTTCGCTAAGCTATGTTCCCCATGACCACAGAAAACAAAGACCACAGCGCTCAAATGTATGAATAGAAATAGAACAATTAAAAAAAAAATTAGAACCAAGTACCTACGTAGATAGGGAGAGGGACTCATTCGGTCCCCCTACATATTTAGTCTACCCATTTCCTCCTTCGTATCTTCATAGATTCGCACACCGAAAAAGGTGTTGGTATAATAAGTAAGATCCCTTTATTAAGTTCAATTTGCGCGTGTACAGTTAAATGATTTGTAAAACCACAACCAAGGAAAAGAAGATGTCATTTTTATTATGATAAATAACGTTATTTATAAATAAACGTAAAAACCGAAATATGCATGGTATTAATAGTCGTTTAACCACGTATAACTAAACTTTTAAGATTTGTATATTATTATATTGAGTATCTAGGTACACAAACACCTTCACAGACATTCCTCGTCATAAAGTTATGGAAGACCTTAGGGGCCGTTCAAGTATTACGTTAGCAGATTTATTACAATTTTTAAATCCCCTCTCGCCTTGTCAGCAAAAGTAAGCAAACCTCTAAGCGTGTGGTAATTCCCCTACTCGGTTCTAAGCGAGTACCAACCGTATCCATTATTTGTGGGAATACTACCAGAGGGCTTACCACAGGTTTTTATAGTTTACGAAAACTTTATAAGTTTCAGTATCTTTCCATACAGTTTCAGTACAGCGCCTCTAGGGAAAGGTGCATGAACTACGAAAATGTATGGAAAGATACCGAAACTTATAAAGTTTTCGAAAACTATCAAAGCCTGTGGTAAGCCCTCTGAAACTGCGTTTCGTTTTCAAACATAGACAATGTGTGGGTTGCCAATGTAAAAAAAAAACTACTATTGACGTAATCACCATCTAGACCCCCTTACCCCCCATGTCATGAAAAATAAGCACAGCAAAGGTTCACAGACAACTAGTGCTTAGGTACATAATACTTGCATGGCCCCTTACCCATCTTAAAGAAAATAATTTCCAATATTTAAAATATCCTAAATTGTAATAAAGCATAACAAAAGGCTCTTTCTCAGAGTCCACCATGGTAGGAACGCAAACGTACAAAACTAGGTATCTCCTAAGGCTCCTAATTATCCTTTGCACACTCATTGGACGACTGAGGTGGTAGACCCTAATGGGGGGTTTTAGGGTAATATCGAGAGAAACGAATTCGTGTATTAAAACCCGCGTCATAACAAAGAAATTCGGAGGCACACAACTAGGTACCTACTTCCAAATCCGCCTTTTAACACCCATTAGTCGACTAAGGTGGTCAGGAGACCCTAATGGGGGGTTTTAGTCTGTGTCTAAACAACTGCTGAAATTACGCGACGGAAGTTCTGCAGCTGATTTTACGTTCCGATGTATTCGGCTGATACCTATGGCATAAACGCCGAACTTACGCGGCAGAAACTCAGTTGCGTAACTTTTGTTTTGCCACGCCCCGGATCTTCTTCGGCAGTTGAACCGAACTTCGGTCGCGTATAATGTGTGCTCTACCGCCGAATTGCCGCTGAACTTACGCCCGACAAAGTTCGGCTGTACGCCATAACGCAATGTAATTTCAGCATAATCAAGGCGTAATCATGCCGAACTTACGTGGCGTAACTTCAGCATAGTATGTTTCGACACACGCGATAAATGAACTCATGTATAAAAAATACCCCAGTCATAACAAATTAATTTATATCAATCAATTCAAATGATCATCCACATTGAAGCTGATGAACACTATGCAATTCTTCAGTTGGTTCACTTCCAACTCGTAAATCAAAATGGCGGAAAGGTATGCGCGGGAGTTTTATGGTTGTCTGACATCGTCGTCGGCGATTGTTAGTTTTATGTCTGCTATATTGTTTCGTAAAAAACAGAACAATGTTTATGAGTTTTCGTGGCTCTCATTTTATATGATTAGCAATAGAGCGATCGTAAAATGTCTTCTGGACTAAAAACAACGCGCTAGTGTGGTAGTAGACACCTCGACGAACTTAAATGTTTCGATTCTGATGTTTGAAAACGAATTGATTTAATATATTTTTTTAAACCCCATCACTAGAAGGTACCGCACCGTAGCTGCTCAATGGGGATTCAAATTAAATTTTATTTTTTGGTTTTCATTTGAGCACCATGTTAAAATATTGATGGGAATACTCCTTGTCATCACTTTTATATTTTAGCTTTTCAATTTGACTGTCACCTCAGCCTTACTTGGCAAAAACGAGATCGAGAATTGATGCCTGCGTTTTTAACTCTACCGCACTGTTGTTTAGCTGTAGTTTTGGTATCGTAGGTAGGTTTACATGACAATTTATAGAGGCAACGGATGGCTATCACGCATAATGTAAAACAAGTAGGTACTTACTTATAATTAGGTAGGTATTTAAGCTTAAAATCCCCTTCGTAGGTATTAGGTAGCATATTTTTATGTCAATGTTTAAATAAGATCGATGTTCATATCATATAAGTGACGCAAATAATTAATATAGATTAATTAAAACCAGATGTTTTCACAGATGTTTCAAAACTTACTCGGTATAACAGGCTTTTTTTTCTTACAGCCAGAAAACATCCTTTGCCTCACAAAAGCCGGTAACCGGATAAAGATAATCGACTTCGGTCTCGCCCGGTTCTACGATCCGGAGAAGAAGCTCCAGGTCCTGTTCGGCACTCCGGAGTTTGTCGCGCCGGAGGTCGTCAACTTTGATCGGATCGGTTACGAGACTGATATGTGGTCTGTCGGTGTTATATGCTACGTACTGTAAGTATTTATGTTGCTTAGAGTTAGAGCCTATTTCATCATCTTCTATATAACTTTCGTTTCTAAATCATTGCTTCTCTCTTTACAGTCTATCAGGATTGTCACCATTCATGGGAGAGACAGACATAGAGACAATGGCTAACGTCACAGTCGCTAAATACGACTTCGACGACGAAGCCTTCAATGAAATCTCCGAAGACGCCAAGGACTTTATCAGAAAACTCCTCGTGAAAGATAAAGAGTAAGTTTTTCTATTTTTATAATTGGTAATTCAATTTTATGAAGATGGAAGTAGGTAGGAGTATATGCCGGTTTATTTTCAAACCATTTTGTTGAACCGAACCAAGCATGTCGATGTTTAAGATCTTGTCGATAAAGACCCTACGTTATTGTTGTCCAACACTGATAGAATCCAGTGACTAACTTGCACGAACTAGACTGTAACTAATATTCTAATATCCAAACTGTAGAATTCCGAGCTAATATTTCGTGATCTAAAAACTCCATGACATGTAGTACAAATCATAAGGCTATCATAAAACTCCCAGCTTCATCCAGCAGTCTCCCATCCTGAAAGGTGTTGGTGGGATAATAACGAGGGTCTTTGTCACAGGTCACGGCTGAGCGCTACCGAGTGCCTCCGACAACGCTGGCTTCAGCGAAGATCTCCACCCAAACAGGAGCCAGCCCCACAACCACTGCCCTCACCAAAACACGAGCTAGACGTCGCCAAAGACAACCTTCGACAATTCGTTGAGCGGTGGAGCGAGCACCCGAACTCACCTTACGTCTTCGACAACGAAGCTCACGAAATCACCTGCTTAGCTAACGGAAACTGCGAAAGATCATCCATCGGAGGTTGTTCACCGTCGCCAAGGAGTTCCCTCAGCAGCTCTCCAGACAGAGTCTTTGATGAAGATGATCTAGAACCACCACCTCCTTTAAAAGAACCCATGCTAGCACAGAGATCCCATCCAGTTGAGAGGAGAGCTTCAGACAGCAGCTGCTTCTTGCACAAACGACACGATGTCTACGTTAGGAAAAACTTAGCTGAGGAAATCAAGAAGCTGTCAGATCATCTTTTTATGTTATCCACGATGAACACGGATTTAACGAACAACAACAGCATAAAGGAACTAGACAAGAATATCACAGAATCTAAAGAATTTACGCAAGAGAAACTGACAAACGGATTCAAGCAGGAAACTAAGACAACGAGATCTATCACAAATGGAGACGCTTCGAGCAACGGCAAGAGGATATTCACATCAAAATCAACCCACAAAATAACGTCTTCATTTCTCTCAGATAGAGAGCCAGAGAGACCGATGACCAGCAAAATGCCGTGGGCAAAATCAGCTTCATTCAGATCTAAAAGGGTAACAAACCAAAGTAGAGACGTACCTGACCAACCAGTTGAGAAACGAAACACATTCTTCAGCGAGTTCGACAAACGGCGAGAGAAAATAGACAAATTGGTAAATGGCTCAGAAAATGGACGACAACTGCCTTACAGAAGAGGCGATGACAACGCTCACAGAACTAAAGACCTATTATTGCATCTATTAGAAGAATGGGGAGGGAATGATCAAGGAGAAAGAACAGCAGGAGGAACGTCGAATGGTGGCCGCCATCAGTCAATATCTCTAGAGTGTTCTCCGGCGAGTCAGCTAGCACAGAACTCAATGTCGAGTCTCCACGCATTCTTCAAAAGACAAACATCAGACGAAAAGATGCAAAGGAAGAGAATGGATGAAGCGCAGAAATGACTTAATTAAGAAATCAAAACCGACTAGTTTGCTTGGGGATATACTTCATAATAAAGTGACGTGCAAATGTATGGAATGAAGTTGTGTGATTGTTTAAAGTCGGTTGAAACAGGGACTTAGTGCCATGACAATGTTACCAAAGTAACAGTTTTGAGATTAACTTTCGGGTTGTAGTTTATCGTTCTAGTCTTCAAAATTTGGGTTTTCCGTTCGGCAATAAAGACTGAAGTTGCTAACACTTCAAGCATAATGATAATAAAAGTAAATACTTTTTACATGTTAATTTGTGAACAGGTGCAACATTTTTTTTTATATGTACTTAAATAATCTTAGTTATGATTTTTGTTCCTTATTTTTACGTGTAATTTAAAATTAATTAATGTAATTTATTGTTATGATACGAAATGTTGTTACAATAATAAGAACGCTTCAATATTTTTGCTGTTTTTTTTAACTGTAATAACCCAACCTACAAATAATGATCAAAGGTAAAACTTACTGAAAGAAAGCCCTTTCTTTAGAAAAAAACTAAACTAGGCTAAAGGTGGGGCAAAATATTACCTCATTGAGGGCAACTACCTTTTCTTTTGTAGCTAAAGGTACAAAACCTTCTTACTGCAAAAGAAAAGGCCTCAATTAGATAAAATTTCGCGCCACCCTGTGGTGGCTTCTGTGGTGTGGTGGACGAAGGCCGGCTTGAGACCCAGGTTGCGGGTTCGATTCCCGCCGCGAGACAAAGGTTTGTATGATCTTCGAATATTTGACTCGGATCTGGGTGTTTTCTATGTATAATATAATATGTATTTACAAAAAAAAATACCTATGTAGTCCTCATAATGGGGACATTATGAGGACTATACATGGGATAAAATGGGAATGTTCAATCATGTGGTTCCCATAATACAAGCTCTGCTTAGTTTGGGGCTATAATGATGCTGTGTGATACCGTCCAGTATTATTTATTTATATACGGGTACCTAGTGTCATTAAAAATGCATAAAGATCTTCCGTACGATAACAAAAGTTGAGAGGTAGGTATATTTCATTAACATGTTTATAAAAACTTACCAACACAATTTCCTCCAGAGAACGTCTCCCAGCATCAGACACGCTGACACACCCCTGGCTGCTGCAATCAGCTCTTTGCACCGAGCTCACAGTCACGAAGGCTAAACTGAAGAGGTACGTCATCAAGAAACGTTGGGCGAAGGCGGTAGCCGCAGTCATAGCTCTCAAGCGAATGGGCGCCAAGTTTGATGACGTTCACGAGGAGAAAGAAGCTGGAAAATAGATCTTATTGCTTAGAAAATAGTACGCAAGCATACACAAACCTACAGTTTGTCATTAGGTTGATACGCGTGACACTGACATTACGACGGCCAATGATAAACGCTGACGAAAATCAATTTGGTTGTCCAAGCCAATGAAAAGCCATTTGGTCGTCATTATCACGTGTACAGGTCATGTAAAAAGAAAAAGAACGTTGGCGATAAGCTGCTGATTCACTTTTTCCAGGGTTCTTTACACGTGACCCGTACTGTATCTCAATGTCAAATGTCCCGCAAAACAAACTATATAGTTTGTCAGTTTATTAAATATAGGTTTATCGACACGCCAAGTTGGTTTGTGAAACACATAGATAAAGAAGAGAACTAGATGAACTCTTAAAATTCACTATGCTCTGAACGTCAACTCATACGGCTGATCTCTACTTTCTTATGTCCAATATCATTTGCTAGAAAGGGATGCATACTTTATCTTAATGCGATTGCTGTGACTTCGTACCAGGGCATTTCTATGAAACTGCATAGCATTTTATTCTAGCGCCCTGGTACGATTTTCTTTTTAACTCATTTTAAGTCGCATTGAGTGAAGTGTGCATCCCTTTCTAGCTGATGATATTGGATATAAGAAAGTAGAGATCAGCCGTATAAGTTGATGTTCAGAGCATGAATGAATTTTAAGGGTTCTTCTATGTTTTAGTCATAGTTCTTTGGTGAATCAAATGAAATGCCGAAAGCCATTTTGGTCGTCGTTATCACTACGTGTACATCAATTTCCCGCGTATCAACCTATTGAACTGTAGTAATGTAGGTACAAGAAGAATACATTTATTTTTCCACAGCACAATTATATAACGAACTCACAGATACAAGATACAAAATAAAATAGGCAGAAAGAAAACATAATTTTGTAAAATAAACATGAAATGAAATTATGATCCCCACCTAGTTCCGCTCTGTAGAAGCAGAGAACAGGCCTCTCAGCTTTTTGCTGTTTTACACAAAAGCAGGTTGGTAATAATAAGTAGGTACCAACCTCATCAGTGAGGTAGGTCTTCAAGTTTTTTAAACTGTTGTACTCTTGTCTCTAATGGAGTTGTGAACTTGTAGAAAACTCGAATATAGTACATCAAGCTCTAACCTAAAGGCGGCTACATACATCAGAATTTCCGTTTTGGAATATCGATTCGAGATTTCAAACGCAGTAAATCCGTACAAATCTATGGACCTATCATAAACGTAAAGTAGTTTTTCGTTCTAAGTTTTCTCCGATTCGAAATTCCGTATGGTAGCCTGGTATGCGTTCAGTCAGAATCATTCTTAACGGATATATACGGTGATGTATTTACGTGTTTTACGGAATCCCGATTCGATATTTTGAATAGAAATTTCGAAGCGGAATTCTTGTGGCCATGATGTAGGTATGTAGCCGCCCCTAGGCACTTTGATTTGACACCAATCACACTTAAAGTTCATGCAATTTGGGATATAATTTGAGTGACCATGAAATTATAAATTAATATAAGTTTTTTTTTAGCTAGAATACCTTACCTAGTTTTTAATCTACCGCTAGATGGCGTTAACCGTATGATCATGGTGCCAAAATAGATTAATTTTACTTCTAATAATCTCTCTAAAGATCTGTAAACGGTTTGATTAACTAAAAGACACTATGCACTAACTCTATTAATATGTGTGACCAATTAGTTTTAAGAATTAATAAACTAGATCTAAGAATATAATCTCATTTTAATCGTTCCTTTTCAGAGGCTATTAAGAATCACTAAGAATAATCTCATTAAAATCAACTGTTGCATTTATGTTTAAAAAATAAAGTTGTGAGTAATAAATAATAGTAGTTTTATTGAGCATTAACACATTTAGCAAATTATTACAGAAAATACCTGCCTTCTGTATTCTGTTCTTCAGTACACACTATGTAGAAACGGTAAGATACCTGAGCGCGTATCTGTCTCTATCGATCTCTATACTAAACTCAAGGCGCAACACACACTACGCAGTTAACTTATATTTTACCGTCAAGTATCTGTAGGCACCGACATATATCGAAAGATATTCAGATGTTATCTATGTATACAAATATATCGGCAGATCCACACAAAAAAAAAGTATAGCCAGTTTGAAGGATTCCGCGTGAATGCATCATTTCGTATATTACCGTATTTGCGAAGTGTGTGATACTTTCAGATAAGTTTTTATGCGCAGATAAAATATTACCGTATCTGCGTAGTGTGTGACACGCTTATCTGTTGTTCTTTACTCGTAAAATCTATATATTGCTATATACCTATACCTAGCCTTGTGGTTTTTGATGTTGGAGTTTTTAGGCCGCCAAAAGGCCTTCGACATGGCTTAACGACTAAAAAAGTCGCGACCAACATCTTAACGTGCCTTCCGAAGCACGGAAGAGCTCTGATCTAAATGCCACTAAACGGTCACCCATCCAAGTAGTGTCCGGGCGGAGTATTGCTTAACCAAGATGATCTGCGAAGACCAACGAAGTAAGCCACGCCATGAGCGCCTCTGACCTTCACTGTTATGAACTTATTAAATAAAATTGCATTGGTTACATTTCGTTTCATTCTCATTTTGGAATATTTATTTTGATCTCGTCTTGGCTAAAAAAATGCTTCCAAGCGGAAATTCGTCCTTGGCATTGATACGACGTAGTCAGTCATCCGTCTCGCACTCATTTATTTAAATATATATTCTTCATTATATATTGGGTTGAAATCCAGATAAAGGTTTTATTTTTTTATATTTTGAATAATCAAGAATAATCAAGAATAATCAATTTATTGGTAATAAATAGGTACATTACACGTCATAAAAAAATATCAATAATTATGTAAAATCATACATTAGTAGGTCGTAAAAAAATACTAAAATTTAAATTTTTTTTTAAATACTAAAATAATAAATCATCAATTAATAATAAAAAATTGTCATGAGATTTTGCGTACAAAATCTTCGACATTGTAGAACGCCTTCTCGACCAGCCATGACTTTAATTTAGTTTTAAAGGAGGGCAAGCTAGACGCGGCAAGAATATTTTCTGGCAGGTGATTGTACAACGCGGGACCCATCACATGTGTGAGTCTGTCAGACTTAGCAAGTCTATGGGACACCGCAGACAGCTTACCAGCCCCACGTGTGTTGTGTCTTCGCGCGTGGTTATCTCCGCGCGTCTTGAACTCTGCCAGGTTTTGCCTTACGTACATTACAACCTGGAGTATAATGATCGAAGGCAGCGTAAGGATCTGCAACAAAGTAAAGTAGGGTCGCGCCGACGTGTCCCGCGCCGTTCCCGCGATCGCCCTCACAGCGCGCTTCTGCATGCGGAAGGCACGCTCCCGGTCGGCAGCGCGTCCCCACAGCTCTGCGCCGTACTGGAGGAGCGAATGTACGGTCGCGAAATAACAGGTGCGGACTACATCGGCGGACACCACGCGCGATAGCCTGCGGAGGGCGAAGCATGCGCTGCCTAGTCTGGCACACAACTTATCTACATGTGTACCCCAAGTCAGGCCACGATCTATGTGGAAGCCTAAAAAAACAGTAGACGTTACCTGTTCGATAAGTGTTGTACCTATTGATACTGATAAGCTTCCAACTTGCCGCCCTGATATGCAGAAATGCATAAAATGCGTTTTTTTGAGGTTCAGGACGAGTCCGTTCCACTCAAACCACTGCGCCACCTGGCCTGCAACTCTGTTCAATCGCTCCTCGAGCTGGCCCAGTGAGGGGGCGCTGACAACAACGGCCACGTCATCCGCGTACATATACGTTTCACCAGCTGTCACATACTCGGGCAGGTCGTTCAGCAGTAACGAGAAGAGGATATTTGATACCGACGATCCTTGTGCTACGCCCATTCCAGTCCCCAGGGAGTCAGACTTAGTCTCACCACCGTCAGCTACCACTATCTGCGCTCTGTCACGCAGGAGATCAGTCAAGAGCGAGTGCGCCTGACCACTGATGCCATAGTACTGGAGTTTGGAGGCGAGTACGCTGTTTGTTTTCACAATGTTAGAAAAATTTCGCGGCTCGCTCTACTCGCCGATTTGATTGCTTCCATTTGATTCGTAGTCGCACCTAACTATGCCCTAAATTGTAGACCAATAAGGGTGTAATGTTCAAAACTACCGTACCCAACTCTAAAAAGTTTGCAACAACACAACAGCGTAATTAGCAATACTTGAAAAAAATTGCAGCTCGCTCCCCTCGCCGATTTCGTATTTTTCATCTAGGGTTACAGTTACCTATTTATACCAAAAATTCCAAACGTTGTCTGTCTCTTCTTTCTTTTGTACACCTTTACTTGAATAATTTCGCGGCTCGCTGCGCTCGCCTTTTTGTTTACTAACTTTCCTGAAAATATCTAACTATGCACTGTAAAGTATGATACTAATCGCCCATACTCAGACTGTCTACTGCTTTGCGATCATCAGCCATGGCATCTTAGGAATCAGGGCCTGGCAGCAAGGTGACGGATCCGTACCATTCGTTTCATGTTTTGACCGTAGATTATCTAATTCTAATTAAGTCTAATTATGAAAAGAAAGCTTCTACTGCTGTACTAAGTTGTGACGTCAGGCTGAACTGTTACGCTATCTTTGTATATTTTTGTTTAATTGACAAAATAAAATAAGGCCATCCCTAGCCTAGGTGTTTATAGATACCATGTGACATTCATTACCTTCACTGTTATGTTATGTATGAACTTATGCAATAAAATTGCATTCATTCATATGTAACATTTTGTTTTATTAATTTAAGAATATTTATTTAGAATTTTAAAATATTAAACATTCAAATTAACATTATCAATTAACAAAAACCGGAAGATGGAATCACACATGTTAAAACTCTGATAAGACACCGTAAGCGTGGATCAGAAAAATTGTGTTTTTTTTTTCCAAGAATGGTAATAACGCTGCTGAGCCACGTTTATGAAGTGTCGACTTTTAGCCTCCTAAACAAGCTAGGTTCCGAAATCTGGGCGGCAAGTACCTAACAAACAGAAAAGTAGGTACATTTTATTCTTAATGTTTAAATCAGTAGGTGTGATAAGCAGTGCTATAGTAAACTGCATACCTAGAAGACTTATTTACTACTTACCTACGGCCTAATCAGCTAATTACTTATAATTAACTAGATAGGTAGGTATAAGTTTTAAAAATATGAAAACCAGACTGAAAATTATTTATAAACGTGTCTACCTATTTGTTCCATAGTTTCTGTCCATTAATACCTATGTGTTTTTCGATCCAGGGTAGGTAAATTGTACTTACCTTACTGGAGAAAGTAGAGACTTCAGGCAGAGGCCTAGTTAGGTAGCAAACTATCTACGTTAAACAATCATTTAGGTTTAAAATTCTCGAAAAACATAACCCTCCTTCCGAGGTAGTCGGTTAAAAAGATAGGTATGTGGTTAGATAGGTACCTACTGACTTCATTTCTCTTAAATCCTAAAATAATTTGCAAAAGTATCAATAACTTTTGTACTTGAGTGTATCCAGGACCAATACGGCTCGTAAGGAAAATTAAGAAGGTCATCAATATGTATGAAACGGTCGCTTTTTAGCGGTCATTCGAATTTGGTCGGATCACAGGTCAGAAACCAGGGTCTAGGTCTCATTTCAGACTATCGTTTATAACTAGCTCAATATGGGACGTAGAGAGCTGAAATTTTCAGGGTTTAATTATCTTTAAACGCACTAATTTTTTTGTTCATACCACAATTGTGCGTTGAAAAGGTTTCTTGCATTTTGACGTCAAAGTTATGACCTTATCAGATTTGGTTTAATCGATATTATTCAAAAACGCGTGTATGTACCTTCTTGAAACTTTTTGTGGTTACAAAGGATAACAACAAGAACCGAACACCGTTTACAATGAATTTGTGCGTCTGTCCTAGGGCTTGCAATCCGGATATCCGGATATCCGAATTATCCGGATAATTTGTCAATTTTACTATCCGGATAATGACGGTCATTATATCCGGATAATTCGGATAATACGGATAGTAAAATCCTTAAAAAATATTGATTTGTTTAAAGGGGTTATCTACATCAAAACTATAATATTTCATTATTTTCAGTGTGTACACGTATCTAACAAGTAAGCTGAATTTAAAACAGTGTCATCCTTAATTTTAAATATTCATAGTAGGTATCTCATAATCATTCAGAAACTAGACTAAACAAGAAGCGATCTTCCATAGAAACGGTAGGTAGTGTTTGTTTTTTGTCTGAAGTTAAAAATTGTCATCTGGGTTTTATTCATTTTTTATTTATTGTTTCAATTTAATTATTTAACAACCATATTGTAAATTATTATAACAAATCAGTAGGTCACGATAAAATATTATCAGTTAGCTAGTAGTGATTTTCATCGAAATAAATTATGGTTTTCATTTTCATACCTAAATCGGCCCATAACCGTTGAATAGAATCTTTTCGAATGGTGACGACCATGAACTGGAAGTTCTGCAAGCAACTACTTACTCTATCAAGGGGGTATTCAGGGCATGCTCAAGACAGTTATTCGTGAAAATGTTGCGAGGGATGTCGAGACATCCCAATGTTCAAGGATTTTCAAACTTGCAAACTGCAGACTTGACGATGTCGTTGGTCAATCTGGGGGGGTCTTCCAATCTTTCGTCTTTCAGAACGCGGTCACCATTCGAGAACATTTATAACCAAATGATTATCGGCTATGTGAAATATTTGGCCTGCCTATTGCCACCTCGGGTTGCTAATTTTCTGAGAGCTATGTTGATTACCCTGGTTTTCTAACGGATTCCTTCACTACAAATTCAAAGTCGTAGAAAGACTTCGAGCATAGGTCTCGCTGTATGACTGAGCTTTATATCCAAGGTTAAGCGGCCAAGTTTCCGTACGATAAGTCATCAGCTAGTCAGCCAACACCCATTAACCCAACAAATTTGACAGACAGTCATGCCTGGCCAGTAAAACTTCTCATGTATGGAGCTAGCTATTAATAGAAACATGCGCTTTTTAGCTTTTCGTCTTCGTATTTTTGGTATCTGTGACGAGAAGATATGCCACAATAATCCAAACGCAGCTCATCCGAGTTAGATTCATTAGTTGACCTCTTTGTCAAAGTTGGACCTACTCAGTAGATAATTCAGTCTGACTAAGATAGACATAATAGTAAACAACTTCGATATTTATGCGTTTATTTTGAGACCCACCTGTAACAACATCTTGCCAAACAACAAAGTCATCCAGTGATTCTGTCATGATAACTATATGATCAGCAAATCAAAGGTGAGTGATGTACTCACTATTAATATTGGCCATGCTGTATTAGTCCCAGCGCAAAAACTGAAAGACACCTTCCAATGCATAGAATAAAATAAAATAGCCAAAAGCTTGACCACTAACACACCTGAAACAGGTGAAGATGTGGTCAAACATGAAGCACGCTTGCCTAGAGGGAACCGATTCGCTCCGGACTTGAAGACTCCCAGGTTGTGCTGGGCCGGGAAATCAGACACCTGAAGCAAGTCCCACTCCTTATTAGTACTAAAAATAAACGTGGAAGCGAATCGTTTAGTACGACAAGGTGGGATGTCGACCAGGTATGAGTGGTACTTTGCAGTATGCTTCCTTGTCCAGTGATAAAAGGAGGAAGGTGGGATCAGGTCGTGAACATCTTGGGTACATTCACCAAAGTGGAATTGGTAGAAAACCGACAGCCTGGAAACTCGACGTCTGTGTTCGAGGCTCTGCAGATTTGCTTGCACCAACAAATCAGCGCCGATGAGCCTGGCAGCTCGTCGCTCAATCGAGTCCAGGGCCTCAAGTTGGAACTTTGCCGAGCACGATCGGACTTGTGCTTAGTACAGACTAAGAAGCTGCCCCAGAGTGAAGTACCACCACACTAAAGCCAGGATGCCTAACTTCATAGCGGTAGTTTTGGGGCTTGGACTCTATATGAGAGCCCAAGAGTCTCAGGCCTTTTTCAGTTGGACACAATTAGTACTGGTCTAGGAGGTGAATTGACATAGTGGCATTGTTATACAAACACTTATTATTATTATTATTATTATTATTTATTTATTACTCCAGAAAAATACAGTCATGCAGTACATAAACAATAAGACTAAGTACAGAATAGATTTAAGTAGGCACATAATTAAGGTAGTTCAGTAAGTACTCATATCTTACAGGATCATTAGTAAGAAGTGAATAAGATAAAAAGGGGATGGCTAAAATAGTGCCTATCTACTTACATATATTGGGGGCGGACATAAGAGATTCTAGCTCCCACACTAGGATACCCTGTGTTGTGGGTAGCTACGTATCTCCTTTATAAATCAGGTAGGTAGTAGGCACAACCCACAAAAATAGACTGACTAGCAGGTACCCAATCCAAAGGATTGACTAGTGCTAAGCATGGTATCAATGTAGAAAATTTGAAGTATTGGTGTACCTTCACAACATATGCATATTATGAAGGCACACAAACACTTATCATCGTTCATCACAGTGTTGGTATAGCTACCTGCCCAGGGTCGTGAGCCATCCCACCACCTAACTCATAATGTAAATAGGTAGGCAAATTATACAGAAGAGCGTTATGATGATCTAACCTATAATGTACCTTTGTTTACAATTAAATTAAAATGACAAAAGCGATGGAGCGCTAGTCCTCGCACTAGGAAACCCTGTGTTGCGAGTGGCTAGGCTCTTCCGAGTGTTTTGTAAAACAATATATACAGTTAAATAAAACAATACAATAGGGGCAACAAAAACGTACAGAACAAGGTACTACCTAATCGTAATAATTTGTGGATGATCAAATAAAATAGGGCTAAGATAAAATTTGGGGGTAGTTATGTTCACATTATGAAAGTGTGCGTGCATAAAGTAACCAGACAGAATAGTGAGTTAAAAATGTGTGAAGAGTGTAATGAATATCGGAGCGGGTTACAACTGTTTGTATAAGGACATATAGTATGGGTGTGTGCGTGCCGGAAGCATAGTAAGGCTGCATGCATATAGAATAAAAAATATGATTATGTTTGAGATTATTTAATATTTATCTAATTGTTATTTAATAGTGCGTAAGAGACTTTCAGTTTCAGAGTAATTTTGGGCCAACAGCCATAAAGACAATTTCTTTTTGCAGATAAATGTTTTGCAGTTAACTACGTCAATGATTTTGTTAATTCTTGTGTATAGAAATGGACCGAGGAAGGATGGAGACTTCTGAGCAAAATTTGAGTAAGTGTAGGGTGTCTGCCACGACACGTGGCGCCTAGATCGAGAACTAGTCCGAGCACAAGTAAGGGCGGTTTTGTGAAACTTTAGCACTAGAGCCTTAATGAAAAGCTGCCTTACCCTAAGCATTTGTAACTCTCTGTAGAGACTGTCTGTAGGGTAGCGGTAAGGTTTGCAGAATGCGATTTTTAGAATAGCCCGTTGCGAGCGTTCGAGTTTCATAAGATGGGTAGCACATGCCGCACCCCACACAGTAACCCCATAGGACAATAAAGACTGACAAAGAGAGTAGTATACCAGTTTGATTATGTCAGGGTCTTTTATAACTCTAATTTTTAAAAAAATATATTTAAGTTTTCTGACTTTACTATTCAAGTCAACAATGTGTGGTAGCCAGGTAAAGTTTTTGTCGAGCGTTATGCCTAAGTATTTGATTGAGTTGACACATTGTAAGGGATTGTTGTTGATTTTTATGTTGATAGGCGTAATAGGAGCTGAGCGGGTTGATATACTAAATGGCATAAACTTTGTCTTGGAGATATTGAGTGTCAATAGGTTAAGTTGCAACCAGGAGAATACCTGTTCAATACCATTTTGGGCAGCCGTCGTAACCGCATCCCATGAGTCACCATGAAAGATTAGAGCTGTGTCATCCGCAAATGCGAAAGATGAAGCATTGTCAAACTTAATCTTGCATAAATCATTAAGGTAAATTAAAAAAAGGGTGGGTCCTAGCGCGCTTCCCTGGGGAACGCCGAAGTTGACTTTCTCAAGACCGCTGGATACATTTCCAACACAGAGCCTTTGCTTGCGGTTTTCAAAATATGATTTAAACCAGTTAAGCGCCGAGCCGCGGATCCCCATCGATTCCATTTTCTTAAACAGAATGGGTCGAGAAACAGTATCGAAGGCTTTAGCGAGGTCAAGGAAGATACCCAGGCATTTTTGACCAGAATCCAGTTTACCTGTAATGTGGTTAACCATATCAGCAACTGCATCTTCCGTTGACCTGCCTCCTCGAAAACCATACTGGTTTTCAGCCAATAAGTTGTTTGATTCAAGGAAAGAGATTAGGCGCTTATTTACCACTTTTTCAATGATTTTAGAGACTGTGGTCAGCAGTGAGATAGGCCTATAGTTCGATGGGTTGGTGGGATCGCCAGATTTAAGGATGGGTATTACGTTAGCAACTTTTAAACAGTCTGGTACGATTCCAGAGGAGAAGCTGAGGTTACACAAATGGGCTATGGGAGAAGCTAGAGTGAGTTTTGATTGCTTGATGATGTCATTGCTAAGGCAATCGAAGCCTGGAGCAGAGCCTGACTTAAGCGAGCTGATTATCTTGATTATTTCTAGTTCGTCGGTTGGTGTCAGGAAGAAGGAGCTGCAGACGCTATTTGTGTCGGTACGCATGTCGGAGGCTAGCTCCGATTCTGTTTTATTAATGTGATTAAGAATATCGTTTGCCAGGTTTTCTCCTACCGTTGTGAAATAGGTGTTGCATGTGTCCAACGATTGGGAAGAGCTAGAGCTGGAACGTAGCAGTGCTATGCTTGAAGTCCGATTATTGCCTAAGTTACATATGTTTTTGATTGCTTTCCAAGTCATTTTTGTGTCACCTTTACTTTCTCTTATAAGAGATTGGTCATATTGGGTCTTTAGGTTTTGAAGAATATTTTTGCAGTAGTTTCTATATTTTTTGAATTGTGATTGTTTCAACGTATTTTTAGGGTCTTTTCTGGCAACCATGTGTAGCAAATCTCTTTTCCGCATGCATTTAATTAGGCCGGGGGTAATCCACGGGTTTCGGATGAGTTTCGAGTTTTTTACTTGTGTTGTAATTTTGTTAGGCATAATAAGGTCATGGATTGCTGTATGAAATGAATTGAAGGCAATTACAGTATTTTGAGTGTTGAGCAAGTCCGTCCAGTCATAGTTTTCTATAGAGCTTACGATCTTTCCTATGTCAAATTTTGTGCGGGTTTTGGGTTCTTTGTTAGAGAATGAATCTGATGTTCTGTCAAGACCAATCAAAATGGCATCATGATCTGTAACACTAGCTCCACAGACAACAACTCTAGAAGAAAGGTTATATCTAATTAAGGCGTGGTCAAGACAAGTGGGACCATGAGTCGATAGCTGATGTCCTGGCACAATGCCGTAGTGAGCAGCTAGTTCAAGGTAAGTTTCAGATCTGTGATCGAGGTTATCTGGCCGTATGTCTAGATTAATGTCACCCGTTAGCACTATTGGGCCGTTACCTGATGTCGAAAGGACATTTTCTAATGATAACAAAAACTTGTCTATATTGTAGTTAGAGGGAGATCGGTAAATTGAAATAATGCGGTATTTATTTTCCACATTAACTAGGAGGCAGTTGGCATCATTGAAGGTTGGTTCCGATACTGTGACTTGCAGGCCAACCTTAGTGTAAATGACGATGCCATCATTTTGATTGAGGTAGTTTAGAGACTTATGGTACTCATAGTTAGCGAGAGCAATATCCGAAGAGTCATCGTTGAGCCAACACTCAGTCAAAATAATGATATCAGGTAAAAATTTAAGTCTTGATAGGAAGGTAGCAAAGCCAATGAAATTTTTGTGGATGCTGCGAATATTTTGAGAGAGTATTGTCAACTGTTTGTCAACGGCACCTAAACTATGTTTGCACGTTTAAGGAGTGAATGTGTGAGAGTTTGGTATTAGTTTGATGGTGTCTAGATCAGCAAGGATTTCATAATCGAATTTTTATGGAAGGTATATCAGAAGAACTAGAATCTTTGATATTGGAACTTACGGCCAGGAAGTGTTTTAGAACTTTGTTAGGAAAGGATGTAAGAGGGGACCATGTGAGCGCAGCCTTAGATTTTTGCGAATGTATGGGTGAGATTTGTGCGGTAGTGTTGTGCGGGTGACCAGTTAGAGTGTAAGCAAGAAAGCGTAATAAAACTTTGGCGCAAGGGAGTGGGAACGGTTGACTAAGTATGTGTGTGCAGTCTGTGTATGTGTAATTATAATGGTCAGGTATATATGTTACCATTATGGGCCTAGGTGTTAGCACGCGTGTTAGTAATAAAGTTGGGGTTAAGTTATGTAAAGATTTTAAAGGATAGCATAATGACATTAATGACTTATAAATAGGCGTTGTTATTTTTCGGCCTTTAGGCCAAACAATTGCTCTTCGTTTTTTAACATAATGTAGCGGTCTCCGTCTTTCTTACGAAGATAGATTTTTCCGTTGGCTGACCAGCAGTACGCGAATTTTTCCGTTTTGGCGAAATCTCTTGCTAAGTAGAACAACTTCTTGGATTTTGTGGAAAGGTACTCGGATAGGTACACGGCGGTTTTGGCGCCGGTTAGTCCAAGGTGGGTTGAGTTTAGTTGGTTACCCATGTTGCTCCGATTGAACTTTTTGACTGAGTCCAGGACTTGGCCTTTTAATAAGGTATTAGCACACTCCACTATCACCGTCGAGGTGTCTTTTGAGGCATTGATTGGTAGGCGATATATATCGCGTATGTCGTAAGATTTAACGTCTAAGTTCAAGTTTTCAAAAAGAGTGTGAATAGAAGTATAAAGATCTGATCTTTTTTCCGCAAGCCTTTTGGGAACGTTGCGAATTTCAACACAGGTTTTTCTAGCTTGTCGTTCTAGCAGGTCGCATTTATCGTCTAGCATAGCTATTTGGGTACTTAAATCCTTGCGGTCGCTTTCAAGCTTTTTAATGGAATTTTCGATCGATGTAAGTTTCCCTGACACCAGGTCTACAGCTTTCTCGATGTCCTGGTTCGTATCTTGTACAACAGAAATATTGGAGCTGAGCAGGGTTATACGGCCTTCCAGCTGGTTCAGTCTCTTATTCTGATTTGTTTGAAGCGTTTCAAAGAGCTCACGCATCTCGTTGCGCAGGGCGGTTAGAGAGTCCGCATAGTCAACGTCGTCTGAGACGCGACGACGCTTTTCGTTGCGAGCGAGCTTGCTTTCTCGAGCAGCTGATCTAGGAATATCTGAGTCCGATGAGCAGTGGGGCGGTGAATGCACAGTTTTCGGCATCTTGAATCTTAATGACGAGAAAAGTCAGTCTATCTAGATATGTGGGAGTTAAACGGAGTGAACTAACTCTCGTTGCTATAATGTGTAGATGATACCTACCAATGCAATTACGCACACTTCGGAGTGGTGGCGTAGTGTGCTGTATTGGTGCGTCAGCGCAGGGTTTACGCCGCTCTGATTGGCCGTTCGGTCACGCAAGCCTGGCTGTGCGCGAATGAAGTCAAGCTTGTGAATGAGAGGTGATTAATTAGTAAGTGACACTCACACTCCCACGCGCGCGTGTTGTCGAGGTACCAGGCTGACAGCAGGCAGGAATGCTTCGGTTTTAAAGTTCAACTCCTCCAGAGTTATGCACTCCTATTTTTCTGTACTGTATTTATTGCTCGAATTATTTTATTTATGAAGAGGTAGCTACAACGTAAGAACCGTCCACACAGTTATGCGTCCGAGAGGGAAGAGGCACACTTCAACACTTGAATTGTATAAAATACCATCATTACTCATTTACTAAGTAGGTGAAGACGTTTTTGAAGAAACAGTAAAGTTTGATTGTTTATAGTGCTGTATTCTTATAGTGAATGTTGGTTTAACTTAAACATTTTATAATAACTAGCCATTTTTAACGTAATTTCCTTAAATTTGCGTTTTTTTAAAGTTTTTCTTAAAATTATCCGAATTATCCGAAATATCCGGATATCCGGATAGTAAAGTGCACTACTATCCGAATTATCCGGATACTAAAAGTCAACGGATAATACAAGCCCTAGTCTGTCCATTAAAGAGCTAGAATTTTTTAAAGGTTTTTCAAAAAAGCTAGATTACTTAAAAACTGTATGGATTTTTGTTAATTTTACTTCGTCACAAATACGCACAAATTAAGAGCTACTCGTGCATGTATATTTTATAGTTGCACATTCAATGGTTTCCGAGAACCAAGATTTTGCAAAACGTTACCGCAGCAGGAAAGTTAATAACTCAAAAACCTTAAGACGCACAAATTTTATTTTTTGCGCACTTTTATGCACAAATATAAGCTACCTGCCCATATAATTCATTTTTGTCTAGGATCATCCGTTTAGAATCTTCCTGCTGGAAGAACGTTACTCCAGCAGAAAACCTATTTTTGCGATTTATTCCAAAACGGCAGCACGCACAATTTTTTTTCCTTGACGCACATTTACAGCAAGTAATGCACTAATTATTCCTGGAACTCACACTTCATTCTAGAAGAAAAAATTCTGCTGGGGTAACGCACACAGCTTCAATCATTGATTTTGTTTCTTTCAAGACTTCACCAGGCTAGTTAACCTGTAATCTGGTCTGGCAAAACGAACTTTGTAATCATTTAAATACGAGTATTGGCTAATTACACTCTTGTATCAGAAGATACCTAAATTACTTTTAAATTTTAAAAAATCCTACTAAGTACTAAAATCAATTATATGCTAACACATGCTAATTATTTCCACTCCCTGTAGTCTAAGCTCCCTAATTAAATTCTACCAAAACTACCCTCAATCGAGATGAAATCGTAACGTATATTACAAATGCCGAAAGTGAGTTTGATAATTGTTTTGTACACGCCTTATCTACTTAGGGCGACGAATACATGTCAAACCTCCCTCTCGCCCTCGCACTATTCAACATTTTTTAAGATTTATAATCACTGAATGTATTTATGCAAAATAGCAAACCTTCACAGCCTAGAAAATAACAATACAAAGCTTCAGCAGGTTCAAGTTTTTGGTAAGAAAACGTGATAGAATCCAAATTATATTATTGCTGAACCTTTGTATTATTATTTTCTAGGCCGTGAAGGTATGCTATATTGCATAAGTACATTCAGTGATTTTATATCTTCTAAAATGTTGAATAGTGCGAGCGAGAGGGAGGTTTGATATGTATAGTCGCCTTAACCCACATTAAGGCTTTATCTAGTTCTCTTCTATATCTGTGCCTAAACCTAACCAATCAAGAAATTTCGCATATACGTCAGGTTAACTTTTTTTCTGGATGACATGTAGATCCCGTACTGTTTCCGAGGGAAGGCTAAACAAGTACTTTTAAAGCAAGTGAGGTCTTGTGTAAAAGACAGTATTCTATAATGAAACTACCAAATGGTTTTTAACTTATTTTATTTACACATTGCTATTGCACTCTCGAATACCAACAATGCAATAGCGATGCGCTTTGTAGAAATAAAATGCCTTAACGGTAAGACTTCTGGTATCTGGCGCGGGCACCTGGACCTCCGAATTTCTTGGGCTCGCAGCGACGAGGGTCAGCGACCAGCAAACTCCTATCGTATTGAACCAGGATATCTTTGATCTCCTTCTTTGATGCTTCGTCTACATCTGTGAATAATTTTTTTTGTTAAAAATGAAGAGGACAACAAAAGGTAACAGCAGGTGGGAAGTGTTTGCGACCATTCTCCATGGAAATTCTTGGGGGTGACATATGTTCAGCAGTGGACTTCTGTAAGTTGTGAATGATGAAACACTCAGACAAATTTTTCAGTTTCAATCAATAGTGGACACTCATTGTCAGCAAATTGAGCTCATAATGGAACTGACATGGTCAAAAACAGAGTTCCAGAAGACTTTTATTACAATCCCAGGGTGTATTTTAAAACGTTGAAATGTTTCAGAGGTGAATCAGACATGGACGATTGAGCCAGAATTACATTGTGTCGTGTTGTGATGCGCGATCGTGTCGTAGCGTTTTCAGAATCACCAACAGCAGCTTTTAAGATTCTAGAAATCCATCAGAATACAATTGAACAAAAATTTACTGATTCAATTCGGAAACTTTTCGAATGTTTTTAAGTACACCGTAAGACTTATTTTAATGATTTTTAAAATAACTGTTGTGCACACTTCAAACTGTCAAGTTATTGAGAACACTTGATGTTTGGTAAATGTCACCAATTTTCTCCCTTTCCTGAAATGACTGACTTGCATGGGGGCAAGACAGCTTTGGAAGAAAGGGATATCTTATCTGTTAATTTTCATAGAACCTCTGCATCACAGGGAGTGGAGCCTTTAACCCACCTCACCTCATAATAAAGGGGTATAATGCTTTCATAATACTGCAGGAGTAGTTTTCAGTTTTCAATGACAGAAATAATAACAAGCCATAAATAAGGAGCTACTAAGAAAAAAAAAATCTATAAACCAACTGGGGGGGTTCGAAAAAATCTAAAACTTTGTATGCTGGATCCCAGACTATTGATGGAGGTTCAATTCTGCTGCGAGACAAATTAATGTTTGTATGATTTGAAAATATTTGTCTTGGTCTTTATTCTCTGTTGTGTATTTGCAAAAAAAATTATACAAGTAGTATCAGTCATGTGATTCCCATAAACAGAAGCTCTGCTTAGTTTGGGGCTTGCATGCATGGACAATGGACATAAGTCCAGCATTATTTATATTTATTGTTAAAACTACATAATAGTTTCTATTTTCAAGAATTCCAGCCTACTAAGAACTATTTTCAAATATAGGCAAGTATAACAATAGCATTCAGGAATCTATTTATACTTATGTAAATAGAGATACTACAATAATCTTAAAGAATCATGAATTCCGAGTGTTAAATATATAAAGTGTAGTGACCCACTCAACTCACTTTGCATGCAGCAATTGAGGCAAGCGGATGTGCTGTAGCGATACAATTTTGTGCAATATCATTCAACCACCCTTAGCTATAAAGCTCATACACTCTACACTGTCTACAGTGAGAAAGACTGTTGTCAACTTACATTTCTGGTAGAAAGCGATGAGGGCCTTCGAGATGGCTTGTCTGATAGCATACACTTGTGCTACATGACCACCACCCTTAACTGTCACTCTGATGTCAACGCCAGCGAACTTTTCCTAGAATTACAAGCAAAATTGTGTCATTTAGGCTGTATTTGATTGGCAAATCTGAGTTGCTACCCTGACTAGGTGAAATCTTGATTGAATCAGATGGATTTTTGACTTCACATCCAAAGATGCTCAGGTTCGGAATAAGTGTTAATCATCATTTTACATTTTACTTTGATTTTTATACTCAATTCAGTTAGTTTGGGCAACTGATGACCCCCAAATGTATAGACAATATGTTTAAACATGTTGACTGCTGGTCTTGGACATAACACTACACGCTTTACCCATCCTACAGCAGGTATGGTGGTGTGTTATTCAGCAGTCATAGCATTAAAATTACTCTTGTATCTTATCAGAAACAGTGGTATACAACAACACCAGTCTATAAGTCTGCTGGACATAGAAGGGGGATATAATCTGTATCCCCTAATCCCCATTTTTTTTTTTTATATTGGATAGGCTTGCATTTGACTACAACTGGCCTGATGTTAAGCGAAGATGCAGTCTACGATGGAGCACGCTTGCCTAAAAGAAACCTGTTCACTCGTGCCTTGAAGACGCCCATGTTATAATTATCGGGGAACACATACTCGGGTAGAGCGTTCCACGCCGGGTATGCAGGTTGGATATCACAGGGCACAGCTTCTCACACCTCCAGTCGTGGGGGGATTTAGCTTTAAGCCACAATCAGCTAGCTGCCAGAGCCCCATTTGTTAGTTAGTAGAGTGCACCACAGGCCGGTGAGATTGGCTAGGGTTCCAAAGATGGAGAAGGAACTTGTTATGAAGTTACTTGCCTCAAGACTGCTTACTGAAGGTAGTATCTTCTATAGGTTCCTTCACAAGTTGGCCAATTATTGGCAGTTCATTGTCTCTATGTCCACCGACTACTTGTGCAATACACAACACTATTAGCCCTGTTGTGATATATTATGTTTACCTTGCCAAGGAGTAGGATGGGTTCCTGAAGTTTGTACTGCAGGAGACGGGGCTCAACAAGATCCAGGGGACGGCCGTTCACTCTGAGCACTCCATGGCCACGCTTGCAGTATGCAACAGCGGTGGCTGTTTTCTGAAATGTAATATTTACAATTGGCGATCAGGAACATTGATCTGATGCTTTTCAATTTAACTTTGTTTTGGATACAGATCCTCTAATTAAATGGGGAATTTAAGTTGCTCTTGCGATCTTAACAAGATTCCCTAAATTTTAACTCAAGGGTTGCCAAGGCACTCTGTTTCTAGGTGGCGGTTTTGAGGTTATCCCGACTTCGTTGACCAACAAGTTTGTTTGAAGGAATTATAAATGACTGGTTTGTCTGTGTAAATGAGATGCTTTGCTTGTAATAATGACGGGATCATCACAGGAAAATGTTTATGGCCAGTTCCTATGAATACAGTACAACAGCCAAAGCACCAAAGACGAACGACGGTCAGTACTTTATGTGGCCAAATCTAGAGGAACTTCAGTTCGTACGCATTAACAACATTTATTTATCAGTATCTCGCCAAAAAAGGTTCAAAATATAGAGAAAAACCAAGGAAATAAGCGCAAACACGTGGACGCCACAAACACTAACCTTACGTCCGAAAACCTGAACGGCCTGAATTGGTTCACGTCTCGCCTGAAATAAAACAAAGCCCACATTTTAAAGAACTGCTTCTACACAATACCAAGCGGTAAAATCACACTATTTTCTTCAAAAAAATCACATGGAAAATCGACACGCACCTCTTGCACAGCAGCCATTTTGACAGAAAGAGCTAGTGAGTGAATGATAAAACAGAATATAAAAAGCAAAGAATGAATGATTACACCACAGATTACACAAAACTTGTCCACAGATTATATATAAACCGGAAAACATACCGCGGCATCTAGCGTCGAGTAGTATGATATAGTTGACATTAATTGCTACTAAACTATAGGTGGCGCTTTTAGAAGTCTTTTTAGTTCTTTTGTCATCCGCTAGATGACGCAAATGAATAAAATTGATATGGACTGATGAATCAGTCCATCGCACAAGGTGTGCGTGCGTGTTTTCTTCATGTTTTGTATTCGTTGAACGTAATCGGTAGTGTTGAGTCGTGCGGAATGCGCCACAGTAGCGCACGAACACACAATGCCCCGCGAAAAAGTTTAAATTCTCGTGCTCGTATAGAACTTGAATAAAACAGTGTGAATAATTTTAAAACTAGAGAAATTGGTGAATTACTGTTTAGTTCATAAACTTTGAGTTTTGTGACTATTTCGGACTGGATTTTAAAAGTGTCAGAATATTAAACGAATTGAAGGTAAGCGAATATTTTTATACGAAGTAGGTACGTTATACATAAAATCTCCTTTTGATGTATTTATTTTTAATTACCACGTGTGCATTATAATTATGTTTAACTTATGGTACATTTATTTCGGTAGGTCAAATAATAACTAGACTTCTCTGACTACATTAAATGTAGTCTGAGCTAGGCTTATAATAATACCTACACTACAATACCTAAATACGTAAACCTATCTAAATATTAATAGGTAAGGAAGGTACCTAATCTGTAAATCTTAATTCATAACTGGATAGTCTTACCTTAGCATGTAGAAATACCATCAACATATCTATTTCAGCAAATTAATTTCAAAAGCATGAATTCTAACTAAACTAAAAAAATCTTAAGTTCATTCTTGGAGTACATAAGTAGGTATCTACCCGTAATCGCATGACTCACGGAAGAATGCGACTGGCTGCCATCAAAACAAATTCCATAATACCCAACCCTTGGGTACATACGTAGTTGGATACATAGCGTTTTATAGGAAAACCAAGATTTCAGGTTATCCCTATGACAATAATATATGACGTTCTATCTAACCTACCTTCTTTGTTAGGAAAATTATTTAGTCTAGCTTCTTCCCATGTAGGTACCGCATAGTAAAGTAAATAGTTATGCAGGTATACCGGTACCTACAGTAGGGTTGCAGGGGGTAGGGTATAGTTGTTTACTTTTATTGTTCAGATCTAATGATACGGCGTCAAGAGCTATCCTTCTCCTTAGACTCCCTACCTACCACCATCGTTTTTCCTGAGTAACTGACCTAGTGTCTTATTAGCGGCCAATTCTCTGCTTTTTACCTTCATCATCATCATCCGCAGCCTGATTTCACCCACTGCTGAGTATAGGCCTCCCTTTGCCCAACTCCACTTGAGCATCCATTACCCATATTCCTAGACATTTTTACCTTAGATCTACCTTATTCTGTGCTTTATGTACGTCAAATTGCACCTATTTCGTAAACATTCATTCATTTATTCAGTAACAATCAATCACAATCGTATTTGAACACAATCTACAACACATAAAACAAAAATCATAAAAAATAGGATTATTAAAATATTAAATTAAATTAAAAATCTAAGTACAATGATCAATCAAAAATGTCAGAAATAAATAAATAATAACCAAATAAAAAAATTAAAATTAAAATCGTTTAAGTAGATAACAGAATATCAATGTCCAATGTTATAATTATTTAGTATTGCATCACAAAATCATCTATAGAGTAAAAAAAAAACAATGAGTTAATTTCTGATTTTTATCATAAGCACTTACCTACTTCAAAATTAATCTCTGAATGTTAACCGTTCATAATGGCCAGTTAACTAACTCACTTGGCTTTCGTACATCGGTCTACCGTTTGGTGACCGACTACCCTGGAACGGCTTCCTGCGAGCTCAAACGCGTATTGGGACCGGCTAAACCATTTGTGGACCAAATGGCAGAATTGCATCTAGGTGAGAACTGTAGGTCTACCATAGCATAGCCGTAATATATACAGATATCATTGTTGAAACTGATCGCAACGAAGTTACATAATTTAATAATCCTAAACTACAGCGGTTGCTCAAAGTTTTTAGCCCCAAACTAAGTAGAGCTTGTATTTTTTTGTTGTAAAAACTTGCATATACATAGAAAGCACCAGGTCGCGAGCGAAACAAATATTGGCAGATCGTGCGAACATTTATCTCGCGGTGGGAATCAAACCCGCAAACTGCCGAGAACTTGAAAGCTTCCGAATCCCTATAATCACCTATATTGGGATTCAGGGCCAAGCAGAAGGTGTCTTCGCTTGAACTGCAGAAAACAACATAGCTATATAAATATAGAGCTATACACGTCACGAACACTTCAAGCTTTTTGCTATTCAAAATGAAAATAAACCCGTGGTCACCTACTCCAACCACAAAAATACAATACCCAGTAATGTAAACAAACTTATGGCATATACAATGATTCTTGAATGATTTACCATGCTCTGTTCCGGTTTGAAGCCAGGATGAGATGGTGAAATCAAGTCCAAGACGTGCCAAGCATTCGTTTATATATTTCATCCGAGGCTTCGCTCGCGTGGTACGGGGATAAAAGTAGCATATTTGTTATTCCAGATCCACTAATGCATATTCCAACTCACATCCAAAGGCCTCCGGCTTTGCCTCCCGTCATACGTGTACGAAGGAGCCTTTATGTAAGGTATTGGTAAAGGAATCTGAACAGAAATTCTCAATAATAAGTTGGTAATTAGGTATTAATTATTTGGTTTATAAATTTCATTATCAGTTAGCCTTTGGTTAGGTTATGAATTATCATTATCAATACAATCTTTATATGATACATTAAAACCCAAGCATCCAGATCGTGAATCAATTCTGGTTTACGATCCATTGCTTTTAAATATGTTTGATTCAAATTAAAAACCGGTCATTCCTAGTAGGGTCTAGACTAGACAGACAGATACCCAGTCGCCATTCAAAGGGAGGGTGGACAAACCGCAATAAACAAATGCGTAATTTTTCCGGACAAGTAGGTCACATGGAGTCAGTTTATTGAAGTATTTTTCCTCATATTACCATACGTATTGGCTCTGCCATAAATACTTACTACTCGTAAATAGGCAAGAGAATCATTCGATTCCTTTTCAATTAGCTAGTAAAGTAGCGAAGTGAAAAATTGTATACGATTTTTTTAGCCAATTTCAAGAGATTAGTTTTTCTTACAAAAGACGCTGCTCTCATTTTTTATTATTAAACAATATAGGCGTATCTAGTTTACGTTTACGTAACAGTCAAAGTCAAAATAACTTTATTTAGTAGGACTAGGAAACATTTTAGGTACCTTAAACACTTGGCACGTATTTTCTTTTTAATTTACTCCAATTCGTAACGCAACCGAACAGAGAATAATTGGCCAGAAACTGCTTGCAATAAATTCTTTAAATTGTCTTTGTTACACATATGTATAAACTTATGATTGTAATTCTTAACTTTGTAATATTTATATTGTTTTTGAGGCTTTTGAGGCTCCCAATCAGTCAGCATCCCAAGCATTTTTGTCATCTTATTAATCAGAAATTTTACAAGTTTTGCGACCAAAATTTTTTGAAATTCTTCAGCACGTCCCTTGGAATTTTATTAAAAAAGCGTACCTACACATTGCCCTTTATAATCATTTTACAACTTGTATTTTTCTTACTAGATATAACATTCAATCTAATGTTTAGCTCTTTACTAACTTGAATTCCATGGTTATATTGCAAACCAATGCACATCGCAGTCATTGCATTGAGCTATAAGGTTTCTTCACCTAATATCATTAGTTGGCAATGCAACAAAGCAGAAGCTGTACAAATGTTGAAACAACGCATTTTACACCTTATACTGTAGATATATGCCAATGTATGTTATTTATTTACTTTTTTATCCGTTATTTAGGTTCAATTTTCTGTGAAGAAGAAGAAAGAGTTGTAATATAATGGCGTTGTATTCAAGCCTTTTCATACAAAAGACTTCAACGCGTCTCTTTTTTTGAAAGTTAAGTGACGTTAGGTTTTAAATTAGTAGGTATACAAATAGAGGTACGTATTATTACATATTAAGTAGACAAATACCTAATCCTAGCCTTCCTACTTTAATATAACTTTATATAACGTGAAAGTTTGTTAGGATGAATGGATGTTTATCAGCAAAAACTACTGTACGGATTTGAATGAAACTTGGAATATACATAGTTTGTGACGTGAATTAACATATTGGCTTCTTTTTATTTTACGACGCGAGCTAAGCCGCGGGAAAAAGCTAGTTCTAAATAAAGTAGAAATACTATTTGTTGAGTCTATTTGTGTTTATGTACCTAAGTAACTTCAATTGCAGTACCTACTTAAATAAATAATTAGGTGTGTTACTTGATTAAGTATTTAAAAATTCTTTTTTTAATATTATTGGGAAATTCCACTAAGGATAGGCCCAGTAACTTCTATATTTTTGATCGGATTAGATAAAAATTGTAGGACTGAATGTGTAAACTATTTGAACCTGATAGTGAAGTGTGTTTACTGGTGATATCGGTAAATATGCGCAGCGGTGCATTTTATCGATGTTAAAAAGTTTCGGCTAGTTATATTACAAATTGGGTTTTTCATGGCGACCCAATTTCTAACCTAACATAAAATCGACGAGATCAATAAGTTGTTTTAACACATTGACAGCGAGCGTGGCCACCATCCACGTCGGCCTTACTCACAGACTTAAAGACATGGTCATTAAATGTGGAGTTGACTAAGCCACAGATTTCCTTCACCGATTTCAGCACGTGATAATGCGCATACCTTTTTTTAAAAACCAAAATCCATTGGCCGAAGATTGGAAACGACGACCTTCGGACCGGAAGTCGGGGAACATCTCACTACTAGGCCACCAGGGCTAACATTAGTAGGTAGTTTAATCGAAAGAATCCATTAGGAGAGGTCAGGAATTTAAACTTTTCTAATGATTATTCTTAAGAGGAATGAGGACATGGCTACTCGTGGTAAGATAAAACTCGTTGAGATTATTATAAAATTTCTTCGGAGAAAACTTTAAACTTAAGATTCGTTGAAAGCTGTCATTCTTACAAAACACTGTTCATTTCAAAGTAATCTTTATTTTAGATTTGTTTTTTTATATATTTTATTGCCAAGAACATGTTAGGTACAAATGTACAACGTTAATTATAAAGTATTGAAGTCGATACTGAGCTACTGATACTAGCTAGCTTCATACAGCTGGAATGCCTCTTTGAATTCTGAGATGGAATTCCTATTATAAATTCAGATAGCACGGATATATAAAAAAATGGAGAGTTAGTAATTAATTATTAGTTACACTGATTTCCACACACATTCTGATTTTATTCAGCTAATGAATTTTTGCAGTTCTTTATGAATGGTACAGATAAGCGTTATGAATTCCGGACCGAAAATATTTAGATTATTAATTCAGAAAGCTTTTTTCCATACATTTCTACAGAGCAAGCACACATTTTGTCTAAACTGAGAGACTATTGATTAATCCGAGTTTTTTTAAGATTGTGTGAGGCACATGAGCCGGAATCCAGATAAAAATTTCCGTATTTGATTTCAGGAGATGTATTCCGGTTGCATGAGGCCGGCCTAAGCTCACAGAACTCTGATAACTAACATTTATGACATAAGACTTAACTTGTCCATAGTAATACCTCTCTTAAAAACCGGACTAAAACGGGTTCTACAGATCACTCTCACATGATTTTTAAATCTACTTTATTAAGTAATATAAATATTAAAAACACGGAAATAACATCTTTACGGAGTAATTTTTACTTCCGAACTTCTTTACAACTTTCTAATATGGTATAAAAAGTAAGTTTATGAAGATTATTATTTAAATTTTTGCGACCATTTTTCTTATTTACGATTAACAAAATAAATGATGTAATAAACTTAATTATTCTTATGCTGATTCTAGCATCGTATGTAGTTATATAATAATTAATTGTAAAATTAATGGCACTAACAATTAATAAATATAAACATACATCATTTTAAACATCTTTACCGCTATCGGCAGTGGTCCTGTCTCAGGCTGCTTAGGAATACTAAATTATGTATATTTATTTAGTAAATTGTACAAAAAAACGTATTTTTTTTATCATAAAAATATAACTAACTATATACAGTAGCTATGAGGCTACGGGTACCGCTTACCATCAGGAGGACCGTATGCCTGTTTTCTAACTTAGTAGTATAAAAAAAGCAATAAGTGGAGATTCGTGGTTTCTGTATACTCCTCTGAGAATTTCCCAGAGTCATAGATAAAGTCATGTATGTATGTACTAAGATCACTTAAACTAAAAGTGGAAAGCTTGAAGTAGTAGAGGACAAATATGATGACCTAAAATAAATAAATAATAGATTTTAAATACCCTGGACACTACCACACATCACATAAGCCCCAAACTGCCCAAACTACGCTTGTATTATGGGAACCAGACGAATGACTCATATAGGTACTACAAGATAAAAATAGGTACATTTTTTTAATGAATGATAAAGATAAGTACATTTTTTAAATTAAAGATAAAATATTGAGATAATGCGCAAATCATTGTGTATACTGATCGCAAAAGCTTGAAAACCCGTACTAGTCTCATGGTGGTCCTTTCCCAACGTCTCTCATTACGAGATCATAGAGACATTCTCCGAAGTCTATCCCAGGACCTTATAGGGACTACAAATATCGTACTGAGCTATAAAGTTACCGTTACTTCAAAACATTACCATAAATTATGATAGGTAACCTCCGGTTTCATTGCTGTGTTATAAGCGTGGACGATACCTTTTCAGGAGCCTAGCCAATACTTAGGTAGGTACTAGGTACTTATTCTTAGATTTACGGTTGATTTGGTCATATAAAAGTAGTTTGAAGGTTGTAGAGTTCTTTGTGGAGGGCTCGTCCGGGGAGGTACTGCCACCATGCCTATTTCTGCCGCGAAGCAGCTGTGCTGTGTTTCAGTTTAAAAGGTTTGGATGCCGGTGAAATTACAGGCACAAGAGGCTTATCATCTTCATGCCTCAAGTTGATGAACGTTAGGCGTTGCATCGTAAAGCACGTTCCGGAAAAACGCGTAATCTACGATGCAATGCTTTGTGATATGTAATGGTTATCATTTAACATCAGGTGGGCCATGTGATGTCATTTTTGATCTGAGTGTAAATTCCAAACTGTAGTTATTTTTTGTTACCTAAATATCATCATCATCATCACATCTTTAAGTGTGTTCGGCACAACATTTCCATTTCACACATCAGCCGTCTTCTCAATACAACTCCTTTCTCACTCCTGTAATTCTGAGAGAGAATTTCTAGCACTTTCCAGACTAATCTACATTAGGGTAGATACGAAAATAAGAAGAAACGCTTCTAGAAAAGGTACGAGGGCACTACGGCCCTGTCATCATCATCATCATCATCAGTCTATAGCAGTCCACTGCTGGACATAGGCCTCCCCTTATGAGCGCCATTGCGCCCTGTTCGACGCTCGACGCATCCAGCTTCTACCAGCAGCCTTTCGCAAATCGTCACTCCACCTGGCCGGAGGGAGTCCTACACTAAGTTTGCCGAGCCGCTGTCTCCACTCAAGCACTCGTTACCCCAACGGTTATCGGTTCTCGGCCAGCTCACTGCCACTTCAGCTTGCTAATTCTCTGAGCTATGTCGACAACTTTAGTTCTATGTCGGATAGTCTCGTTGCGGATTCTATCCTTCAGAGAAACTCCAAGCATGGCGTAGTTTTCCAAATGCTGCCCAACCCAGCTGAAACCTCCTCTTGGCCTACGACGCCGACAGCTCTACGGCCCTGTATTATTATTTTATTACGAACGGTTTTTGTGGGGATGATAGCAATTTCCTCAATCATGAGTAGCATTTCTCAATAATGATTTTCGCCGCTTTCTTGACTGTCTTACTCTGATACGACCCATGCCTAAAGCACTGCTATATTCTGGTTTGACAAAAACAAAAAGCCGGGTGCTTCTGTTATATCTTCTTGGCTTAGTGCCCCCAGAAAAATACATAGGTAGATAGATAGATAGATAGATAGATAGATAGATAAGGATCCATTGACAAGTTCCCAGTGGCCACCCATTAGGAGATAATATTCTAATAACTCGTAACCTGAACTGGTCTGGAACATAATACCGTTCATCCGCTTAGATAAGTAGTTGCTTTTACCTCTCATATTTTTGCTTTATGTGTTCGTGTTGTACATACATTTTTCACTGTGTAGGTACCTAAAATCAAGGAGGCATTTTTGCTGGACTGAAACGGCATAATGTAGCCCCAAATTAGCAGAGCTTGGATTACCACATGACTGATATGCTACTTGAAAACATTTATTTCTCTATACATACATAATTAAAAACACCCAGACCCGAGACAAATATTTGCAAAGCATACAAACATTTGTCTCGCGGCGTGAATCGAACCCACAACCTACTGCGTCTCAGGCGAACCTTCTGTGTTGAGGCGAATGTTCTGTTTGGCAATTTATTTGAAAAAAATATAATATATAAATATTCGAACACATGTGGATTCATGGATAAATCATCAATGGATACTTCCTAAACCCAAGGTTTCTTGTGATGACAAGACCACTGCTGTTTTCTTATATCTAAGTAATGGACATAACAGATTTATTATTGTGGATTTATGATGGCGTTGTCGACCCTAGAATCGAAGTCCTCACTAATATGCCAGTTTTTACGATGTGCAAAATGACACGGGATTGATGATCGGCAAACGGGTTTGCTTTTTTAATGTGTAAATCTGAAGAGACAGCATGTATTAAATTTATAGAGAGAATTTAAGAAAAGTTGCGTTTTAAGAAACAATTGGTTGTGGCAAAAAACGCTAAAACTATGGTTATTCCAAGTTTAATCCAAATCCGTTCACCCCGTTACGGAGTTGAGCGGGAATGGGCACAAACATATTCATTCACACACACGCGCAATCACACACATACAAACTTTGGCATTTGTAATTTATGTGTGATTAATGCACAATTATAGAAGAGAACTAGATAAAGTATTAAAATTCACTATGTTCTGAATATCAACTCATACGGCTGATCTCTACTTTCTTATGTCCAATATCATAAGTTAGAAAGGGACGCATACATATATCAATTAGACTTCAAATGAGATCAAAAAGTTCATCGTATCAGGGCGCTCGAACAAAATTCTATGCAGTTTCATAGAAATGCCCTGGTACGAAGACGCAGCATTCGCATTGAGATAAAGTATGCATCTCTTTCTAGCAAATGATATATGGACATAAGAAAATAAATATCAGCCGTATGAGTTGACGTTCAGAGCATAGTGAATTTTAAGGCTTCATCTAGTTGTCTTCTATATCTGTGGATTAATGGGATCCATGAACTAGGTAATAATTAAGGCAAAATTGTTCTATAGTCAAATAATCCAATTATTAATTTATCATCTTCAGCTAAGCACTAAATTTCTTGAAATCCTAGTGCTACACATAAAGGGAATTTATCTACCCCCAAGGTTAAAGCTTCTAGAACCTTCGTCAAGGCTATGCGTTGATGGATTTTATGTACATTTCACCGAGTAGCCATAATGACTATTATAACGATGTAATTGTATGGTAAACTGCCATGGGTGCGTTCTTGTGACTCATTTGGAGACTTACTGTCAGAACTTGTTCTAGAGAAAGCACGTCTTGGAATATAATAATGGACTGGTGTTTAGGACATGTCTTGTTCATTGTAGTGATAGTAGCGTACTCACTTCAATTCACTTCTTTATTAAATGGCTTCTGGGATAGTTATCCACAATTTCGCCAGTATCAAGTATAATAATTATTCATAATAATATGAGGCAACGTAGTACGGTTTATAAGTCCAGTCGTCCAGTCTTCGGTCAGGTCCTGTTTTCTGCTATAGCCATGGCGACTATAACAAAAAACGATCGGCGCACAATTTTTTTCATCAGAAAATTCCCGTTCAATCTTCTTTTATTCCATTTCACTAATACTTGTGTCTTTTATCTAACATTTATCGGTTATAATACCATGAATATTAAACGACATATATTAGAAAAACACTAGAAAATAAAATTTAATAAAATTGACAACCGTCGTTCAAGATGAAAAAAATGGTGTGTAGTAGCGTACTCGTAGGTGTGGTAAAGTCGTTAAATGTCATTATCTGTAATTTTTAAAACTCGAACACAATTTACGCTAAATCTACTTAACTTCTTTATTCAGTGGCTTCTGGGATAGTTTTCCACTATTTCGCCAGTATCAAGTATAATTTTCACAATAATATCAGCAACGTAGTACGGTTTATAAGACCAGTTCCAGTCTTCACGCAGATTCTGTTTTCTGCTATGGTAATGGCAACTATAACAAAAATGATCGGCGAACAATTTTCTTCATCAAAAATTTCCAGTCCAGATTCACTTTTATTCCATTTCACTAAACAGTTATTAATAACATAAATTGATTAAATTGCCAAACGTTTTAAACAATATATATCCGAAAAACACTAGAAATAAAATAAAACAAAAATTGGCGGTCAAGTTGAAAAAATGGTTCTCCCCTAGGTCTATGACTGAGTAGGTATTGTCTGTCACTGTCCTAGGTGTGGTAAATTGGTGAAGTCGTTAACTGGCATTAGCTGTAGTTTTTTTTTAATTCGTACACAATTTACGCAAATCAAAAAGTTTGTGAACTTAGCGCGCAGTATTCAAATGACGTTTTAAATAAAATGGCCGTGGGAATAATTTTGTCTGAGTGAGGCAGCTAGGTCACTTTATTCTATGGTTAATATCGATATGTTTAGTTTTTAGCATCCCACTGAATGCTGTAACAGGGCTGACACAGTGGCCAAGCGACTCAAAGTCCTTCGTCAAATAAAATAATGAAAAGTGTGAAATAAATAAAATAAGGCATGGCAATTATTAATAATGCCTGTTAATTATATTAAGAACTAGTGTAGCTGACGCAGTATGAATATGGCAATACCAGGTCGAAAACGTATTTTCTCACTGTAGTATTATTTATAAGGAAGTAGGTACTTTTAAATTTTCCTTAAAAGCTGCGCTCGGTATAATGCTGGCAATAACCACGAAACTTTCAACAATAAAACAATAATAATTGACATTTAGGTACGTGACTTGACGAGCGTCAATGATAGTCGCAGTCTCCGTCGCAGCTAATATCGTTTATTATCATAAATTGTCGATTTATCGAGATAACATCTTTCTAAACTGTCTAAGCGAGGTTTCCTTAGAAAATCTAATCTTTCGTTTCCTCCGCAGGCCGAGAGCCGACAGACCAAGCTTTTCCGGGAAATATCTGTCTGCCACACTAAGGTGAGTTTCTCTTGAAAACATGGTTATACACTTGCATGTTCCTCAAATTGTTTTTTATGTTGGTACTGGTTACTGGAATAAAGTCGTTTCTATCTCTGAAGTTAGCGACGTAGTAATTGGTCGAATCGTTTGCTGAGCTCAGCCTAACTTTAGAGGGATCCATTGTGACTACTGTATTTATGTACCTACCAAGCTAATTGTTGTTTTACATGAAAACTATACTGATATTATTCTTGAGCGAATTTTTCAAGTGTCAGACAATCCAGTAGGTAAAGTGAATAGCATAACAATTGCATAAATTCGCAAAGATTATGCAATTATACGCGTTCTTTTTTCGAATTATTTTACAGATTGGGCTTGGACAAACGTTTATTTACTACTTATGTAAACATACAACAGCCTTCATGCAGCATTAATTATTTATCAGATAAACATTTTTTAAACCAAAAATTTTGGTTTTAATTTTAAACTTTACACAGAAAGAAACTACTAACGAACTTTCAATTCCACTTTATTCAAACTAAATAAAATTATCTATGGTTAACTTTACAAATTATTATAGTCTCATGTAAGTTCTAATTATAAAAGACTAGTCCTGGGGCCTAATTCTCAGGAATAAATATAATTTTATCACAATATCGAGCGAACTGTCAAAAGTCTATGTAAATTGGTCTATTGCGATGTATGTCTAACGTGATTATTATGTGAGTTCCCTCAGACCCCAGGTTCTAGTAAGCCTTTTTGATTATCTATGATCTATTTACAATTCAAAGAAGAAAACTAATTTGAAAGATAAATTAAGTTTAAGTTAAAATCAACTTATGCTAAAAACCACGTTTTTACTGCATTGTTTCGTGGGAATAGACGTTAGAAAGTAATAAATATAAGTTCAAGTGCCTCAAGTGCAAGTTATGCAATATTGGTACAAGAAAATCTCTGATGTTACTCCATTATGGCTTGATAAGTTACCGGCTTGGAGGCGAAGATAATGCAAGTGTACATTAAATAGTATGACTGTTATAAAAAGGACTTTTTAATCAATGTGCTTATTTTATAAGATTTTAAACAGACAAACAACTTGTCTTCCCTTACAGTTGATTTTATGAATTATTCTAAAATACCACTTTGAATGTCCTGCTAATATTATAAATGCGAAAGTTTGTGAGTATGGATGTATGGATGTATAGATGAATGGATTAATGTTTGTTACTCTTTCACGCAAAAACTACTGAATGGATTTGGAAGCTAGTTTTTAAATAATAGGCTAAATAGGCAATTAAAATTGAGTAGCCTTAAATATTTTTCTAATTGAGTAAGTACTAAATTTTATAATAAATATAAAATTTAATGTTACTAAAAACGATACAATGTTGTTAGGTACTTAAGTGACTTTTGATTTTAAACTATGCATGAACGATACACGATTCTTCAATCCTTACAAATAAATAATATTAATAATAATTAATAGTTTATTAAGTATAATTATTCACAACAGTATATACAATAACAAGTTCTTAGTTACTATTTCATAGTTATACCTACATATTTGACAAAATATGTATACCTACTTATTACTAAAATAAAATAGCCTAACAAAAATCCAGACCGTCACCACAGGGTAGAGTTCCCAGAATGCTGGCTGCATTCCCACGTTGGATAGCAAGGCTGATCCGTTGGCCCAAATAGAAACCACCATTCCGATCACGTGTGCTCTCGAATAAGCGCTCTGCCAAGTCTTTGAAAATTTTGTGGGCCCCTGGTCCCCATGGGCCTAGAGTTTCAACCCAAACGGCTCAAATATATAACCTCTATCTAAGTGTGAATATTTTCGCCATTTGAGGAACTCCGCTGAAGTTGCTGCGGATCCGGCCCGTTCTGAAGTCCCTGAAAGATGAGACGGCGCTAGGGTGTACGCAAGTGGCATCCCAAACTAAGGGTCGTCCCATCTTCCAAGGTATCAAAGTCATACCATCGGGTCGTTTACCATCATCCCTCATTAGGCCATGTGGCTCTAATGTAGAAGCTACGCCAACACTGGTATTAATAATTATATTAATTCACATTAAATGTCAACACAGAATGTCGAAAAGAAATTAAGACTCAGTTACACTAAAAAACATGAGTCATTCGAAACTCCAAAATCTCACTAAAACTGAGTTCCGCGAGATAATTGAATTCTCGGAACCACCATCCGACATTCTCGAGACACCTCACTGCGACTTTATGAATGAAGTACGTCACTATGACTCATACACTGAGTGTACGATGCCCTCAATTTGAGTTGTATTTTTTTTATTTTGAGTGGTGTTAAATATATGATGAACCTTGAATCATTTTGTCATGCACGATTGAATTTGATTTGCATGTATTATAGACGATTATTTAGAGATGAGTCTCTGTTTATTATTTTCTGTAAATAATTCTGCCAAATAACTAAATTATAATACCATATTGCTTTATGTTCACCGTGGAAGAAATGAGGATAACGTACTATAAAATAATGTACAACATTAAATAATGGGTAAATTATAATTCCTTGTAATAAAAGACGTTGGAGAAAATTAGAAGACCGCACATTTATCAGGAATTAGCTCTTTTGTAACTTCATTTGCGCGTATTTTTCCCGTACCTCTATGGGTTATTTTGTTCGATAGAGAGATGACAATTTAAACGACTGAGGATTATTCATATTTCTTAATACCACAGAACACAGAGAGAGGATTATTACCTCAAATTAGTAGATAATTTTAAACATAAAGTAGTTCAAATTTAAGAAGTTTATCAACATTTATCTACTCAAGCACGTGATATCGCATGTCAGCTAGGCATTTAGCAAATTGTCTGTTTTCTGTTTCTTTGAAAAACATAACAAACTAAACTGATTTTTGTATTGCACGGCAAGCACGGATGGATTTACTAAAATACGTTAAATACAAGTATTTATCACCACAACTAGTTACATTAAAAAAATCCAGAATCCTTTCACAAATAAAATTACTATGTATTTTGAAATAGGCATTAAATAATGCGGAACGTAATCATAATCAAATCACACAGCATCATGTGGCCCCTAACTAATCGGAGCTTGTATTATGTGAACCACGTTAATTATATACTACACATATATATATATATATATATATATATATATATATATGTATATATATATATATATATATATATATATATATATATATATATATATATATATACATATCATAGATAGAAAACACCCAGACCCGAGACAAATGTCTGCAGAACATGCAAACATTTGTCTCGCAACGGAAATCGAACCCGCAACCTTCTGCGTCTCAGGCGGACCTTTGCCCACTGCGCGCTACAGAGGCCGTCAAATAATGCTGGACATTAACACACAGCATCATGTAGCCCCAAACTAAGCAGAGCTTGTAATATGGGATCCACATGACTGATAAAGATAAAGATAAAGATAAAGATTAATTTATTTGCTTCAACATAATGTAGGTTACAGTTGTAGGTCTTAATTATATTTCTTGTTTCAATTATGTTCTACCTTTAAATTAGACATGCAAATATTTAAATTTAGAATTATACAATTGACATGCAAATATTTAAGATTATATAACAGGAATATGAATTATATTGTTGCGTAAAATGTCAATAAAAATTATATGGTCAATGTTTCAGATCGTCAACTAAAAAGTCATTAACACTATAGTAGCACTTACTTACTAATAATTGTTTTAATTTAGCTTTAAACATATTTTCACTAAAATTTAAAAAAGTCTTAGGTATCTTATTATAAATTTTTGGTGCCATACATAGAATGCTTTTTTTCAACAGTGTAGTTTTGCAACTATGCATACAGAGCCTGTTGTTATCACGTCTGTTACGTACCGAATTGTCAGCCATTTTTACAAAGAGATGACGGTTTTTCCTTACAAATTTCCTTAACAATAAATTACTGATATACTTACTACTTAAATATGTAAGTATTTATTTTTGTAAATACATTTTCGTACATATAAATACATACAAAACTATTCACCCGAGACAAATATTCGCAGAACGTAGTAAAAACGGTTAAAATGGCTAAAAGTTTATTTCCATGGGTTTTACGTGTAGGTAGGTGGTACCCACGTGGTACCTATGTTAAATTAGAAAAGAACTTGAATGAAAGTCTTTTATTTGCTTACACTTTAGTGGAATATGTCCGAAGTGACCATCAGATGTTTAACCGATTTGCACAAAACTTTAGGAAACTAGGTAACTAACCCAACATCTAGGCCAAAGGAAAGTAGGAATAGGTTTTGATTCCCATATGTGTCAAAATATGCGGCATAAACGGCCGTATCTTTTGATTGCGTCAATTGCAGACCGGAATATTTGGTACTTATTTACACGTTCCTGGGAAAAGGATCTTGACATAGAGACAGACAGACGGATCACAAAGTGATGCTATATGGATTTCTTTCTTCGTTTTGAGGTATAGAAACTTAAAACTACTATTAATATGCTGGCTAATACGGTAGATAGCTACATAATTGAGTAAACCGGATGAGGTGGGATCGTCAACAATACCTATTACCTACCCACTGGCTACCTAATCTACCTATCCATTCATATTCAAAACTATGTCATTGTGCCACACTCGCTACTGAGCTCCTATCCTACTGACAAATGAATAATTTCTCATTTTTTATAGGGATAAGTATGGTTACACTAGTTGAAGATATGGCATTGTGGAAATCTTTTTTGTAAACAGCTATACGTGCTTTAATAAATTGAAATACGCAATGCTGAATATTGTGTTTAGTATGTAGGTACATATTTTTCATTTAAATAATAACCCTACTCCTACTAATATTATAAATGCAAAAGTTTGTGAGTATGTATGGATGAATGTTTGTTGCTCTTTCACGCTAAAATTACTGAATGGATTTGGATGAAACGTGGAATATACATAGTTTGTGACCTGGATTAACACATAGGCTACTTTTTATCCCAGTACCACGCGAGCGAAGCCGTGGGCGGAAGCTAGTAATTAAAATAATCGTTACCTAGAAAAAGGTTTTTATTATTATTATATTATTATTATTCAGCCTTCAATATCCCACTGCTGGGCAAAGTCCCCCACTCTCTCCATTCATCCCTTTCCTCTGCTAAGATGGTTCAGTCGGCACAGTATTTAACGAGCTCGTTCCTCCATTTCTTTCGCGGCCTGTTGCGACGTCGGTCGCCCCGTGTCTGGGCATCAAAATGAATTTTTATAATCTGCGCGCTATCCGAATGAAATGGAACCATGTCAAAGAAAATTAAAATCCCAAAATTATGAAGGACTAGCTTCCGCGACCGGCTCCACTCGCGTTGTATCCGCATCAAATATAGCATACCTACCTATGTTTATTAATATTGCATATACTATACGTAAGTTAATAGAACTATATAATGAGCAAAATTTTACCTAATCTTGAACAGATATTTTCTTTTTAACCCAACTGTAAGGAAGGATTTTTTTTACCCGACTACAACGAAGCGAAAAGGAGGATTATGATTTGGATCATTATGTATGTTGGCAATAGAAAATTACACTTTTTTTCATTTGGTTTATTCTACTCACACTACCTACTCACTCAAGCACATCGGCCATGAGAAAGTAATGGTACTTCTAACGCGTCAAGTGTTTATTTTTCTTTAATATGTAAATAATGATAGTTTGATGGGCGGATGGTGGATCGATCAGCAATAAGAATAAAAGGTGTGAATTAGATAATTTCGTGAGAAATAACAGGTACTTCTTCCGACCGGACATCCTTAGATTTGGTGAGAGGTTACTCTTACTGCCTGCGCACATTGGACGACAAACGTCAGCGATTAGACGCTACGACAAGCTGCGGGACAATTTTCATACGTTTTGTTCAAAGCTCCGCACACACGGCGACAATCGCGACAGCAAGATATGACAGACGCTCGCGACTAAGCGCGACGACAAAGCGTCGTGTTTGCGAGGTCTGTTATTCTTTTAAACACTAGCACGTTGGCTGAAGTCTCACACATGACATGACGCTCTGCGCTATGCACGACTAGTAGGAGAACATGCGGAATTATATTGACGGCCTCTGTGGCGCAGTGGGCGAAGGTCCGCCTGAGACGCAGAAGGTTGCGAATTCGATTCCCGCTGCGGGACAAATGTTTGCATGTTCTGCAGATATTTGTCTCGGGTCTGGGTGTTTTCTATGTATGATAAGTATGTGTTCACAAAAAAAAAAAAATTGTGTAGTATATCAATCATGTGGTTCCCATAATACAAGCTCTGCTTAGTTTGGGGCTACATGATGCTGTGTGATTACGTCCCGCATTATTTATTATTATTATATTTGTGTTTTCAGCACTCAAAGCGTTATACATTATACACGAGACACTAGCTCGCTGGCAGCACATGGGGAGGACGTGCAGAATCTTTTGAGATCAGAACTTTTGTGTTTCAAAGCGATAACGCTTTGAGTATTGAAAATACACTTGCTCTTAACACCTTGCTGCTGCTAATCGAATCATAGCGGGCCCGTAGCGTCATGTTCGAGGCCCACAGTCAACATGCTCAGGCAGCTCGTTTTATCTATAGTTCCAAACTCTCAGACGATCTGGATCCGTTGAGTTTGCGGAGAGACGTAAGATCTCCGTTGCCTGTACAATGGGGAGTGTTCTCAGGAGTTGTTCGGTTTGGTGCCTGCAGATGCACCACATGCTTCAAAACCAAATTTCATCCTGCAGATGGTTGGTTCTCCTCAACTACTTCTACTAACTTACTTTTATTAGGTATTCGATTAAAATGCTTGTGCGCTTAGAGCAAAGGTAAAGAGCGCGTTGATGTCTTTTGTATGAAAAATTGGCTACATTTAGCTTTCGCCAGCTTCGCTTTCGTGGCACCTTGATAAAAAGTAGCCTTTATGTTATTCCAGGTCTGCAACAGCTTATGCAAATTTCAGCTCATTTCCTTTAGTAGTTTTGATGTGAAGATGGGATAAACATTCCACATTTCACATGTTCGTTCACATTTCAATTTCCCTTTTATAATATTAGTAAGAAGTAGCATAGGATTTTTATACGTTCTGTTTAAAGAACTACAGTAACACGCTAGGTAGATTTCACTATTAATTATTCAAAAAATACATAATCAAATCGAAATAGCTTCCTTGGTACGTTCGGGTACGGTAGCGAGTAGCCCCGCGGTCAATCGTGCCGTGAAGTCGACGTGACTCGCATACTGACTGACTAACTCATTGGTAATACGAAAATGGAAGTCTTGACTCTTGACTTTATGCACAGTGAAATACAGTGCCACAAGTATAACTTGGTGAGGCAGTTCGCGACTGTGCTTCAAACCAGAAAATCCTACTGTGATTACGGTTTCTCTTGAACCATTTTTAACTTTTGGCATTTTAAAACCCAAATGATTCGCAGATGTATCACAATGTTGCTGTTCGTAAACTACAACGCGTCAAACAAACAGTTCCAGTTTTAGTTCCTAAAAACGCCACCGCCAACTTATACTTGTGGCACTGTCTTTGAATGTGAAGGACTTTGCAAGGGTCCAATACCACTTACTAAACCAGCTTCATAATCAGCCTATAGCGATCCACTGCTGGACATAGGCCTCCCCTAATGAGCGTCATTGCACCCTGTCCTGAGCTCGACGCATCCAGTTTCTAACAGTAGCCTTTCGCAAATCATCACCCCACCTGGCCGAAGGATGTCCTATACTACGTTTACCGAAACAGACAGAAATGTAAACAAAATTAAAATCTATTGATGGAAACACCTGCAGTTTATAATCTCTTTTTAGTGTCAGTCATTTCGGCAACTTTACAAATCGTTAGGTTTGACAGGAGGAAATAATATTAAATTATACTTTAAATTATTTACGAAACTGATCCACATTATTATTACCTATCCTTACCCTAATTAGGTATATTTATTTTCGTCGTGACGGTCTGCGAAAGGCTGCTGGTAGAAGCTGGATGCGTCGAGCTCAGGACAGGGCGCAATGGCGCTCATTAGGGGAGGCCTATGTCCAGCAGTGGACTGCTATAGGCTGATGATGATGATTTTCGTCGTATTGACGAAGATAAATTATAATTTATTTAGTATACTGAGGTACTTTCCATTGTATATGTTTTATTAGTATTTTCTTAATTAAATTTCCCAATTGTGTTTTCCTATATAAATTATAAGTATTATAATTTTAATAGTGAGCAGTTCTAATGTCATGCTATCAAATGAATCATTGGTGACACACGAGCGTTATGTCAGGGATAATCGAGACATTACTATTATTAGAGCTAAACTACTTATACATATATATATAATCTACATTGCTCTTTGTTTGTGATTGAATCATATTTGCGGTTAGTAAATTCTGAAATAAACGTATAATTAAGTTAGGTAGGCATAAGTAGTTATTTTTTATACTATAGAATATTTAGCCTGTCTTTGGATCTGTGAACTGCAGGGACTGATGAGCTGTCAAACTGGTTTTGAAAGGATCTGGGATAAATAGGTAATGATTTTAATAGTTTGCTTATTTTTATTAAAGACATTCATAAATCTAGCTTTTTTTTTCAAATTAACTAGACGATAAGAAGTTGACAAATTACACCTAAGTAAAATTATTTTCACACAACTTGCTCAAAAATTTAATGCACCTTCATTGAATGTGTCTTTGTCAATAACTCCCATTTCATTTAAATTTGGAACCTCAGAATTTGTATGAAGATTTGGCTAAAGTCCCATCGGCCTCGGGACCATAGAGTCTCAAAAGGAATTTACTTATTCGAACTAGCCTTCTTGGAGGCTAATACATTTTACCATAGAGACCCCACAGAAAACAAGACTTATTCGAAATTCGAACTAGCCTCATTCATTCCTCGTTTATTGACGTGAATTTCTTCACTTTGTACTCAGGCCAGGATTAATTTCTTTAATCTGGTTTCACTGAAGACTTTGAAGAACGATCAATGCCTAACACTAGAACGTAATGCGATGTACTCGTCGTGTAGCTTACCTTCTGGGTAGTTTTAAGTCGATCTTGTCAGGTTGATTGATTGACTGCATCACTTCGAAATGTAGCGTATTCTATTTGTTTTTTAGCCAAAAACAAAATTAAAGACACGAAACTCCCCCCATTATGAATATCGTCAGATGTTGCTCAGTACGCAAATCTTTTAAGTATACCATATAGGGGGTAATCAGAGGCAAGTCCAATTCCAAAAATACAAACATATTCGATATAAGGGGAGGCCTATGTCCAGCAGTGGACTGCTATAGGCTGATGATGAAAAATATTCATTAGGTACATAACCTATACATGTTTCTTCAAGCAAGGCCATATTAACACCTTTACTGCTGGTCGAGTAGTATAAGTATGTAAGTAAGTACCTACTGTATTTACCATTCGATAAAAAAGTTCTAGCCAAACACAGTTTCTTGCCAATTATTCTTTTTGGTCGCGTTACGAATTGGTGTAAATTAAAAAAGTTAACTCAATGTTCCATAAGGTTCCAATTAAAGTTTTAAGTTTGAATGTGGTTTGAATTGTGGATTGCTTCGAAACTTCAAGAGGCTGCTCCTAGATTCTACCGCCTCCATCTGTCAGAGTAAGGACCTCACCACCTGGCGAAAGATGCTTTATCGCCAGATGTTTAAAGAGTTGGAACTGAATTAGTAAATAGTTGAACCTGTTTTATCCTTATAAGAAAAACACCTTGTGATGCTGCCAATAGCAGCAGACCTCGTGAGAACAAATTTTAATTAGGTTCAGCGCACAACAACTGTACATACCTACCTCTAGTAGGTACGAATTGCACAATACGGCAACATTCAATGGTTTTCGTTTTCGAGCTCAATTTGAATGTAGGTAGGTATGATAAATGGAATTATACTATGTACATTTTTGGACACTACATGATATGACAGTTTTATACGCCATTTCATAGAGGAAAAAGTAGTAGGAAAGAGAGGTAGGGGTAGATCAAGGACAAATTATATGAGCCACATTAAAATGAAGGTAGCTGTCATGTCGTATAGGGAAGTAAAGGAGGTTGCTTTGGAGAGAGGCTGATGGAAGGAGCTGAATAAGTTGCGCCGACAAGAGCACAGCTCTTAAAATAAATGATGATATGGAAATTACTGAATTTGAATTTTCGTGTGTGACGATTATGGGAATAAACCCTCTAAATGATGGAAATAAAAAAATGGCCCCAGTTGCCGGCCGCCCTATTATTCCTGGCCATGGTAACGGCGGGGCATGTGCTGAGAAAGCTTCCTACAACTACTGACCCTACATATAACGGACGCACTCTGAGGCTCGACGAACATCTAGCACAGTTGGAAGTGGAGCTAAAGAAGGTGGCATGTTCTGGGGTTGTGTAAAGACCTTAGAGAGGGAGAGGACACCATTACCCTAGACACGGGCCACCTTCTGCTCTTCCGCGAAGACATCCATGATCTTAGCCTTGTGGCGCTACTGATCGAATGGCTTATAATTAAAAAAAGAAGATACAAACTAAAAAAAACCTCGGGACAGAAATTAATAGCATTTTGTCAGAATCATACAACGACTATGACCTTTCATTTCCCGCAAGCCTCATTAGTGGAGGACCAAGTTCCATACATTTTTGCTTATCCTTTAGCTCATTTATGATTATTTTCGAATTATGCAACTACGTATAAGTATAAGGGATTCATCGACGGAACAATAGAGATAACTTATTTTAAGGTGTAGATGTAACAATATGTTTAATGTTACAAATATGTTTATCTAAAGAATATAAAAAAATAAGCATTTGGGAAAAAATAGATATGTTTGGGAGAAATGAATGTGAATGTGACGTCACTGAAAATTGAGTGTTAATAAAATACCTCGATGTATTATGTATTTTGTTTCGAGTAGATTCCACCTACGTATTATATCACGTAATAATTTTATCAATGCTTCAAGATTAAGTAAGTAGCTAGGTAGGCACATAAATAAACTTTTTGGATTAAATGAAGAGTCTCCGCGGCGACCTCATCGAGACCTTCCAAATCCTTTCTGACAACTATAATCTACCTGAAATTCACAATCTTTTTATAATGAAGGAAAGCTTAGGATTTTCTCTGAAAAATAAGCCGTGCACAATTCAACACCAATTACTGGGAAACACTTCCTCAGCAACAGAGTGGTCCATAACTGGAATCATTTGCTAGAAGAAGTTGTTACTGCTTACTCTAGAATAGAATAGAATAGAATAGAAAATATTTATTGTCATGGATGATTACACATAAAAGAAAAATAAAACAGCTTCAGTTAACACGTTGGCTAGTGGCCTCGCACATGATGCTCCGTGCCATGCACGAGGAGGAGGCGGACGTGCAGAATCACATTTGTGTTTTCAGCACTCAAAGCGTTAAGTGCACAGATCATGACTCGTCAAATTAGTTACAACGAATATAAAGATCATTATGATCTATAAACTCGTTCAAGAATAAGCTGGATAACTGGTTACAAAGTCGCGAACTAATACTAATTTAATTAAATCAGTGCTAAAACAGATAAACAAATTAGAACATTTCGACACAGTGTGATTTAGGCACGTCAGCGAAAGCTGCTCGTCTATAAAATAATAAATAAATAAATGATTGGTCCTACCTAATCAATACAAACAATTTTAATTTAAAATTGACTGAAAACACACTTGCTCTACTAGGACTAGGACACGTGCAGCGTCCCATGCACACAAACGCCATGTTGCACATGGCGTTTGTGTGCGTTGTGGCGTTGTGATGTGGCGGATCCGCGTTTAAAAGCTTTAAGGCGACGATACATGTCAAACCTCCCTCTCGCTCGCACTATTCAACATTTTTGAAGATATAAAATCACTGAGTGTAGTTATGCAAAATAGCAAACCCTAACTAGAAAATCACAAAACAAAGGTTCAGCAAGAATATCATGTTGAACCTAACACGTTTTACTACCAAAAAAATTGCACCAAAATTGATCACATTGGTGCAAGTTTTTTGGTAAGGAAATGTGATAAAATCAAAATGATATTATTGCTTACAGAGATTAAGATTTCGTTCTCCCAAGTATACCAGGTGATTTTTACACTCCACTTGTTGCATTCCACGAGTCAATTTATATCAGACAATGCATCGTAATGAACCTTAACTAGTAGTCATAAAGACTATAGTTAAAACTTGTTATGTATTACCGTTAATTCCTTTATGAATTGCTCATAAGTTGTACACTCATTTGGTTTATAAAGTCTTGTTTTCATTGCCTTCTCTAGGAATGACGACTAAAAAATTCTAATTAGTCCGTCATTTACAGTATCTAAAAATATTGGACACGTATTTTTTCTTTTGTCAATTGAACAATAAATGACAAAGATATAGGGCGTTGAAGTTCCGCGTGACGTCACGGCACACTTTTTACCTAGCCGTGACGTCACGAGCCCCCACTCACGAACTTTGATGCTCCTTATCTCCGTCAATTTTCATTTTTTTTATAAATAAAAAAATACTCGTATAATATTTTTTGTTCATCTATCTTACGGACTAATTAGATTTTTTCTTTCATCAATTTTCCGTAGGTTTGTATGTCTATTCATCACATTGGTATTTTCACCAATCTTCTTCCTTTTTTACCCTTTCAGGGAAACTAACGCCTAATATATGCATTACGTTACGATGATTAAAACTAGATTCAAATGTCTTTTAAAACAGTTCTAGAAGCCTCAGATAGCTAAAATGGCGTTAAAATATCATGTCAACTCTTTTTATTTACATTTAAATGACAGGGACAAGCTCACTTTATCGAGCTTTCTAGAATGACATTTGGTTATGAAGAAGAGGTACTTTACATTCAAGTAGTAAAAACTTTCATGATTAATAATAATTTTATTCAAAATATATTTGGTTACAAAAGGTCTAAATTAGACCTACAAAAATCTGCCTTTTCAGAACATTAAATAATTAAAATTAAAATTGCCAGTCAGAAAAATAAAATCAAAATAAATTTACCATAAACCATTAACCAAGTAAGATAAATAAAAATTAAATCAAATTAAAATTTTTAACACGTCAGATAAATTAAAACATAGGTAAATCATATATACAGGGTTATAGGTTAAGTCGACCTAGATCCTGGAGGGGGTTGTAGCTTCCATAATTCCCGACTGATTTGACTATGGAACACTCCATCCCAAACTTAACCGTATTCACGATATTGGACTTTTAAGTTTTTTTAAAAAAACATTCCGATATTTTTGTCTATTGGTCTATTATTTTGGGTTTTTGGCATATAATTTATTTGTTTTTGCAATTTTCGTGTAGTAGATGAGTTGTTTTATTATTACTAACAATAAATTTGCAGTTAACTGAACCAATTGGGTTGCAGTAGACGATTGATTGTTATAAATTGAAATAAATTAATATTTCTCTCACAAATATTTGAAAATTTATCTATGACAGTCGTACTGCAGATACAGTGCTCAAAAATATCCACGTAAACTAAAAGTCCAATAGGACTTTTAAGTTTTTTAAAACATATAACGACATTTCGTTATTTAAAAATTGTTTACAATGCCATTTAAACGAACATAGAGGTAGATTTGTTATAGTCGCCATTGCTATAGCTGAAAACACGACCTGACTGAAGACTGGACGACTGGACTTATAAACCGTACTACGTTGCCTCATATTATTATGAACAACTATTATTTTACTTGATACTGGTGGACTGTCCCAGAACCCATTTAATAAAGAATTGAAGTGAGATGATAACCTACTTCAAAAATATGGAATGGAAGATCTCATTGACAGATAGGTAGGTAATATCAAAAGATAAGAAATAATCTAAATATTTTTATTGAAAACCATCTGAAACTAAGAATAGGTACCTATATACTAAGTAGGTATAGGTACGTATGCACCTATTTGTCTTAAACTCTATAATCTGATTAGATATTTCTTTCAACTACTATCTATAGCTTTAAGTATCTAACCTACCTTCTTACATTTGAATAACAATGTAATGATAGCCCTGAAACCAGTCCCTCATCATCATTAGCCATAGCCTTCTACTGCTGGACATAGGCCTCCTCTAATGAGCGCCATTGCGCCCTGTCCTCAGCTCGACGCATCCAGTTTCTACGAGCAGCCTTTCGCAAATCGCAAATCGAACCATGTCCCCCATAATGCCAATATTCATATTCATTATACTTACCTATATTTAATGCATACAAGGGCATACATTTTTTTAGTAGCATATTTAAGTTATCTCAAAATAATATCATCATCATCATCATCATGGACCGGCCTATAGCAGTCCATTGCTGGACATAGACTTCCCCTAAAGAACGCCATTGCGACCTGTACTCAACTACACAGAATGAAATAAAAAACTGAAAATTTTACCTAGTCCCGTCGCGACCCGGACATATAGTTAAAAAAATGAATAATGAAATGAGTATGATGTTTCTCATATCCTAGTATGAAAACAGCATAACATAAGGTACATTTATCATGGGATTACTCTGGTTCAGATACAACTAGAGCATGGGAAACTCGAAGCTAAAAACAATAATTTATTCCTAGAATCCAAGTCTTGTCTATGGATCGAACGATGTAAAAAAATCAGAGCACATTGTGCATTAGATTGATAGGAACTCAGTTCTTGTAGGAGTAAAGAAAAGCGAATTATAGATACCTAGATTCACTAGTAAATAAACATGATGTTTTAAAATATATTTAATGATGATTTAAAGGCACAAAATAGTAGGCCAACAAACACCTAAGGCTTTTGGCAAAAATATAAATGGTACTCGAAGCAGGGTTACCTACGATATTTATATTCGCATTTGGAACAGGTTTCATGACATGACAAACCTCTTTATTGGCAAAGCAAAGCGTGTGCATTCTTCCATAATTTTTAAGCTGCATAAAACTTGCATAAAACTCATATAAGTTTTATAACAAACCTCTTTCTTAGCAAAGCAAAGCGTTTGCAATCTACCATTATTTTTCTAATCTGCATAGAACCTACTTAAGTTTGCACGTGTGAATTCCCGGCCCATGATTAACACCCCCAAGTAAGGAGAGGACTAGACAAAGAGAATTCCAATACGGTAATGGTTCAGATGTATGGAAACTTGGAATTTGATAGCGTCATTTATGTGAGTATAAACACTCACAATAATAAACAATCGAATGATTATAGTAAGTATTGATAAATGTTTTAGTAGGTGTGTTTACGTTTCTTATATCAGTCATGTTAGAATATTCCATAGTAAGAATATGTCGTCAATATAATGATTTGTTATTTAATCACAGTGACTCGATCGATGTATTCCAGTATAGAGAAGTTTTAGCCGCTCTTACAAAAGAGTAAATGCACTTAATCTACTATTTAAATTGATTTATATGTTATAAATCAATTTAAATCAATCACTTATACTACTAAGTACGATTTTCTGCTAATATTAATTATTGATTTTAATGTGTACCCATGCTTTGGAATCCTATCTAGCTCATAACCTGTTTTTGTGTATTTTTATTATTTGTATACTGATTGAGTTCGTTTTCGTGTGCCAGATGTAATAATAAATAAAAATAAATAATATACTTCCTCCGCTCCGAGTATGTACTTTTAAAATGGCATCGGGAAAAACATCACAGACGACATAATTTAATTTCTAAACGAATAAAAGACTACATAGGCAGAAATACATATACTATTATTATTTATTTAGAAAACAACATAACATCATAACATATTTTTTTACCCTAAAGCGATGGTATATGTAAAAAGATACATAATATAATAAGATAATTATTATTAATCTAAACATACCTAATAGCGTATAATATTTGTGACAGGTAGTTTAAAAATATTTTAAGAATAAAAAAGCAGAAATCCGCTAGAAGAATATTTAAAATAATAATAATTTATGATAAAAATTATGCAAAATCACCAGGATGTTAATAAAAGTACCTTCTGAGTACAAAGCTACCTGCGTAAAACATGTCTCAACCAAGTTGACACATTAAAATGTTTTCACGGTTAGCAAACAAGTTTTCCAGAAAAAAATAAACGTCAAACGGTTATACGAATTGCAAACTTAAAGCTCGCCATACACGGCAAAACATCTGCCTGAAGACGAAGTAAGTAAATTGCTAACTGCTCACCTGCCCACCGTTACTAAATGTCAAATGCTAGAAAACATAATATCTATTAGCAATACTTTCGGTGCCTATTTATTATGTGAATAGATAGACCATGGAATTACTAGTAGGTACTTAGTAATAGCATTACAATAGCGTACAAGGGAATGCGTGCTTTGAACAGAAATCTGTGCCTAATGTATTCTCCCAAAAAAGCCTAATGTTTCCTCTTTTGTGTAACCTTTTCAGACTTTTTTATTAAGAAAAATCACTACCCTATAAAACTCTTTGAGATAGACACACTAGTTAAAATAAAACACAAGTACCTATCTATGTAACTACTGACTTCATTATATAAAATGTCACTACCATCCGTGAAGAATCAGTCAAGTTTTTAGCAGTAAAGTAGGTAATGATCGGGTTCATTGCCAATAACCCACCAAGGTCTTTCTTGATCAAAGTGATCGACTAGCCGTAATTACGTGATCAACCATGTAATTGCGCGGATATGACTAATTCTCAGGTATTTGTACGATTAAAAAGGATCTTATTGGTTACAAGACGGTCGGATGCTTGATTGATTCGCTTGATTGAATAATAGTGTCTATCACACATAATCACGTACTAAGACTACAAAAGAGAACGACAACCGTTGGCTCGAGCTCTTGGAGACCACGTCTTGGCAAACGTGAAGTGTCAGGTCAGGACGCCCTCTGGCTACGTAGAGTGACGATCTGCAAAAGGCTGCTGGTAGAAGCTGGATGTGTCGAGATCAGGACAGGGCGCAACGGCGCTCATTAAGGGAGGCTTATGTGCAGCAGTGGACTGCCTTAGGCTGATGGTAATGATGAAAATCACGTAAATTGAAATCATAGAAAAATATTTTTATACGCTAGTAGGCAATGCGACTTCGTCCGCGTAGGCATTTTTCCCCGCTGCACCCCTCCAGCCTTCAGAGGCTGGGGTTCAGGAAATTATTTTCGTAGTGAACCCCAAGTAAACCTAACCCTGTACCTGAATTTCAATAAAATCTTATTTTTAGTGAACCCCAGGTGAACCAACCTCCAAATTTCAGGTCTCAATTATTATTTGTTTGCGTCGCACAATTTGTGCATTTGCCATTTTATTCTCTCAGACTTGGATATTGGCTTTGTTATAAATGAGGTTAGTAACATAATCGACTTCGGGTTGGGTAAAAAGTACCTAAAACCTAAATAATTAGATTCTACTTACTAAAATGGTATCATTGAGCTAATGTGTATGTTAACGACATCGATTTCTTCGGAAAACTAAAAAATTTATAATATTATGAATGCATAGATAGATTAAGTATATTAAAACAAAAAAAAACAAACAAAGTAAGCAGAGCTTTATGGTAAAAACAATACTGATGAACTACATGTTTTTTGTAAATAACCTAGATATATATACAGAGGACACACCCAGACCCGAGACAAATAGGTATCTGCAGAACATGCAAATATTTGTCCCGCAGCGGGAATCGAATCCGCAACCTTCTGCGTCACAGGCGGGTCTTAGCCCCACTGCGCCACAGAGGTCGTCGGTGCACAATTTGCACAAATGCTATAAGTCATAACTACAAACTTTACAAACTAAGTAGATTCCGAGACCCACTTGCAACGCAAGTCACTTGTAAAGAGCAAGTAAAAAAAAAAACATGACACCACGACGAACACACGAATTAAAAAACGTAACTGCCGGCACGTGGCATTCAGTTTTTTTTTCTTTACGCGTGTGCTCGTATCGGCCATATGCCACGACGCGTGCGCTATGAGGCGAGGGCGGTGTGCTGCATTCAGCCAACCGTATCTTAAATTCTTTTAAAGGAGTTCAAAGACCAGCTGTTGTAGTAAACACAGGATACGTTGTCGCTATCTTAACTAAAGAGGTTGCATATCAGGTAATTATAGTTTGTTCTTCTTCTTTTTATTTATGGCCTCTGTGGTATGGAGTCCACAATTTAACTAAAGTCGAAGTCGACAAGATTTAAGTTTAAGGCGTATGAAGTTGAGTGTGATAAAAAAGGGGGTTCGTGTTTCCAGAGGGACACTCAACCAAATTTGGGCAACAACAAGATGATTTAAAATATAGGTTGATACGCGTGACATTGACATTAACATACACGTAGTCAAGACGACGACCAATGAGGAACGATGACGAAAATCAAAAAGGCTCTTCATTGGTTTTGACAAGCAAATTGGGTTTTGTCATCGTTCTATGATCGAAAAAGTATACACACCTTGTTTCATGTTATAAATAATAATGCAATACGCATAACAACAATCGCCATACACAAAACTATAAAACTATTGTTTCGAAAGCCGTTATTTTTATTTTTATAATCATTATAATTGCCCTATTTTGTTTGTTATAGAAATCATGATCATTTTATTATATTGTATTCTATTCATGACTTAATTCATGTATAGGTACGTACAATCACTATAAATCTGACTAGATTTTAAGTCAAAACTATGCATATATGTAATTTAATTTTGTAACACAATAGGACCAACAGACATTGTAATACAAAAAGCTTATCGTGGAAAAGCAGGGATGCTTTCATTGCGACACTAAACTCAATCGCATTGTGTTAAAAGATCAACGGGAGATACAAGCTTTCATCACCTTTCATCCGGAGTAACATCCTACTGTGACATTGACTTTCAATTGTCAAAGTTTTATGCAAATAAAGCATGTTTGACATTGAAATCTGATTGAAGCTTTATGCGTCTGAATTGAAGATAAGGTATCTATATTTTAAGAATTTTCATTTATACTATTTTTTTTAATTTGGAACCAATTGAAAAAAACAATCTCTGTATTTTTCCTTTCAATTTTGCCTTTAGGATGCCTCAAAAACAAGGTCAAATATTGAGGTAAGAATCATCAATTAAAGCTTACTTCAAAATTCTACTTGAATTTTATTCTCCATAAAATAAAATGGCTTCTAACATTCTTGGAAAACAATCTCTGGCTATCAGCTAGAATTTTAAACAAAAGATGCGTATCGAATTTGAATGAGATAATTTTGTTGCGAAACCAAAGATAAAACACACAGATGTTAGCGTGTCGAAATATTCGCCAGTGAAGTAAACAAGTCTTTGGACATTGAGGAATTTAAAACGGATGCCATTTTGTAATCATTTTATACATAGATATTAATTAATATGGTCGGCCGTAAACTCAGAGAGACTTGATCACCTAGATTTTATAATCACTTATCTAGTAAGATCACAGATAAAAGATTTATCTACCAACCGATATACATATATACCTAGGATATGATATCTACTGAGTCAAGTGTACGGAATGATTACCTATTATTTATCAATTCATTGGTTAGTTTTTTTTTTTAATTAACCGTGCTCGTGGTATGACCACGGGTATTTCACCTGACTTATCGTAACCTAAAATATTGGCCAATGAAAACGCGTTATTTTTAATCTACGCGTTGTTAAAATTTTCATCAATGACACGAATACGTTTTCGCCATTTATACCTTTCCTGGTTTCCGATAACATTGCGTGGGAACCAACTTACCGCTGGAAAAGATACGTGGCGGAACCACAACGTCATGTTAATTTTCAGTGAAAACAAAAAAAAATGTTTTACACAACATACCTTTAATTTTTTCATACAAACTTCACCGAGGTACCTAGTACGACAAAATATCAAACTGTCCATTGATTAAACTTTAAAAATCTAATTAAACTTTTTTTTCTACAGATTATGGCTTTTTAATTTGATCGATTTGCGTATGATTTTAGATGCAGATCTTTAGTTATATCATAAACTTTCACCGTTTTTGTTCCGGAGCGGAAGTCCCTGTGTCCGCTGAGAATCGATATTATTATCGATTTGGATACAATATCGATACTTTCTATTCGAGTGCATAAGTATTGTACTGGCAGATGTTAGGGAACCGGTATTGCATTAGGATAGGGGACGATGCTCTTGACTTATACAGGGTGTACGACTTAAAATTATAAGTTTATAACACACAATAATGTATTTTTTAAACCATAATAATAATTATGTTAATCCAACATATGCTGAGACTATCGAAAGGTTGCCTGGAAAAAGCTTTCAGCGGTAAAGCCGCCCATTCTACTACCGTGAATTAGTTTTATAATATAGTTATTTCATTTTTTTTTTGTGTACGATAAAAAGTTACTGTCTATACCTCTGTTTATTACCCTACAAACACACGAATAACTTAATTTAAATTCAAAATTATTTCTTAATTTAAAAATATATAACCGAATGCCCGATGAATTCCATGAAAATGAATAGACATTATTGATATGCTAATAAGTTTATGACAAGAGCTATTGTTTGCATACCTCATCAATTTGCATTTGGTTACGCAAAGTTAACAATAGTCAGTTAGACCCATGAAAAGTGTCACGCCACCGTTAAAATTATTAAATTAATATGACAATTTTAATACACTAAATACAAAATAAGGTAAAATAGTACTGATTCAAATTTACCAATTAATTATTTTAAGTTATTCAGACTCGAACGGCTAGATAGGAAAATCACGCATGAATAATATCCACCACGTCAATAAATGGCATTCCTGGATGATATTCAAATGTGATTTACCTGTTTATGAGTCATATAAACACTTTAATTAAATCTACATAAGAACCACTAGCTCAGAGAGACAACTATAACCGACTGACACTATCGTAAAATATTACTTATTGTTATCAACTTCCCAAATACTTTATTCATAAACTAGCTTCCGCCCGCAGCTTCGCTCACACGATAAAGTAAAGCACCCGGATAAACATAAAGTAGCCTATGTGTCAATCCAAATCACAAACTATATATATATTCCAAGTTTCATACATATCCGTTCAGCCGTCACACAAACTTTTGCATTTATAATATTAGTGCGATACATAGTAAATTATTTGGCACTCATTGGGGGAGGCCTATGTCCAGCAGTGGACTGATATAGACTGATGATGATGTCATAGTAAAAAGTATTTAATATTTTTCTGTTATTTTAAATCAAATAGACATCAAGGTCAGCCCAATAAGAGGCAAAATAAAGTAACACCCTGTATTCTAATCGTCGCGCATCCGAATAAGGCCAAGAGCACACCCGGAGTAGGGCGCCAACACCCCTGCGCGTACGCAAAAAAAACGTAACACCTGGCCGTAACCATAGAGATCAAATCACTACAGTTAGTATAACTATCCCTTTCTTTTAAACTTTATTAAAATAGCCGCATGAACTAGAATCCAATTGTAAATGTGCTAGTTTTGTAATGATGACACGATTATCGATTGTTCGTGTGAATTATAACGGCTTTTTTGTTTATGTTTTGACAGCTACCGGCGGAAAGCCTATGTTAGGTCATGTGCGCGTGCGCTGATTAACGTTGTGTAAGGTTGTATAAGCGAATTGTTTAATGTGTTTCATGTCAATACATTAAGTAATTAGAGTTTTACCAAAACGAATATCAAAAATGACGGCCTCTGTGGCGCAGTGGGCGAAGGTCCGCCTGAGACGCAGAGGGTCGCGGGTTAGATTCCCGCTGCGGGACAAATGTTTGCACGTTCTACAGATATTTGTCTCGCGTCTGGGTGTTTTCTATGTATGATGTGTATTTATTTACAAATATATATATATATATATATATATATATATATATATATATATATATATATATATATATATATATATATATATGTAGTATATCAATCATGTGGTTCCCATAATACAAGCTCTGCTTAGTTTGGGGCTGCATGATGCTGTGTGATTACGTGCCGCATTATTTATTTATAAATAGGTACCAAAGTAGGTAAATAGGATTGTACTTGCCTACTGTACTTAAGTATCCATACCATACTTATAATAATTATGAATTCCAAAGTAAATTCTACTTCAGTAGGTAGTATTAGTAGTAGGTATGTTACGTCGTCTCTCCTGAAACTGAACCAATTATGATACATTTTGTTTATGAAAAATACCTTAAAATTTGGCGAACTTTATAGGCCTAGGGCATTTGATTGAAAAACCGTAAAGGATACTTTTATTTGTTTATGAAACACGGGCAAATACAAATCTCAAAATAGAGGAAACAGGTTGTTTTAAAAACCTTTCGCTTAGCATGCATCCTCTTTTGAAAAAGCATCGCTTCCTTTTCCTAATACAAATATAGAACCGGCAGCCAATTTTTCGTTATTCGAGCAAAAAATTGCGTTCGATTTCCGAAATTCGAACTACTGTTTTTTTATAAGGGCACGGGCACAGCACGCGTATTACATACATCCATGCGTGGCGTATGGAAGAAGGCAGATGACAGACGACCGTTAAGCCAGGTGCACTTCGCCTATCCTACGCGATACGAATATTATAGCGTGTGTGCAAATGATAACCGATGGACGTACTTGAAAAGGTTAACTGGTTGCGTTTCAATCGTGCCGTCTTAAATTTATCGTTGTTGAATTTGAAACGTTGACTGACATACTTTGTTAATTGTGTAAGTACCAGCTCTTATATCTCTTATTCAGTTTTTTCTAATTCTTATTTCTATCTAGTTTGAATGCCAATAGGCGTATTTGTCTGTCTAAACTAGAGGATTAAATCGAATACAGAAGACCTACTTTTATATGAGTTAGTTCTTTGATTTGGTAATACGTATTAATCAGTATACTTACCTGCTTTCTTTCACATCCTTCTTAAGTAGATAAATCTGATGTAATCTGTAGAATTACAGAGATAATAATGAAATAATGATTTGTGTCCGCAACATTTCTAATGGAGCACGTCAAATCAAAGATGTCATGCTTTCGCCAGATTGCATGTTTTTATTATTAATGTTAATATGGAAAGCATTTTATCAAATAATTCTAGGATGTTTTTGAATGTTTATCTTGTTTGTTTTATAAAGTTAGACTATTAAGTAAAAGATAGATATCTAGCTTCCGTTCGTGACTTCACTCGCATTGTACCCGGATAGCTTATATGTTAATTTATAATATTAGTTTGATTAGAGGAACACATAAAAGAACCAGAGTAACCGACATAGTTCGTAAGTGGCTATGAGCATTGGGCAGACTATTATGATAGCTCGTAGAACCGATACCCGTAGGGGAATAAAGATTCTCGTCTCGGCACCGCACCAGGACGATGAAGTGTCAACGTTATTTTAGATTACAGTCAATCGGTGAATGGAAAAGGCTCAAGACCGATTTTCATGGAAATCCTTGCGGGAAACCTATGTGCGGCAGTGGACTTCCAGGTAGTTGATGATGATGAAGTAGGTAAGATCTAAAAGATGGCATTTTCTTTCTTAAAAAATTGTCTAACAAACAAAAGGTAACCTACGTAGGTTCGAACACGTTAAATTCAAAGTCAATGTCTTGTGATCGTATTGTTTCCATTCAACCGTATCTTCGGTACCAGGCGCGCAGAAAGCGAAGGAAGTTGACAAGGGCCTGTCATTGACTACAAGATTGCGTCAAGGTTCACTTGTTCAGGAATTCAAATTAGGAATTCTTTTATCGATTCATGTATAAATAATTAGGATGCAAATTTTCTCCCGGTGTGTCATTTGAAACCTTGCAGATAAAAATATGCAGTAGGAGGTAAGTCTCTAGTTTTTTGTAAAACGAACAAAGTTAAATAAACTTTTTACATTAATTTAGGCCATGGATTTTACTTCCATGTCCGTTGTTTTGATACAACAGACGTTATCCCGCATGCCCGTATTACCTTTAAGTAGGTAACCTACCAATTTTATGGTTTCTATTTTAAAGGAATACAAATTGTTTATATAATAATGTAAGCGTTAATCTAAAAAAAATCCTTGAAAAACTGTAAATACTTACTTATTACTTTGTTAATTCGTATATAAAAAGTTTATAAACGAAATGAATTTTATTTATTAGGGTATTTTCAATGTATGATGTAAATATATTTACAAAAAGAAAAATATATGTAGTAGGTATATCAATCATGTGGTTCCCATAATGCAAGCTCTGCTTAGTTTGGGGATACATGATGCTGTGTGATTATGTACGTCCAGCATTATTTATTATTTATTAATACGAACAATGTATTTTAAAAATAGTTATGATTTTAAAAACCTCTTGATTCAAGACTTTTATGAATGAAAACAACGACAATTCAAGGCAAATCTTCAAATTGGGCGTGAACGTTTTGTCAGAAGTTTGATTGTTACAGAAATAAAGCAGTTAAAATACTTATTAGCTAGTGTCAATCTACTTTTGTTGGTAGTGTTGCTACCAACCAACTTCCAACTTCCTTTCTTCATCATCATCAGTCTAAAGGAGTCCATTGCTGCTGGTAGAAGCTGGATGCGTCGAGCTGAGGACAGAGCGCATTAGGGGAGGCCTATGTCCAGCAATAGACTGCGAAACGCTGATGATGATGATGATGAATGAGCGCCATTTCGACCTGTTCTCAGCTTGGTGCATTCAGTGTCTACTTACTTAGGTATTTTACTAATGTAATTTCACAATTCGAGTACTAGTCTTACCTACCTACTTAATGAATACCTCTTAGCAATTAGCGCTTTAACGAGTCCAGGCAGCCGCTATTAGTGTTAAACTGTTAGAATTTCGACATAAGGCTACATAGTAGATACACCTTCATCATCATTCTACCCACCTCCATCATAAAACCCACCAACCTAAGTATTAATTTTTACATAAATAAAAATAAATAAATAAATAATCCTGGACGTCATCACACAGCATCATGTAGCCCCAAACTAAGCAGAGCTTGTATTATGGGAACCACATGATTGATAAACTACATAGATACATTTTTTTTTGTAAATACATACATATCATACATAGAAAACACCCAGACCATCATCATTTGAACATCTCACACACGGTCAACTGATCCCAAACTAGGCAGAGCCTGTACTATGGGTTCCAGAGACTGATAACATACATAGATACTTAGAAAACACCCAGACACAGAACAAACATTCATGTTCATCACACAAATGTTTGTGCTGGGCGGGAATCGAACCCGCGACCTGCAGCTCAGGAGGCAGAGTACCAACTACGAACTGAGCTATGAGGCCAGTCATTAATTCAATTAGTAACATTAATATATTATATGTTTATGCGTAACGCTTTAGATGTTAATCTGTTATATTATGTGTAAGTTTTATAAATTTAAATTTAAACTTAAACTGAAATTGAAATTGAAAATTGTGCATAAGCCCAAGTTGCAAACAGTTTTGAGCTGTTATGAAAATATGCAATTTTATTTTTTTACTTTACCTTATCTTCAAATTGTAAGCTTATGTAAAGTATACTTAATTTAAGTAAGTTATTGATTTAGGTTTTTATTGTTATCTTAAGTTATTAACGTAGTTAGGACGCCCTCCGGCCAGGTGGAGTATCGATCTGCGAAAGGCTGCTGGTAGAAGCTGGATGCGTCGAACTGAGGACAGGGCGCAATGGCGCTTATTAGGGGAGGCCTATGTCCAGCAGTGGACCGCTATAGGCTGATGATGATGGAGTTATTTATATTTTTATTAACACGTTGACTGTCTCGGCCTCGGATATGACGCTACGCGGCATTCCCGCATCCTGCAGCATGTACGGCGCGCGGTTTGCGAACTCGAAGCTTCAAAATAAAATTTCGTCTTTATTTTATAAAAATACTATTTATGTTTTATTGCACACTATTCGTAACAAAAGCCGTGCAGATACCACCAACACTACTACCAGCCAAACCTGTGATTTGTTATGAGATGATGATAGACGTGCTTCAATTAATCCCTTACTTACATGGGTACTTCCTAGAGCTAAATATTTGTCAGAAAAACCAACAAGATGACTAACCTATGCTACTGATAGTACTTGAACTTTAAACCCATTGCAATAAGAGCTAAAATAAAAATTTTAGTGGTGGAAAACTACAAGTTATTTATTTAGTTGTTAATAACAAAGTGATTCAGCTTGAGTCAGACCGCAGTGACCGGGTTTGGAAGTAACATTGTAAATTGAAGTAATGAAACCCAATTTTTCTCTAAGATATAATTTCACACTAGTTACCTAAAGAATTTAGAATTCACCTTTGCTTGTATTTCGAACCAATTAACACGTTGGCTGCTGGCCTCGCACATGACGCTCCCTGCCATGCACGAGAAGGAGGACGTGCAGAATAACATTTGTGTTTTCAGCACTCAAAGCTTTAAAAAGAAAGGTACTTAATAACAGTACGTAGGTACATGGTTCATGTTTTTTTTAAGATAGAATTAGGGTAGGTCATAAATAATCGCTGCTAAAAATATTTACTGATAAATGATCTCTGGGTAATTTCACACTACAACAGTTACCTAAAGAATGAAGAATAAGTATTCACCTTTGCATACTTCGACTTGGAACCAATTAAATGGGAAGGTACTTAATAAGTACGTAGGTAAACATAATCCATAATTATGTTTTAGACTGAATTATGGTAGGTACATCCTAATAAATAAGTAAAGAATCACTGCTAAAATTATTCTCAGTTAAAAGTTATCTGGGCAATTTCACACTAGTTACTTTGTACTTATAAATTATTGTATACTTTATAGAATATTCACCTTTGCCACAAAATAACTTTGCATACAACCAATTAAATAGGCAGGTTTACGTCCAGGTACCTACTCCAAAATTATTCTTTATAATATTAATCAATAATAAACACAAAATAATGCTAATAGGATTTGATCATCATGATCATTCATGTTGTCAAAAATTCGAATCCTTTACCAATGACTTGAACAACTTCAAAGGTCCCGGTTCTAACTTCAATGTTGAACTGTCTCGATGTTTCCTTACAAAAGGTCGGGGTTGCGCGTTATGGTTATGTCTAAGCTTTAATCGAAGGGGACGAAAATCACTGCCAACACCCTTGCATTCAGCACAATAGACTTTGCAACGGTTTTTAACATCTGCCGATTGCTCAGTGGACCTCCAGATATAATACAATCCATTATAACTCAACACACAGCATCCGTCTTAGCAAAGTATCCACTTTTTGTCCATTTTCAATTTCAATAGCTGAGCAATCAACGCACAAATTCCCATGACTGTAAAAAATAAACAAACATAGGAGATTTGGCCTCGAAAACGTCACGCGCTAAGGCACACGCTCCTCCTTATACTCCTCAAAAACTGCGCATAATGGTCCAAGAAATTACGTCATTCGTCTGATCATTACACTTGACATTTTCCCACAGAAGGTGTAATATGCTAATGTACTGATTTGATTTGTTTCAGGATGTCTAATTTCCAACGAACGCGCAGCAAGGTCTGGTGGGGCGACGAGCCAGCCGCGGGCAGCCCGGTAGCACAACGAAACTGGAACAACCCAGCCAGGGACCCTGATTGGGAGCCACAACTACCACATTGGATCGCAAACCAGCCCGAGCAAGAGAGGAACAATAGCGCCGATAACATAGCACAACCTAATGTGCAGATTCAGATTAATCAGTGGCCTCTGAGACACGGCAGTCCTGGCAGCCATAAGAGCCAGGATTCCGGGTTCTCAGATTCTGATAGCTCACCGCCACCATCTCAGTATTTTGTGTCTCCAGAAACCAACGATTCTAAGAATAACTCTAGCAGCAGTGACTCGAATAACAATGAAAATATAACGGTAAAACAAGCAATCGATTTCAAAAATACTCCGCATAAAGATGTTGTTGACAGTCCAAAGGCGCCGGAAATTATCAGCAATGAAACACCTGTTCCAAAACCAAGAAATAGAAGCAGCAGTCTCATACAGACTCCGTATGATTTACAAAAGTATTATGAAATTCATACCGACGAAGAACACATGGAGCTTTTCAAAGATAAGGACACGGAAGACTTGAATAAGACAGAACCAAAGTATCTTAACCCTAAAAATATAAATAACGAAAAACTTAACAAATCTAATTCGACAAATGAAAAGAGTGTTAACCCTAAAATTGCTATAAATAACAATAACGTGGATAATAAGGTAGAGAAAAATGTCAATATACAAACCATTCCAAACAAAAGTGCAATACAAAATGATACCAAAGATGTACCTGATAAAAACTTAAATATTATAAGTCCGTCTAAGAAATATCCCGTGAAAGCTTTTGTGTCCAGCCCTGAAGGTGCTTCTAAAACTATTAAAGTGGCAACAGTCAAAGATCTGGAGACAAGCAAGAATAAATCCGATGAGAGTGTTGAAATCATCAAATTAGCTGACAACAATGAAATTGCGGTCAACAATCAACCAAGAATGCGCACTCCAATATCAAATGTATCCTATATTCCAACAGAAAGATCTTCCATTGCTAAAAAGGAATATAAACGTAGCTTTTCAAATGAATATGAACTTCCAATCACTACTACCCCAGTGTTTCAAAGAACAAGGTTAAATAAATCACTTAACTTTGAAGGTCAAAGACTAGATCAACAAATATTGGACATCCAAGAGGGCTACCATTCTCTTGGATTTATCGATGAAGATGACAATGAACAAACTTTTCCAGAAATTGATCCGATTCACAAACCAAAGAAAGCTTTATTGGGCAAAAATATAATGGATAGTCTTCATCTGAAACCCCAAAAGAAAGTAGGTCCTAAATCAAAACACCGTACTAATAAAGCTGATAAAACCAAGGATATGTTTAGGATATTTCCGAAAAAAGAAAAACCAACTGCCGTCGATAGTCATGCAGGTGGGACCTTAAACGGGAGTAGAGTACCTTCTCTAGGGTTACCTAGATCTGCTGACCACAACTCCTGGGTTTTTGTCGGCTATCCGGCAGAGCAAGAGATGCTCATACCTCATTACAACGAAAGGCTCGTTGGAGAAAGTGATACAAAGACTGCGAAGGAAGATGACCTCAAAGAAAGAATTTCTCCTGTCACACCACCACCGCAATTCCAAGACGAGAAAACACCAAACGAAACTGATTTCAAAACTGTCAAGGATTTATCACATGATTCTAAAAGAGAGAAGTTAAAAGATCCAAGGGATGATGGAGGGAACTTCGCTGAGGTTCGGATGAACCTGGCTTCCACTTCAACTCCGAAAATGTTAGCGCCTCATGAGTACATGAACGGTTTGCAATCCAGCGACAGGAAGACACAGCCTCGGAAAGTTAATTTATCAGACAACTTTAATGGGTAAGTTAGCATTCGGTAAAATATCATGATAACCAGTTTAGAGTTGTGTAATTCCTATGAATATTGATATCGCGACATTTCATCGCTTACATTGTAATAAATTAAATCAAACAAGATTGTTCGCTCTTAAGCAAACATTTTGATCCTTATTAGTATCTATCGATATTGCGAAATAGTGTTAGTCCACGTTGACCTACACACCTATAAAACTGTCGATTTTCATAAACTGAAAAATGATCAGGAATAAAACAATTGAAACTTGTCCAAGTTTAATTATCCGAAAAGTACCTCACCTAACCTGGTATATTAATAAAATGAATCATTTTGCAACTAATAACGTAGCATCTTATTAACCCACTACTTATTTTCATTAGCTCATTTAACACTTACAATTTTTTATCCCAGACTGGTCCTAAACAACCAAAACGAGATCCTCTACCGTGAGAGAAGCATCGACCAGACAAACTTGGAGAGACTTTGCGAGCGCAAACCCGAGCCTGTTCAGTACTGGCTTTGCGACCTGGTCAGTTCCACTGAGAACGAATGTATGACGACGCTGCAGAGCAAGCCTCTAGGCGTGGAGATGAAAGCACAGGTCTCTGCTAGCTCGGCTACCATCACGGGGAATATCAAGAAGGTCCAGACGCATGGCCAGATCATTGTGCATCAATACAGTGATGTTTTATGGTAAGTTTATTTTGATTACGGCTACGGCAAAAGATATCGAATCTGTGTCTGTTTTTTGTCTCTTTTTAGACTGGCTACATTATCGAGCTTTGGGGAAGATTTGCGTTGTGTAAAGAAAACTGACTAATAGACTTTTTTCTTAGAAGACGGAAGGGAATGTGGCTGAGTTATAAGTGGTGAATAATATAATATTATGTCATGGGATGTGGAATGAAAGACGGAAATAAATAAACGAAAGAAAGACTACATTAATAAGTGGTGTACCAGACGATTGAGCTGAGGACAGGCCGCAATGGCGCCGCGTTCATTAGGAGAGGACTTTGTCCAGCGGTGGACTGCTATAGGCTAATCATGATGATGATGATAATAATGAACATAGATGTGGGTCATCACCACCACATAGGTAGAGTAATAAAATTCAGTATTCAGTTTTATTATTTATTGCAATTATTAATTATAGGATGGGCAGCAAGATTAACCAGATCATCTGCTTAAACAGTCAGATTCTTCGTCAGATGCTCCTCCTTTTTAGGTATCCTTAACTCTAAGGGAGAGGCCTAGGCCAGCAATGGACGTATACGCTCCTAAATGAATTGAAGTGAACGCGTAAAAAGAAAAAAAAAAATGTTTGCGTCGAGGGCAAGATACTATCTTATTCGGTAGTATTAGATGTTAGGGAAATAGGAACAAGTCTTCATCAAAGTCATTAATCACGCGTGACGATTATGTAAACACTATGCAAATGAAACATTCACTTTTACATTAAAATTAAATAACTCTCAATCTAGTTTTGGTTCCCGATTCGATACTCCGATCATTAGTGATTTATTATCTAGGTTATTTGAAGTTTTAAACAACGTTATATAATACTGAGGCCTGTGACACCAATTTGTTAGCACTTAGCAAAGCTGCGCCCAAATTGGGCTTAATATTAGCTTCCATATCATCCATAGGGAATACCCGATTCTAGTATAAGATAGGGTAGGCCATATTTTGCCCTTTGGGTGTACCAGATTAAGCTATGATTTATCTAAAAATTTACCTACCCTATTTCATCTCCAGGCAAATAGAAACCAACCAGACCAGCGAAGACCAGATCTGCCTCCTCGTAGCCAACATCAACGAGTTTGTCCTAGCCCATAGCATAACCCTCAACACCAAACCCCCCGGGGAAACCCCTGAGCGATGGGACAAGATCAAGAAATCCCTGCAAATTTACCTCCAGAAACTGATCGATATTGGAGAAGATGTGAAAATGGAGCTGAATGAGACCAGTCCTGAGTGGAATCTGGTGACGAAGCATCTGGATACCCTAATTGGGATATTCATGGAGACGACGAAGGCAGTGATGGTTCAGCAGATGAAGGTAAGTCTTTGATAGATAAACTCGTAGATAGAGAGATCACATTACTGTATAAACAAGTAGGACTATAAAAAAAAAGACTTCAAATAAATCACTTCTTACTTCTTGCCCTAAGGAATTTTGAAAATCGGTTCACAATTGACGGAGATATTGGTGATCATAGGGCGAAAATTACAAGTGAGGATGAGGTTTTTTGAGTTTTCCGGGAAAAGTACCAATTCCTCAAGAATAAAATTTATATGGGACTACTTGTGAAGTATAAACAAAAAAATAATTTTGAAAATCGGTCCACAATTGACGGAGTTATCGGTGAACATACATAAAAAAAGTCGAAAAAAAAAAAGGTTCCGACGAATTGAGAACCTCCTTTTGAAGTCGGTTAAAATTTACAAATATTTAAATTAACTACGTAAACTATAAAAATAATCCGCAGTTATACAGTTATTGCCTTATCACTAAAGGCGATCTCTTCCAGGCAACCTTTGGATGGACTGGATTGTATAGAACGATAGGGGAAGTTTTTAGATTTTACTCATATATTGGCAAACCAAATTTGAACTCCCCTGACAGCCAACTGCCATGCAACTGTGCCATGCAATCCCCAACTCGCATGCCCAGCGTGGGGATTAATATTGCCTTTAAGGGAGGCCTAAGTCCAGCACTGGACTGCTATAAAATGATCTTGTTTTTGTATGAATGTGTAGGAATAGTTTTACCACGTTATTATTGGTCGAATAATCAGTAACATTAGGTTGGTTTTTCTCTACCGTCACACACGGACCATCAGAATCTATCTACTATAAAACGATTTTTCTTCCCTCTACAGACTCTTGTCTCCATAATCGAGGAGCCACCATCAGACCTCATTCTAAAGAGTACACTCACCTCAATCGGGCACCTCGCAATGCTGAGTGAGGGTCCTGAGAGCGCTATCCACGAAAAATGCTCCAAAATCATGAAGGAAATAACGGAACTGCCTTTCGTGGACTGTGGGGTCCCCAGGGCTCTTCTGACGGCCATTATTGAGAGCAATAAGAGCTCTATAAAGGCTCTGTCGTTGAGAGCGCTTGCTACGGTCTGCGTGACTGCTGATGCTGTGAAGCAATTTGAGGAGGTAAGTTTAAGGAGGATTTGTGTTTTCTTTGTAGGTATTTTAAGTATAACACGTACACTAGCTATTATTCAAATAGTTCAATTGAAAAAATAGCATTTTTTTACATATTATGTACTTGCCTTATTATGTTTCAAATAAATTGTTAATCTACGATAGAAAATCAATCGATAATTTAGTTTAATCGATGTTTTAAGTAGGTCACCTCACTATGAAGCTAAAACTGACAGATGTCAAATGTGACCTTTTAATTCGCCTTAAATTAGGCATTGTTTTTAGGGTTCGCAACCCAAAGCAATATTACTAAGACTCTATCTATCCTATATCCTCTAACTATCCGTCTGTCTGTCTGTCACCAGGATGTATCTCATGAACCATGATAGACAGTAATTTTCACAGATGATGTATTTCTGTCGCTTTAATAACATATACTAAAAACAGAATAAAATATTTAAGTGGGACTCCCTTACAACGGTACGGAACCCTTTGTGCGCGAGCCCGAAATAAAGAAATATAATATAAAAGAATAGTCACACGCACCACCTGGATGGTTGGTTCTCTACAACCAATCGCTTTGTCACTATCTTTCCTGCCACGTACGTGCAAGTTGTGGAACGAACTCCCTCCTGCGGTTTTTCCTCAGAGCTACGACATGGGGTCCTTCAAAAGGTCTGTGTTTCATTTCCTCAAGGGCCAGTCATCAGTATTGCCTCTGGTGATGCAGTTGTCCATGAGTGGCGGTGACTACTTGCCATCAGATGGCCCGTCTGGTCGTCTGCCAGCTTTGGCATTTAAAAAAAAACCAAACAGGAGATGTGGTCTAAGATGGAGTAAGCTTATGTAGAAAGAACCTGTTCACTCTGGATTTCAAGTCTCCAAGTCCTACTGGTCTGGAAAACTGACGGCGGAAGCGAATTCCACATAATACTAGTAACAATAAATGTGGAAAAAACAAAAAAAAAGTGTATAAGTTTATCTGTCATGATTCCCATAACACAAGCTCTGCTTAGTTTGGGGACTATGATGTTATGTTATGAAAAAACGTCCGGCATTTGTATAGATAACCGATACTAAGTAAAAATTCGTTGAAACTCAACGTTAGCCATTCATAATATTCCCAAATATCTATTTCTAGTTTTTTAGTGTAATCCAGTTATTATTAGGCCCAATTTAAGCACCAAACGTGATTTATAGTGTGCGTGACTGAGAAATTAGAGCTAATTTCATTTGAAGAGGTAGGTAGGTACTCAATACAGTTTTTGTGAATGAATTTCTGAAATATCTTATGTTGTGATTATCGTTTAATTACAAGAATCATTTAATTGCGTAATGTGATAAATGGTGCATTATTGTATCGTGAGAAAATTCAACCTGTAAAGAACTTTCAATAGAAACTAAACAAGGAAGTTATCATTATTTGACTGGTGGTTTAGTAAACTACGTTAATTATCGCAATCAACGAAAATTTTATTTTGAAACAAGCATGTAGGTATGTAGCGTCGAGCTCAGGACAGGGCGCAATGGCACTCATTAGAGGAGGCCTATGTCCAGCAGTGGACTACTATAGGCCGATGATGATGATGATGATGTAGGTATTTAGGTAGGTGTACCTGCACTAACATACATTAGAACCCCACTATGAATTTAATTTTGAAACAAGTAAGTAGGTAGGTGTGCAGACACTATATACGCATAGAAAGAGTTTACCTACCTACTTAGTTATTTTGGTTTAGTCACAGAATAATTAATAACAGGTCAGAAGAACACTCCGAAAAAACGGTTTAGTCTAAGTCCATACATATGTGTGCTATTCAAGAAATAGGTAGCAAAATAGGTATCTAGTCAAGTTGCACAATATGAGGGTACCTACATCATAGGTGTGTGCATGTTTGCAGCCTCATTTCACATCATATTAGCAAGTTATTCCGCCCATATCTATTAGGTAAAGCGTAAAACGGTAGCCTACGAAACAACTCAGTAAGTAGGTACCTAGTAGGTTATCTAAGTATTTAGGTAGTTAGGCTGCTGGGCCGTGAATATTTCATGAAGAGAGCATTTCCCAGCAAGCGCTCGTGGCGTGGTTAACTTCGGTGTTTTTAGCAGATCACCTTGGTTAAGCAACACTCCACCCGGTCATTACTTTCATGGGTGACCGTTTAGTGACATTTAGTGCTTCGGAAGGCACGTTAAGATGTTGGTCTCGGCTTTTCAGTCGTTAAGCCATGTGGCCTGACTGGCGGCCTAAAAACTCCGACACCAGAGTTGGTCACTAGCTCATACAATAGAATATTAAGCGTTTAGGATGCAGGGAGCCTAACAAGAAGGAAAATAAGTTCTCTTCCTTCTCTATCGAAGAGTAGGTAGACATATAAAACAGCTTGCAAGGGAGCAGGAGGCTCGATCACCAAGACTAGCAAAAATATATTCTTATCGTAGACATAATATTTTGACCAATGAGAAAGCGGAGACTCTAAATAACGCTTTGTCATTGGCCAAATGTTTCGTTACGCTACTATACGTCAGGTTGAAGGCAAATAGGTTGCCAAGGAACAAGTAGAAAGGATTATCAAAACGTGCATTAACTCGTGAAGGGCATGTGGGAGAAACAAACGTACCTACCGACGTTCTTCTCATCCAAACTTTGGCTTTTATAACATAAGGACTTACAAAGAATCTCGTTATCCCCAGGGTGGAGGCATAGAGATTCTCTCAGACATTCTCTCGGACCAGTCCAACCCGGAGCCTCAGATGAGGGAAGCCATTACAGTACTGACGCAGATCACAGCGCCCTGGCTGAGAGGACACTATGACCTGATGCAGCTTCACATGTATCTGGACAGCATTGTGGAAAACATTACTGGTGAGTAAAACAAACTCCCTAAATGCTTAGGGAGTAGAGTCGATAAAGATTTGCCAAGAAAAGTTTGCGTCGAGGTCAGGACAGGGCGCAATGGCGCTCATTAGGGGAGGCCCATGTCCATTAGTGAACTTCAATATGCTGATGATGATGATAAATATTTCTTGTCAATTCTGTTTCGAAAAAATACCTACATATCAAGTGTTGCATAGATCCTATTGAATAAATATATTTTCTTTCTTTTTTTCTTCTTTAAATTTTAGATAATGTCCGTAGACGTGGATAGATACTCTTTCTACGGGTTAATCTCTTCTCTTCGAGCAAATGTTAATCTATTATAGTTAGCGGTTTTAGCAGTTTTAGGTACAAGTCGTGACATCTAGCGGAGAGTAGCGATGATAGTATGAAACCACTATAAATTACTATCGGATCAATGTGAATAAATAAGTACCTGCCTCTGTATTTTTTTTTTTACTTACAAGATTATTTATTACCAGACTATAAATTTAAATTAAAAAAGCATCCCTAGCGGTATTTAGAACAGTAAAAGTTATCCATTGTAAAATTCACATAGAGTCCTACACTCCGGTTTTAGGTGTTCTGAATCTCAGGTATTTTGCTTTTTGGGCATGACATTTAGGTATTTTTTACAGGCTACTTAAAAATTAGACTTTCTGATCATGAAACCTTTTCACGAAAGAAGACGCGGCGCCACTGTCGTATAAAAATTAAAATGAAATTGAAATAAAATCATAAGAAAAGCAAAATCAACACGTCGCCCATTAAAATATGACGCAAATAATCTGTTCTGTCTAAAATTTCTTCATAAAAGTTCGGTGAACTAAAGTAGAATCTCCAGTTATCGTATAATACTGGAGATTCTGCTTTAGTTCCGCTGATTGCCGCGACCCTTCTTTAGTGAAAAGGACTAGAATCTAGCACCTTCAATTAGCATTTAATCTTTCCTCCCAGGCCTACTATCCCGAACGGAATGCTGCCAGCTACTCCTGCTATGCACAGCCTGCCTCGTCAACTTAGTGCGAGAGCTGGAACTAGAAAGAGCGGAAGATAACGTGCCCGCATCAGATATAGTGCAAGTCTTCACCAAACATCGCACTGTGGAGAGATTGTTGGACGCTGTGAAACGCCGGGGACCGAACATATCCGTGTTTTTGCAAGTGAGTATTTTCATAACATACTGCTTCCGTCCGTTTAGTTCCCGTTGGAATAAGTAATCCAATCAAACGTGGTTTAGGACACCCTCAGGCATCATCATCATAAAAAGCCTAAGTATAGCAGTACACTGCTGGACATAGGCCTCCCCTAATGAGCGCCAGGTGGAGTGACGATTTGCGAAAGGCTGCCGGTAGAAGCTGGATGCGTCGAGCTCAGGACAGGGCGCAAGGGCTGCTATATGCTGATGATGATGATGATGATGATTATTATTAGAGAAAAGTCTGAAAAATCTGTAAAATATTCATAAAATCTTTATTTTCCTACCCCCAGGAGCAAACCGCATCTCTCCTCGTATCCCTCTCTCGGATCCCGCGCTGCATCGTAATGCTGTCATCAGTCCGCGCGGCAAGCGTGGCGCTAGTGTGCTTTACCCGCAATGCGCCCGCGCCGGCGCCGCGCCCACAGGAGTTACGTGCGCAAGCGAGACTGCATTGCCACGTCACGGAGGCTATATCCAGGTAAAACCGCACTCATTTTGTAAAAAAATACCCACGTACCAAACAGTTTTTTACCACCCCTGCTGCATGGTTTTTGTACCACACCCTTTAAAATTTCTGGAAACATACCCTCCTAATGTGGACTTAAGAAATAATATTAACTATTCCTAAAACCTAATGTTACCTACACTTATTTATGCAAATAAACATTTATATCTTGTACAGCTAGCGGCATGTAAGTCTAGCGGTGAACGAAACGTCTGCGCATGGGTCTCTCGCTCTCTCTCACCTATAATTCCCATTTGATACCATACTTTTGACTTCTGCGCAATAACGGTCAACGCTAGTATCTTGTATTTAGTTACAGCATAGGATATCCATTGATTGTTAGTTAGCCAGTTTCTTTGCAAATTTTCATATATAGTGGATGTGCTTCGTTCAACTCTTTCAATAAACAAAAGATCAACCATTTGTTTGTTTTCAAAGTTTCTCTCCATCCAAAGGTTGCCTGGAAGAGATCGCTTTAACGGATAAGGTCGCCCATTGTACCATTATTTTTTATACCATTTTCATTATGTTATAATTCTTTGTATGGTGTGCAATAAAGTTATATCTATATATCTATCTATCTTTAGTTAACCAAGTGCTGCCATCTTTTAATTATTTGCAATAATACTGATTCAAACAGTAACAGATAACAACGGTAAAAAACAAATCAAATCTCTGTATGTACGTAGTAAATTGTCCTTATAAAACGTTTAGAAAAAAATTACAAATTTTAATATTACAATATTTCCCTTTCAGGCTATCAGTAATGCCGGATGTGGCCCACCAAATAGTTCAGCTAGAAGGCGTTCCGAACCTAACCCGCCTGGTTAGGGCCCAGAGAACGCGCCCTGCTGTAGACACGAACCCAGACCAGACCCTGATCCACGGCCTCAAAGCCCTCAGAGTTCTATATAAACATTGCCCTATGGCCTTTGCTGATTATGAGAAAGACGTGGAAGAGATGATCAGACCGCATCTCATGGAATCTCTTATGAAGTTTTCCGCTAAACAAGAGAGTTACGTCTAAGGAGTTTGACCATAGAGTATTTTAGCAATTACATGCAAGTATGGCTTCTGTAGTTACATTTTTGATGTGGTCAAAATTGTTTCAACACGTTGACTGCGGGTCTCGGAAATGTCACCGGATGCCCGAGTAGGGCACACGGCTCATGCAGCTCTGTTGTGTTTTCAGCATTCAAAGCATTATACATTAACTCTAATATGTGTTTGCTTAGGTACTTGAAAGTATCATTTATTATTCTAGACTGATTCGAATATTAGTAACTAATTAAATTTATTTATAATATCGATTGAATTAAGTACGTAGCAGATCAACTTTCGATAGAAACGTATTGCCAATACATATTTTAAAAAAAATGAAAACAGCCTCTATTGTATGTTAGAAATCAGTGCTGCCAGAAAAAGCTTTCTGCAAATTCAATAAAATCTAAATTATGCCTTTGCATTAGGCCTCAATAAATGCCATACATCCCACTTTTTTTAATAAAAGTGTTACTGTATATAAAAGTTTATTATCTAATATTACAACTTATTGTATATAACTCTTTATTTGGATAAAAACATTTATTTTTAGATAATAAGTTCTCGTTTGAGGCCATATGATTATTCTCCCTAGTCTTTTTAGTTTGGTAGTTATGTATCTACTTAATTTGTTAAGACATTTGTACCACCAATTTATTTTTAAGATGCAATATTATTTTCTTCTTGAACTTAACCACAAAATATATTACAAGCTCAAACTTTCAGACACGAACGCGTTTTTTTAAATTCAACTGAGTAATTATAAATAAAAATGCAGATATTTTTTGGTTAGGTTCATTTTATTTTTTCTTATGCGCAGGCGACCATTTTGTACGTTAAATAGCTTCAAACAATTTTTTATTCTTAAAAAAAAAGAACGTCATTTAGCGCTTATGTTTAAAATGTGTTATTTTCACTTATAATCTACTTAATTATGTAATATCTCTATTTCTTGAATTCTTCTTGAAAATTGTATCAAATTCAAGTTTTATATAAAATTAAATTCATAACACTTTTTAGTACTACCATTTAGTTTAAGGACATTGTATCAAAAAGACATTTTAAAGAAATTCATATGAAATTAGCAGATCCCTGTATACTGTTGGATGTTAATAAAATAAAGTATATTACTCATTTAATTTGTTTTTATTACAATTCCTTGCTTCTTCGTATGAGATAGTTACAAACCCTGGTGTCGGAGTTTTGCATAGCCTCCAACATGGCTAAACAACTGAAAAAGCCGATACCAACATCTTAACGTGCCTTCTGAAGCACGGAAGCGCTGGGATCTAAGTGCCTCTAAACGATCACCCATCCAAGCAGCCTCGGGCGGAGTGTAGCTTAACCAAGATGGTCTGCTAGAAACACTAGTAAGCCGCGTCACGAGCGCTTTACATATATTTTCTTTGGTTTTATACTTTTTGTAACTAAAAGTAAAGTAAAGGTACCAAGCATGCTCAATTATTTAAAAAAAAAAACAGTTATAAAAAGTTCAAAACCCGATAATACTTACAAAATAATTATTAATATCATTAATTCTTAAAAATAGTATTTGATTTACCAATATAAAATCTGAAGGCACAGCACAACCTATGAAATAATAAAGTACATACATCATCCATTAGACTGTCTTATATTCTTTGAATGCACTATATCTACAGTTGTCTCGTGGCATGGCCGGAGATCCATGTCATACATCCCAAGGGAGAACTTGTTCTCAGGAGCTTTGTAAAAGTCCAGGCCCCGGCCAATTTTAATTATCCAGCCGGAACTTAACCTGGAAATGGAAATTACAGTTCTTTAGGCAATAGAATACAAAATTGGGGTAGAAAGTGTTTGATTTATTAGTTGAATATTGTGCCAAATGCTCTTTATGTTAGTTATGACATCAAAAAAAAATTATTTACCAAACGGGTCATGATTTGTATTAAAAGTATAAGATATTTGTTTTGGTACTATAAGTTTATTCACTGACTGTACAAAACAACGTTTATCATTGTTGGTTGAAACGTCAGTAAAAAAAAAAAAAAATTTGAATGTGTCGTTTGGGCTAAATCGGTCCAAACGTCACTAACCCGTCACTGATGATTATAGGTAAAAACACTCAGGCCTGAGAAAAATATTTGAATTGGTTGAATTTTTTTTCCATGTTTGTTACCTCCGATTTGGAATTCTTTTTTTCGGAGGGTCCCATTCAAGTTTGAAAAATGCCACCCCTTAAGAATCAATTTCTTTGATTGATGATCACTTTGTTGTCCATCTCTTAGTCTGTCTGCCATCAAAGACCGTTTAAAACAAAATTTAAAAATAAATGGTAAAATTATCACTTACGTTATCTGTCTATCATGAAGTGTGTCTGAATACTCTATCCTCAAATTAACATTATACTTCTTTAGGTCTTCCGCTAGGTTACTGAATCCATCTCTTTGTTCCCGTTCTGTTTTATTGTCTCTAGATGTTAGCAGTTCTATGAGCCGTAAATTGGGACATGATCGGACAACGAGCTCACAGAGACGCAGAAAGTTCTGACACTGGAAATATTAATTAAACATGAGTTTATATGTGAGTGCCATAAAATTTGTAGTAGTAGTTTATATACCTATTTATAAAAAATACTAGGTGTATTTTTGATTTACTAAATTAATGTATGTTTGACTTCACCTCTTGAGTTGCTGGTTGACTGTAAAGGCAAAAGTAAATGAAATCAGATTTCTAGAATAGCATCTGGGAACTGTAATGACACAAGTAATTTAAGCACATCACACCTGAACTCACAGAATAGCAACAGGGAGGTTCATACAGCCCATGTCAGTTTTTCATACATACATCTTTTATAGGTATATTTTTTTAATCAACTACATCGTCTCATGGCTGGACAAAGGTCTCCCCCGAATTCTGCCAACCATCTCTCTCCTTCAAGATAGCTCACCATCCGCTTTCGAAAGTTTGAGTTATTTAAATAAATTATATATTGTTTCAATAAAAAAAACAACTTTATAATTTTCCTTGCATGTGAAACATTCGGTAAAAAGTATTGAAACTTTTCCATTAAGACTTAACTATCGGCCAATCATATTTTGCCCTGTACCTACTATAAAAGTATACAAACCTGATGAAAGCTTCTGATGTAAGGATCTTCAACCAACACAAACTCCACTTCCTCATCCAGAAACCTTCCGAACAGCGTCTTGTAACTGTGTCCAGTGGAATTGTTTTCTATGTGAACTTGTTCATGGAACTGACCGGCCTCTTTCTGCTGTAAGACCAACTTTTTTATTTTTTCCGCTCTGTTCATGTATTCTTCTACCTTCTTTCTAAGGTAGGTCCGGGTTTTATCATCAGGTTCATCTGTAAATAAGGCAAGTATATGTAACAAGCTACTGCCCGCAGGTTCGCTTGCATGGTACCCAGATAATAAGAGGCTTTTATGTTAATCCAGGTCATAAACTGTACATATATTCCAAGTTTCATCCAAATCCATTCAATCCAACTGCTCTTGAGTTGACAAACAAGGTCAAGTCAGGGTCTACTAAGCTATGCCCTCAAGTAATTAAGCTCAAATATCAAGTAAACACTAGGAACCAGCACTTAATAAGCAGTGGCAGGTCTAGAACAACAACAGCCTATTAAGCCACTGCTGGACATAGGCCTCCCCTAAGAAGGGAGATATGAAAATATTCCCCACGCTGGGCATGCGGATTGGGGATCGCAGGGCACAGTTTCTCCCACAACCGACGCTGCTGCCCGGCGGCGGTCAGGGAATTTTGTGCAGGTATTTGGCTGCGCTATGCAGCAATCAGCCGGCTGCCAGAGCCTCGTTTGTTAATTAACAGAGTGCACACGAGTTTTGCCTGAGTTCCGAAGGTGACAGTTGGAACCCCTCACGCCCCAGGCAGTCACTGGCAGGTCTATGAAGACTTCATTACCACCTTACCTTTCATTTTATCCACTAGTATTTGAAGACCTTCTTGGTAGCATATTAGTGCTTCTGTGTATCGTTTCTTTGTGTCCAATTCAACACCTCGCTTGAGTATATTTATTGCAGTACTATCGATGTTCATTTTTAATTTGCAGTCAGCCTATATCCAGAATTTATGAAAGGAAAAGGGTATGCCTTTTATTAGACCTAAATTGTCTAGGTCTAAACTTTACTATTTGCAGAATGAAATTACACAGACTAGTTTAAGTACCTATGAAATTGATGAAAATGAAATGGAATGGAAGACGGAAGAACACAAGAAAGAAACAAACAAAACAAACAATTACATTACACCTTTATCTCTGACAAACAATTCAATTAATTAAACCACAGAGTCTGTGGTACTCGTGGTACTGTACTATAGAGTTCTGTCCATAGATTAAGTATATATATAGATTTATAGTTTGCGTGGCCACCCTAGTCTTTCTCATTTCAACTGCAGGGTTGCCACATAATTAAAATTTCCATAGATTTGGGTAAAATATACTGATAATACGCCCTCCGGCCAGGTGGTAACGATCTGCGAAATGCTGCTGGTAGAAGCTGGATGCATCGAGCTCAGGACAGGGACTCAGGCGCTCATTAGGGGAGGCCTATGTCCAGCAATGGACTGCTATAGGCTGATGATGATAATGGGTAAAATATTTGCATATAGCACAAGGAATTCAATGACAAACAAATATAACAAGAAATTATTGTCATGCAGGTAAACGATTAATCTATGATTTATCTATACTGCAGGTTTTTACCTGCATGACGAAAATTTTTTTCATTTATAATCTGCTTCACTAACAAGTTATAATGACTTTTGATAATATGTAAGGGAAGGAAGGATGTTTAGCAAATTTGATTGAATGCACCACCTATATAATTTTCAAATCAAATTATATTTAATTGCATAAAAGTATGGTAAATCACCATCATACAGACCTAGAAGGCTGCGAAAAATTTTTCGTTGGACTGCTAAGCTATTAGAAGATACGCGAAAAACTGCGAGCAGAATTACAAAGGAAAGGATCTTAAAGGCTATGTGGATCGCATACTTATACTTCATTACAGAAGCGTGCAAATATTAAATTGTTATATGTATATATGTCATTAATTATCATTGATATCGGTTAATTTTACTTAACAATAATTAAGTTGACAATCAAGATTACTTAATAAATATATGTCAAAATGAAAATTAACCATTCAAAAGAAGAAATAAAAATAGTAAATTATTATTTCGTTTTAATAAATTCGTTTGATTGTATAAAAGCATTTATCTACAAGCCATTTGTGAAGTCTTATTTTAAAAAGGCTAAGTGTCAAATCTTTCATGTCTTCGGGGAGACTATTGAATATTTTAACGGACATGAATAAAGATATCTTTTGCATTGATTTTTTACAGAACGGCAAAAATATCCTATTATTTATTTGTGTCCTAAGTTGTCGTTCACGCATGTCTTTATGTTTCTTGTATAAGCTTTCAAAATTCCTACATGCAAAACAGAATAGAATCATAGGAAATATATTTTTATTTCTCAAAAACTTCAACATTTAGAAAATTATACTTTCGATTCTGCAATCATATTTTCTAAATTCGCTACTCTTTTATTAAACACCAACTTTTTTCCCCAAGAGCTTGCAGTTTTTCGCGTATCTTCTAATAGCTCAGCAGTCCAACGCAAATTTTTTCGCAGCCTTCTAGGTGTGTATGATGGTGATTTACCCTATAAACAGTAATCAAAAATTAATTTCAGTATTTAAACATAACAAATGTAATCTGTAGAAAATGCGTACATAAAAGGCTAGCAATTCTACTAATATAATAAAGGCGAAAGGTATTGAGTATTGTTTATTTCTCCCTCACGCAAAATTTAGATACAAAATACAATACAATACAATAAATTTATTTCTTTTACAAGTTACACACGTACATCGTTCTGGCTGGGAAAAATAACAAGCTATTAATGGCGCTGCTGATGATGATGATGAAACATATGAATTGAGGCATGGAATATATTGGTCTTCTTCTTCTTCGTATGAAATAGTGGCCAACTCTGATGTCGGAATTTTTAGGCCACCCGAAGGCCTCCGACATGGCTAACAACTGAAAAAGCCGGGAAGAACATCTTAACGTACCTTCCGAAGGACGGAAGCGCTCAGATCTAAATGCCATCCAGATAACCCATATAAGTAGTGTCCGGGCGAAGTGTTCCTTAACCAAGATGATCTGCGAAGATCACCGGAGTAAATTATTTACATGGTGTCAAATTGCATTATGTTACAGGTTATAGGTAAGGTATCTCACATAAACCCTGTCTAAGGGTAAATTTAGCAATATGGTTATATAGTAGGCAGACCGAGGCTTTGTAGGTAGTTAACTAGGTGTACCTATATAACAAATTGTCATTACACATTATGTAGAGCTACACCAGCTGTGTGAGAAGCCGCGGGCAGAAGCTAGTATAAAATCTTAGTGAAAACTTTTTGAAAAATGGAGCTAACATTAAAGTATTTCTTTCCTGTCAGTCAAAGTCCATTGTAAATAAATAAATAAATAAATAAATAATGCGGTACGTAATCACACAACATCATGTAGCCCCAAACAGAACATGCAACATTTGCCCCGCAGTGGGAATTGAACCCACAACTAGCTAATTTAATTTCCGGGTACTTCAGAGAAGGCAAGCAGTATCTTGGGTTTCACTTACCCGGTTTTGATAAAATATAGCTTAGGCTTTTTGATACTTACTTACTGTGGCAGATTTAAATAATTGGGGGCATATAGGTGTATTGTCAAAAAATGCTGTCAGTTGTGACTGACGAATCCCGAATCCGTTTTAAATCTGAATGATCCGTTGATTTAACGTAACCTCTGGTTCTCTAGTCTGAAATAAAAAAACAGTTCTAAACCAAAACAAAAATGAACGAATTCTATCATTGTAGGTATGATAATAATAATAATAACAATAACCTAACATTTAATAGCACAACATTTATAAAAATAATGAATTCTTTGGTTTTCGTGGTCTTTTTTCCTATACATTCATTAAAACTTCGGTTTGTCAAGGTAGACCAAATATAGCACATGGCTTTTAAACGATAAAATCAGTATCAAAATAGATTAAAGATTAAAGATTTTTATACATACTGTGGAAGATTCACATAACTGGAGACATAAAGGTGTATTTTCAGTTACCATCCATTAAATTACGTGGCCTTTGGTTTTTTATCCTGAAATTAAAACGTCATCTTTAAACTGGGCTATGCAAATAATAATGAACCAAAGAAATTATATTATTTAAAGTTCTAATAAAAAATGAAACGACTTTTCTTTATATGCTTATAGCTTATAGCTTATGGGGTGGGGAAGGGCAGGGAGGGAGTGAGGACCCTCCCTCTAAAAGGTGGAAACTCACAGTTTCCGAGAAAAAATGAATTACGTTTTGAGGTTAACGAGAGAAAAAAAATTAAACAATATACGCCAAAACACACTACCGGACTACTACGGACCTATGACCTATGATCAGTTTAAAAACAGTTTCAGATCATAAAAATGGATATTTGATTCGGGTATTTGACCTCGTTGGCCCTGAGTGTCGCTTCGTCCACTCATCCTCGCGGGCTAGCTCCACTCAGGATCTTCCACGGGAATTTCTGGTTCCACATTTTTTATATCCAATCTACGTATAGGGACCACAAGACTACGTGGCATCGGGGTGATCTGCGTCAGTTCTGTGATATTGCTACTCAAGTTGGGGTGTCCTAGAACCTACTGCTGCGAGAAGGATTTCCAGGTGGTTGTAAAAAATCTAATAACCGACTGTCTATTCAACGTATTACATTAACAACGAGAAATATCATTGTCAATGTCGAATCACCAAAAAATACCACAGAGGCCATAAATAAAAAGAAGATGAATTTTCAAATAATCATATCTCCAAAACTATTTGGTTCCGCACTACGCCATTTTAGATTTAGGCTTCCTAGATATAGACCTATCTGTGACAAAAGTTCCAGCCGCCTAGCTCACTACAAATAAATGAAAGTTGAGCCAAAAATTAATGTGCAGTGGGCAAAATTCATTTCAAATGCCGGCAACACCAAACAAAACAAAACAAAATTGAATTTCACTTTTTGGCTTATTTTCTTACAGATTTCTGCTCTAAATGTTGTTATTTATTGTGGAAGTCTAGTTAATAATCCATTTTTGAATAAATACCTCGTCAAAAGTACGATACTTACGCTTGAAAAGACAAATCCGGAATGTTTTGATCACTGCCACTTTTGCACCAAAATACACTATACCGATCCATTTTGATAGAGAAATCCATAACATTCATTTGTTATTATTGATTTACAATAGATGAAACATAATTTTTGCAGGTAATAATTTAGTTTCAAGCAAGTTTTTCACAAAATCTTCCGAAACTGCTGCTAGCTGCCAAAGTTTGTTTAGCGCAATGTTGCGCTAAACAACGAATAAACCGGCACGCGATAAGGGACAGCAAATCTATAGTGCGGTCTCCCTTATTTGCATGAAGCACGCATAAGTAGTTCTCTTTCTTGAAAGAATGAGATGAATTATCTCGTCGTCTATAGCTTTCTCTGTCTAGGGTTCTGTCTGTTTTTCCCCGGTGTCCCCGCGTGCAGTGTTGCCGTTTTTAATTTGGAGATAATGCTAAAACTTGGTGCAAATAATGCCAAAAAACTGCTAAATAACTCTTGATAATAATAAATAAATAATAAATAAATAAATAAAATAAATAATCCTGGACGTTATCACAGCATCATGTAGCCCCAAACTAAGCAGAGCCTGTATTATGGGAACCACATGATTGATATACTACATAGATACATTTTTTTTGTAAATACATACATATTGATGATTCATTGAGTGATCTCCGAACCTCCGTAACGAGCGTGCGTCGCGCGAGTGCTCAAACCACATAATATCAAATCACGTAACAAAATCTTATTCGGCTATCATGGCGAAATGTGTTCGTTGCAACAAATCAGTCACAAAAAAAAATCCTGGATTGGAGTGTAATCGTTGTGGTGTTCTAGTGCATGCGACTACTACTTGTACGGATTTAACTAATAAGCAAATTAACCTCCTCAAGTCGGCGGTAAACCTAGACTGGACGTGCAGCGACTGTAAATCAAAATCTCCATTTAGGAAAACATCTTTTGTGGCCCCTGATGATGACATGGAAGACGAAGATGAACCTGGCCCGAATTGTAGCAACCAACCTTTAAATTCATCGAAATTTCTTTCGGAAATATCTTCAGAAGTTGAGAAATCTATTCGTAAAGAGCTTCGTGAAACCAATCAGTGTTTGCAGTTCATGAGTGAAAAATTTGATGATTATATAGAGATCATGGAATCATGTAAAGAAAAAATCAGGGATTTAGAAAATAAAAATACCGACTTATCAAACAAAAACAAAAACTTGGAAACAAAGGTGGGTGCTCTGGAACAGAAAATTACGGAAATCCAGCAAAATCAATTAAATAAAACGATTGAGGTGACCGGTGTTCCTATTTCTGAAGGCGAAAATTTATCAGAAATTTCCAGAACCCTAGCTCTCAAGTTACATATGAAACCTGAAGACGTAAAAGCGGTAAAGCGTCTGCCATCTAGGCAGGGTAGACCTGGTGCTTTGCATTTAAAATTGAGAGAAGAAGGCTCAAAATGGAAATGGATATCAGCAGCCCGCTCTGCTAACCTTATTTCATCAGATGTTGTACCAGGCGTTGAAGAATCAAAGTCAAAGGACAGGATATTTCTCCGTCAAGCCCTTACTCAACACCTGAAGAATATTTTATGGAAAGCTAAGCAGGCATTGAAAGACACTCATAAATTTATTTGGTGCAAAGACGGAAAAGTTTTAGTTCGCGAAAGTGATAAGAGCAAAATTATAATTTTAAGTAGTGAAACTGACATTAATAACCTAACAAAATCGTCCTAAAGGTAGCTAGCGTGGTAATTTGTTATATCCATCCATTACGTAACTCTTACTATCAGACAACACTTACCTATTTATAATGGATATTAATATCTCAGATAAAATCATAGAACTTTATGACTGCTCCGATATAACACGATATTACGAACGCATACCTAAGTGTAAAAATAGGTTGACATGTATCCATGTCAACATTCGATCAGTATCCAAAAACTTTAGTAAGTTGGAATTGCTTATTTCTAGTTCTAAAGTACAGATTGACGTTATTGTTTTAAGCGAGGTAGGTATATCTGACTGTGTTAGTTCAATGTTCCGCTTACCTAACTATAACATGTATACAACACTTAGGAAAACCAGGAAAGGTGGCGGAATAATAATCTACACCCACTCTAAACATACGTTCCATCATATTTCGACTTCGACTATGTATTCTGAATGCATTGTGGGTACTTTAACTACGCAACAAAATACCTGGTACAACATATGTGCACTTTATAGACCACCATTATGTAAGTACAAGTCGCACTTTATACATGAATTGCAAGCACTGTTAAAAACCTTACCTTATCATGATACAATTTTATTAGGCGATATTAATATTGATTTGAAAAAAGATAACTCTTTACATGCTCAGTACATAAATATTTTATATGAACAGGGCTTGGAGTGCGGCATTAGTGATTATACTAGAATTGAACCGAGGAAAGACATTATAACCCGTAGCTGTATAGATCATATTTTTGTGCGATCCCGATCGCATGAAGTTTACTGTGCGGCGGTTGGCACAGTTCTAGCGGACCATCGCCTCACAATAGTTACCTGTCTTGAAAAACAGCTCATAAAGGATGCTCCAAAATTTGTCACCCGTATTAATAACAAAACTTTTAGTGAAGAAATAAATAAGATTGACTGGTCTAATATTGATGAAATGACAAATCCTTACTTAATTTATGAATTTATAAACAACAGTTTTAATAGTTGTTATAAAAAATCTGAATTTAATTTAAAAATTAAGAAAAGTAACAGAAATACAAAATCATGGATAACAGAAAAAATTAAAATTAATTGTATTAAAAGAGATCAAAAACTGATAGAACTTAAGAAAGATCACACAAACAAAATTTTAAAACTTGAATATATTAAATTACGTAATAAATGTAACAAAACAATTGATAAGGCAAAAAATAATTATACAAAACAAGAAATAAATATTAATAAACATAATCCAAGGAAATTATGGCAAATATTAAATAGCTTAACTGGACGAATGACACGATCTATAGACGAAATTATACTACAGGCATTCCGTAAAAACTCTTATAATCACGTAGACATAGCTAACAATTTTGCTCATGAATTTCACCAATCCGCAAAAAAGATAATACCAGACTGCACAATACCTTTACTTAATACAATTTGAAAGAAACAGACAAATCAATATATTTTCCAAAAACAAACCCTAGTGATATTTATAGAATCATTAATAATCTGAAAACAAATAAAGCCAACGGTATAGATAAAATACGCCCTATAGACATAAAACTAATATCTAAAAACATAACGTTAGCTATCACAAAACTTATAGACACCAGTATAAAACAAGGAATATATCCCGATGAACTAAAGACCGGAATTGTACGCCCAATTTATAAGAAAGGCTCAAAGGACGATTATAGTAACTACCGCCCAATTACGATATTACCAATTGTGGATAAAATCATTGAAAAATATATCTGTAGTAAAATTCATAATTTCTATAAAAATAACCAGATTTTATCTGATACACAATTTGGGTTTCAACCACATAAAAGCACTACACAGTTACTGTCAAAATTTACAAATGACGTCAATACAAGTCTTAATAGTGGCAAACACGTATTAATGTTATTTATTGACTACAGTAAAGCGTTTGATACCTTAAAACATGATATATTAATAAATAAGTTAGAATACAGCGGAATACGGGGTCCTTTACTGAGCTGGTGTGTAGACTACCTTCATAATAGATCTTTTCGTGTCAATTTATGTAATCAAACTAGCGATAGAGTACCAGTTACAGAAGGCACAGCTCAGGGATCAGTTCTTGGTCCTCTACACTATCTGACTTATGTCAACGATATTAATAACGTCATTAAATACTGTAAAGTGTATCAATATGCTGATGACACTTGTCTCATGGCTGAAGATGGGAATATTGCAGCTGCGGTAATAAAACTGCAATATGATTTTTCTAGAATCCTAGAGTGGTCACATGACGCTGGACTAGTCTTAAACGCACAGAAAACTAAGTTACTCCATGTGTGCTCAGCTCAAAATCAAAGACGGACTAGTAATTGTGATGTAAAGCTAATAGCTCATAACCACAATTGTCTTCATAGTAAAATGATAACTTGTAACTGTGAATCTATTGAACAAGTGACTCACCACACTTATCTGGGCCTTATTATTGACAATCGTTTTAATTGGCAACCATATTGATTATGTATGTAAAAAACTGCGAGCCATTCTAGCTCAATTTCATATTGCCAAGTATAGAATTCCGTTTCCAATACTTTTAAACTTATATAAATCTCTTGTGCAATGCATTATAATGTACGGTATTAGTAGCTACGGTAGAACGTTCAGTACATATCTTGATAGAATATTAAACTTACAAATCAGAATATTAAAAACAATAGTGCCAAAAAAAATTCGACTCAAGTATAAAAATAACTACGAGAACCTATTATCTTACTGTCATATAACGCCTATTCATGACATGGTTAAAATTCAACTTATCATAGAAAACTATTTTCAATATGACCAGCTCAGGGTACATTCAATAAACACAAGACAAGTTACTAAACAAAAACTTAGTACAATATCAGCGAGGAATTTTTACGGAGAAAGAACAACGGACTACATATTACCCAGACTAAAAAATCAAATTCCAAAAGAAATAAGAGATCAAATCAATACTAGAAATATTAAGCGTTTAGTTAAACAATTATTTTAATCAGATTAGTTACTAATATTCTGCCTATTTGACCAACTTCACAATAATAATAATACATGTCTAAATACATAATATATTAAATATACTATATAATATATCTTCACTTAACCTTTAACCTTCCCAAACTTTTTAATATATAAACACTAACCAATTTGTATGTATATATATGTGTGAGTGTGTGTGTGTGTGTGTGTGTGTGTGTGTGTATGTATGTATATATATATATATATATATATATGCATACATATATATATTTATATCTCACTTTATTGAATAATATGAAACATTGAAGTTTGATCATTAATGAAGCCACCTGTATAAGAGTCAAACTAAGGATTAGCTGGAATGTGCTAGTGCTGCATAAAAATGGTCAGTCGGCCGCTCGGCCGCGCCGAGCCAATCACCGCTTGCTATTAGCTAATGATCGTTTCAACGATCATTGTGCTATTGACTTATTTGTTATTTTGTAATGAAGCTATCTTTGTAGGCCTACTGATTGTTTACATGTCCTGTTGCTAAGAAGACTGTTACTACTGTCACAAAATAACATAATAGTATCTCCATAATCTTGCATTTTCTCTCAACTACTTAACTTCGTTACGTTATTGTTTGTTGATTCTTTTTTTTTACCGATTTTTAGATTTTATATGTATACTTACAGTTTCTTTATTTTTTATTTTTATTTTTACAGCACTTTTTACTCGTAATTGTTAAAATTAGGTACGGAGAAATGAACCTCCTTTTACATCTTTGTCAAACCAAATATGGTTTTTTAGATGTAGTTATAAGAAACATTACACATTGTTTATGTTATAAATAAAAAAAAATAAAAAAAAAAATATCATACATAGAAAACACCCAGACCCGAGACAAATATCTGCAGAACATGCAAACATTTGTCCCGCAGCGGGAATCGAACCCGCAACCTTCTGCGTCACAGGCGGACCTTCGCCCACTGGGCCACAGAGGTCGTCAAATGAAATGCTAAAATCCAAATTTATCCCCGTATAGCAAACTGATATAGCAAAGTGGTGTAATGTTAAAATAGATGTATATTCGCATATAAAGAGCGCAAGAGAAGACTGCTCTTTGGATATTAAGACTAATTTGCATCGTAGGTTTATCACTTTTCATTGAACCTTCACATTTTGCGGTGGAAACATGTTCCTTTAATCAGTGATTTTAAGCTATTATATATATGTTACACTTGCAAAATTTTCAATATGTTAAACTCTGTCATCTTTACCCATTCTTAGCGCTAATTTTGCTCATTTATTATGAGAAGTCATAACATACTAACACATGAAATTCATATTAGACGTTCAAATTTTGAGCACAGCACTGATCATTTGTAGCAAATTAATAATCACTAACAAAAGCTAAACATAAATTTCGGGGAAGTCCTAGTTTCGTTAGAGAGTTGCCATGCTACCTAAAAAAACAAATTTACGTCAATGAAAAAATTGTCTCTGGTTTCTATAAAATCTTTTGAATTCCTTAGGATTTATGGTAACATTAAAAAAATGATAATCATGAAAAATTCTAATGAAAATTTTTCATTTGTTTTTTTTGTCGTTCATTTTTCATTACGGCTATACTACCCGCGTGGTTTGTTTACCACCACAGAACACTAAAACGCCTTACATACCCATCATTCAGCATGCCGTACAGCCAGCCAAGGACGCCGTGCAGCTTGCTGGACTTGAGCATGCACATCCAGCCGCGCATCCAGCGTGCTAGATGTAATCGAACTATTGAAGTGAGCGGACGTGTTTTATTTGTAATAAAACCCACTCCAAAACCACAAATAGGCACTCAAAAGCGAGCAATAAATAATATATTATAAGCGCTACCCACTCATCTATTTGAAGTCGGTGCCAGCCACGCCAAGTCTAATAGGTAGTACTAGGGTACTAAGTAGGCAATTAGTAATAAGTAACAATTAAATTAAACAATGTAATTAATTAAATACATTTTAATACAATAATTAAATTATTATTTAGGGTCAAAAGACTCCAGCTAGAAGCTAGTTCTTATTCTATGACTCTAGCCGTGAAAAATTAAAAAAAAAAAACATTTCATACTCTCTTTGGTTTAGGGATGTGCTTTTATAAGCTCGATCCGATTTCATGGATCGTAACGCCTCGCTTAAAATCGCATGCATGTGATCCGATTTTCGAAAGATCGATCCGAAAAATCGTATTGGAAATAAACATAGGAATATATTAAGTTTACACCAAAACATTATTTCAATCAAAATAGCCAACCGCAATAAAAACGCAACCTAAACTATATGAACCTAAGAAAATGCTTTTTTATACTAAAAAAATAACTTTGTAATAATTAAGGTCAATCATAATTACGATGTAAAGTCTCGACACTTCGTTTTTTGAAACATAATACAAACGAAAGTTTGGGATTTAACTTTCACTTTACAGTGATAACGTCTTACATGGTCTAAAAACCACAATGTTCGGAATACGATCCAATTGTAATGGAGTTGCATCGATCCACGGATCGGATCTCATAGTTTCGATCCAATTCGAAAATCGATCGGATCATATGTTCACGATCCGATCTTTGAAAAAATTGGATCGGATCGGCGCATCCCTACTTTGGTTTGAAAAAGAAAAACTACCAGTGTGGCCGTTTTAGCATTTTTAATGCGAAATGAAGCATATTTTCGGGTCTTTTCGCTTGAAAAATTCGCATTTAGCATATTACATGATTAACATTTTATTGTACGTTACCTAAAAATTCAAAATTCCTAAAGAATTCAAAAGATTTTATAGAAACCAGAGACAATCTGTTTTCACGGCTTCATATTTATGAGAAAATTTAGCACTAACAACGGGAAAAGATGACTGAGTTTAACTTATTGCAAATTTTGTACTTACAAAATTTACTCTTTGGGTATTAAGATTAATATGGTACTAAGCGCCATACATCAGCCGGCATTCTCTTTTACTTTTCCATTACATGCAAAATATATATGTCAATGAAAAATAATTAACCTACGATGCAAATTAATCTTAATACCCAAAGAGCAGTCTTCTCTTGCGATGCGAATATGCATCTATTTTAATAGTAGACTACTTTAGTTTGCTATTCGGGAATAAAATATAGATTTTAGCATTTTATTTAGCATTTTTAAAAGTTATTTAGCATTTTTTTGGCATTTTCTGCAAAAAGTTTTAGCATTTTCTCCAAATAAAAAACGGCAACACTGAAAACTACTGAAAAACGGAATGTAAAAAAATGTAAACAATAATTGTTTTGTTGTGTTCCTTCTTCCTATTTCTTTCAATTTATTTGAAGAAATAATTTTGTAACCAATATTTTTATTTTACTTAGAATACATGTAACAGGCTAACAGGTGGTGAAGCAATACATATAAAATAAAAATGTCTCATCAGCTAGGACGAGTAGTGTCAGTGATTCTGCACCGGTATTTCGGTGAAATTGTACAGAAAGTTGGCGATGATTTATTTACTTACGGCCCTAAACCCATAGCGCTAATTGTTAAATCTTCAGCATTGCCGAGGTCACAGGTATTTATGTGTATTTTTATATTTTTAATAGGTTATGCTCTCACATGGTAGACTCTTGAAAACATAACATTATCATTCCACTGCAGGACATAGGTAGTCCTCTCCTAATAAGAATATTAAGCCCTTATTTCTCTCGCTAGGTATACGGGTCGGGGATAAATGCGAAAGCTTGTGAGTATGGATGAATGGATGAATGTTTGTTACTCTTTCACGCAAAAACTACTGAACGGATTTGGATGAAACTTGGAATATACATAGTTTGTGACCTGGATTAACACATAGGCTACTTTTTATCCCGGTACCACCTGAGTGAAGCCGCTGGCGGTAGCTAGTAATTAATAAATTAGTTATTAAATAATCACAGGTAGTTAATTAATAGATCACAGGGCAAAGCTCCTCATACCGCATCCGTGGCCTGAGTCTCAAAAACATACTATAATTTAAATTTGCGTTAACTATAATTTTATATGAAATGGAACAGTGCTCTTAGCGGGAAGTTTGTAAAAATTTAAAATCTTACAAAAATATACAAAAGACACTTGTTTTTCACTGGCAAGCCACAGATGCCCAAGGGGTTTAGATGTGCCAGTGAGGCTTCACTATGCCACAGTCAACCGGCTGCTAGAGCTATCCTAAAGTTAGGTGTACCACAGGCAGGCTGATTTCCCAAAGATGGAATTTGGTACCCCCTACACCATCTACTTATACTTTAACCCATTAGACATAAGTATATTATAACAGAATGGAGGCCAAGAACTGGGAAGAGAAGTATCGATCATCCAGTGGCACAATGGGCTGTCGATATAGTCAGTATCGTGGGCCTCCAGTAGATCAGGCTAACGCTGGACCATGGCAAGTGCAAAGGGCAAAAGGAGGCCTATACTCAGCAGTGGGTGAAATCAAGCTGCCAATGATGATGATGATATTATAACTTGTTTAAAGCTCGTAAAACAAATCAAATAAATCTTACAGGTAATAGAAAGTCTCCGCACCTTACTAAAGTTCGAGTTGGCTGCATTTGAACCTTCTGCTAACGAAGTCATAGCTGACTACAAGCTTCTCCCAGAAAATGTGTTGCTTCTCATAAGATATCCAAGGTAATATGAAAATAAATATTTTATTTTAGGTCACAAATACATGTATTCCAAATATCATCCAAATCCATTCAGCCCTTACGTAACTGAGACAGAACAAACATCCAAATACACCATAAAACCAACTTTTACAACTAAAATTACTTATGTGTTTATTTTAATTATGATTATTAGCAGGCAACTGCCTTAGCAACTGCTCAAGTCCAGTTGTGCAGGACACAGAGCGAGATTTGATGATGATAGGTGGTGCAAAAGGTACATAGAATGGTGGCCAAAGAAGAGAAGTGTTAGTCATGCAGCCACACAGTGGGTTGATGACATAGTCTGCATCGTTTCGTTTACTATCTGTGTATTATACTAGCACAGGACTGTGGCAAGTGGCAAGGGCGAAGAGAGGTCTATGTTCCACAGTGGGTGATGTCAGGCTGCGTATAATATCTTTATTGAATAAAGATTCTTTTAAACTGTCTCCCTATAAGTAATCGGAATTTGAAAATAATTGATTGAACAACCTCTTCAAATTTCATTTTGGATTACTTATTTCAGATACCTTCTCCAAATGAAGAGTAAATACGGCACGGAGGCAGAACTCATAATTGAAGAGTTACTGCTGCAAGCCACTACCACGGCCACTATGCTACTCGTCACTGTAGCCAATAAGTATAAGGATGATAAGGTAATTTCCTCTTAAGGTGAGTACAGATTATGTGACAACCTTTCGCCCGCGGGTTTTACTTGCATAGTACTCTGATAAAACATAGCTGGTCACAAACTAATTATATTCCTAGTTTCATCAGAATCCGTTCAACCGTTACGAAGTTATATGGCAACAAACTTACACTCGCAAATCTTTCGCATTATAAATAGTTAAACACTAGATAACATAAGGGGAAGTAATGTGGCCATGCCTATTTCTGCCGTGAAGCAGCTGTGCTGTGTTTCAGTTTGAAGGGTGTAGGTGCCGGTGAAATTACAGGCACAAGAGGCTTATCATCTCCTGCCTGAAGTTGATGGGCGCAGGGCGTTGCATCGCAGAGCATGTTCTACAAAAACGTAATCTACGATGCAATGCTTTGGGATAGGTAATGGTTACCACTTAACATCAGGAGGGCCATGTGCTTGTTCCATCTTCAAATAAATAATAAATAAATAAATAAATAAATAATCCTGGACGTTATCACACAGCATCATGTAGCCCCAAACTAAGCAGAGCGCTTGTATTATGGGAACCACATGATTGATATACTACATAGATACATTTTTTTTTTTTGTAAATACATACATATCATACATAGAAAACACCCAGACCCGAGACAAATATCTGCAGAACATGCAAACATTTGTCCCGCAGCGGGAATCGAACCCGCACCTTCTGCGTCACAGGCGGACCTTCGCCCACTGCGCCACAGAGGTCGTCATCAAATACTATAAAAGAAATAACATAGTAAGTAGTAACATAAAACAAGACTACACATTAACAAAACAAGTTTTATTAACTTGTCTACAATAGACAAGATGACTGAAAAATTCTAATTAGTCCGTTATTTACATATCCAAAAAATATTGGACACATACTTTTTCTTTTGTCAATCAAACTAAAAATAACAAAGATATAGTGCGTTAAAGTTCCGCGTGACGTCACGATATAGTACATTTTTTACCTAGGCGTGACGTCACGAGCCCCCACTCCCGAACTTTCACGTTCTTTATCTCCGTCAATTTCTATTGATTCGATAAATAAAAAAAATACGTGTCCAGTATTTTTTGTTGATCTAACTGACGGACTAATTAGATTTTTTTTTTTACCCAGGCATCATCCCTATTGCCATTTTTTTAGTTTTTTGTAGTAGGGATAGTCTGAGGCAAGTCTAACATTGAATTAATATTATTTAATATTTCTAACCACAGGTTTGACTGGTAGATGTTGCTGTTGGAATGATGATTACCCTTTGAATTGAAATAAAATATAAATAAATAAATAGATCTATTTTTATTATAAGTTCACACACACAGAATACATAAATATATAAACCAACCATCTTTCAGGAGAAAGATATAAACATAGTGAAACTTAAGGACACATTCATCAGTCTAGCCACAGCCGCATACATACAGCAGGCTCCTGTGGCAGAGCTGAGTGAAGGCAGTGAGATTCCCACTCTGGTGCCTGTAGCGACCATTGTGCCTGATTTGGATTCTAGAACACTGATACAAGCTGCCAATACGGGAGATATTAGCGAGGTTAATGATAGTAAGTTGTAGAGTCTAGTGCCTGTAGCGACCATTGTGCCCGAGTTGGATTCTAGAACAATCAATACGAGCTGAGAGCACGGGAGATATTAGCGAGGTTAATGATAGTAAGTTGTAGATTCTAGTGCCTGTAGCGACCATTGTGCCTGAGTTGAAATCTACAACACGCACAGGCTTATACAAACTGCAAGCACGTGGGAGAGGTAATAAGTCGTAGAGTCTAGTGCCTATAGCGATCATTGTGCCTGACATGGCTTCTAGAACACTCATACAAGCTGCAAGTTCAGGGGATATTATCGAGGTTAATGATAAAGTTGTAGTGCCTAGTGCCTGTAGCGACCATTGTGCCCGAGTTGGATTCTAGAACACTCATACAAGCTGCAAGTTCAGGGGATATTATCGAGGTTAATGATCAAGTTGTAGTGCCTAGTGCCCGTAGCGACCATTGTGCCCGAGTTGGATTCTAGAACACTCAATACGAGTTGAGAGCACGGGAGACATTAGCGAGGTTAATGATAGTAACTTTTGAAACTATCATGTTTGAGAACATTATTATTAATATCAACGGGATATTCACCATGATTTGTGAGTCAATAGAAACAATAGAACTCATAAATCATGGTAAATATCACATTGATATTTATAATTATATTGATAGTAACTTGTAGCGGCTAGTGCCTGCCATCATCATCATCAGCCTATAGCGGTCCACTGCTGGACATAGGCCTCCCTTAATGAGCGCCATTGCGCCATATCCTCAGCTCGACGCATCTAGCTTCTACTAGTGCCTGTGGCGACTATAAATAAATATTGCTAGACACAGCATCATGTAGCCCCAAACTAAGAGCTTGTATTATTGGAACCACATGACTGATAAACTACAAAAATATCCTTTTTTTCTAAATTTATATATATTATAAATAGAAAACACCCAGACCTGAGACAAATATCTGCAAATAATGCAAACATTTGTCCCGCGGCGGGAATCTAACTGTGTCTGAATTGAATTCTATAACACTCATACAAACCGCAAGAACAAATTAAATCAGCGTGGTAAATAATAGTTAGTGGTTCTGTTTAGTGCCTGAAGCGATCATTCTGCCTAAGCTTGACTCTAGAAAACTGCCTTCATTCAGAAACTCTGTGCACGTCATCAATAAAATAAAGCGTCCAACTTGAACTTCTGCTCACATATTCGTTGTTGTCGGTGCCTAAAGAAAGTTGCCTAATAAAGGTAGAAATAAAACGTAAGATTGTTTTCTTTCAGAAATATACTGGCGTGTGAACTATGACAGATTTCACCAAGACTTCAGAGATGATCTCATGATCAAAGCTGTCACGCGACGGATTGATGAGAACGGTAATACATACTCAATATTCAATTTCTTTTTGCTCTTTCATAGTCATAGGTAGATAGGTAGAAGATTCTTTATTGCACAGATTCTTTATTGCACAAATAATGCAGTCTAAATAGGCGAAGAAGATTCTTTATTGCACAAATAATGCAGTCTAAATAGGCGAACTTATCCTTTGTTCTGTTTTGAGTCGCGAAAGTAGCGACCAGAATAATTCTACCAGCTAACATTTGTGTATTCTGTATTGAGATAGTTGTTACGTCAACTAATTAACCCAAACTTTGTACTAAACCAAAGGTTCCCAAACTTTTTTCTTGTAGACCACTTTGAAAATTCTACTGGTTTCGGTGGACCCCCTGCTGCTGTTGTTCGATCTGCTCCATATTTTGTTAATAATTTTTTGAGTAGTTTATTGTCTGCCTACATTGATTGATAGGTAAAGCCAAGCCAATCTTTTTGCTCTCGCTCTTTACTATGGGAACCAATTACATTTTCGTGGACCCCCACTTACAGCTTGTGAACCCACATTTTTTTCCACGCCACACGCCGGACCTCTCTGGGAATAACTGCTAAACCATTGCTCTTGTCTAAATAAAAATTTACATAAGTATAATAAAAATACATAAATAATTGAAGGAGATTTCAAGACTTGTTCAGCTGGGATGGGCTGCTTTTACCAAGTTGGAGGACGTCTTTAAGTCTAAAACCCTGAAGACCAAGGTGTTCAACCAATGTGTTCTGCCCATACTCATTTATGGCTCTATGACATGACCGCTCACAAAGGAATACATGCATAAGATCAGAGTAGCACAACGAGCAATGGAGCGCGCCATGCTCGGAATTTCACTGCTGGACCACATACCCAATGTCGAAATTCGACGTCGCACGAAGGTTGTAGACGTGGGTACGCGGATTGCTAAGCTAAAGTGGAAATGGGCAGGACACTTGGCTAGAAGGGAAGACGGAAGGTGGACAAAGACAGTCACAGAGTGGTGGCCCAGAGATGCTCGAAGGCCAAGAGGCCGACCACCTGACCGATGGTCGAACGACATCGTGGACGTAGCGGGGAATCTGTTAACGAGCCTTGCAAGGGACAGAAAGGAGTGGCGTGATAAAGAGGAGGCCTATACCCAACAGTGGGTGTTAACGGCCTGAACGATGAAATAAATGTAAAATACGGACCGAAGGTCGTTATTATTTAAATTTTTGTATGTTTACATACAGCCACACAGAGCACATTTAATTTTCCAGCTGGTGAGCTGCTCCGTTTAATGCTACAACAGATGTACATAACGTCACCGGCGTGGGTTCCCGTCTCCAACCCCTGCCCCGCACTGGAACTACACGAGACGTGTCGACGGCAAGTGGACCGGCCGCTGCTGAGCCAGTACTTGGACCAGTACTTGAAGGTGTTAGGTAAGTTACATAAATATGCGAAAAGCTGCTGGTGGAATCTTGATGCGTCGAGCTGAGTACAGGGTGCAATGGCGCTCATTAGCGGAGGCCTATGTCTAGCAGTGGCCTAAGTCTATAGTCTGATGATTATGATGATGACGTGTCAGTTTTTCAGTCTTCCAAGATGGGCGATTTGCTCGCGCGACTTGGTCGCGCGAATGACATGCGTATCCCATCAGGCTTGCTGGATGTCACGTGGAATGTGACGTGCGTTCATATATTGATACGCATGTCAATAGTTAGTGCCTACAAGTCTTGCAATTTACCTACGTACCTTATTATTATTATGTGTTCTCTGTGCTGTATTTGCCTGTGTGCTGAATAAAGAGATCTTTTATCTAATAGCGTGACCAACTCGCGCGAGCTAAAGGCCCATCAGGGAAAGCTCATAGATTCTCTCAACTGCGAGTTTTTTGAGCACTTAGATGCAGTCCCCATCTGTATGGCACCGGGCGCGAACATGGCACGGGCGGTTTCCTATTCCATTCAAATTTCACACAAAATGCATGGAAATAAAGCACAATTTATGATGACGTGATAATGCACGCCATGACCACGTCAGAGCATAGACATACCGTGTGTCCTAATTTGTGCTTTATTTCAATTCCCCTTGTTTGATATTTGAATGGCGCCTGTGCAATGTCTGCGTTCGACGCCATATAGATGTGACCTGAGCCCTAAATACCATTTACCTGTACTGTCTTCAAGTATCAATAAGCGGTAGTCCACATGAGGCAATTAACCAATCTGTGCCCGTAGCCAATCATATAGACACACGTCACATTTTATATGACATTTCGCAATACTGATTGGCCCACCTAATCGCCCCATCTCTAGCTGAATACTTGTTTTTATGTTATAGATGAGAATGGTAGCGGCTTCATCAGACAGACAGGAGACGCGGCGGGCGGTCAGTTCGTAGTTAGAACGAAGCATGCAGTGGAGCAGCTGTTATATGCCTCACTGGACCACACGGTCACTGAGAGACTAGGCTCCAAAGCTGCTAGGATATTTAGGTAAACCAATGACCCACTTGCATAAAAGAATTTGTAAACTTGGTTGCGTGGTGATGACAGGTAGAATAGGGCCGAATGGTGGACGAGGTAGGTTAAAGAAGCGTCGAAAGATGAAGAAGATGGATCGACAACATAGTACGCGTCGCAGGGCGTTCTTGGATGCGACTAGCACAAGACCGTGGTGGATGGCACAAACTTCGGGAGGCCCTGGGTATAAACAGGTCAAAAATTCAGGTGGATGATGATGATGATGATGGAAAGTTTACTAAAAACAAACACAAACCCCCTCATTCCAAAACGAAGACTATATCTTTAGTCTTCTAGGTTTAAATCTGACATTTTTAATACAAAATACCAGTTAGGTTTTCAGAACAGAATAGGTTTACTGTATCTCCCATCTTAGTATTTAATTTTCGTTTATTTATAACATATAAAGACATGTCTGTTCCACTATTAATGTCAGTAATCTAAATTATGAAGAGCAGCTTAGACTTTTATTTTAGTTTTAGAATGTTGAGAAAATTTACAGTTAGGTAGAAATAAATAGAACATAGGATCTTCGGAGGGGTGTACAGGGTTCCATCCCCTATTTTCGGAACCCAAGCCGACCTCACCTGCACGTGGTACACCCTGCTAGCTAACAAACGGAGCTCTAGTAGCCGGCTGATTGCGGCATAGCGCAGCCTAAACACTGGCAAAGCTAAATCCCCTGGCCACCGACGGGCAGCAGCGTCGGCAGTGCGAGAAGTTATGCCCCTTGACTAGGGGAGGCCTATGTCCAGCAGTGGACTGATTTAGGCTGGTGTAGAAATAGAACACAAAATATTACATAACAGCCTCTGTGAAGTACAAATGCATTCTTAAGCTCAATTAAAATTTTCCACAAATAGCAATAACATTATAACAGAAACAAGAAAGTATAGAGCACTCACCTACTGCATTTGCTCGTGCAGTGGACCAAGAAAAACCCAGCTAGAACAGAGTAATATGTATTTATTGTGTAAGTATGTAGACAGTCGCTGTTCGGAATGAGATGGGCCCAGCCAGAGCCGCCATCTTTGCCTTTTATAGGTTTAATCAGCGCCTCTATCGGAGGAACTCGAAAGTAATATGTAAAGCTTACATCTACACTAATATTATAAAGAGGAAAAAATTTTATTTTTGTGTTTGTGTATGTTTGTAATGAATAAACTCAAAAAGTACTGTGCAGATTTCAAAAATTCTTTCACCATTGGAAAGCTACGTTCACCCTGAGTAATATAGGCTTTATTAGGTAAAAATATACAAAAAATCTTATGTCTTGTGTCTTATGAAGCCGGGACGGGCCGCTAGTTCTTACATAAAGGGCACGTCACGTAAAATGAACGCTGGAGGTCAAGCTGCGCATTATTCGATATTTCGATTATCGAATAATGCGCATCGAGATGTCGATTTGGTGGTATGAGGTGTGACGCGGGGCGGGAGCGTCGATCGCCACTTGCTTGACGTTGCGCCATTGGTTCTTCCGTCAAGCTTTGCTCTCCGCACTATAGCGCACCAAAGTTTTTAATTACGAATTGGTTTTACATAGAATAGCGAGAAAAATTGGCTGATAATAATACAGTTGATAATTAAAAACAACACCATTATTTTATTTTTTTGTAATTAGATTAAACATTCTATACTGAATCAAACATGTTTATAATTCTATCTAATGATAATTCTATCTAATATATTTTTCAATGGAGGTACCAATAACCAATATACGAAGCCGCGAGCGAAAGGCAAGTTCAACAATAAAACAGTAGGCCTACTTTACTACTAATTACTTTCATGAGCGAGTGTACCCATGCGGAAACACCCCCCGCTTCCCTTTCTTCCAGCGTTCTTTTTACGTGACGCGACTTATAAATAATAAAAAAACCAGGTCAAGCAGAGTTTCTTGCCTATTCGGTAGCGTTACGAATTGGCGGAAGGTAAAAAAAAATACGATTCAAAGTGTACTTTAAGTGCGTCATAAAGAGATTTTTTACTTTTATACCATGTGGTTCAGCAGTTGCGCTGCAACACCTACATAATATTAAGAAAATAAATTGTAATATAGTCTCTATTTACAGGTTGATAAGAGCAAAGAAGTATATAGAAGAGGACGATATACAGAAGAACGCGATGTTACCGAACAAACAATGTAAAGAACTCACCTATAAGTTATTAGAAGAGAATTTTATTAGTTTACAGGTAACTTACGAATTTTAAACAATCAGGGTAAAAGTTTTTTCTTTAATTGTTACTTAATGGAAAAATTATTAGTGTCCAGAATATTTCCACTAAATGATATCAATTATTTTTTTAATTAAAAAATAATTAATAAATAATTCTGGATACTACGATCTGTGTGGCACAGCGGGCGAAGATCCGCCTGAGATGCAGAAGGTTGCGGCTTCGATTCCCGCCGCGGGACAAATGTTTGTATTCTGCAAATATTTGTCTCGGGTCTGGGTGTTTTCTATGTATGGATTTACCAAAACAGGTATTTTCGTGTGGTTCCCATAATACAAGCTCTGCTTAGTTTGGGGCTACATGATGCTGTGTGATAACATTATTTATTTACTATCACACAGCATCATGTAGCTCTAACTAAGCAGAGCTTGTCTTATGGGAACCAAATCACTGATATACGAATCACTTTTTGTTTTGTTTATTAACTCATATGATAAATGCCTAAAATTGTGTGTAAGAGAATGTTGGTCCCCACTCAACTTCGTAATGAGTGAATGGATTTGGATGAAACTTCGAACATACATAGTTTGTGACCTGGATTACCACAAAGGCTCATATTTATCCGGTACCACGCGAGCGAAGCCGCGGGCGGAAGGTTATACATAGAAAACACACGTGACAATTTGCAGGATATACAAACCTTTGTCTTGTGACGGGAATCGAACCCGCAATCTTCGGCGTCTAATGCGGACCTATGCCCACTGTGCCACAGAGGTACTCAATATAATATTAGTTAAGATTTAGTTACATAACTTACGTATTAGTTATTATTGGATTTAGTTATTTACCTTACGTAAATGTTTATTTCAGCCCATGCGGAAAGCCGCATCATCTGGCGGAATGGCGAAAGCAATCTATTTATACCACATAAAGTTACATGATGTAAGTTTGTTCACCAAGCTTCAAAAATTTAGATAAAGTTGGATTAGAAAGCACGCCTACCACAATCTTATAACAAACCACAGGTTTGGCTGGTAGAAAATGCTCGTAGCCCACATTTTTGTTACATTATTTGTGCAATAAAGTAAATAAAATAAATAAAGTTAGTCGCGAATAGAAATTTACAGCTTGTTATCAGAAGTTTGAAACACAATGAGTTTGAGTGTGCTTTAGGCAAATTAGTTGAGGCCTATGTCCAGCAGTGGACTGCTATAGGGCGATGATGATGATGAAAATAATTTTTAATAAGTTAAGTACAAACAAATACAGTTCTTACAACATACAAAATAAATAAATAATGCTGGACCATCATGACACAGCGTCATGTAGCCCCAAACTAAGCAGAGCTTGTGTTATTGGAACCACATGATATATTACATATCTACATTTTTTTATACATACATATCATACATAGAAAACACCCAGACCCGAGACAAATATCTGCAGAACATGCAAACATTTGTCCCGCGGCGGGACTCGAACCCGCAACCTTCTGCGCCCCAGGCGGACCTTCGCCCACTGCGCCACAGAAGTAGTCACACACAAAATGTATCAACATATAAATTGAAATGATTTTCAGGTAGCACACACAGTGCAAGAAATGTGCTACCGGTCGCTACACAACGTGATATGTCGCGGGTCGCACACGCACGCGACACACGCCCGACTTTTAGACAAGCAGCGGCGCGTGCGCAGCATAGTGCACGGCATGCGCGCCAGGGCAGAGCCGCAGCAGCATATCACTGATGTTAGTGGACGCTAAACTTGCTTAAGGCGACGATACATGTCAAACCTCCCTCTCGCTCGCACTAATAAACTAAATAAACGTTTATTCATTCATTCACTATTCAACATTTTTGAAGATATAAAATCACTGAATGTAAAAAAAATATAAAATCACTCAGATAAACGATAACCGAAGTACCTATAACCAGACGTATGGAATTTCGTCATCCGTACACGGTGGATATTCCTCCTGCCCGCTCGAAGCATTTGCTGCACTTTCATCCTTAGGACAGCTAATCAATAATCTCTCTGAAGAATGATCTCACGGACGTGTCCTGCGGCAGTTTCACCCTTCGCTCGTACGTCTCGCTTTTGCATGCGAAAGGCGCGCTCCCAATCGGCTGCGCCTCCACAGCTCTGCTCCGTATATCAAGGAATGAATGGAATGCTGTTCCGGCATCATAGTTTACCGACTTAGGGGTCTACAAGCGAAGAGTAAATAGGTACTATCAGTGACAAGTCCACCTTACCAATTTTAAAACAGTTTCGCTTGCAAGCAGTTTAGCTAGCTGACTCCGCCTTTTTCATGTCCACTTATTTTGACCAATCGGAGATACAACATCTGTTTCTTTTTAAGAAAGCCCTTTGTTTTTACGACTCTTTGAATTTAAGTATAGCCTCTAGTTTGCGTTTACTAGTGTTTAAAATTTAATAAGGCGGGGCTAGCAGCCAGTCGCTGCACAGAAAATGCACCCTTATGATGGTAAGGACTTGTCGCTGATAGTACATTCTAGGCGCTTGCTTACATCGATCGTCGACCGCAGCTTCACTTACAAACAGGTGAGATGGCGCACAAACTTAAGCCAATAGCCGCGTCCACACCAACCGAGCATGGCTCGCGCGGCTGCCTCGCGAGCCAATACCTTAGTCTGTGGACGTGCCTCGGGGTTGTTCGGGCGCACGTTGCCTCGGCTGAGCGTGCCTCGTGGTCGCGCCATCCGCTGTCGGCAAACGGGACGCACTCAAAGCTACCTTCGTCGCACGACGAGATTAAACACACATTTCTTTAGTGTCCTTATTGAAGCTTGCAAGTCATCGCGCGAGCACCGGCCAAAATTTTCATCGCTCGACCAAAACGCATCGTGTCATCGTACGATCATTGCAAATTAGGACGCCGCCTCAGTGTGCGCTGTGCGTTAAGTGTGGACGGTGGTTGCTATAGAGCTTCTGATGGCTCGGCCTGCCTCGCGAAGCTCGCCTCTGTGTTTCCGGGGTGCATCGCGAGGCTGGCTCGCGAGCCACTACATCGAGGCTGCCGCGCGAGCCCATGCGCACGGCATGGACGCAGCTTGTAAACTGTTATAAAATTCTGATATTTTTCTTATTTTGCTTCAATTTCCTTGTATTTCAGGTGGAGGAAACGCTGACTCCGCCGGAGCAAGCTCTGCTGCAAGGCGTCGAGACTCAGCTCAAACAGCTCAGCGCCGCCGAGCTTGAGTTAGACCGAGATCTGTTCCTACTGAATTGGTATTTCATCATGTATCCACAGTAACTGACTTTACTTGTATGATATGATAATAAGTAAAAAAGGCATGGCCAATTATGTACATATTACAACTGATTATAACTCTGAGAGTTGTAAAAAGGTTTTTTTTATTACAAACTTGTCAATGTAAAAGATTTGTTCCGTAGTATGTTGTTAAGCCATGCCTACGGGCTGCCTAAAAACTCCGAATCCAGAGTTAGCAACCAGCTCATACAAAGAAGGGAGGAAGGAAGGCGTGAAGAAAGAACAAACATACACCTTTCACATTCACAAACTTTCTCCTAAGTAGGATTTTCAAAATTAAAAACCAAAAGCACATTCTTAAAATTTTATTTGACCCCATTGAAACTCAAGTCGTTGAAACAATTTACAACCTATAGTGTCGATTAGTTTATAATTATAAAATACTCTCCGACTATCTACAAAACGGCTGCGACACACAAACATAATGAAATGGCGATCTTAAGCGAAATATCACTACCCAGTTTAAAAAATTGAGGTGGTCTTTAATACCGTACTCTTCTAGCGTACACAAGAATTCGTAGAGGATTGAACTTTTCTCAGATAATTTAAGGCGACTATAAGGGTCAAACCTCCCTCTCGCTCTCACGATTCAAGAATATCATGTTGAACCCAACACTTTTCCTACCAAAAAATTTGCACAAAAATTTATCACATTGGTGCAAGTTTTTTGGTAAGAAAACGTGATAAAATCAAAATTATATTATTGCTGAACCTTTGTTTTGTTATTTTTTAGCCCGTGAAGGTTTGCTATTTTGCATAACTACATTCAATGATTTTATATCTTCAAAAATGTTGAATAGTGCGAGCGAGAGGGAGGTTTGCCCTTATAGTCGCCTATGCAGGTAGTCGCAGTCGACTATTGTAGTAAGCGACAAGTTCTCCTTGTGACGAATCTCGCGACAACGTGAATTGCGTTTTGCGCAACTTTGTCGTGTGGCTCGTCAGAGGATAGGCAACTTGTTTGTCGCTTACTAGTATTACTAAGTACTATCTTAATAAAATGAACAGTTCAATTTACTAAGCTATTACTAAAATTACAGGGCATAGTCAGCATAGTCCAATCGACTTTTAACAATAAATCTGAGGATAGCTGATCTATTGGAAGCCAATTAAACTGCTCACTTATAAAAGATAGATGGTTGAGTTAGCTTGCTTTCTATTAATATCTTTTTTCATGTTACTTGAAGACGGAACAAGCACATGGCCCACCACCTGATTTTAAGTGGTAACCATTACCTATCACAAAGCATTGCATTATAGATCACATTCTTTTGGAACGTGCTATACGATGCAACGCCCTGCGGCCATCAGGAAGATGATAAGCCTCTTGTGCCTGTAATTTCACCGGCACCCATACCCTTCAAACCGAAACACAGCACAGCTGCTTCACGGCAGAAATAGGCATGGTTACCCGGGCAAGCCCTTCACAAACAACTCTACTAGTACTTAATCTGATTATAGATTGCAATTTGCAGAAAATAAATAATTCGTTATTATAGAACGCAAATCGAACTCTCGAGTCTACAAGTAGGCAATGATCACGTGTACTATGATCATGAATCAATTTATGTTCTCAGTTTTTTCGTCCAGCAACATACTTAGTTACTACTATTAAATCTGCCATCGTTATACCACAGAAAACGGAATGTACAAAAACTGTCCTAAATATAGATGATGAATCAAAATGAGGACACTTTTTTTATTTTACTCATAAAAATAACGTGAACTCATTCATATTGAAAAACTCTGATGAAGACTCTCTTAACGAGTCGAAACGCCGTCGGTGCCTTCACCGATGTAACGATACGTAAAAATTCCCGTTTTTCAATATGAATGAAGACACTTTTTGTTATCTCTTCAAAAATAACGGGTACGGTAATTCAGGCGCACCTCATTCGCAACTAAATAATAAAATGGGTAATGAATCAACATCGTTATAATAATTAATATTAACAAGTTTAAAGATTATGTACGTAGTTAAACATCTGTTTTACAGTGACACCTAATATTTTTATATTAATTAATTATTGGAAAATTATTGTTTGTGTGTTGACAATGACTCTGGAAAGACATCTGTACCGAATACTTATTTATACATTTAGATGCCTAGGCCTACGTAGATTTCTGAAAATACCTAAGCCTTAAAAAGTTAAATCGGATTCGCTAATTTGGTACTTTTAGCTAGTCAAAAGAGCTCTATTGTACTAGTACAATGTAAGAAGAATAGCACGAGAATTATTTGCTAAGTCAATGTCAACAACACTTAAGATATCCACTTGAAGCTAATTAATACTAATTCGTCTAAATTAGAATATAAATATTTACACACCGTATGGACCACAGTCTGATGTCGCACACACTCTTGAATTTTCTAAGATTCACACTCAATTATTTGGAACTTATTTGATAATTATTTTTTAAAAAAAACGTCTTCAAAGAAATTAATATTGGTGGAATTTTTTATTCAAATTTAAGTGGGACCTAACCTTAACGGGAAGTAAGTGAACGAAAAAAAATATTCTAAACTAAAAAATATTTTTCCCAAATCGGTTCCTAGATGAGATATTACGGAGATATAAAAGGTAACAAACATGAAAAAAAATACAACCGCATAGAGAAACTCCTCCTTTTTTTTAAGTCGTTTAAAAAAATAAAATAGATTTTCGCAAATGGGAAAACTGTTCACCCTGCTTCCTTGCTACTTACTAGGTACTACAGTATCGAGCTTCAGTGAATGTTAATGAATTGTACTTTTTGCTTCTCTGTCAGTTGTATGATAACTGTATTGTCCATCTTCTTCACACGACGCCGTTATTTACCAAATAACCCGATTATCTTGAATGCATTTAGTTTCAATTTATCTGCAGGTCTTCCATAAGTTTACAAATCTGAGTTTAGCGACAAGCAAGAAATAGTAATCGCTCGAGTATTCTTGACACTGATTTCCTAAACTTCAAGGTCTTTTCACACATATCAGTGAAGCCACAGTTCCGGCACAGTGCGAAATATTAATTATCTATGAACGCATCCCCACTTGTCAGTGTTAGTGACGAGACAGTGCCTCAGTGTCAGTGCTGACACCAGCAATCACGGACTTGTTCGTTATCAACGATATTTTATCGGATCACGGATGCCGCGGGATCAAAAACAAAATGGATGACGACGTTCTAAAACACCCTAAATATTTCCTTTCATCTAACAAATTTTTTGTATAATGAATTCTCCTTCTGTCTTGTGTTCTTAATGCCACGCTTCATGCACCCATTTTCTCTTTTTTACTTGTTACTGCTCTTCTTCTTCGTCTAACTCTAAAGCAATAGCTATCATTGCTAGCTCCGTAGTATTGAACAGAGCCAAAGCAACAATCAAGATCCTTGACGAAGGACACGTTTTCACTGAAGCTCTGTGAACTGTGTACTGACATGTGTGAATTAAATCACTGACGCAACACTGATACTGAACTTAGCGAACACGTTGCCGGAACTGTGACTTCAATGATATGTGTGATTTAAAATACCGCTTTGTCATTGGCCAAAATGTTTGATTATCCTTACGATACTTCTTCGTGATCGCTTCAGTTCTAAAATTATAGCGATATAAAGAACATCAGGTGGGTACTTGGCACGATAAATATTTTATGCTTTCGGTCATCATCATCCACACCCTGATTTTACTCACTGCTGGTTATAGACCTCCCTCCCTCAACGTGTGCCATCCATCACAACCCCTCGCTTATAGGTACTTTACTTTGTTAGCAAAAGTATCAGCTAGAATTATATTGTACTATCGTATAGGGAATAACAAATGTAAGTATGTATGTTAGCTATGTAACAATTGGTTTAATTGGCCACTCACACATTTGTTCCTTTAATTGTGCGTAGTTATTATAGTTTTAAATGTGCTATTCACCTTAATTAAAATAAAATTGACACCAAAGACTGTGGTATGCTTAGTCAGATCGAGACTATGTATTTCGCCGACTTTCTCGCCGACTAACCGACAGACTATCGCATCTGAAAACCAATAAGAGCGTGTACACTATTGACACTCTATAGTCTGTCAGAATGATGTCAACGTATCCGCTATGGGCAGTCTGTTCCACAGGTATAGAAGAGAACTAAATAAAGTCTTAAAATTCAATACGGCTGATCTCTACTTTCTTATGTCCAATATCATCAGTTAGAAAGGGATGCATACATATATCAATGCGACTTCAAAAAGTTAATCGTACCAGGGCGCAAACGAAGTCTCAGAAATCGCATTGAGATAAAGTATGCATCTCTTTCTAGCTAACATATATATGGACATAAGAAAGTAGAGATCAGCCGTATGAGTAAATGTTCAGAGCATAAATTAATTTTAAGTCTTAAAATTAATTCTTCTATGATTTAGTATATTTCTGTGCTATGGGCACTATAGTCTGTGGGTCTAACGACAGCGGGGGAAGATTTATATAAATTTTATAATCATGTCGTGACCTTAACGACAGATTTTTGAGAATTTGAACAGGGTGCCTAGTGCGAGTTTTTTTACCAGTTCGATCGCGTTTACGTTTACGCAAATTTATATGGAATCGAGATAGCGTCATCAAGTGAGAAACTGACTCCTTTCCATACAAATTTGCGTAAACGCAAACGCGATCGAGCTGGTAAAATAACTCGCACTAGGCACCCAGGCTTATGCTACTGCTCTTAGAGTAGCTTGACCATCGAACTTTTTGGAACGTAGACCGCATTTATATACATTTGGTTCCTTGTGAAGAGTCGGCCCTTCAGACGACACCTTTCGTCCATATGTATTGTGAAAACGCTCATAATCTGTCGACTAGTCGATAACTTTTGTTGACACTGATAAACTATTCTATAATATCAATATTAAAATACAGTGAAGACATCAATCTATCTGGCCTAAATATCACCTTAATGCAAATTTCACCTACATATTTCTATACATACCGAAATGTTTACAAAAGCATTTTATAAGTATTTAGTTGTATAATGGCGAGTAAATAATTTATTCCCGCTTACCACCTCGTTATAGGTACATGTTAAGTAGTGCAAATATTAAATTTCTGGTATGCATTGAAAATACATTTATTTAATTTACCATTATAACCATAACACTATTGAAATTTTGTGGTAAGTAAATCTTTTGTTTAAAATAATATAGTTATTTTTCATCTTACATCGAGTTTCGACAAATTATAACAATATTTTTATAATAGTATGATTGCAGCGCCTATTTTTTGTATAAAAATGTCTCCAAACGACTAATAGAAAGGAAAAAAAACAAAGCGAAAAAATAAAACATGCAAATAATGTTGTATCATTAAATTTATTTATAACTAGGTATTTTACACAACTTAACAAAATACATACATCAAAATAAACAGAGCAACCAAAATTTCCATACTATAATCGTCATGCGTTCAAATTTTCACATACAAAATCAACCAAAGCAGTAATTTACCTTAGTGGATATTTATAGCATAACCAATCAAAATGATTCCGGAAAAGTTCTATCTTGATTAATCATATACGAAAAACAATAAATTGCCTTGGATTAGTTTACAAGTAGATACTTGAAAGGTTCCGAATAGTTAAAATTGGTTATGCTAAACATCTTTGTTCAACTGCATTTATCATTTTAAAAACCAAAAACTAAAAAGATTTTAATATGTCACATGAAGTGGGCATGTGTGGGTTAATATAATATTGTTTTACGTTTTTTTAATGGCAAGATTGTCACTACAATTTCGAGAGAGGAAGCTATGTGCTTTACCTACTTTAAAACGTGAAATGAATACTAATACTGTGGTTAGTTCAACTGACCTTAATTTCAAAGAGAAAATAAATTTGTACTATCACAAATGAATTGCATAATCATCTTAAATAATGCAGCGAATCAAGTCTTGTTTTTTTTTTTATTTAAGCTTAAAACAAAATAGGCTAAGCCGAAATGTGGATGCAAATAAATCCTTATTTCAATTTTAAAATAATAATTTTACTACATAATTGCCACATAAAATACTAATAAATATGCGTGATGATAAAATATTTAAAAAGGTTGTATACAAATATTTACAAAATATCAGAAGCTGGTAACACAAAACCAGTAAAGTTCAAAAAGATAAGATTAACCGAATAGTAAACGAAAATAATCAGGGCCGATTTCTTTACAATAGATCGATAAACATTATTAATATACATTTTGACGGATGAAATATTCGTTGCTAAGAAATTTATTCTCATTATGTATGTATTCAAAATTTCTTGATTTGCTGAGCTTGTTTTTAAGTCGTCAGTTTTCGTAACTTTTTCAAAATGTAGACTAAAATTATCCATCGCATTAACGGTTGTTAAACTTTTAGCCAAACTAGAGTACAGGTAAAATAATTATTTAATTAATCACCATAACAAACATGATATCTATGATGGCCTGGTATGTTCTTATGTTTGTCTCATTTGGTAAGCTTTAGTATGTGTGTGTGGTTCAGACAAGAACTCAGATAATACTATGAAAAAACCAGATTGGTATGGCGTACGTTTCAGTTGCTATTGTTTTTAAATAGAGCTAAACTAGCGCAAAACAATTTAGTAAAAAAACCGATATTGCATGAACTTATCACAAAAGTCCTCCCTTAAAGTATTACATCGAATATACTATTTACATTGCAAATGAAAGTTCACTTACATTCTCGTTTCTATATTTAATTTGTCATTTATCTTTTATATAAATATACTTTAAATTCATTTAAGATGGCCTAAATAATACTAATCATTTGTAAGTTTCTGGATAAAGAAATGAAAGCCGATCCGAGGAACTGTCCAAATGACGGGCGATTCTTACAATAAATTTCGACGAATCTTATTCCGAACTCTACTTAATTTAAAAAGTACCGGCAGCATGATCCTAGACGAGCTATAATTTACGCGGTGAGATTACATATCGCTTACGAAGCTATCCAGAATTACAGGAAAACTAAAACATCCTTTACATTAATTGCCATATTTTCAAACGTAGATTTCGAATGTGCGTTCAGAAACCGATTTGTGCTTTAAATAAATTTTCAATTTTTACCGAAAAAATCGTTCTAATCTGCGTTTGAAAACATCTCAATTAGGTGTAAGTGGGGGCGACGTGGTATCTGTCTACACTGAACACATAGAGTCCATGGTCGAATGCCGTCTCACTCGCCCGTGTCGCGCTTGTCTCGCTCTGTCCCGCTCTAACAGGCGGCATTACAATATGCTGCAGGCAGCTGTGCAACAACTGCTTGAACCGCCTTTACTCTTTTGTCTCTGATCTGAAACGTAAACGAAATGAATTAGTACGAAAACTTTAAATAAGACGTAGATAAAATTATGGATAGAGCTCTTAAGCACTCCAAACTACAAATGAAGGTGTTAATCCTGATGTTGATGAAGGTAAATCACAAAAGAGGTTTAGTAAAGGAGATGGAATGTGTAGGACTTACGCGGAAAGGAGAAAGGAAGGATAGGACGGGTTGGTTATAGTATTTGTTAATTCCATCGAACTTCTGAAAAGGCAATAGAAACAGTTTATTTTTGGATCCGCTTTATTATTGTTATAAGCACGTTAAGCGTTCAACATGGATTCATGGCAAGGATTCACATCCCAGCCTCCCAAACTCCTTTACAGGTTTTGTAAAGGCATAGGATTAATATTTAGAACTCCGACAACAGAATTGCTATTAGTTCAAACAACGTAGAATACTTTTAGTGCTGCTGTGGTTGGTGAAAATTAATATCTGGCCTTTCTATTTTTGTTGTTATAACTGTAAGCCGTCTTAAAATGAGAAGAGGCCTCCGTCTTGCATAGGATTTCTCCAGGCTGTAGCCATTCGCCCAGGTCTGGATAAGGCTGCTGGTAGAAGCTGGACGCATCAAACTGAGGACATGGCTGAGAGCCTAACCCTCTAGGCCTCTTCTTATACATCCGGCAATGGACTGGTCAACTATAGTAGGTATGATAAATCAGATTTAGTTAATGATTTTGGTGAATTATTTAGTTAGTTAAATGGCATTATAAAAATCCGTCAAAAGAAGGAGAAAGATCAAACAGCTAATTACAACAAGGCAAATACTATTACATGACAGCTGTGCTTTAATGAAATATTGCCGTCTCTTAGAGTTGGATGATGACAAGGTGACGGGGCTAACTGCAAAGGTTAACTTTGAACAGCGTTTATAAATACGTCCTAGTTAATCTGAGTATGAATCTCACTGGATGCAAGCAAGAAGACATGGATGGATTGAGTGAAAGAGTATATCAGCAGTATGAAAGGAATAAATACAGAGTTGACAGCTGATAGGAGTGAATGGAGAAAGAAAATATTGCCGACCGATTGTGTGAAAGAGGATAAGAGTGAAAAGAATGGATACGATAGGAATGAATGAAAACATGTTCTGCCTATCCCAACTGAAAGGGCGGACGAGGACGAGCGATGATTACGTCTGGGAAACCAACCATCGAATGACAGTGAAATCTTCGATTAGTTGGTGCGGGCGATATCGTTCGCGCCAACTAACCGAAGACTTCACAAAGTTTAAACTTCGTGAAGTTTCTGGGTAACTGATCATCGAATGAAGAACTTTGCTACTGACCATGTGAGTTAGGCTCGGGCAGATGTTCGCGCGGTACCAGATGCATGACCGTGGTGCGGCCGAGTGGCAGGCCCAGGGCGCCGAGCGTCACGGAGCTGTGCAGGAAGCGGCCCTGGTAGATCAGCCGCAAGATCTCCGCGCGGGAAACCAACTCCGCGGCCCAGTCCGCTGGAATTAACACCAATACATTTGAATATTTATCTCTAAATAGAATAAAACAAGGTCGTTATGTATCTGTTGTTGGTGTGTCGAAATAAATAAACTAGCCCAGCGCGTAATCCTGTGAAGTTTTGTAGCGATCGGATAGATTCCGTGCGAAGCTGTTTCGCTAGTATTTTTAACCAACTCCAAAAAAGGAGGAGGTTCTCAATTCGGTTGTTTTTTTTAATGTTTGTTAGCTCATAACTCTGTCATTTATGAACCAATTTGGAAAATTCTTTTTATTAAAATGAGAATAGTTAGATTTAGATATTTTTGACCCATATTAGTATAAGTCACTATGAAGCCGAGGGGTGGGTGCGAGCGTTAGCCTATCAATAAAATCGAATGTGATCGTCTAATAAACAGACTATAAAAAAAACAGTCAAAAGAATAACCAATTAAGTTTTCCTATATGGCGACCGCGATCTGGAAGACGAAGTGTGGGGAGACCCCCCACCAGATGGTCCGACGACATCGTCAAGATTGCAGGTAATCGGTGGATGGAGAGGGCTCAAGACCGTTCTTCGTGGAATTCCTTGGGGGAGACCTATGTTCAGCAGTGGACTTCTATAGGTTGTTGTTGATGATGATGATGAAATAGTCTATGGCCAGCAGGGAACTGCTATAGGCTGACGATGATTTTTCGAAACTATAATTCATTTGAACCAAGATTTCCCTTTTTTTAAGTGTCACTAAGGTTGGTGCCACAGGCGCTTCAAGTGTTTTTTGATCATGGTATGGGGTCAACTTCTGTACCTATAATGTTAACGAAAACTAAAAATATCTGCAGAGAAGTTCAGCTATAAAGTTCCTTTTAAGAAATTAACAAATAAAAATACATAATTTATCAATCAAATAAAACATCAGCAAAAAAAGAATCGCGCTACATTTATACTCGAATTAAAAATTTAAAAAGAACCATCCATATTAATTTACAGATACAAAATTGTATATCGATAAAACAAAACAAAATAAAGTAAATGAAAACGTGGCATACATTTTCGTTACACTAAAAAATAAAAAACAATCTATGCCCCCAGAGAGATTTGAACTCTCGACCCCTGGTTTACAAGACCAGTGCTCTAACCCCTGAGCTATGGAGGCTTGCGACGAGTACGTCGTAAGTACCGACCGGAATCGGAGCGCGCCAACCCGCACACACCATGATAATATTAGCAGCACACAGGGACACCTATATGTATATAGAACACTGAAGTGTAACTGGAAGTTCCATGGAACTAACAGATGGCGTTGTAAAAAAAAATCGTTTATTTATTCTAAAATGAGCGATGTAATTATTTATAGTTTTCATTAGTACCTTATTATGATTACAAAAGATTACGGTATGTTAATAATTTCTGACTATCAATATTATATCGAAAAGACTCATTGCTAAAAATTTCCCCGTCTACTTTTATTTGCTATTTATCAAACTTACTAAAAGTTTGTTTGCCCGATAACAATGTGCGACAAAGATAGTTATTTATCGGATAAGAAATCAGGTAAGTAAAACAAACGTTTGGTATTTACTACCTAGTACCTACCTACAGTTTTTTAGAAAAAAATCAAGACTTGCGCACGAAGAGTAGCTGTACTAAGGGATACATCCAACAACAAACTGCATCTTCCAAAATATAAATTGAGACAAACTTAACGTCAAGCTTATTACATGTGTTTAAAATTTTACAATAAGCTACCAACACATTTAAAAAATTGAAGGGTAAATTGTTTTACATAAAATTAAAAAAATGGGTTTCTGAAAAATGCTTCTATTCTCTATGCGAATATTTAAGTTACAGGAACAGGACATAGGAATCAGTTTGTTTATTTCTAGTCGGCTAAATTCTAAGTATTTATTTATGAAGGCGTGATATATTTTTATTTTATTTTTTGTATGTGTTTTGTGTTTTTTGTGTATCTTTGTAATGAATAAACTCAAAAACTACAAAGATTTTGATAGGATATAAACTGGACTGATTCATTTTTAAGCTCTTTATTGAATCGCATGTGTTCGTGCCAATAAATATCATTTATCATTTACCTACCTACTTAATTTTACCAACCTACTTGACCTACTTGAAAAAACACCATATTTTTGTGATTCCGATCCTATTTTACTTTGTTCACCGCAACACAATCTGCCATCTAATCTCCCAAACAGACTCGTAATTTAGCTGAATCCAGCTCATAAAACTAAGCGTGAAAATGAATTCCCTTATCTGCGACTAGGGTTACCATACGTCTGGATTCTACAAAAATATGTCCGGCTGTTTTTGTTTTTTAGAACTTTAATTCGGACTTTACTTTTTCTCATGATTAAGATAAGAAAAAAAAAGTCCGATTAATCAAATGAAATTACCTGGCTATTATTTAATTACTACATAGTTTTAACGTTTACTGAAATAAAAAAGATTTTTTTTATTAGTCCACATACAAAATTAGATGAAAACTGATCCTAATTCTCATACAATCAAATGTTTCTTTTTTTTTTTTTTTATTTAATATGGGCCAACTCTTGACCTCGAGGCTTGCATAGGCAAGGATGAGGTCGACGATAGGGCGAGCTTTCCCAGAAGATGCCTATTAACTCTCTTTTTGAAGCCGTTAGGGTCCTAGTTCAATGAAAAAACAGACGCTGGCAGCTGATTCCATATTTCAGCAGTGCGCATTATAAATTATGTTTGGATGCGCTTAGTCCTAAGCTAGTTAAATACCTATAATAGTTTTGAATAACAATAAGACTAGCACAGGATCGAGGAGGCCTGTGGCATAATTAAAGAGGCCAATGCCCAGCAGTGGACCGAAAATGGCTGAAATGATAATGAATTTATTTTCAAAAAAAGTTTGCCTAGATACCTATAGTCCTATACCTACTTGTCCTTTTTTGTAAGTAAAACCCTATCTCTACCAACGGTAGTATTTTCAGGTGCCGAGCATCCGTACCGAACCGCAGCAATCGGCATAGTTTTATGTTATCTGTGGGCAATGGTCATCGCGTGAGCCATCGCACTTGGACTAGTGATCTACAGTTACCGTATTCACGATACCGTAGGAAATAAGAACGTTATAAAGTAAGTTGGTGTACCCAATCCCGAGTTTATTTGCCTCAGAGCAAAGCTTAAGGTACCGTAGGGCACGAAAACATCTAGCCTAGGAATATGCCATTGACGCTGACATAGGCAGATGTGCCGGGGCCGGGATCAACGGATTTTCGTGCTCTCAAACATACCTGCCTTTATCAGCCCACTGCTGGACATAGGCCTCCCTTAATAACGGGGATATGCCCACAATCCAGTCCAGGCATGCGGGTTGGGGATCGCAGGTTTACAACTTCTCGCACCGCCGACGATGCTGCCCGTCTGCGGCCAGGGGATTTAGCTGTGCAGGTGTTAAACTGCACGATACCGCAATCAGCCGGCCGCAAGACCCCGTTTGTTAGTTAGCAGGGTGCACCACGTGCAAGTGAGATTAGATTGGGTTCCGAAGATGGGGGTTGGAACCTCACTTCACTAAATCTGATTTACTCCTCAATCTTCTGTCACTGTGGGGTGGAATCTGCGAGTTTGATATAGGTACGAGTAGTCTGCCCACTAACTGCCTGCTGTCTGCTGTAGTATTTTAAGCTACCCTAAGGCTTTCGAGCTTCGACAAAGCTGAAACACATCACACTCAGGTATATACAAGATTAGCCGAAACTACATATTAGATTCCCACTCCCTCTATATTAGCGGTTTTTGTACTTGGATGAAATTTGGAATGGAATACTTATACATAGTTTGTGATATGGAATTACATATTGGCTACTTTTTTTGGGTAGGTGCCATGCGAACCAAACCACGGGTGGATGACTTGCTATTGAATAAGAACATCTTTACTTTTCTATTAAAACCTATTAATTATATTTTAAAAATTATGTTCGGACTAGATAAAGAAAGGTAAAATAATAATTTGATAGATAATTCTTATATCTCGGATCAGCCATTAACAACAGAGGCAGCTGCGAACCTGAAATTCGACGACAGATTGGCATGGCTAAAACGGCAATGACTCGGCTTAAAAAGATATAGAAAGACAGGAACATCATGAAACGTACAAAAATACACGTACTTCGCACTCTGATTTTCTCTTTATTCTTGTACGGCTCGGAGTGCTGGACCACAAAAGCCGCGGCTAGGCAGCGTATCGATGCTTTTGAGATGTGGTGTTGGCGCCGCCTGTTGCGGATACCCTGGACAGCTCGCCGCACAAATGTGTCAATTTTGGAAGCGCAATATGCCTACACCGAGTATTGCAATATTTCGGTCATATTGCTCGCAAAAGCTCCGACAATCCGTCAATCAATGGAGGGTAAAAGGCCACGAGGAAGAAGTCCCAATGGACGGACCAAGTATCCGAACACCAAAAGATACCAGTCATCGTGGCTCTCCATCAGGCGGCCGATAGAACCCTATGGAGGCAGAGAGTGAAAAAACTGCACCAAAAGAGTCACGATCCTCAGAACTGAGGGAACGACGGAGGACGAGGAATAGCAGCAATAGAAAACACTGAACACACTGAAAACTTCAACTCTCTACATTAAGGTTCAAACAGCCTGCTGAGTGCTGACAGCCGGCGCCTAGACGGGAGGTTAGCAGAGGCTTCATAATAGGGGTCTCTTTGACCTTCAGCTTTGGAACCCTTAAAATCTGGTCCCGGGGCAACCCTACAAAGAAAAGTTGTAAATCAGGCCAGTCGGTACGCGGCGCCACTGTCGCAGTAACTCCGCGAGGACATGCGCCGACGTTAATGCAACGGCACTCGATTTTGGCGCGCGCGGGAAATGCAATTCAGCTGATGGATCGACACCGTCGCTGTGGGCCAATAAACGGCTAAACGTTATGGATGGACGCCATCCATGGACAATAACAACGATTTACGCATGTCTGAATGTATTTAATTTCAGTACCTATTTCGTTTACCAGTTTTGTCCATCTGGGAAGGGTCTTCTACACTTCGTCTTCGATTCGGGACCATATGAGAAACTGAGTTACGTACTTTAGTTTCTCAAACGGTGCATGGTGGAAGTTCTGTGTTGAAGTGTGGTTGAAGGTAGGTTCCTTTACTAATTTCCACCTACCTACCACCAGAACAGAAACCCACTATAATGTCGGTTAGGTTAGGTTAGAGATGTAATGTAGGTACCGTAGGTACGTAGTAACATACGAAAAACTCAAAGAAAATAAAAGGTACCGACATAAATTAGACGCTTAAAGATCCATCGTGTAAGATGACAAGTAATAGATGAAAACTAGGCAAACGTAGGCCCTCCGGCCAGGTGAAGTGACGATTTGCGAAAGGCTGCTGGTAGAAGCTGGATGCGTCGAGCTCAGAACAGGGCGCAATGGCGCTCATTAGGGGAGGCCTATGTCCAGCAGTGGACTGCTATAGGTTGATGATGATGATGATGAGATGAAAACTTCTGTCAAAAAGAAAAGTTTAGTAAACAACCATTTAACCGCCAGTTAATTTGTCGGTGCACATATGCCCTGCAGCCTGCTACACCAAAGCCACAGGCGAAAGTAACAAAAATAAAGCTTCATACTAACGAGCGGGTACTGACCTCGCTTAACTTTGCTCGTCGAAGTTCGAGCGAGGTCGAATTCTCTTTAAATGATTTTCATTTTTTAACACGCCGCTGACGCACGACGCCGCCTACATGTCAGGATTGTCGGACAAAAACAAACTGCGTTTAAAGCATTTCAAAGGTCCACTTTTTGCTTCATAGTTTTGTAGTACGCAGAATGATTTTATTTTTAAGCACTATGTTTCACAGAATTAACATATTTAAGCTGTATTTAAATTAGGCCAGGTATGCAAATTACTTCCTATTTTCTGTAACTCATTGATACTTTGTTAATTAATCTATTTGAAATTATATTAGAAAAACTTTATCCGATTATTTTTGTAATAATAACCAATGTTGTTTTTTTTCTCTTATCTTATCTTATTAGTTTATGAGCCTGTCTGATCCCACTGCAGGGCAAAGGCATCCCTTCTCTCTTTCCATTCTTCCCGATATTAGAAATAAATATCAAATTTATTTTTTATTTCCATACTATCACACTAATGTTATAAATGCGAAAGTTTGTGTGTGTGTGAGTATGTTTGTGGTTACTTCACTCCGTAACAGCAGAACGGTTTCGTAAAACTTGAAAAATGCATAGATTATGATCTGGATTAACACATAGGCTATTTATTTTCCGGGTACCACGCGAGCGAAGCCGCGGGCGGAAGCTAGTATAGACTATGGTAGACTTGCAAGTAGCACTCAAATTCATCAAATCTTGAAAGCAGATGAAGGATAGAGGAGCTTGATGCTTGATTCTGTCGTTTAGGAATAAGCTTTATTTAAATCATTCCGGTAATATTATAGCACGTAGTTTTTGATTCACATAATTATATCTAATGTAATATGATTTTGACTTCATTTTCAATTGCTCACACAAACGAACATAACGATGGAAAGAAACCGACAAAAACACAATCAAATTACCATAACATCAGCTCGAGAATTCGAGATCCATCAAAATTCCTTTGGCATAACAGGCGAATAGGGAATCTCAGAAGAATAGTCAAGTAACCGCGGTATATTAATACTTTGATTTGTAACTTTCATTCATTTATTGTACGCTGTTTTCGACCCAGTGCTTGGCTTAGGCCTACTTTTGATATGTTTTTTTTTAACTAGCCCATTTCGACTGCTGGACAAAGACCTACATCAAACTTTTCCACATGACCCTGTCTTTGTTTCTGTCTTTGGAGGATTTTAATCTTATTCTTTAGAAATCGGGCTAATTTTGCTGGGGAAGTTCATTTTCAACAAACAATTATTACGTTTAAATGGTACTCACTAAGTAGATGCTTACTGATATTTGTGTCTAACATTTTCCGCTATCATGAAAATATCCCGTGTTTTAAAAATAAGCAACGTTTTATATAACGAGACAAGTTTTTCCTTCCGGAATGACGTGGGACGCACCGTCTATCCCACGTGCCTGCCATTTCCTAGCACGATGCGCTCATTTTATTTTACACGTGAACAAGAATTTATTAAAGTATTTTTGTAGAAGCTCAAATAAGCACTTACGGAATGACTCGCTATGTGAGTTCATTTTGAAAGCGTACGTCCAACTTTTCTGTTGGAAAGTACCGAATCTGTTTGAAAGCCCGCATCGACCTAATTTTAATTTCGCTAGAATGTTTAAAGAAGCGTCTGCAGCCGTACGCGGGTATCATTGGCATGGCATTATCCTCCTTTTTATTCAGGGAATGAAATCACGGAAGCCCGTCACGTCGGCAACACGTCCGCGGCCCGAATTCCGGGAGCGCCCAAGGACTGAATATTGTTATTTCTCTCGTGTCTATTATTCTGAAACTTTATGAAGAAGCTTTTTTAGGAAACATTTGCTTGTTATTGTTCGCTTCAGGTTGTTCTTTTAGTTGAGAGTCAATATCCCAAGTTTAACGTACGCTGATTTTGCATATATAGTGGTAAGCATTATGGTAATGAACCTTAAAAAGTATCATAAATGCAAAACTGTGTACGTAAAAAATGGGTGTAGATTTACATGATAAAGAAAACGAACTAAAGATTTAATATCACAACTTTTGCTGCTTTTCTGCCAAACCTTAGGTTTTATTAAATTCAAAGACGCAGATGGCATTATTAGGTAAGGGAGAGAAAACTAACCCTCTTTTAAATACGAAATCGTTAATTCGATTATGCTGCTAACAAAAATTCAAGAAAAAAAAACCTACCTGCATTTTATTACTACCCGTACCCGGCAATGTACGATCTCAAAATTATTATGCATTTTCTTCCTTTCAATTTAGTGGGGAAATGGGAAGAATCCATGTTGAACACCATGTCACCCACAACTCATTTCCAACACCCAACTCAAAAAAAAACAATTTATTATTCATCCACATATTTCGGCTTTACGTAATCTTGCCAAAATGAAAGATTTTCGATAAATAAATAACATCAACAACTAAAACGCTTTCAAACTGATACTACAAGTTTGTAAATGTAAGTAGTTTGTTACCGTCTTAGAAGCAGTTTGAGAACAAGACCGTATAATTGGCGAGCTCCCTCGGGCGCGCACTGGGCCCGCTATTCTTCCTCGCGTGTGTCTGAAGGCAATTAGTACGTTCACGGCTAATTTGTATGAATGTGCAAGTGACCCAAAACTAAGGCAGTTACTTTGTTTTATTTCTTAGTTGATTTTTTGTGAGAAACAAAGTTAACATTAGAGGCAGTGGATAATGTTTACTTGGTTGTCCCCAGCAGATTAAGATATATTGCTTCGTTTTAAGAAATCCCATGGGTACATCAATCCTAATGAGCTCTACAATATTTAGAGAACGTACGCGAGGATAGGCTGGTGCTACAGTAGTAGGCGCCTTAACTAATTAAATCAGTTTACTTGTAATGCCCCCTCCCCCAGGTGGACACAGACGACATCGTCAAGATTGCGAGAAGTGGGTGGATGGATTGGTTGACGGGTCTTTGTGAATCGTTGGGGGAGCCCATGTTTAGCATCGGATTTCTATAATGTTGTTTTTTTTTTTTTTTAATTTTACTTTAACTACAACGGTGACAAACCAATTACAGTAATTAAAGATACACAGAAAAGACATATTCCAAAGTTAGTCAACAAATAATTATATCTATTAACTAGAGGTTGGGTGGTGCGCGAGCTGCACGCAGCTCGCGGTTTATGTTTTGATGGAAGAAGCAATCAAAAAAGATATTGATGTGGGAGAAGCAATCAAAGATGATATTGATGTGGGAGAAGCAATCAAAGAAGATATCGATGTGGAAAAAGCAATCAAAGAGAATATTAATCGAAATTTTATATAATATTATATAATAATCGAAATCGAAATCGAAATCGAAATCGAAATCGAAATCGAAATCGAAATCGAAATCGAAATCGAAATCGAAATCGAAATCGAAATCGAAATCGAAATCGAAATCGAAATCGAAATCGAAATCGAAATCGAAATCGAAATCGAAATCGAAATCGAAATCGAAATCGAAATCGAAATCGAAATCGAAATCGAAATCGAAATCGAAATCGAAATCGAAATCGAAATCGAAATCGAAATCGAAATCGAAATCGAAATCGAAATCGAAATCGAAATCGAAATCGAAATCGAAATCGAAATCGAAATCGAAATCGAAATCGAAATCGAAATCGAAATCGAAATCGAAATCGAAATCGAAATCGAAATCGAAATCGAAATCGAAATCGAAATCGAAATCGAAATCGTAATCGAAATCGAAATCGAAATCGAAATCGAAATCGAAATCGAAATCGAAATCGAAATCGAAAACGAAATCGAAATCGAAATCGAAATCGAAATCGAAATTGACTAACAACTACCCTACTTCTACCCTACAACTACCCTACACCTACCCTACAACTACCCTACAACTACCCTACACTTACCCTACTCCTACTCTACAACTACCCTACACCTACCCTACAACTACCCTACAACTACCCTACAACTATCCTACATCTACCCTACAACTACCCTACAACTACCCTACACCTACCCTACACCTACCCTACAACTACCCTACAACTACCCTACACCTACCCTACACCTACCCTACAACTACCCTACAACTACCCTACACCTACCCTACACCTACCCTACACCTACCCTACAACTACCCAACACCTGTCCTACCTATACAATTCCACCAAACATCGACACATGTCATTAAAGTAAAGAAAAAAAAGTTTTGTATGAGGGGGTGAAAATTTTGTATGGGACTATTTTTTTTTGTATGGAACCCTAATTTTTTTTTTCGAATCCTTACATAAAAATAAACCCTGAGCAACATTAGTTTGAGCGCGAACCCTCTACGACCTATAGTTTCCGAGATACATGGGGGGTGGGGGTGAAAGGGGGTGAAAAGGGGAAATGTCAGATTTTTCCTCTATACGAATACACCAAAAATTTTAACCCTACGAGGTGGCATCTGGGAGAACAATCATGTCAATCAGTCAGTGAATCAGTGAGTCAGTGGTAATCGAGCTATATATAGTATAATATGTCCAATTACACAATATTTTGTTTTAAATCAAAATTTTAATAGATGTGCGTTTGACTGCCCTTTGACGCAATCAATCGGCCGCCAGAGCGCTATTTGTTAGCTAGCAGGGTACAAAACGGGCAGGTGAGGTTGGCTTGGGTTCCGAAGGTGGAGGTTGAAACCTTACACCCCATACACTTTATGATGTATGAATCGTGCCTTGGGATCTCTCGAATCAGAAACATTATTCATTGATTTATTATTCGTCTCGTTTGCAAGACAGCATTGAGAATACTTAATGATAGCACAGAAACTATCATAAATATTTGATCGCAAAAAAGGCTTAACGAGACCCCACACCCATTTTAAGGCGAAACCTCCATTATATCTCTCACAATGACATAAACTGATTTCCATGGCGTCGCAGCACTACACCCCATTGAACACCCCAACGCACCCTCACTCATAACATTCAATATGAACGTTATCGACCGTTATCGCATAAATGTGTTATGAAGTACACTGTTATTTAAAACATTTGTGATGTGAAATCGAGGACAATTTTCTTACGTCTTATTTGATGGATGATCATTTTCTCCGTTTTCTATTATAGCAAGTAAGCTTACGTACTTTTGACTGGCCTCATAGCTAAGTTGATAGTATCTCTGCCTTGTTAGCTGCAGTTTTTAAAGTCAAATGAAGAATTATGTGTTAAAAACGATTATAGGAATGCACCATTAGTAATATGCAAATCAACAAACAATTTGATGCAAATTTCACACAAGACGTTGTTCGTTTTAAGAAGAGTGAAGGTCCAATTATGGCGTTTAATTCAACAATTAAATGCAATCGTTTCGATTTGGCCTCAACCTTGTTTTTATTGAGCAGCCTACCGGTTTACAGGAAACAAGGGCATTGTAGTGCGATACTTTTGGCATTATCATTATCACGTGCGTGAGTCATTATAGTGGTTACTTGAATTTCAAGGATGAGTTTATCTAACGACGTATTATCATTGGCCATAATCCTAGTCTTATTAATGTCGGCCACAGTCGATAGCCAGTTTAAAGTCGCTCAGCGAGCTATGGAACGAGCCATGCTTAGAGTTTCTCTGAAGGCTAGAATCCGCAACGAGAGTATCCGACATAGAACTAAAGTTGTCGACATAGCTCAGAGAATTAGCAAGCTGAAGTGGCAATGGGCTATTTCTGCCGAAGAACCGACAACCGTTGGGGTAAACGAGTTCTTGAGTGGAGACCGCGGCTCGGCAAACGTAGTGTAGGACGCCCTCCAGCCAGGTGGAGTGACGATTTGTGAAGGGTTGCTGGTGGAGGCTGGATGCGTCGAGCTCATAACAGGGCGCAATGGCGCTCATTAGGCGAGGCCTATGTCCAGCAGTGGACTGCTATAGGCTGATGATGATGATGACAGTCGATAGAGGTACAAATAATTTAAACCTAGTTATATGAACATTTGATGCCATTTTTCTCTTTTAACATTACACAGACGGATTATTATAAACATTGGAACGTAACGTACCCATAGAAATTGAAATAACATAACTCAGTTCCAAACTAAATCAAAACATAATAATTAGTGTAGTAAGTGTTAGTGTCATTACGATATCACTAATTTTATCGAAGATAATCCTTTCCTTAGTGTCTTAATATGCAAAAGTATAATATGAATTTAGCAGCTCATATTTTTATTGGTACACAACATCGGTACTAAAGTGGACGAAATTCGAGATAAAATATGGGATAGAGATTGTGATCTCTAAGAATTGAAAGAACACAACGAGTTCATATTTTCTGGGATAAAAAGGGAAGGGATGTATGAATACAATACATCTAAAGGGGGGGGAAGCTTCTCACAATGACTATACTACTAGCTGATGAACTTGCTCACCTTCAGGCCAATTATCGTAGACATGTAACGCGATGTCGCCCGCAGAGTCCGTGGGGCTGAAGACGAATTCCTTCGATTTGTTCGACACCAGGATGAGACGGAGGTTGATCTGAAAGAAAGGCGTCAATTAGCATCTGTGTAAGAATAGCTGTTCAGAGCTGTTGTGGTTCAGCGGGATGTTCTACGGTCCCCGTACATACAAATCTCGGCCATGCTCCAATGGATTTATTAGTTGTGTAAAAAGTGCGCATTATAAACACATGCCCAAACTGGGAAAGTAAAACATCCTAATAAGTACCATAATAAGTATATATATTCCTAATAAGTAGCCAGCTATTGACTATTTATTTTCTAGGAATCGGGATAGCATTTTATATAAATTTATAGATATGTAATCTATAAATTTATAATATTGATTTACAAACCTAACCATTTTCTTTTTTAACTGATTTCAATTTTACATCCCACAGCTGATCAATGATCTCCCCCACCCATGCTTTTAAGCCATCGAACTCGTCCCGCCGACGCGAATTAATATTTATAATTAGAGTCATTGGTGCAAGCCGTTAAGTTATTAAATAAATAAATAATAAATAAATTCTGATTGAGACTGAGAGGATGATATATGTGCTGGGCAAGCTTACTCAATCTGATGACATGATTTTGTCAAAGGCATTATTACAGCTTTGTGCAATGAGTAAACGACACAGTATCAATCACCAAGAATAATAAATTATAAATAGCTGTACATAAAACTGTAGAATTAAAATTCTAAGAACAAGTGCGACAAAATAAGATTTTGGTAAAGAATGACTGCACAAAATGAATAATCCTAGAATCACGTGCAGAACGTTTTTTTTATCAATATTGTTTTAAATTGTTATTAATATATGCTATCGGAATTAATCTAATTAGCACTAGGGCTTGCATTCGAATATTCGAATATTCGAATAATTCGAATATTATTTTTGTTCGAATATTCGAATACTGATATTTCAATATTCGAATATTCGATTTAAATTAATAACAACGAAATCGGAACTCAGATGTGCATGAAATGCCACTTAAGAGTTCGCGCGATATATCCATACAAGTCTATACAAGTTTACGTCGTCGTTCGGGTAAACAACATGTCGAACGATCCGATCCAAACCCAATAACTTTTATCGGGTTCGGAACACGGTTCGGATACACTCGGAAGTGTCGCGTAGTGCATTCGCGTAGTTGACGAGACTGTTCAGTCCATTCGTCTCTGTCGTTAACGTGAATGTTTATTTTCATGATTTTGTTAAAATAACAACCAACCTAGATTTATAAGACTGTTTTTAGAGTGACATTACCGAGCCGGTCAAACGAACCCTTTGGTGCTGCTTTGTCCGTCCGTCCGTCCTTGTCGTGGTTTACTTCGGTGTACTTAAGAGATCACCTTGGTTAAGCAACTCTCCGCGTGGTCATTACTTGGATGGATGACTGTTTAGTGACATTTAGATTTGACCACTTCCGTGCTTCGGAAGGCACGTTAAGATGTTGGTCCCGGCTTTTCAGTCGTTAAGCCATGTCTGAGGCCTTCAGGTGGCCTAAAATCTCCGACACTAGAGTTGGCTACTAGCTCATACGAAGAAGAAAATTTTAATTTGTGGTTGATTGTGCGTGTAAATCACCAATGTCTCGTTAAGGTGACATACCTTTTTGTAATTTTTTTTAAAATTAGTTCATGGAAAAAACGCGGTTTAAGAATAAAATAAGTTGATATTTTAAACTTCTTCATGAAAATAACACTCAAAATAACAAAATAAGATGTGATTTTAATAATATCATAGTGTTTTTCTATTATTCGAATAATATTCGAATAATTCGAATAGTACCCGAAAAAAAATCGAATATTCGAATATGAATATTTTCGAATATTTGCAAGCCCTAATTAGCACACAATCGTGGCCAAACGATTATTAACCTAATTAAACACGCTGATAAGGCAGTGTGACCTGAAAAAAAGAGGATATAATAATTCAATACAGCAAAGCTTTAAGCAACAGGTGTGAGTCAGGTCAAGGAAACCGACCTACATACATTGGGGAGGTAGCTCGGGAACTAGACCGTGCCCGTGTTTATTAATTTTTAACTTTGCTTCCTCTCCAGCCCACTTTCTTGACCTTACTTCGCTTAAAGTGTAAAAGCTATTCGGTCTTGTATGAAATGACATGAAGTTATGGCAGTTTCATGAATTTAGTTACGAAAAGTACTAGTCTTGGAGCATTTTCTTTTTTCTTTTTTCGTAAGACATCGTGGCCGAAATCAAGAGTTTTTAGCCGCCTGAAGGCCTCCGACATAACTTAAAGCCTTCAAAGGGACCAACATTTTAACGTGCTTTGGAAACATGGAAGCGCTCAGATCTAAATTCCACGAAGTAGTCGCCTATCTAAAGAATGGGGCAGAGTGAAGCCTAACTAAGATGATCTACTAGAACTCCAATTTAAGCTATGTCAGGAGCGCGTTATAGAAAACAATGATTTTGATCTTGAACTCTTGCGTTCAAGGCTTATATTTCAATAGCACCAGCAAAAAAGTTTGCAAAACTAACAACTAGTTCGCGCAAAATCCTTGACCGGCGAAATTCACTGTTCAAGAATTTGTGAATGTACCTACATTTTCACTAGATAGTACCAAAAAACATTTTGTACATTGACAGAGGAATTTCTGTCCCCAGCTTTAGGGTGATTTATGTTCGAAGCGACAATGCTACATTCAAATAACTAGCTTCCGCTAAAACTAAACTAAACCCGCGGTTTTGTTCGCATAGTAAAAAGTACCCTCATCATCATCATCAGCACCAGCCTATACCAATCCACTGCTGGACATAGGCCTCCCCTAATGAGCGCCATAACGCCCTGTCCCGAGCTCGACGCATCCAGCACCCTTTCGCAGATCGTCACTCCACCTGGCCGGAGGGCGTTTTACACTAAGTTTGCCGACCCACGGTCTCCAATCAAGTACTCGTTTACCGCAACGGTTATCGGTTCTGCGGCAGATATGGTCAGCCAGCCATGAACCACTTCAATTTGCTTATTCTCTGAGCTATGTCAACAACTTTAGTTCTAGGTTAAAAGTAACCTATAAGTATTGGTATTGGTCTAGAACTAAGTACGTGTAAAATTTCAGGTCTGACCGTTCAGTAGTTTTGACGTGAGGAGTCTCTTTGGCACAATGGCGCTCATTAGGGAGACCTATGTCCAGCAGTGGACTGCTATAGACTGATGGTGATGATGATTTATTTTTCAAACTTTCGCTTTTTAATATTAGTAGGATTGATATAACGACTAATTGTTATCTTAAAATGTTTTACTGAGTCCATAACCTTTCACCGATTTTCAAGAAAAATTTTGAAAATCGGTCGTCAATTGACAGCGATATCGGTGAACTGAATATACATAAAAAATATGCATACAGCCGAACATAGAACCTCCTCCTTTATTTGAAGTCGTTTAAAAATAGTTTAAATGCTAAGTGGATTGTAATCTGTTTTGTGACAAAACATCTAAAAAGAGATACATCATTTAGTATGCGTAGAATTTAACTAATCTACTCTGAATCACCAGTTAACAAATATAGCCGTTGTTAATTGCCTCAATAAATTTTGACGGTGTGATAAAAACAAAAATACTAAACATACCTACTACTTAAAAAAAACAATAGTGATACTCATTTACATGCAATGTATAAATATTTACGCGTAAAACAAAAACAGTTTCTATTCTAAGAAGATTACATTTGTTATTCGCTTTTATAGTTCTATACATTTTTCACTAACCGTCCCGCGCGCAACTCCGTTTGCGCAGTTCTTCTTTCTCGTCCGTCAAAGATCACTGTCCACTGGCTTAAACCTAAGTTATGTATGTTTGCGTGTACTTAGGAGAGATCAAGCTGTATCTCGGGTTCTACTTGCCAGACATTAGCGCCATGCACACGTAAAGTTCGGACCGCGGGAAACAGCTCGCGCCATTCCAACCCGCACTCGAAACGTACGTGTAGATGCACAGGGCTGACAGTCCGATCTGGCATGTCGACGCGAAGGCAAATCTCACAGTTTTAAACGCGCATCACGTCAGTGATCAGTCCCAGATGCGCGTTCCGATCCTTACGCGCCATTAGTATGACAGTTTGATCCGCAGTCCAAAAGGTATAGATCGGACTGCGGTTTGGAACGCAGTCCCGATGCGCGGTCCAATCTTTACGTGTACAGGGCGCTATACAAACAAAACTCTTTGCATTAGGCATATAATCGCGGAAACTGTTAAAATGTTATGGAAATTTGGCAGTTCTCGCGATAAGTATGTATTAATTAGACTATTAGACATACTTAAAGCAAGGAGTTTTTATAGGCGAGTGCGGGCTTAGAACAAAAATCTATGCTTTATTTTTTTCTCGATAAAAATGCCCAAAAGGAGGCTGTGTCGATTTCTCTTTTGTGTAACACTAAAGAGGAAACGAGACAATTTTCGGGAGAATACAATTATTGACAGGAGTCTGTTCAAAGCGCGTACTCCCTTGTACGTTATTAGGTAGGTATCTTCTATGGTCTAATGTGACATAATCTGTATTCACGAGAATCAGGGTTATGTGCCCAGTCATGACCTTTTGCATCAGCAGTTTATTTTCTTAGATTAACATGACAAAGACGCAGAACAAGGTTTATTTAGTTGCGGAACTCATCTTTACATTAATATGTATGTAAATACTCAGAGGCCGCAACGAATGCCGCGAAACTTTGCGCGAAAATTTGCGTTATTTAAAACGCGTGGTGTGGCAACACCGTTATGCATGCTTAATGAGGTTGGTTAATTTAGATAATTCTGAAGCCATTGTACGTAGTTGAGCAAACAATATACGTGAAGTAAAAGCTGGCACAAATTCCAGTAAACAATCATTTCGGATGTTAAATATAATTATATATATAAACCCTTTAAAAAACAAAAAATTGTACACAGAAAATGCAAAAGTAACAGCGACCCTGCCAGGATTCGAACCTGGAATCTTCTGATCCGTAGTCAGACGCGTTATCCATTGCGCCACAGGGCCGTTGACACCAAATGCGAAATAAAGCAACCGATTACTAGGTAGCACAGAATAATTAATAGGTGGTTAGTAAAATATTAACTGACTTCCAAATTTTAGGTACCTACACTATAGCAACTATAGCCAAGTTGAATACTATTTCTATAAAGATGTACCCTACCTATACGTACATACAGTTCTTATAACTAAGCGGTAAATGTAATTCCATATCGAATCACGATAGACAAAATCAGAAAATCTTTGAAGCGTTCTCCAAATCTTAATTTCAAAGCTTTTATCGAACGACTATATTTTTTATCTAAAAAACGAAAGGGTTTTCGAGGTCGTATTTTACACCTACGCGATAGACCTAAAATAAAATTAATGGCGCGAGCGAGACCCTTCCATAGAAAATATTAAATGTAAACGTTGCTAGTACATTCAGGGTACATTTTATATTTTGTGGCGGTTCGCAAGGGACGCGATATACGATTAGGAGAAGCATAGTAAGCAAGCTATGAGGAACAACATATCCGTCATTAAAAGCTCACCAAACTATCGTATTTTATGTTTAAGGAGAGGGTAGTCTAGGTTAGGTGGACGGTATTTATGAGAGTTAAAAATTAAAACTTTATTTCGGACAAATTTCTGCCGGCCTCTGTGGCGGCAGTGGGCGAAGGTCCGCCCGAGACGCAGAAGGTTGCGGGTTCGATTCCCGCTGCGGGACAAATGTCTGTGTTTATAGTTTTTTTTGTAAATACATGCATAGAAAATATGATATATGACATAAAAAAAAGATATATATATGTAGTATATCAATCATGTGTTCCTATAATACAAGCTCTGCTTAGTTTGGGGGCTACATGATGCTGCCGGTTCAACACGTTGACTTCGGGAAATGACCCTACGCACCATGCCTGAGGAGTTGGTCCAGCGAGTGCAGCGCAATTGTTTTTTTAGCAATGAAAGTGCATATTTACACTACACTACGTCGTGTACACTACAGCTTGCTGTATGTTACTCTGTCGCCAGTCTTGCGGCGTCCATATTTCATTTTTCCCGCCAACCGGGGAACCATCCCGCCATTCTTGCATCCACAACCCGGCGGGAAAATGTTATGCGCGCCTTTTGTTTGCTCCTGTGACTTTTTAGTTGTTTTTTGATATTGCGGTCTGAGATTAGGTTAGTTACTGCTTTCGAAAGGTCCATTCATCACTTTGGAGCAGTTGGCACTACTTTTAGCATTTTTTCTTTGAAATTAGATTTGTTTTAATATGTTTTTGGAAAGAAGCAATAATTTTGAATAATTACGAACTAGCTAGATTATAAAACCACATACCGAAGCAACAAGAATAACATAATTAATTTAATTTATTTAATTCACTATTCCCTACTTAACTAATAGCTCAAACTGATGTTTCATTTCATTTAGTTAATTTAATATTTTCTCCCTCGTTCAATTAAACGTCTTTTTTTCGTATCCAATTAATTTCAACCACTAACTAAACTTTTATTTGTGCAAATATGTGCTTTCCGTTGCAGGAGGGTGCATCGCTGGTATTCCTCAAGGGACGCCACTGGGGTCGGTGTTATTTATCGTGCACGTTGTCCAAACAGACGTGCGGGGTGAGCCGGGTGCTTCTAATATTTCCCCGTAATACACTCCCAGTTATTAAATAAACTGTTGGATTTATCGCTCTGTCGCTTCTAGTAGCGATGGTACTCTGTTATTGAAGTTCAAGCGAATTTGACGGAACTGATGTATAATACAGCGGCTGCTGATTTCATATGTAATCTAAGGAACCAAAATAACCAAAATAGCAGCAGAATTTCCGATTTTACTTTAATCCTTCATTCAGTTTTTATGAGATGATGATATGAGATGGATTGTGTGAAAGAGGATATGAGAGTGAAAGAATTGAGTACAGAGTTGAGAGCCGATAGGAGTAAATGGAGAAAGAAAACGTGTTGTGCCGACCCCAACTAGAGTGGGATAAGGGCAGGGAAATGATGATGATATGAGAGGTTGTCATGATCATCTCATTGGTCAATGCTTGTCAAACCCTGACGAACACTAAAGCAATTCATCGATCAGCTTCCAAATTACACCTTGCGTAAAAGTTAAAAAAATGGTAATTTACAAGTGCGCTGTGATGTAACATTCCCTTTCGGGTTGTCTGCATTGCGGCCTGTTAGCTTGGGCCTCCGGGACACTGGGCACACCGCATTAACTTCATATTACACGGACAGTGGAATGAAATATACTCGGAACTTACTAATGTTTTTGCAACTTACAGCAATCCACACACAGGCTCACTTTTGAACTTTTGAAAAATGTGCGATTTAATGTGAAAACGACAGAAAGCTGATGTTTTTTTAATTATTTTACTATCATATAAACTATTTTTACAATATTATTTGCATCAAAAAACCACAAAGGTTTGAGCTGGTGCTATCGCGAATTTTTTTTTGTAATAAATAGGCTTACGTTTGCCTACATTTCGCCTGAGTTTAAATCTTTTAGTTACAAATAGGATGCATAGGATAGCTAGGTACATTATTATGCAAATTTCTAGTGTCGGTACACAGATTAAGTTGTAAAATAAAGTAAAGGATTGATATATTTTTACAATATTTTCAAAATATAATCAACGGTCTATTAGACTATAATATCAAACTACTCAAAATATTTCTTAAGTTTAATCTTTAAGTTCTTTGAAGGCAAACTTCTGCACAAATCAGTAAAAATCAGTAGTACTCAAAGAAAGGTCAAGTCAAAGTATGTAACAGAAGATTGAGGATTACGAGAACTTTGGTTTGGATATTAATCAAATTACGTCGAATACTAGTTATACATCCAATCTATCGTATAATTTCACTAAAAAGGTGAATTCTCTATTACCTGGATAATTGGATATATATGCAAACTCAGCCATCGGTAAAAGCATAAGTATACATATAAAATGTATGAAACCTGAAAATGTATTCAAGAGCTGACCGCATTTGGCAACCAAAATGCTGCATCGCGCGACCTTGGAAGTGAACCCTAAGAATCGATATGCAGAACAGTTTGGCACAGAGAACGCGAAATTTCTTGTAAGAAAAATGTTACTGATAACAGTATCAGCTAGTACAACAAGTATGTTGATACAGGTCGTAATTTGGTTCCTGTCCAAGAAATAAGTAATCAATGGCAAATTGGAATGAAAAAGATCTTAAAATATACTAAAAGTAATTGACAAAAGCAATAACAATAGGGTTGTGCACAGATAATAAGGCTCTGCCCTCGTTGATGATATTATTTTGTTAAAAACTCTTGACGTAAATGTGATCTCAAACATATTCAGAATCCTAATTGCCAACCCTGCCTCCACTTTACAACAATTTCCCCTACATCACAAAATTCCAATTCAAAAGCATAATGCAATTTAGCTCCACGCAAAATACGTCTCGCCCTGTAAAAGTCATAATAATACCGAATGTTTTGCACGGGAATGCTTCCGCGGTTTTCCAAATTAAACTTGGCCCAACTTACTCAGAAACCTGCTCTGAAACTAGGAATTACTAATTTTACAAACTAGGATAGTGAGCTTTGTAATAAAACAGGTTTCGGAGCTCATACCGCATTCTGGCCCAACTTTAGCATGCAAGTACGAGACTGGAATTATGATAAACTATTTAGCACCTAAATATCACAGTTATGGCTTTGTTCATTTTATGCAGCTAGATTTATCCCTAAAGTTTGGATTTAGCTCCATATTCTCTGTTATTCAATTGCTGAGAGTTTTTAGTATCATTAGTACGATAAACCGAGATAAATTTAAGGTTGCTTATTGTGTCTGTTTGTGTATTACAAAATAGTATTGCAGTAGGTACCTATTGCAAACGTATAACAACTGATATTATGTCATGAACTCATGAGGAATTTTCTAATTGTAAGTGATCTGCTCAACGCATTGAGTACTGAATAACACTACGCTGTGCTCGAAGTCCGCAGTCAACATGTTAAAATAGTTTACGTCATTTTTCTAATTTTTCTGCACATAACTACATGAAATAATTGATTTGAAATATTGAGGTCTCAAATGAAAAACGAGAAAAATAATTATTGGTCTTATGAGTGTCTAATGATCCTGTTTTATTTATTTGTCAATTTCACACATTTGATTCATCAGACAGAAGTAGGAACTTATTAAACATATTAAACGAATCAGCAATTCAGTCCTTGAAGGCACCTTGAAACTTGGCAAAGGTTCAAACTTTGAGCATCAAGCTTAGATCTCTTGACCTATTATCATGTTCTTGAATCTTAAGTTTGTTTAGTTAGATTAACTTCAGTGCTGTCATATTTTATCTAATGGCATAATCTCTGTATCGTTATTTCCAAAATATAAATCACTAGCTTTCGCCCGCGGCTTCACTCGTGTTAAAGTTATTTTTTTATCCTATTTTTCTTGATGAAACCCCTGACAAGGGGTATAGCTGTATGCGAAATTTCATGATGATCTATCGAGTGGGTAAGACGTGAAAGCGTATCAAACAAACAAATATACTTGCTTTCGCATTTATAATATTAGTTAGGTTAGCATTTATAATAAAGACGACGATGATGATACCAAAGCAGTTACTTCATTCAATTTAGTAACATCCACGACAAAATACTTCCTCAAAGAACTCCGCTCTGACACAATAAAGAGACAATCCCAACTTTTGTTACGTTTTATGTGGACTTTTTCCATGACCTTGTTTAAACCTAATAAACCTTGGAGCCGCAATCATGCGATGTTTTTGCAAAACGTTTGTTTATGAGCTTGCAATATGTTGAACCATCATCATCATCCACAGCCCGACTTTATCCGCTGCTGGCTATAGGCCTCTCGAAGTTTGTGTCTTCTACCATGGTTTCGTGCTAGTCGCATCTACGAACGCCAGGCGAGGCGTACTATGTTGTCGATCCATCTCGCAACTGGTCTTTCGACGCTTATTTTGCCTAACCTCGGGTTCCACCCAACTTAGTTTAAAAAATTCATAAAAAAATCATCATTTGAACCGAAAATTTTCAAAATTTTCGGTCCAAACGGGACTTGAACCTGCATCTCTTCCTAAAGCCAGCGCACTATCCAAATGTGCCACCGGTCCAGGTGACATCATGGTGGAAAATCTTAGATAACCTGAAGCCAGTGACTACCCACATTCTGTAGATATCCACTACCTACATAATTTAATTTTATCAACCAACCTACTTTGAAAAATTTCCTATGAAACAACTGCGATACCTTATGTAAAAGTAGCAAATGGGATTTTTAACCATTACATAAATATGATTGTCATATGAATACGTAATCAATCATACGTACAAGCGGAAGCGTAATGTGCTTATTAGCACCAAAAGACTTTTTCAATAAAAGAGAAATGGTATGTGAACTTTCAAGTTAGTACTTAGTACCCGCTTAAATTTTGTATTATCTATTTAAGCTCGATACAGCGTGCACAAATGGGACTTTTATACCCTTGAACAACAATCCGGAGTACCTACCACGTTTGAAATGCTTAAAACACCTGCCACCCAGTCTAAATCAAAACAAAATACCTTTATCCCGACTCTTTGTGCTTATTTCGCTGGATCTTGGATTTCTTTGTTACAATTCAAAGGAGCGCGAAGCCTATAAAATGAGTGGGGTTTTCTATTTTACATGCGCCTGAAGGTGAACACAATCCAATAATACTTAGGTTGTTTATGGGTGGTACAATATACGTTGTTGCTAATCAGTAATCGATGTACACTACAGTTTTTATTTGACTTGTGCAATAATAGGCGTTTTCGTCAGTTCGGCGTAATCAAATGATATTTTGTCTTTATCCTAGTTATCGTCAACTTGAAGTAAAGGTGGATAGTCCCTTGAAAGCCTCATCTACTGTTCCCAGCTACGTTACAAGGGACCGAAAGGAGTGGCGTTATAAAGAGGAGGCCCCCTTTGTATACCTAACAGTGGGTGTAAACGGTCTAAATGATGATAGTGAAGGTCAAAAAGTAAAAATGGATCGATTATTATGTTCGGACTTCTCTATTCAGTTCCTATCTTAAATATGTATGTATTTCTTTGTAATGGAGAATCGAACGGAGCATTTATGGCGGAACTGTTTTAAAATAGATTGAACCTGGTAGATTCTTTCGAACTGGTGTAACAAATAGGATTGCTGTGGGTCTAGAAGGGTTAAAAACATGCATAATTTTATACATATAACGTTAACATATCACAATTACATGAATATATTCCCTTATTGTTTTATACGATTCGCACTGTCTGTCCGTCATTTTATTTTAACTGCGATAATAAATAATTAGGGTATCCTTGGCCCAATTGGCTCCCGCGGCAGTCTGTCGGGCAGTGTGCCATGACGTCACTTCCGCACCCCACTGGAGGAGGTGGGTAATGGGGGGGTGTTAAAGCATAGTAACTACTAGATTTGAAACTCCTGATCCATACAATGCTCGTTCCTCTTACACTAACAGTTTGTTTTTATGTAGGTAAATAGTACATCACTCGAAGTTACCACAGAGGGTCTTTTCAAAAATACCGCTGTAAGTGTTTGTGCTGTTGATAATATGAGTGTTTGCATAGATTTGTTAGTTGATTACTAAATCAAATGCTAATAAGTACAAATCTTCCACGATATGGCTTCGAATAAAATATGCTTCGCAATATTAAATGTGCGCTTTCAGTAAGGTACTGGGCATTTTAGCGCCTTAACACACCTCCGCTGCCAAACTATAGCAGTATTTTAGATTTATATGCTTGTTGACTGCCATAGATCCGCGCGGTATTCATACCTTGATACCATAACGTAAAATAACTATTCAAAATTAAATAGTACGGACACCTAATTCCCTAAGGAAAGTAGACTATCCTGTATAATAACAGGCGCATCCGAGCAGATCGGTGAAATCTTTGCAATAGGCAACAGGCAGCTTCGCTTGTCGACAACGACAACGGACAAGTCATAGCGGTAGAGTTACTGCATTTTCGTTGCTATGGATTCACGGCGGGGGTGTAACTTTTAGCAAACATAGAAGAAATCATAAAATACTCTTCTATACGCCAGTATTTATTTCAGTACGGGTAGATGTCGGAACATAAGTTATGTCGCGATCATAGAAAGAAAGCGCTGGCTAAACGGTTTCGTGGAATTAATGTTCATGGCTCCTGCTCCTTTGTTTGTGGTCGCTCAGCTTGATATCCTCAGTCCGAAACGCAAAGATACTGAACTCACTAGACTTCGTGATATGATAATTCACATACATTTGTGTATGTGGCATGTACTTATTCTGTATAAGTGTTTAGCTCTTTTGTTTTTGTTCCCTCAGCTTGATATCCTTAGTCTCAAACGTTAATATATTGAACTCACTAGACTTCGTGATATGATAATTCACATACATTTCTGAAAATGACATATTCTTATTCTGTATTTAGCTCTTTTGTTTTTGTTCGCTCAGCTTGATATCCTCAGTTTTAGACTCACTAGACTTCGTGAAATGATAATTCACATACATTATTATATGGCATATTCTTATTCTGTATAAGTATTTAGCTCTTTTATTTGTGTTCACTCAGCTTGATATCCTCAGTCTCAGACGCAAAGACACTGAACACATTAGACTTCGTGATATGATAATACACATATTTATTTATGTATGTGTATTGGCATGTTTTTTGTATGTGTTTCGCTTAGCTATTACGCAAAATAATAGACGGAAGGTAACTTCTTTTTTCTCTGTACCTACCTGGTGACTGGCCACCACGTGTAGGAGTTTGTAGGCTGCCTGTAGATAGATATGGATGACTGATAAAGCCAGCACCCAGATTTTTAAGTAATTTCCCATGTTAGGCGGTCACCATTATCATCATTCAAACCCTAATTTCAACCACTGCTGGGTGTAGGCCCCCTCAACTTGTAACATCCAACACGATCCGAAGCTAGTCTAACTCATGGCCCCCGACTTTGGCGATCACCCATTACTTGCTATGTTAATCAGTTAATTACTGAATGTTTGTCAATATAAAACATAGTGATCTATTATTAAAGTGATGGTAAAATGTATGACGCTTTCACGCAGGCAATGAGTCAGGTACGCAATAAAAAGACAATTTAGTAGCCTTCACAGTCTAGATCTAATCTGTTTGATGAAAGTGCTTTCAAGTTACTTTATCTATGCATTATCATTATTATTTTTATGACGCAGGTTAATAAAAACCAGTTGTTTCACATCCTTTTTTAAAACTTTATTTATTATTTAGGGAGGGTTTGATCAAGATTATGTCACCCTCATAGAAACATTCTACATTACAACTTATAATCTGGGTTTAATCGCAACCTTAGCTAGTTCATAACAGCAACTTAGTCTCCTCTGAGTGGGTAGGCTAAAATGCTATTACATTTACGAATTTCGTGTGAACCAAAGCCTGTTTGTTAAGACAGGGTTATTCTCTCGGCTTCGTAACGGACAAATTCCACCAACACTGATAAACATTGAGTCCTTTTCTCGAAAGATGTCGCCAGACGTGTGAAAATTTAAATTGAATGGAAATAAATTAAAAGAAAAGTAAAATCAAAACGTCCCATGATGTCTCCCACTAAAATATCATGCAAATAATCTGTTTTGTCTAGAATTTCTTGCTAAATGTTGGGTGTTTGTTTGTATACTGGAGATTGGGCTTTAGTTCCACTAATTTCGGATACCCGCTGGACTTCTTTACTCTAACACATTTCTTTCATCGCAATTTGGTGATCTACATTTACCCAAAAGAAATGCAACAAACAAATCGGGATGTGCCTGGAGGGTGGTCCAAAGTCGCAATAAGTTACACCATCATGTTCGTACGTACACGTATTCATTCATACTTCAATCATGTACCCGTAGGCTGACTGAAGACTTGACTTGTACAGATGCTGAAACACTAATATTTCAATTAGTATTATTCCTATCGTAGCGTATAGTTAAAATTTTTAGACTTTTTGTAGGACATGTGCCTTGCAGACTACAATCAGTACGTTTTAATTTTCTCCTACAAAAACTTTCTTTCCAAGCTATAATTCCCACCCCCACCACCTGTACATCAACCTTTACATGTAGAACTACTAGATATACAACGCTTAAAATAGGCCTTCTCCATAGATTTCCACGTACGGTCTTGCTTGAAACCTTTTTCTTCCACCGACCTATACTGTCGAGGTCATTAGTCCATTTCATAGTTACACTTCATCTTCAGGTTCATGGTCACCACTCGTTCTCTTCGAATGTTGACCACGCTTATGAGAAGGCTACCTTCCTTGGTATGAGCTAGGCGCTTCATCATCACAAAGCTATAATATTATCTATATGCTTTTCCTAAAGCTGAAATATGGTCAAGGTCACGGGTTTCCAACTGCAGTTTGGTACGGCCTTCACCTAGGAATGTTATTTTTGTTGTGGCAGATAATTACGTGTGGATTATATTCCCAACGACTATAGTTTTATGCATATCTGTGAGTAGACTACGTTGATTAACTTTGAAATAACAATGTAATTTTAGGATGTACACCTGTTGGGTAAAGTTCAACCGCATTTGTTGGTGTTGCGGTGTGATCGGTAAACTTGTCGTGCGGTGGACTGTACGCATACGCACTGTCTGTCCTATAGTAGTCTAATTAAAGTACCTCTGGCGGTCTGCCAGTCACGTCTAGATAATAACGGAAACTATTGTTTTGGATAATAAATCGTCTCTCACATTTTTGTTTTGTTTGTGTTTTAAATAGATACAGTTTGAGAATTTTAAATGGTGGACTAATTTTTCCTAGATCTATTTTCTATTCCTTTACAACTTATGAAGTCGTTAAATACGTAAATTCGCTTGGTAAAGCTTTTGCTCTTCATTTAATGCGTTTGTTATTATATAGATATTCTCTGTCACATTACTGATTTTAAGTTTTGTTGTAGTAGGTCTTTGCACGCTTTTCGACTTCTTTTTAACCGACTTCAAAAAAAAGGAGGTTCTCAATTCGGTTGTATTTTTTTTTTTTTTATGTTTGTTAGCTCATAACTCTGTCATTTATGAACCGATTTGGAAAATTCTTTTTTCGTTGGAAAGGGTATACTTTCCAATTGGTCCCATTTTAATTTCAAGAAAAAATATTAACCCTAAGGGTGAGAAAATTGGGAATGAACCTTTTTTGGGCTCGAATTTTATAATTTTTTTTATGTTTCTTACCTCATATCTCCGTTATTTATGAACCGATTTAGAAAATTCTTTTATCGTAGTGTAGGGTATACTTTGCAAATGGTCCAATATAAATTTGAAGTAAAAATACCAACACTAAGGGTGAGAAAACTGGGAATGAAAATTTTATGGGCTCATATATTATTCGTTTTTTTATGTTTGTTGCCTCAAAACTCCGTCATTTATGAACCGATTTAAAAAACTCTTAGTTTTTTGTATAGGATATACTTTTTGATTGGTCCCATAAAAATTTGAAGAAAAAATACCAACTCTAAAGGTTAAAAAACAGGAACTAAGATTTTATGGGCTCGAATTTTATTCATGTTTTATGTTTGTTATCTCATAACTCCGTCATATAAAAACCAATTTGGAAAGTTCTTTTTCGATGTGTTTTTCGGGGATAAGACAATAGGGAATAAAATTTCTATGGGCTTGAATTTTATTTATAGTTTTAGTAATCGTCTTAAAGTCAGATTCACTAAAACTTCGGAAATAAACAATAATTTAAAATAAAAAAAAAAACCGACTTCAAAAACATTTATTGAAAAAACTGTTAAACTAAAAAGTTAAAAATAATTGCTTATTTTTTTGGTTCATCCACCTTTTTTCTATAAATTTATCCCTTACGATCTATGCGTTTACCACATAGGTAGATCTAGATACCTACCTGTTATTTTTGGAGTCGGAGTCAGCTTTAGAGTACGACATTATAGCAACTACACTTCTCCCACCTCGGACATGCCCTCCTGCGCCGCCCACGCAATAGTTACCTACCTTGGCGTGCCTTGGCTGACACCGACTCCTAAAATAACAGGTAGGTATCTAGATCTACCTATGTGGTAAACGCATAGATCGTAAGGGATAAATTTATAGAAAAAAGGTGGATGAACCAAAAAAATAAGCAATTATTTTTAACTTTTTAGTTTAACAGTTTTTTCAATAAATGTTTTTGAAGTCGGTTTTTTTTTTATTTTAAATTATTGTTTATTTGTTATATAATAGTTTCTTATGTCTCTAATCTAATCATTTTATAGAGTAAGGTGTTAGGTATATAGGTATAAAATGATAACACCATAAACACCATAAACTAAACAAGAAGATTATGAGTTATTACGGCCTCTGTGGCGCAGTGGGCGAAGGAAGGTCCGCCTGAGCCGCAGAAGGTTGCGGGGAAAATGTTTGCATGTTCTGCAGATATTTGTCTCGTGTCTGGGTGTTCTCTATGTATGATATGTATGTATTTACAAAAAATATGTATATGTAGTATATCAATCATGTGGTTCCCATAATACAAGCTCTGCTTAGTTTGGGGCTACATGATGCTGTGTGATTACGTCCCGCATTATTTATTTATTTATTTATGTCCTTCACCATAGATATTTAAGTACATATGTAGCTTTATTTCACATCATATAAATAATTCAAACTAAATAGTTCAATAATTAAATAAAATCAACAACATTTTTCATTGCTAATGAGTAATGTAATGAGGTAATTTCGTATTTAGATGGTAATGTCTTTAAAGTTATGTGGATATTTATTTTATAATAATAATAAACTTATTTATTAATATTATTATAATGTAAGAGCCTAGCTCATGTCGGTGTAGTGATGCAATTCTCTCCATTTAGCTCTTTCCATTGCTGTTGCTCTTTCAATTCCTTAAACAAATTGACTGCAACCTTCTCTTTCATCTGGCTTTAAATAAAGTTATTTAAACAATATAAATTATACAGATAATTATTTACTTTATCTACGGCCCATAGAAATGAATACATTCGAGACTAACATTCATATTATAATACCTAAAGTATTTGCTGGCACGTTTGCGACATGTGACGCACACGCGCCCGCAAAAACAAAAAATCATACACATTTCAGCCAATTTCTGTCGTAAGATGCAATTATATTAATCTGATTTGTTTATTGTTTCAGGTAAAGAATACAGAGCACAGCGGTCATCGTACTCTTCAGTAAGGTTTCTCTAAGTCTAGATGATGATATATTATAGACTAGCGGCCTGTCCCGGCTTCGCACGGGTTTCACACTTTTTTACACCTTGGGTTACGTTACTTAGTTTTAGTAAGGATCTCTAATCTTTTCTAGCAATAAATAGACAATGTTACTCGGTGTGAATGTAGCATTCCAATGGTGAAAGAATTTTTGAAATCGGCACAGTAGTTTTAGAGTTTATTCATTACAATCATACACAGACACAAAAATAAAAATGTTCCTCTTTATAATATTCCACATCCACATCCACATCAGCCTATATCAGTCCACTGCTGGACATAGGCCTCCCCTAATAAAGAGGGATATACCCATAATCCCCACGCTGGGCATGCGGGTTGGGGATCGCAGGGCACAGCTTCTCGCACCACCGACGCTGCTGCCCTTCAGTGGCCAGGGGATTTAGCTGCGCCAATGTAGGCTGTGCTATGCCGCAATCAGCCGGCCGCCAGAGCCCCGTTCGTTGTTTAGCAGGGTGCACCACATGCAGGTGGGGTTGGCTTGGGTTCCGAAGATAGGGGTTGGAACCCTGTACACCCCTATAATAATATAATATTAGTGTAGACTTTATAATATTAGTGCAGATTCAAGCCTTGGCTTGACTAACCCGGTAGTCAGCGCAACCAAACATTATCAAAACTAAAGTTCACACAGTAATCACTTTCGTAATAGCCCCTTGTCGAACTTATAGATACCATACTGGTAGCCCTGACCCAGTAAATAAATTTGAAATCCATTGAATTGAATGTGCGTTAGAGCTTTTAAAGCTTCTGAATTGATTTAATAACAACAATCGGCAAATCGGCAATCAATCGGTTTGTGAAATAGCTTTTACCTCTATTAATGTTCGTGTGCATACTTTAATGCCTATATGCATCGACAAACTAATGGGCAGTTGAACGGTTCTGTTTGAAACAAGTTTAATTTATTTTCTGTAATCTTAAACGACGGCTGCCTTTAACCGTCCTATTTATGTCGATGTCCTCATGCATGGATACCATAATAAGTCTACACACTAAAGCCGCAGAAACCTGCCGGTGCAGCCGTCCACGTGAAAGTCTCTGCTGTATCAGCGGGTGTCGGCGGTATAGAGTCCGTATAGAGTGCCTTTATGGTATAGAGTCCATGAAGTCTTTAATCAAACTTGAACTCGTAATCTCTTTGTTCTAATAGCCGTACATGAAACTCTTTTAATCGTACATTTTTTATTTAGCACCATTTTAACGAGAACAAACAGAAAAATTGACAACTTTTTTTAAATGTATTCATGCTGTTTGATCATTCTTAAATCGCATTTATGCTGGCTAGTTTGAATCACGAAATCCCCGCGCAACTCCTCGTCTTGCTACCAGTTCTCTGCTCCCTAACCATTCGTGTTTCTGCGTCTGACCAAAATCAGTACATCAAAGTTACCCAGCCAGAGTACTGCAATCTGATCCTTGCTTGCTCGTTAGCGTTTCTCAACAGTACTCAGGCTCAGGAAGCCAACTCATTATCCAACTACTTTCCCCGAAACGATTCAGTGAAAGTGACCGTGTGCCTTGACGTAACGATTATCGATCCACCGGTCTAGACCTGACCGCAGATTAATCAACAGTTGACAGACCCATGTCGTATTTTACTTTCTATGTGCTAGGTATTTCTAATTAGGAGTCACGCAAGCAATAAAATGCCAGAAACATTACTGCGGCCTTTTGTCTAGAACCATGCTCAGTGGCAGTGGTCAATTTGACATAGTATTCTGAGTTTTGCATTGAGAATATTATCTTATCTTATGAGCCTGTCTGAACTCACTGCAAGGCAGATGCCTCTGTTCCCTGTTTCTACACTATTGAAAACTATAAAAAAAATATGTTTGAGTCACGATCACCTTTCAATTCAATTGTTGAATACACGCTAAGATGGTGCACATTATGATGTTATAGTCTGTTTGACTGATAGAAGACATAACAATAGCGAACGGAATGTGCATGAGGGAAGGGAAAATGTATTAAAAATGCGCTCTCCGTCCACACTACCAGAGATCTATCGTCAGGTTACGATACGCAAGAGCGTTTTATAGAGAATTATAATTTTGCTCCCGCTACCGGCCAGATAAATAGTCTGTCTGTGTCGTCCACTAGTGAACATGAACGTTAAGTGTGAGAGACACGTGACGTATAGGCTGATGGTTGCTGCTGATGCCCTATCAGCAGGAGTCTGGACACTGATTACACTCACCCACAGCAATGTCGCGTACGTGACCTTTTAGCCTTCGGAGGCTAGCTGGATCAGGTGTACAACCGCTCAAGGACGAACCATGGTTACGTTTGCGTTACGACCGGTAAGCACAGTGCAGTGTTAAACATACAATCCAGATACAAATAAGGTACGACTGACAACCGATGATTACAGACGTGTCCGATAATTTGTTTCCAGCTTCACTGACTATCACTGGTCTAACAGAAAAATAATGTTAATATAAAAAATACTTTCGTATAATTTTGTAATTGAGACAGCGACGGTGTCATTATCAAATTGAAAACCCTTTGTTCAAATAAGTGACGTAAAGTAAAAGTTATTATGTTTTCCAAGGTTGGAGCACACGTGTCGGTTCCCATGCGACCTTGTGCCACGGAATAAACAATAGTAACCCCTTAATAGTTTAGAATTACCCCTTACCACAGAATAATTAATAGTATAGCCCTTACGAAGCCGGCATTGAACTGCTTAGGTTACTTTTAGAAATGAAGATGGTATTGGTCCCTATTTTTTAACCGACTTCGAAAAAGGAGGAGGTTCTCAAGGTTCTCTCTCTCTCTCTCTCTCTGGTTCTCAATTCGTCGGAATATTTTTTTTCTTATTTAAAAAAAAGTAGTTTTAGTATTATCTTACATTTAAAATTCTTCTTTATTATAAGCTCGTGGCCAACAACGGCCAAGGTGTCGGATTTTTACGTCCATACTTCGCGCTTAGCAATATTAAAGGCAGCTAAGTATATCTACACTATATAAAGCAGAGATTTAACGCTTTGAGTGTTGTAAATACACTTATAGCGTCTTACTAGCGTCATAACAGAGGCCTGCAGTCAACATTTTAAAATGAGCGATTAAAAAAAATACATTTAACTTTTTAAACATAATGCAAATGCGCATGTAAAGAATAAATTTCAAGGTGGGTTATCCCTGTGCTAACCAGACTCTTATGAGACTTTGGGGACCAGGATAACCCACCCACACTCACACACACCCAAACACACTTACACTCACCCAATTCGAATTACATAGTATTTACTGTACATACCTAACTTAAACTTTTTTCTTGTTAATAACGCGTCAGTGAACTGTACCCAGTCACATTATTAATAGTGGATATGGAAGAGCGGGGTCTTCTAACACAAGCATTGTCTGCTTAAAGGAAGATCCCAACCTAGATACACATTTATGTAAAATTGGTTACAGCAATAAATATATTTCTAGTTCTAATGTTTTGCATCTGCTTCCACTACTCTCTTCCTGCTATCCTCAATAAATCTCATACCTACTCAGTAAAAATCTAAAGATGGTGACACTTTATGTGAAGAAATCGTAGTGGTTATTCAGCTTCAGTAGGAAGGCTAAGTTATTATAAAAACATATACTTTTATAACAACTAACTTAGTTAAATTCTAACTGGTAAAAGTAATTACTTTGCTAGTAATTAGGCACTACTTTTCTTTTATAAGATTTTTTTATTTAACTTGAACAAAGAAAACTGTCGATAATACCGTAATGTTTGCTCTATTCATTGTGATCGTAACTAGCTTAGTTATAAGAACTGAAACTCAAAAATGTTTGTTTTTGTCCAGTAGCAGACTGCTATAGGCTGATGATGATGAATTAGAATCAGCGTCAAAACATATTAAGCAGACAGCAAAATATGGAAGTCCTATATAGTTTGACCGCCTACGTCATATAAAAAAAAGATAATCAACAAGGAGTCTGCAGATTTGCATTCAAACCATCATCACGATGACGGATGTCTGTTCTGTACCATCCCTATCCCCCCTACAAGGTGCCTTAGGTGTTCTGTTAAGTTGCGACCCCACACTTAGTTATGCAAAAAAACGTCATGAAAACCTTTGCATCAATGCATAACTCCAATCTGAAGTGAGTTGCGTTTTTGTGGTACTTTCTTATCAATATTTGTACGGGTCGTTAAAAGTTTCGTCCGAGAGAGCAAGACGTGTACCAGAGAAGCTTTTGCCCTAAAGTGCTAGATATAATTCTACACAGCACTTTAGTGCTCTTACCCCCTCCACTTACCGATGCTCAGCACTATTGTACGAATAATTGAATGTTCTAGTAACGGTTTGTACATTTGTACGGTTCTGTGGATCGAATTATTGAACTGAACAGCACTCCTCTTAAATCATTTAAGTGTGGTTTGATCTATGCTTTGATTTGATGGATTTTAATGAACTGCAAAGCCTAACGACTTATGACTTACTAAATTTTCTGACGCTTGAATTGACCTCACTAACTTAATTCTACAAAAGAACGTTCTCGCCGTCAAAAGTTTACGTTCTATCATAGCTTAATCAAACCACGACATCTAAATTATGAAGGTTTAGATACAATGTTTCCATTGACCTTTCCGAATTTATTCCACTTGAGTCCAGTCCCCTTTGAAATGTCTACGGGGCAATTCTATTAAAATGTAATTTTGATTTCGAATTGGAAACTGAAATTCGATTGTAAATAAAATAAAACAGCTAATGAAGAACACCTAGAAACTTTCGTAATTCAGTCTTAAATCCAACATAAAAGGCGAATAACTCTGAAAGTCTGAATTTACGAAACGTCTCACAATAAAGGAGGCCGTAGATTCCAGCTGTAATGACATCGGTAATCTGGTACCGAAGTATCGAAGACTGCAGGGTCGTGTCTACTATGTCAGTGATGGAAGTTGGGGTAGTTAGGACACAAAAGCAGGTGTACTTTCTGTGTAATATATCCATGTCTTCACCAATGGCTCTGACTGACAGAAGCTAGCGCTGGTTGTTACGACCAACACATGCGGACTCGTGCTCCGATTTGCAGAGTGAATAAACCTTTTCTTTCTTCACTACATATTATATTTATAAAACATTTATAAAACAAAGTCGCTTGCCGCTTTCTGTCTGTTCCTATGTATGCTTAGATCTTTAAAACTACGCAACGGATTTTGATGCGGTTTCTTTAATTAGATAGAGTGACTCAAGAGGAAGGTTTATATATGTAAATTGCACCCGTGTGAAGTCGGGGCGGGTCGCTAGTTTATTTTATAACGTATACTTGTGTCTGTTGCAAATTAATATTATTGTATTCTATTTTACTGGTGGTTATGCCTTAGAGCATTTTCCAGAGCTTTTTCTAGTGTTAGGTTACCATGCATACAAATATTTGCATGATCTTCATATATATATTTCGGGTCTGTCTGTATATGGTACCGTTTCATACTAGTATTGTTATATGATAACACAAATAATTCAACTTAGTGGGTATTAGAATAGTGATATGTTACAATTATTATCTAAAAGCAGATGAACGATTTCTGACCCGTTCAGCTAGGTTATTTCATAAAATTGTATCGTGAACCAGAAAATGGATCTTGTCTACCCCTGGGCAACAAGGTCCTGGCTTAGGCCCTGACGACAAGCCTGACCTCGCGATGCGTCAATAAATTAAGGTTCGCTCGAGCGGCTGCCGACCCGATTCTAAGGCATTCGAGCCAGTAAATCAAGCAATTATTACCAGAGGCATGTTCCCACTTCCTATATTATTCGCTGGGTCTTTGGAAAAATATAACGAAGTTAGTTAAAAAATAATGTAATTTAAATTCTAAAAACAATCCAATTAACAACGGTATCTGAGCTGGGGTGACAGAGTAGGATATACCCCGCCCGACGTCCGGTCTGGAGGTTGTGGGTTCGAATCTCGACCGTGTACCACCATCAAGTGCTCAAAACAGTGAAGAAGAAAAATCGAGGAAACCCGCGGCTTAGTCAGCTCCAGCCGTATTGACCATGTCCTGTGCCGACTAGGCTGAGAGGATTGGTATAGGTGCTGAGCGTGGGCTAGCCTACTCAATTTAACCATGTCCACCACGTTCCTGTCAGTAAGTAAAAGTTACCAAGTATGAGCTAGAGGACAAATCTAGTGTCGGAGGTAGACCGCCTGGAGGCCTCCAATATGGCTTGATGACTGAAAAAGCAGGAACTAACATCTCAACGTGCCTTCGTGCACGGAAGTTTAGGTTTTAATACAGCATTTTATATCTCCTCCTACGCCACCGCCTACCTACTATCCGATTGAAAATGGAATCCAATCATATTTTGAAGTAATCCCTTATTTGGGTCGAGACGCTTCCTCGGTTCTGCGGCATTTGTGATCGTAAATCAGCAATTATTATTGGTGCCTCGTCACATCTTGTATCTGTCATGTCCGAAAAGGTCTTGAAGGAACTTTGCTTAGGTTGTATACATTCGATATGAAAAGTAATAAATAAACGTGATTTCTGAAATATTCACTTTATCCGAAGGAGAATAGCATTACTTTAGCAGACTGCTAAAGTAATGCTAATAATAGCAGTTGATAAAAGTAGGTGAACACCTTTAGTGATTCCGTTATTTTATCAGTTACATACAGTATGTAATGTATAGTAATTATACATATGATGTTCAAAAGTAAACACGTAGTATTTAAACTCGTAATAAATATAACATATAGTTCACACAACTATTTACTGTTTGACTAAGACTTAAGCCTAAGCAATTACATCACAAATAAGAGCAAAAAATATCATAGCCTTTCACTCCAACAGACGTAACAGAATTACATGACTTGCTTTTTTTAAGTGCCTAAAAATCAAGTGAATAAGATAAAAAGTACGCACCAATTTGTACAAGATTGCAAACCAATATTCGTGTAATCTACTTAACTAACTCAATATAAAATTATAAATTCTGATCGTAACAGTATTTTTAATTGGGTGCCTTTTGCTTAAATCGCAATGACGAGATGGGATGAGATGAGAACAATGTAAAGATTTATACCCTCACCTGTATTCCTCAAGCATCTGTTCAAATATGACCCTAATGAGCCTTTTCCATTCTCTCCCCTCGATTCCCGTGTGCCAATCAGGTGTGAAGTTCCTGCATAACAAGCTCAGTTCAAACAAAGTTCGGAATTAACAAAATGTTTTTTATATCGCTCGGCGCTGTTTTTATACGTTCACTGTGCAGAGCTCCGAAGGTGACAAGCTCGCCTTTAAAATTGGTTTCTGTTTCTGATATTTTTTTTGTTTTTCCAGTGTTATACAGGTGAATGTGCAAATCAGAATTTTTCTAGAGTTATGGTTTTTAACATGAACGAAGACGCAGAACTCCGTAGACGTGTTGCTTCGCCGAACTTTTTATTTTCATTTTAACATAAAGTTTTCTTTTTTCTTCATGAAGTTTAGTGACTCAATAATTATTAAGGTACATTGTTTTTGCCCAAGCTCACATTATTTAATTTACTCAGAGCTGTTGCTACTAGAGTTCTTTGTTTTTCAGCTAATTTCTTTCCGTTCGGCATCACCATCATCCACAGCCCGACTTTACCGTAAACTATTCCTAAGTACCTACTGTGGCGCATGCTCAGGTCCTGTAATACCAAGATGGATCAATACTAGTACTATTATTTATTATGTACCAAAACTCGAACAAATAAATGTTTACTCCACTATTTGACTAAAAGTTGTCCCTCCAAAACAAGAGCGCAGTCGAAATTCAAATACAATGTAGGAATTCCCGAGTACGGTCATTTCTGCACCACACCACATACGCTGGCTGCCGGCCAACAAAATACTTTAACGAATGCTCCTGGGCCGCAGCCCACAGTATGCTTGGTAAATAAACACAGATTCTATAACTGAGTGTATCTACAAGGCCTTGTAGTTATCTACAAGGCCTTATCGTTACATAAATAACTTACAAGTTTCTATTAAAACCATACATTTTCTATTCCACTACGTTGGAGGTTTGGCGACAAATCAAGTGTCTAAACGCGAATTGCCTGCAGTAGACAAGAAGTAAAGAAGCCATTGGATATGGTATGTGGAAACCATGGCGACTTTATTCGGGTATAGTTAATGTATAACGCTTTGAGTGCTGAAAACACAAATGTGATTCTGCACATGCTCCTCCTCCTCGTGCATGGCGCGGAGCGTCATGTGTGAGGCCAGCAGCCGACGTATTAAGTGATATTTATATCTTACGTCACTACTAAAGGACTTAGGAGTACTTGAGACTTTAAAATAGTACTTATTAGGTACTTAACTTAGGAAGAATCTGTATTTTTTTCTCGACTTCCGCGATTATTATATTTGATGCAAATAGTTATAAGTGGTACATAAGGTAGCTGTACCAGTTTAAAAGTGTACAAGGTAATGTTTAATGGTCTGTGAAGAGCTCATTGCTGAATATCAGAGAAATCAAGTGAAATCAAGTGTAACATTGTATGCCTACCTACGGTGGAAGTAAATTAACTATAAACAATGAACTATTAGTTTGAGACCCGTATCAAAGAATGGAGCTCAAACGTGATCCTGTTTTTAAATGAAAATCTGTAAAAAAATGTACATATAGTCAAAGTCACGACCTCATTTGAAGCTTGTACTATTCATATTCATATTTATTTATTTATTGCAGTCATAATGTTAGGTACAAAACATGGATGATTAGTATAACACTATGAGCCCAATTTTGGGCACAGCAATGGTATGGAGTAGAACTACTTTATTTTGTGCTTGTACCATCTTTAACACGTTGAGTACGGGCCTCGGACGGCAGTGTGTTTTCAGCACTCAAAGTGTTAGTATTTTCTTATAATACTTGAAGACGGAACAAACATATAGCCCAACTGATGTTTAGTGATAACCAAATTACCCATAACAGTAAATATAGCATCGTAGGTCAAGATTAATTGGAATATGCTCATCGATGCAAAGTCCTGCGTCCAATCTGAGGCAAGAAAGTGAAAAGCTTCTTGTGCCTGTAATGTCAGATTCTTGGATAAGGCTCTAAGAGCATTAGATGCATCAAGTACTGCCGCATCCAAGTCCACTTTGCGATGTAGATCTCAGTATGCTGTGAACTGAGACGACGAACTCAAAGTGCCGGGAAGGAATAGAGCAGCGCATCATTACTTCGCTACTAATCTTGGATAGTTGAGTACGCTCTCAACTGTGTTAATCCGATTTTATTCTACAGCTGTTTTTCATAAAATCCAACCATACTATTCCTGTTCCATGCTGATATAACCCACGCGTAAACATCGTTTGTGTGGTTTCTTACCCCGTCTGTATAAAGCCATTAGACCTCTGCTATTTACGGTTTTGAGAACTTCTGAGAAGTCAAGCTGTATCTCAGGTTCTACTTGCTCGATTAAAATAAAATATTATGTCAACATTAACCCCCTTATTCATAACCAAATGTCATTTTAATAAGACGGCTGTCATTTAAATATAAATAAAAAGGTGGCATGATATTTTAACGCAATTTTAGCTATCTGAGGTTTATAGAACTGTTTAGGAATAGGATGGTAAAAGTCTTTCATAATGTGAAACGGGAATTTTCACGCACCTATCATTACTTCGGTGAAGGCATCGACGACGGTGCGTTTCCACTCATTCTCCCCCGTTTTTCAATAACATCCATGAACAACAATACACCGTGGGGATTATGAGCATAACCCCCTTGTTATAGGGGTCGCCTATGTCAGCAGTGGACTGAATAGGGAGTAGTTATGTTAAAGATGACCTAAAAATGATGATTTTTTGAACAAAATTTTAAAGAGACTATAGTTTAGGGAAGACATTTCGTGTGAACAATACAATAAGTTTTATTACTTAGACGTCGTATTTATGAGCAAGCACGGAACGATTATAAGTTTCAATTTAAACCTTATTTTAGTACACCATTACTTACAATTTGCAGTGGCGCATGGCGGCGCAAATGTTGTAGCTACTATTGCAAGGCTATTTATTACTTTACCTCCTTCTGCCCGCGGCAAAATTCTTCTTCTTTCGCTTACTTGGTACTCAGATAAACAGTATATTATTCCAGGTCAAATTATGAACACGCCAAGTCTCATAAAAATCCATTCGGAGTTACGTACGGAGTTGAGTAACGTTGAGTAGAAATAAACACACAAACATTCGAATTCCTACTTAATTATACTCGTATAAAGGACGTATATCCAGCAGCGGACTAATATAGGTTGATGATGATGACGATGATTATGATATAAAGGTGAAAATTTGTGAAAGTCGTGATTATTAATAAATAATTAGTACGATTTATAACCAGTAACACGAATGAATAGGAATGACGACTCAAAAATTCTAATTAGTCCGTCACTTTAACAATAAAAATGGGACACGTATTTATTCTTTTGCGATTAAACAAAAAATTACAAATATATAGTGCGTTGTAGTTCCGCGTGACGTCCCGGCTTAGTACACTTTTTACCTAGCCGTGACGTCACGAATCTCCACTCCCGAACTTTGAAGCTCTTTATCTCTGTCAATTATTATTTGTTTGATAAACAAAAAAATACGTGACTAGTATTTTTTGTTGATCTATCTCATCCATATATCTATCATGCATACGCCTAACCAAGTAGGTATACTTGGATGGTATGTTTAGGATTTCGTATTATATTGATGTTTGGGCTAGTTAGAAACCATCTCGGTTTCTGACTAGCCTAAGTATCTATATTAATGCAGGTTTAATTGTGTTAACTACAGTTTAATCAGTTTATGTTAAACAGATGAGAACTTAGTGCTTAGTTAAACCTAACATAGGCTTTAAAGCACGGTTAACCAAACTATGTAACCTACGTTTACTGAATAAATGATATGTCTATGTCTATCTGACGGACTAATTAGAATTATTTATTTTTATCCATTCGTCATCCCTAATCGAATTTAATTTTTTTATTTAGATTTATTACAATTAGCAAAAAACAAAAACAATAACAATGATAATTAGCAGAAATAACCAACTAACAATAATGTGCCATGCCACGGCCTCTGTGGTGTGTGGCCGCAGTGGGCAAAGGTCCGCCTGAGAGACGTAGAAGGTTGCGGGTTCGATTCCCGCCCCGGGATAAATGTTTGCAGATATTTTGTCTCAGGTCTGAGTGTTTTTTTATAAAAATTAATATAAGTAGTATATCATTCATGTGGTTCCCATAATACAAGCTCTGCTTAGTTTGGGGCTACATGATGGTGAGTGAGAGTGTCCAGCATTATTTATTTATTATTTAATATGATGATGTTTGTTTTTGTTTACCCTTACCACATTTATCAATCTGTGAACTGGTACAAACTATAAATAGTACCATAGCTAGGGGTATTGTAAGAAACGGGGTAGAAACGTGATCAGCCTGTGTTAACGTGAATGGAGGAAACTTTTGTTCCAACAAGGAGAGATTAATGAAGATTGTATAGAACTTATATAGAATACTTAATATCGGCTTGGCTAAATAGATATCTTTTACATAGACAGCTAAACAATGTCTTTTAAACAAGAAAGCGATCAGTTATAGATACTTGAATGATTGTGCTGAAAGTTGGTGCGATGTAGCCCACGTCTTTTTAAAACACATTGATATGATAATTAACTGTGATATCAGCCCGGCTCAGAGTTTTTCTGGGCTAAACTTGAATTACCGCCGAAGCACGTTCACGATTACGTGAAGTTATCAAACTAGTCTGTTCTGCTTACTCAACTTTAAATCAACCAATCACAGAGGAGATGCATGACGCGGTAATTTAGCAACGAGCCGCCATTGGTTGAAATAAATATTGTACCCTATTACTCTCTCCTCGAAGTACGTAACTTTCATAACGACATAACACTCGCCACATTCTTCAACATAAAAATCTTTTAATGAAAATATCTCTAAAACCAAGTCAAGATAGGAGTAAAACCCAGTAATTAGGTGTCTCGTATTCAAATAAGTATTTGCAACACACAACAAATACACCCTTTTACCAATAGGTTATAATTACTGGTATGAGCTATGAAAGTAATAACTATCCTAACTTATTCTGAAAGTCTCATATTATCAACAATCCCACATTACAAAAAAAAAATGCATTTAAAACATTGAATTTGACTAACTATAACTTTTGTCATTTGATAAGGACGTTATGCCATAGTCAAGGATTAGCCAGGATATCTCTGACTCGCACGAGACTTCCCTCCAAGTTCCTTATTGCGGTAATCCCAGGACAGAAACCCGAGCATCTTCCATTAAATAAAATCTTGTCAAGTTATTTTAGAAAGTAACTTGGCCTTATTCCAGTTCATCAAAACTGGCCAAAAAGAACTACTTCCGCTCCGACGGATCCCTTCCGGAAGCAGGATGTCCGAGGGCTTTGCGCGGGAAATAGCCGATCGGAGCCTAATGAGGGCCGCGGGATGGATGCCTTCGCGATCCTTCCAAATGGTTAGACTGAAGCTTGGCGAACATTCATATTGCGAGAAAAAAATAGTTTTGAAAACAAGGTTTGCTTGCTTCTTGTTCTGAAGAATGTTACAATGCGTATACAGGTTTTCTTGGTAATAACGCCTAAAGGCGCCAACGTCATCTTTTCACCTCACTTGGCTCTTTGTTTTCAGAGATGGTGATAGTGATTTTGATTGTGGTGATGACGTCTTAGTGGACACCATCTGATGGTTCAAGAACAAAAATCAAGTTGTTGGACCAACATCAGCGGGGTGATCGGCTAACTCTGTTGCAAACAGAAATGATTGACACCGATCCTGTTTTTACAAACTTTGACATTTAATCTGTCGACATCACAGATATAGAAGAGAACTAGATAAAGCTTTAAAATTTACTATGTTCTGAACATCAACTCGTACGGCTGATCTCTACTTTCTTATGTCCAATATCATCAGTTAGAAAGGGACGCATACATATATCAACGCGACTTCAAAATAGATCAAAAAGTTACTCGTACCAGGGCGCTTGAACAAAATTCTATGCAGGTTCATACAAATGCCCGGGTACGAAGTCACAGAAATCGCATTGAGATAAAGTATGCATCCCTTTCTAGCAAATGATTTATGGATATAAGAAAGTAGAGGCGTATGAGTTGACGTTCAGAGCATAGTGAATGTTAAGACTTTATCTAGTTGTCTCTAAAGATATCTGTGGTCGACATTCAATTGATATCAATTGAGAAACTGTCAAAGTTTGTAAAAACAGGATTGGTGTCAATCATTTCTGTTTGCAACAGAGTTAGCTGATCACCCCGCTGAACTATTGTACAGTTTGATAGTGTCAGGAAATGACATCAAAGCCAAGTATACTAAGTCATACTAACCAGTACAGGATGACCAACGAAGAATCAATGAAAATCCAATCACTTAAAAAAATTAGGAGTAGAAGAGGGCCTAAAACCAATTTAGCCAATTATTTTCATTTTCCTTCAAGGGATATTTAGGGGTATTTAATTCTCTAGAAACAGGGTCACGTCACGTCCCATCAGAACGAAATCTTCCTATGCTGATAGCCGAGGCAAGAACGTCGGGCGCTGATGATTGATGAGCAGGCGAATTGGCGCGCAATTTGTAACCCCACCGTTGTCTTCCTGCATTCCGCAAGTGATTTGACTTGTCGAACATTGATTTATAGACAACTAACCTTCCGCCCGCGGCTTCGATCGCGTGGTACGAATAAAAAATCACAAACTATATTCCAAGTTTGATCCAAATCCGTTAAGCTGTTACGGACTTGAGTGGTCAAACTTACTTTACTGACAAAAAAAGAGAGTGTGTACTTTTACCAATTACCTATGCTGTACAAAGCTCTGACTTTGACTGAAGTCAAACTACAATCTGAATTAGGAGTGACGATCTGCGAAAGGTGTTGGTAGTTGGATGCGTCGAGCTGAGGACAGGGCGCAACGGCGCTCGTTACGGGAGGCCTATGTCCAGCTGTGGACTAATATAGGCTGATAAGAATTATGATGATCATGATGATAAGGAAGGATTAAAAGTTTCCCCAACCCGCATGGCCAGTGTGGGGATTATGGGCGTATCCCCCTTTATAAGGAGAGGACCTTGTCGGCAGTGGACTGACATAGCCTGATGTGGTCTCTCAATACCAATTTCTTTTTACACAGCTGTTCTAATGTGGCCTTTGAATAAACAAAATCGACGAGCGTCCCTCGATATCGCGGCGTCAGCTGATGAGCGAACTCTTAGTCTGAGGGTCAGAGCGCAGCTTTATAATAAAGAGTTCCAGTGGCCTAGTTGGCGCGCCTCACTGGCCCTCGAGCACGCCGCGTGACGTCACCGTGCACTTGCACTAATGGCCCCGAGGCACAGTGTGTGGGAACCAGTGACGTAACGGCACAGAACACCTTACCGGGCACTTGAACGCTGGATCATTAACGGTATGTAGCCAAAAAACTGCATCACAATTTATGCTTAACAGTGATTTACAGTGGGCTTAGTATCTTATTGATTGTTTGACTTCGATTTCATTCCTACTTTGCCAACTTTACATCAAGATGCCTCTATGGTGACTGGTATACAATCGATTAAGGCGACTATAAGGGTCAAACCTCTCTCTCGCTCACACTATTCAACATTTTTGAAGATATACAGAGGTCGACAACTCAAGAAGATAACTAATTTTCGATTTATCGTATTTTTCGTTTTACTCTACATAAAATAACAAGACCGGTAAAGTGCGAGTTAAATCGCCCACCGCGGGTGACGTCAACTACGTCTAATTCATACATTCAGTATAAATAAAAATTATGAAACATTTTTTAACCGACTTAAAAACAGGAGGAGGTTATCAATTCCGTTGTATTCTTGTTATAAGTAAGTTTGGTTCGTAATTTAAAAAATATGTATGTCTTATATAAAAATAAAAACCTGTAATAGAATAGGCAAATTAAGGCCTTTCAAATAACACCTTATTAAACATGTAACTCTCCTTATAGCTTGACCACCGTTTTTCTTACATTTATAAATTTTTCTACAAATGCGTTTTAAATAGATACTTCACTACAATTTTCCTGTGAAATATAGATATATTTCTATAACATATACAAAAATCAGGTTTCTCACTTTGCAAACTTCGGAGATAAGGGGGGGGGACGGTAATTTTTTGGACGTTTTTCATCATAAATCCAAAACGGTGCATGATCAAAAAAATTAAAAATGTTTATTTTCATATGATATCCCACTCGACCTAGCCAACCATCATCCCCCCCCATTTTGGAAGATTTCGAAATAATTGTTATAGTTACAAACTTCTATATAATTTTCCTGTAAATATAGGGTATCTTTCTAAATATATATAAAAATAGGTTTATCAGTTCGCAAACTTCCGAGTTATGGTAATTTTTTGACGTTTTTTATCATTAATAAAAAACTGTGCATGATATAAATAAATAAAAAACGGTTTCGAGCAGTACAAATTAAGCCCTTTTTTGAGATACCCAACTCGACCTGTTGGTCCTAGTTTGAAATTTTGTTTTTTTATTTTGGACCCTTTTGGGGTGTACGGGGTTCCAACCTCCCATCTTCGGAACCCAAGCCAACCTCACCTGCACGTGGTGCACCTTGCTAAACAACGAACGGGGTTCTGGCGGCCGGCTGATTGCGGCATAGCACAGCCTTCATCGGCACAGCTAAATCCCTTGGCCACCGACGGGCAGCAGCGTCGGTGGTGCGAGAAGCTGTGCCCTGCGATCCCCAACCCGCATGCCCAGCGTGGGGATTATGGGCATATCCCCCTTTATCAGGGGAGGCCTATGTCCAGCAGTGGACTGATATAGGCTGGTGTGGTGGTGGTGGTGGTGGGTAGAAAACAAAATTATTTTTTCTTTTTGAATTAGTGCATTTTAAATCTATACCAAATTAAGTCGATAGCTTATGTAGCTCCTGAAATAATCAGGTGTGACAGACGGACGGACGGACAAAGCGGCATCATAAGGGTTCTTTTCACCGGTTCGGTAACGTCACCCTAAAAAGCAACGTTAACATCTGCTTCAGAATTTCCAATACAATTTGGAGGTTTACATTATGTCGAGTCGATAATTTGATTCAACATCGCCACGCAAAATCGACGCGATAATCCTGTATCAAATTATCCAGTGCAATAGGGAAATGAGATACAACAATTTTTTTATGTCAGGTATCGTTTGATCAGCATTCTTAGGATCATCCAGCCAGAATGCGTTCAAAGAGTGAACGAGTGCGAAGGTGCTGACGATGGAGCGACGCCTTGTATACATACATATGTAGTATATATGTAGTATCACACTAGTATTATAAATGCGAAACTTTGTGTGTGTGAGAGAGAATGTTTGTGGTCGCTTCACTCCGGAAAGGCTAAACGGATTTGGATGAAACTTGGTAATTGGAATATACATAGTTTGTGACATGGATTAAAACATAGGCTTTTTATCCCAGTACCACGCGAGCAAAGCCGCGGGCGGAAGCTAGTCTGAAACATTTCGAAAAATTATTAGTTTATTTGACGAGTTGTGAATAGTTGAGATCGTCTCAAATTGGATTTCAATGTGACAAAGAAATGGATGATGAAGTGGCATTTCAGGATATTGCATTCATCGGAATCAGGAAATAGCGAGAAAGATCGAATATTGCTTTTTTACCGATGGGAATGCTTTTGAACTTTAGGATTAAATTATCATTGATTAATTCAAATTAATTCTTTTTATCAACGATAATTTCGCGACTTGATGTAAATAACCTACTGGTATGGAAATACTAATCAATCAATCAAATTCTTTATTCCGTTTGATACAATAGTACACTAGGAAATGTCACAATTACAACAAGGGACTTAACGATTTCTTTTATTAGTTTATCAAGATTGATTTTGAATCTTGATAAACTAATTCTTCCAAGGCAAGGTAAAGTAATCTCTTCTTAGTAAACTCTTACACGCCACTATCACCACTAGCCAGTCCACTGCTGGACTAAGGCCTCCCCTAAAAAGAAGAGGGATATGCCAATAAGCTGGGCTGGGCATGCGGGTTGGGGCACCCTTACACACTATGCAAGAAAAATGCCTTCCTTTTAAGCTTTTAGAACTATCGGTTTAATAAGGTTCTCTGACTTGATTTTCAGTCAAACGAAATGATTTTATAAAAGTATTCAAATTTAGAAATCATAATGAGAAACCAAAGAGACCCTATTCTTTGAGTATTCACTTAGCTTTTGAAATGCATATTGCAAACATTCTCCTTTCACAAACTTCGAGTTAAGTTTACACAAACTCAAGTCTGCTGTCCTATGCATCATTATCTCCTTTATACTGCTTATCTTTGAGAAAGTTTCATGATTTAGTGAACTAAGATAACTTTGGCTGCACTTGAGAGTCAGTCCAGCTCCTGAGCAAGATAACCAGATATTGATCTTTTCATTACTATCAATGAGAGCGCGAATTCTAAAATGGAAGCGTTTCCATTGTACAACGGAGAGGCAGCACAAGTTACTGGTACTCTTACAAAATTTCAGAGTAAATGTAAAACCAAATATAACAACAATGTAGTAAAAACAAATTGATACATTTGAATTTCTTTAACAAAATATTAAAAATGTTCGGTGTGATTAGATGGTATTGAAATATGTGGCTATAGTCAATTTCGCATTCTTTAATCTTATTAGTCCGTCAGTTAAATTAACAAAAAAATATTGGACCCGTATTATTTTATTTATCAAATCAGTAGAAATTGACAAAGTTATAGAGCGCCAAAGTTCGGGAGTGGGGGCTCGTGACGTCACTTGTATGTAAAAAGTTTACTTACCGTCACGCGGAACTTCAACGCACTATATGTTTGTTATTTATAGTTTAATTGACAAAAGAAAAAATACGTGTCCAATATTTTTGATTAATGTAAATGACGGACAAAACAGAATTTTAAACTTTAAAGTAAGCTATTTGCTGGTTATGTGACAAATCTCTGAGCAAACTTGTCACAATATCTGGTATTTACCTTACTTTGACGTTACTTGAGGATGGTGAACGAGGGCCTAAAACTTATGACACAGATTTACCAGTGACCAAACAATTACATACACGGTTATGTGGAAGAAAATGCTATTTAGCATTAATATGACCGTCACGACGGATGGGTTGGTTAGTTTGACCTTTCTCGTGCCGTGTCCTTCAATGTACAGCAGTCTCGAAACTTTCAGCGCTCGAATGATTAATGGCTGACGTTGAAGAACGTTATTAATATTCCCTTTCGTTATTATTACAGCTGACGGCTATTAAGTCCGAAGATAAACAAGCTTATCTCCAGTTATAAGTAAGCTATTGAGAGGCTTTTGCGGTTTACTCCTTTGTTGGATCCGACTTTAATCACGCTATTCATCTTTGGGTGATATTGTTTGTAGATAAGAAAATACCTGTATATTATTATGTGATAACTAGAATATGGTAAAGATCTGAAGCACTAAGTGTTTCCGTAGATTTTACTGAATATGCCAAAATAATGCGAACAGCCGAATGGTGGCCGAGGGTAGATAGAAGCGTCGGGAGTCCAGTAGCAAGATGAGGCAACGACACAGTACGCGTCGCTGGGCGTTGTTACATACGACTAGCAAAATACTGTGGTGAATGGCACAAACTTCGAGAAGCCTATATCCAGCAGTGGATAAAGTCTGGCTGTGGATGATAATGATGATGATGCCAAAACATTCGGTACTTGATACTTTGGAATCAAGAAGCAAAATGATCCTTGCAACATCAATTAGTTCCGTGAAACCTTCTATTATTCACCTACTAACTGCCAAACAAGCCTTATAATTCATACTCATTTAGGCATTTCTCATACAAATTAATTTCATTCACACTAATATCCCAACGACGACAAAGATCTCAATCAACAAAGATTATATTATTTATTTTTCTTTCACAATATTCAGTAGCTTCATCCAGAAAAAAACATTTTGTAATTTCTATTCGTAAGCCACTTGAAGAGAGTTCATTACAACAGGATAAAGAACGTAATTTGATTCCAATTTGAAAGCTGTTTCCTCTTCAATAAAGACGTTTTTCCTTTATTTATTTCCTTATTGTCATTCGGAAATAGTATGGTGCCTTGGAACTTTTTGGCAATTTAATTTGGTACTTACAGACATATTGAATTCTGTAAATATATTATAAGCTGGTATTTAAATAAGTCATTAATATATAAGGAATCAGTCAAACATATATAGGAAGTAGAAATTAATGTTAAAATCACACATCATCATCACCATCAGTCTATAGCAGTCCCCTTCTGGACATAGGCCTCCCCTAATGAACATAAAAGTAAACAAGAAACTCGAAAATTCCATATATTAGATAATAGTTTTCCTTGCTTAATACTTTATAGATCGATGAAACCTCCAGCAGAATTCCATGTCATGACGCTATAATTGAAACCTTCCAAAAGCACAATTAGACACAATCCAATCCAATCACATCCCAGACGAAACCATCGCGGCACAATGCCTATGAATTATCTAGAAATCTAAAGCGGCTTCTATCGACGTCGCTCATCCATAATGACGTCTATAGGACTATTATGAGTGAGGCTCAAACTAATGTTAGGCACCTTATGTCGCTATATATAAATAAATATATAATGCTGAACACTACCACACAGCATCATGTAGCCACAAACTAAGCAGAGCTTGTAATATAAGAACCACATGACTGATATACTACTTCTAAACATTTTTTTTTTGTAAAACAACCAGACCCAAGGCGTATATCTACAGATAAGGATCCCCGCACACGACCTATTTTTCCACCGATTTTTTGTAGGACAATAAGGGAGGGAGCACGTCATAGACAGAGCCTATACCAACCAGGTTGGTTTCACTGAGGAAGTAAGGCCTTAAGAGCTAAAATGGTTGGAATTGGGCTGTACGTATTTATATATGTATTTTATATTCTATAACGAAATTTTCATACATATTTGAAAGTGAAAAACTATGAAATTTACGAAAAAAAGTAATAGAACATAAAATACTGATAATAATACGTAGAATCCAATTCCAAGCATTTTAGCTCCTAAAACCTTTCTTTCTGAATCCAGAAAACGAAATTTTCATACAAATTTCAAAGTGCCCTAACTCCAAACTATGAATTGTACGAAAAAAGTTATAGAACATTAAATACTTATATCAATACGTAGAGTCCAATTCCATATAAGCTCATAAGGCCTTACTTTCCTCCGTTAATCCAACCTGGGTGGTATACGCTCTGTCCATGATGTTCCATGACGTGCTCCTCCCTAACTGTCCGATTTTCTGTCCTACAAAAAGTCGGTCGTGTGCGGGGAGCCTAATGCAAATATTTGTCATGATGATGATAATGATTTTTAAACTATTTTTGTCTGCAATTGGTATTTCAGCGTTCAGAATCGCATTGTCCACGTCCTCAATCCACGGCCCAATCGTAATGGACACCGGTATTTTTAATTAAATTTCGGTACGCCTGTAAAGAAATCCGAAACTCCAACGGAAACGGTGATCGAGATTTCACAATTATTTGTGCGTGGTGATTGTAAGAGAAATGTGCCAGACAATCTGAAAGCTACGGTTTTCTGTGATTTTGATAAGAATGTTTCGCCAACCAATAGTAAAATGATGTTGAACGTGAAAAACTAGATTCAGTACGCCTGTGATATGCTTAGGCTGATGATGTTAATTTTGAATTATTAATAGCATCCACCAGTAAAGTAATTTACAAGTGCCAGAATATGCCAAACAAACATACTTCCACTAGAATGAGAAGTTTAACAAATATTGGTTCCGTTACAAACTAATTAGTTTGCAAACATAAATCTAACCTTTTTTACCAAAATATTTATTCAAGCGTTTGACCACTATCACACCTGAGGGTGTGGTCGGGTGAAGATGTGGTCTAAGATGGAGGACGCCTGCCTGCCTGCTAGCAAGCTACTGATGTCATCAGAAAGGATATCAAACCAATACAGAAACTAGGACTTACCTACCAATATCTCATCAATACAATGAGAATATAGTTAAATCCTAAAAACCCAAGAACATCCCGACTTATGCATAAGCACAACATAAGCCGAATGGAAACCACACATTCATATCCTTACAAAACAACTTAAGGCGGAGCTTTCCTCCGCATTTATTTCAATAGAAGCCAAACAGACCATTTACATTTTGTCTGAACTAAACTAAAGGCTTTAGAAGACTGTGCGGACATTTTTTATCTTGGACATGAAATACGGGACTGCGTAAGTTTTCCAGGACGTGCTTCTCCGCCTGTTGGTTCCTGGCTATTCGTTTTTGTTAAGGACAAACTAAAGCTAACTTACACACGACTAATTGCGAGACCGCACCTGGTCCCATAGCAAAACCTCTTTTCTGTGCTAGGTACATTATGCACGTTGATTCAATTAATCAGACAGACTGTGTTGCAGTTCCATAGATATTAACTGGGGCTTCGCATTCATTAAAAGAGTATAAAAATAAGATTATTATTCTCAACCGCTTTATTTGACGATATTTCATCAGACTTTTGTATGTTCGTATGAGCGAGTAGCCGTCAACAGACCTCCGTCAGAACTTCACAACTTGTAAAGGAGACTAACATTATAATGATTGAAGATGATCGATGATTTCATCTCATACAAGCGGAGAAATGAGCACAATACCAATATAATTTTATAAGACCGCATAGTACCGCATGGCTTATCCCTGTTAGATAAACTTTTCCTTAGTACTAATACGTTACGTGTCACAGACATTCGTCCGGGTCATTAGGGTAAATGTCTAGTTTCATTAGTGGCTAGTCTTAAATCTTTTTCTTTTACGGTTAGGTGTCCAAATTAAATTGCAGGGCTAACCAAAAAGAACAGAAATAATCGTGAAATAACTAAAATTGATGCTCTGATACTATGGTCATACTAAATAAATAAATAATGCTGGACGTTATCACACAGCAACATGTAGCCCCAAACGAAGCAGAGCTTGTATTATGGGAACCACATGATTGATATATTACTTATATACTTTTTTTTGTAAATAAATACATATCATACATAGAAAACACCCAGACCCGAGACAAATATCTGCAGAACTTGCAAACATTTGTCCCGCGGTGGGAATCGAACCCGCACCTTCTGCGTCTCAGGCGGACCTTAGCCCACTGCGCCACATAGGTCGTCAACTTACTAATAAACGTAAGTCTACACACTTTATTGTTAACTTATATCATAACATCATCATCATCATAAGCCTATAGCAGTCTATGGCACGGTTTCATCTAATCATCATCTTCTCCTGCCTTTGTGCCTCACACTCACTTCTATCAGCCGTCAAATCTATGCCCACCCCTTTCATTCTCATAATACTTTTAGTTTATAATTTTTATTGTTCTGTTGTTTCCCGAATAAATAAAAATAAAAATAAAATAAATATCCTCTTTCACACAATCCGTCCATATTTTCTTCGGTCTCTCTCTATTCGTGCATCCAGTTACATTCATATTAAACACTGTTCTACTCCCATTACATGATTTTATCCTTAACAATATCTAATACTTATCGGCATAAATTGAAACTACAATACTATTTACGCATAGATGCTTGATTAAAATTAACATTGAACTTGAACCAATAAACCGAGCTGTTATCATTCTGTGAGTCATACATTCAATTACTTGATGTAAGATACTAGACAACCTAACATAGCGAACCTCTATCTCAAACCACAAAAGGGAAATTATAATTATTCATTTCATAAGCCAAAAAATGTATGCATGAAACTAACGGAATGAACTAATTCATATTGTACAATTGTGAAAATTCCCGTAAAATAGGAACAAAAAAATAGTCAACATAACAACTAGATCAAATGCTCGAAAGATTTAAAGCTCTTGAAAACACGGTTTAAAGTCTTAAAGGGCCACAGCTTTTAAATAAAACCGCTTTAGTTTAATACTGAAAAAGTGTGCATTTAATGAAGCCCCTGTTTGGGCGCCACTTATTATTTAATTATGGGAGTCGTGGTGGTCCAGTGGGATGTACTCCGACTTCCGATCCGTAAGTCGTGGGTTCGAATCTCAGCCGTGAAACCAATGGGTTTTTCTTTTCGAAAATTTGATATGCGAATTACAATATGTTTTAACGATGAAGAAAACCATTATGAGGAACCCGCGGCTTAGTCAGGTCCATTGACCATGTCTTTCTGGTGGGTAAGGCTGACTAGGCTGAGAGAATGGTATAGGTGCTGGGCAAGCCTACTCTCCTTTCTTCTCATTATACAAAGTGAAGTAAAGTGAGATAAGAGTATAAAAAAGTGAGTAAAAAGTTACCACTTATGCCTATTTTTTTGTTGGGCACAAATTACAACTCGATAAGTATATCGAAAGTCTGACGAAGAACCGACAACCGTTAGAGTAAACGAGTTCTTGAATGGAGACCGCGGCTCGGCAAACGTACTGCAGCATGTCCTCCGGCCAGGTGGAGTGACAATTTGCGAAAGGCTGCTGGTACAAGCTGGATGCGTCGAGCTCAGCACAGGGCGCAATAGCGCTCATTAGGGAGGCCTATGTCCAGCAGTGGACTGCTCTAGGTAGGTAGGTGTAAGTATACTAATTTAATAAAAGTGCTGTTAATATAGGTTGAATATGTATGTTATCCAAAAGGAGGATGATTTTGACCATGGTTTTCTACAAGTTATGAGAACGACGTACGAAGATAAACTATAAACCTATCTCTTGTTTTCATTCTCATGCTATGCACTTCTGTTTGCTTAGTTATCTGTGTATATGTCAACAATAATTACTTCTTAAAAGTCAAAAGCTGGATAATTTCGTCTTTATTTCTTCCGAAGGAGTATAACCTCAGATTAGTCGAGTTCATATTTTAAAGTGGTCTGCGTGATTGATGAATAAAGATTCTTCTACTATCTACACTCGAGAGCAATGAATCCGAGTCACTCAAAGAATCCAAAAAATCTCGGAAAGTAAGAATGCTAGGTTAATGCAATAAATTGTATTTAATAGACAACTTAATACTCCTTAAATGAAAGTTAAAAAAATATGAGTCACCATACATTTTATTTACACAAAATTACATAAAGAAAAAAAACTGCTGATCTCTCCTTAAAACAAAAATAGGAAACATGAAATTTTTGAACTTTATGACGATTTTCTTGAATTTCAATACTTCGTATTACCTCCTCGTGCTTCCATTACTGCGTTTACGCGGTTTGGCATGCTGTACACCAAGTTCCTTATACGATTTTGGGGAATATTCTCCCATTCCTCCATCCTCCCATCCTCCCATCCATTCGACGGCCTCTGTGGCGCAGTGGGCGAAGGTCCGCCTGAGACGCAGAAGGTTGCGGGTTCGATTCCCGCTGCGGGACAAATGTTTGCATGATCTGTAGATATTTGTCTCGGGTCTGGGTGTTTTCTATGTATGATATGTATGTATTTACAAAAAAAAAAATATATGTGTATTATATCAATCATGTGGTTCCCATAATACAAGCTCTGCTTAGTTTGGGGCTACGTGATGCTGTGTGATTACGTCCCGCATTATTTATTTATTTATTTATTTATTTATTCCTCTGTGAGAGCAATTTTGAGCTCAGGAAGCGTGATTGGGGGAGGGTTTCGTTGTTTTACGCATCTCCCTAGCTCGTCCCAAGCATGCTCGATCGGGTTGATATCCGGGCTGCGCGCTGGCCACTCCATACAAGTAATGTTCATCTCTTGAAGGTAGTCATTCACAATCCTACCTGTATGAGGTCGGGCATTGTCATGCATAAATATAGCATCCTCACCCAAATTGACCATAAATGGACCAACGTGTTCGTTGAGGATTTCTTCCACATATCTTACGCTAGTTAAAGAGCCGTTTTCTATGATCACCAGCTCTGTGCGACTTTCAGAGGAAATTCCGGCCCACACAAGTACAGACCGACCACCGTAGGCTACTTTTTCTTCGATGCATGCTTGCTTGAATCTTTCCCCTGGTCTTCTATACACTCTGTGTCTTCCATCGTGCTTGTAGAGCATAAATTTTGATTCGTCGGAGAACATAACTTTCGACCAATCTTCAATACTCCAATTTACGTGGTTCTGGGCATATCTTAGTCTTGAAATACGATGGCCACGCTCCAGTTTAGGGCCGTTTGCAGGTCTAAGGGGTTTTAAGTTAGATTCAGCAAGCCGACGTCTTACTGTCCATGCACTTGGGTTACTTCCTCCGAGGCGTCGAAACTGATTTGTGAGTTCAGTTCCTGTGAGAAAGCGATTTCGAAGCATGGTGTTCACCAAGTATCGGTCTTCTCGTGCTGTGGTACACCTAGTTCTGCCCGTTCCTGGTCTGCGTAGGTTAGAACCAGTTTTTTCGTAACGTCGGAGAACTCTTTGTACTGTTGACAGCGACACACCGACAGTCCTGGCTGTATCGCGCTGACTCCGGCCGGTTTCCACCAATGTAAGTATTCTGGTGCATTCTTCAAGTGTAAGCGACATGATTTCAGCTTGAATAATGAATATTGAGCACTATCAACCTGGTTTATGTACCAACATAAATGACAGATTACAAACAAAAGCAAAAACAAATCCTGTAATTTCGTAGTTCCATCTTCGACAGTGTTCCCTTTTCAAAATTGATTTTTTTATGATATAACTTTACAATAACTAAGAAGTTTTAATACTTTCATTTAAGGAGTATTAAATTGTCTATTAAATACAATTTATTGCATTAACCTAGCATTCTTACTTTCCGAGATTTTTTGGATTCTTTGAGTGACCCGGATTCATTGCTCTCGAGTGTATATACTGAGTAGGTACAGAGTACAATCTATTGTGTTAATTAGTCTTGTTTACACAGACATATTTAATTGGCATCGTTTGTCTGAATATGGCGTACTGGCGCGGATTAAATTTACATCACAGTATTCGCTCAATTAGAACTTGCATACGGTCAATTACAAGGCACCCGGCTCGAAGGACCATTTGGCTTTGTGATATTGTACATATTGGATAGTTTTAGATACATGCCGCTTGTAGGACCTTCTATAGGTACATTTATTTATGATCTAGTCATATATTGATTTACATTTATTGATGTAAACGTGTTTGTATGGTCCTCAATTGTTAGCTTCCGCCAGCGATTTCGCTCGCGTGGTACCCGGATAAAATTTGGTAATCCAACCCACTTTCTATGTATATTACAAGTTTCATCCTAATCAGTTCAGCCGTTCTGGCGTACATACATCCTAACCAACTTTCATGTTTCATTATAAGTATAAGTAGGAATGTAGGATTATTTTACACATACTAATTAATACCCAGTAGAGGCATAAGAATGCACGAACGAGGCGCAGTTTAAAACGAGTTTTAAAAATATTTGGTCCCTAAAATGGTTAATATTCACGTCAGCAGTAGACGACACTCGGTGTAGTTACGTAGTCTTGTGCAAGCACTTACCTGAAACAAAAATAAATATATTACATAAAAGCTTCTAGTAAAATTGATAACATAATCGTATAAAAGGTGCAAAAATGCAGCGAGCATCCATGTAAAATGGTAAAAGCGGCAAGCATCTCAAGAGCACTACTGGCCATACAGAGAGGTTTTAAAATAAGCATTCGAAATTCAATTTTCGCGCTCAATATTTGTAATGTCGTCGAGAAACGTACGGAAACCGATCGCCGATATGAAATTGAGACGTGGATCGTGAATGTAATACGATTTTCTAGCGAATGAATGGACCGGGCGATGTTATTAGTGGAAAGGAAATTTTCATTTTAAAACATTTTTCATCTCCGCTCTCCATAGTAAAATAGCTTAATAAAGTATGAAAGCTTTTTAGCAGACATTGTTCAGTAATTTCGGTATGTTCACTCGGGTTTCATTTCATTTAAAATTCTGGTGTATATTCCATGTTCAAAAGATTTTCGGTTTATTTCATGCTTTTGCCAATATAACGACGACGACCTCTGTGTGCAGTGGGCCGTAGGCCCGCCCGTGGTGCAGAAGGTAGCGGGTTCGATTCCCGCCGCGAGACAAATGTTTGTATGATCTGGAAATATTTGTATCTAGTTTGAGTGTATTCTATGTAAAATATCTATCTATTTACAAAAAATAACTTTGCTTTGCTTTGAAGCCTTTGCTCTAGAATGGGATGATTCAGGCTGACAATATTTTAGTCATGTCATCCCATAATAACATTAATACATATTAAGTTTGTAGCATACAGCTACGTGTGATAGTTTGTTTCCATCATTACATTTATTTACTATATTTTATTCGATATATAGTAAATAATATAATATTTTATAATATTTATAATATCTTATTCGATCGCAATTTGAGCGAAAAATGTGAGACGTAAGTAATATTTTATATCAGCGAAATGGAATACATATTTATATTTTTACAGGCAATACGCTCTCCCATCTCACCGCTGCAATAATTTGAAGGTTGATTTTGGCAAAATCTTCTAACTCCTGATTAAATCTTTAGGATTTTTACTATAAATCACCGAATCATTCATAATACTTCATCATCATCATCATTATCAGCCACCCACAAGTCCACTGCTGGACGTAGGCCTCCCCCAATGAGCGCCATTGCGCCCTGTCTTCAGCTCGAAGCATCCAGCTTCTACCAACAGCCTTTCGCAGACCATTACACTTATTATCATAAAATGGAATTGGTCGCGACAGCAGATTCTGCATCGCCATCTGAATAAAGATGAATCTGCAGGAATTCATCGCATTGAAATTCAGAACGGTAACAAACACACAAACAGATTTCGCCTTTTATTTATGTATATTACTGAGTTGTGATTGGTGCGTGACAGAGCTTCTGCAATCTCCAATTGCATACTAAACTGGCCTTAGTGACGCAGTAAATAGAGAATCAGTAATACAGCTTCTGAGATAGATAAGCTACATCAGTAATCAGTATAAGTTTCGCTTATCGTCATCATGTGGGTGTTAGGTAGGTAGGTACAAATTACATACTTACGTATTCCAGTATTGTATTTCCACCATGTAATAACGTTTGTATAGGTGTAATGTGTATTGTGTACATAACAGATTCTTTAAATACCAAATACACCTTATGTCATTAACTCATTAGGTATGCATATTCATTAAGATAAGAAGTATCATAAATAAAAGAAAAAATAGTATTTTCTACTATCATGTATTAAAAAAGACAAATGTTTGTGATATATTGTGAAGATATATCTTTGTACGTCCTTCACACCAAAACTACTGAACAGTTGGAGCTGAAATTTTGCACAAACGTAGTTCTAGACCATGAATAACTTTATATCGAAGCCGAGAGCGAAAGCTAATTTCTTATAATTGGACTCTACACTAATGGCAGATAGGATAACACATTAATCTTATGACAACTTATCTATGTTACCGATGTTTGTAAATAAGTTATCTGATTTCTGATTAGACAATATCATCATAAAGGTGAATGCCGAGAACCCGTATCAATTGCGTCACAACAAAACGGATTCCATAAAATTTATTATATTTTGTATATGACATAAACATTTCCTTTTTTTTACACACAGACGGGATTAATGATGAAGTAAAAAATATATTTTGTATTTTTTAATATTTACGATTTGGGTTCCGCCGCACGCCACCATTAGACTGCAACAACCATTGTTACTATGGCAACTATGCTTGTTGTCATAGTAACAGTACTGTTACCATGGCAACAACCCTCATTTTTAATTATTTTGACAGGAGAATCGACAAAAATGTATAGGTTTTGTTTTGACGCACTCGCTTGGTACCGAGCGCCATACATCAGACGGCATAAGTTCCTCTACAGCTCACGGATGTAAGTAAAAATAACAACATAATAAGCACCATGTCAAGCTGATTTAGCGCATTGAGACGAGTTGAGATACTGATTCCCAATCTACTGTAAGAGATAAATGGTTCGAATAAACATATATTCTATTGCTGTGTCAATAAATATGATATTTGCATAGCTACGAGTATTTGGCTGTGTTGTTTAGTTTAGGACGTGACGCGGGTCGTCTTGGCCGTGCATTGCGTGTGCGACTTGCGTCTGGAGTTCTGCCTTGACAATGTGCATTTGTTTATTTATAAATACTACTTTCTTAATATTGCATCCGCTTAACACTCGTATATCTCTTGCTTATGGGAATTGGTAAGATTTTATAATACCCTAAAAATATTGCATATATTTAATCCATCAGAAGTCATGCCACTCATGCGGGTTTTACACGGCTGACTAAGGCACGACTTCAATGCATGGCGAAAATCAACTGAGTGAATAGAAATTCGGCTAGGTGGAATCGCATGTTCCAAAGACCTACTTTGGTAGTGTGGCGGTTGGTAACTAAAATCGACCGTCTAAATGCTCAATTGCAGGCGATCGCTTGCCAATCAATTGTTTTTTCTTTGTCAAACTACTATAGTGACCTACATTTTTTATCGACCCGTGTAAATAAAAAATAAATATATCACACACGGGCAACTGCTCCCAAACTAGGCAGAGCCGGTACTATGAGTACCAGATACTGATAAACATACATATATACTTACTTATATATAAACACCTAGACGCAGAACAGACATTCATGTTCATAACACAAATGTTTTGGGCGGAAATCGAACCTGCGACCTGCAGCTCAAAAGGCAGAGTTACTCCCAATACCAACTGAGCTATGACTATGAGGCCAGTCAAATGGGGTGGCAATTTTGCTATGCGATTCAACTGGTGACTTGCCGCACGGCTAAAAGCGACACATGTAAATCCGCCATAAACGTTAAGCATCTATAACCCAAGAAAATTCCAATGAAATATTCGGTTCATACGTAAAATTCCCGACAGTTAGGAAACTCTCCGAATCGTGCTTAACTGTAATCAAAGCGGAACTAGAACAGTTAAAAAGTTCCGTGAATTCGGGTACTGTGCAGACGAATTGCACGAATTTTGACAACTGTTGGTACAGTTATGAGACAAATAAACGGAAAAAGGATTCTGTTGAAGTTGTCGTTTTATATATCCAGCAGTCAGTAGGTACAGTGCGCTGGAAGAAGTGAAGGGGGTGTGTTTGCACACGGATAAACAGTAAACACCGAAAAATCACCTCATGAGCCGCTGTCGCCAGCGTTCTTTAACGTGACGCGATCTATAAGAGGACCACAGTACTTACACTAAAGTCGAAGACACGAATGATCTATATGATTTGAATTTTCTATCGACTAAAATAGTCGATAATCAAGGTTTTAATGCAATCGTCACTTCAGGTAAAGGGTCTTTCTGTGCTTTTTCTGTAAATACACCTTGAAACAGTAGGGCGCTCACGAATATTTCAACCTGACCTAACGGTGAATCAAGCGTAACATAAAATTTTGCCCAATGACAAAGCGTTATTTTGAATCCACGCTTTCTCACTGGCCAAAATTTTACGTCTACGATAAGAATACTTTTTCGCTAGTTTATTTGTTTATTATTGCTGCCAACATAATATACATCATTTCGATTTTTTAAACATCGAGATATAGCAAAATTCTAGCTAAGTGTTATTATAATTATAGGCAAAAGACAGCCTGCCGGGTAAAAAGTCTATCCCCTCCTGTTTTGATAAAATGTTACATTGATGGATCATTATATTGAAAGGGGCATTGAGCCCCAGATTTTCTATGCAGCAATCTGCCTGTCAATCAGGACAGGGCGCCATGGCGCTCATTAGGGGAGGCCAATGTCGAGCAGTGGACTGCTATAGGCTGATGATGATGGTGATGATGATGAATCTGCCTGAAATATATTGAATCTTGTAGCCCTAGGTAGCCATGACGGAGCAGAAAAACGAAGAGAATTCTTCTTAGTCTTCGTGATCGAGCCTCAGAACCTTAATGAAATCGCTTTAATGCTCCTCAAAAGCCATTTTCAGGATATCAATTAGCTATAAAATACCATAATGGTGATTGCAACAGGATAATGAGTCAATAGCCATAGATATTGTACGGGGTCCGGGTCCAGAGTAACGGCCACCGTGGCGTCGCCGGCAGCCGTTAGTATCCGGGATGCGGTACAAGCATGCAAACTAAAGGGTTTTTATTACACGTGGTTCACACCACAGTCTTCTTCTTCATGGTATGGCCAACGGGATCAAAATCTTAACGTGTCTTCCGATGCTGTTTGTTTGAATTATGGATATATTTTCAAAAGAATAATATAAGAAGTAGTTTATCAGTCATGCAGTTGATGGTTTCCGTACAAGCTCTGCTTAGTTTGGGGCTACATGATGCTGTGTGATAGTGTCCAGCATTATTTATTTATTTATATGCTCTCTGTAACAATCGACTATGCCTATAACTTGCACCGGTCTAGAATTAGAAGTCTGGAGACGATTTAAGATATAGCCGTTAGCCACCGGCCACCACGGCCCTCACAGTTACTATTGATTACGATTATAAATCCCGTAATGTACGTATAACCACAAATGGACCAGTAGTTGACCGATAAGTGTACTTCTATGAATTTATGTGATACTAGCCGATACTTGCAAATTCGCTTGCGTCGTTTTCTTGACTGTCAATAATCAAAATAAATGTGTGTGTTTGTCATGTCAGAGCGAGGCCCCCAGAGATCAGAGAGAAACTCCGACACAGACTGATGCGAAGAAGAGGAAAGAAAATTTGGGTAAACTCTTTCAAAGGGAGATAGAAGATAGAGGTCTATGTCGTGCAGGAGATCTTATGCACTGAAGAAGAATTCTTCTAGTATTCAATACTTAATGCAATATTTATTGTCGTCATATTGTTATAACTTATATTATAGGGTAACAGAGAGAGCACAGTGTAGTGTGATAGTAATACATGTGAATTTTTCTATGTATAGTGTACTAGCTTCCGCCCACGGCTTCGCTCGCGTGGTACCCGAATAAAAAGTATGCCTATGTGTTAATCCAGGTCTTAAACGTTTTCGCGTGAAAGAGTAACAAACATTCATCCATACATACTCACAAACCTTCGCATTTATAAATTTAGTGTGATTAATTTGTTTGTATGACATTGTTGTGACACAGATGTCTCCACTTTAAAGATTTCTAAACAAAAATAACGACAAGATCTTGCTTAAAAGACAACTTTTACTTTATTTTTATTATCGTGCTGTCAAAACCGTGGTCCGCGGTTCAAGTACAGAATGTAGAGTATAATCTTTACGGTTTAAACCCACAACAATCCCAAGTTTTTAGAGTACCCATTCACAGTTTTATCATTTCACTAACTTTGTTTATTGCGTTTAAAAAACTCCATAAAATTAAACAGTTGAGATATAAAAAACTTGGATTAACTGTGTGTTCTCGGAGTATTTCGCGCAAAGATTTACTTTTATAAGTCCAGGGCAAATAAAAAGGGGGGGATTTTAGAACCGCCCGACATTTTATCTCTCAGACGACAGTTGATTAAAGAAATTAATTGTTTATTGTCCGTGAATGAACGTGGCGTGAATTATTTTGAAGGAACTTTTCTGTAAAAACGGTCACGAGGGGAGTTTTACTTGATACTCTGGAAGTTCCATCAAGTTTCGCGACGTGACGTGATGCTTCTTGGAACGTTAGGTGGTCGCAAAACCTGTTAGTTTGAGTTACTTTACAAAATTAGATTCGTGTTAGCAATACTAACTTGGTTACTCATAGTCATGCTGCAGACATTAATCATAATGAGAGAAAGAAGCAAAATCTAGCTAGAGATACAGTTGAAAACATGCTGTGTAAGTAGTTCCAAACTCCATCTTTAGAACCCATGCCTCACCTGCCCGTGGTGCACTCTGCTAACTAAAAAATCTAGCATCGGCAGAACTACATCTCCTGACTGCCGACGGGCAGCAGCGTCAGCGGTCATGAGATGTAGTTGCGATCCTCAACCCGCATTCCCAGCGTGGTGATTATGGGCGTATCACCCTTCTTAATAGGGGAGGCCTTTGTCCAGCAGTGGATTGATATAGACTGGTGTGTGTGAAAAAATCTTGGACCTATTTCACGGCACAGGAGAGGACTTAAGTAAAGCCTTAAAATGATTTATTTTTAAAAGGCAGGCTGTACGTGACTGTAACTTAATACAGCAATAATGCATCAACATTACGCGTGCCTGTCCTTCTGTATGGTATCGAGTGTCCAAGTCGAGTCAAATGCATCATAAGTTGTAAAGTTATGAAGCATTATTTATAATAATAATTTAAATATATTTACATCATAATCTTAAATACAAGATTCAAGATTTGAATGTTTATTTGCTAGAAATACATACTTATTTTGACAATTAGGTCTTATATAGCTGTTTTAGTACATATATTCAGCTTTATGGGCACATCCCCCTTCTTATTCGGGTAGGCCTATGTCCAGCAGTGGACTGATATAGGTTGGTGATGGCAGAACTAAATTTTAAATTTCTTGCGAGAATGCAGACAGCGTCACCTGGCCAGGTTGAGCGATGACTTGCAGGTGTCTGGCAGAAAGAATACGGAAAAGGCCTATATCCAACAGTGAACTTATTTAAACGCTGAGGATAGACTTCAAATGAAGAAAATAATCTAAACCCTAAATACTTTCATTACTCCGCAAAAACGTTCATAATCGCAGGCAAGTCCGTTAATTACGGGGAGTTAATAACAGAGCATTGTCTGAAACCCCCATCATACCTACGTGCTTACGATCCCCTTTTAGCGTAGACCCTACGCTCATTGTCCTTTTTAGGGCTGCATTGCGAAATGACTAAACGACATTTTTTATAACAAAAATAAATAATCTTTAAATTGATTGATGGGGGCGACGTTAAGCCTAATTGCTTCACCAAAGCCACATTTTTGTAACGGCAGACGTGGAACAAACAAACCGAACTCTCAAAACGACGTCCTCTTAGATCGATAATAACACAAAATAAATTTATTTTGTGATAATAATGAGTGACAGTGTATTCCATAGCAATATTAAAGTAAGAAGATTCAAGGTGGCTGTTTTTATATTGATCTTATGATAAAAATAATTTTTATACTTATGTATTACTTAAATTTAAAAAAACTTTATCGCTACTTACCTGTTTACTTTTTTTTTTTTCGTTGCCTTTTCCAAGCAACGCAAAAAATTAAGATAGCTTTTGGTTTTTCGTACCTTACCTAGTGCGTTATTCAAGAAAATGATGCTTGATTTGTGTTAAGAAACAGCCTTAGGCTTGTATTCAAGCTGTATTCGAAGGTGTTCGTAGCTGAAATACAGGTTCTAGATAATTTCACAAAAAAATCGGCTCAGGAATAGATTTGCGCCTGAGCATAGCATACGAGCCTGAGAGGCACTTTTCTGGAATAGTCCAAAGGAGAGTATGTGCTGCTAAGGTTCCGAAAAAGGAAAAGAAAAGATATGTTTATACCTTTTTTGACATATCATTGTCATATTGAGGCTGCGGAACCCGCTCATAAAAAGCCGTATCGATCTTAGCTAGGTTTTATTTCTTTGTATAGCTTGCGTTTTGTTGAGCAGTGTTTATGGATAGTGACTAGCGTTGAGGGGAAATGAAACAAAGGTTTTATTTTAAACTTAGCGGCACTGTCAAGTCATTTCAATGTAAATGAAGCAACAGAAGTAACAATATTAGGTACTACAATATTTATGTATATCGTAGGTTATTATTAATCAAATGAATTTGAATTCATTTGACGCATCACCTTTTACTACAAACCAGATTATTAAGTTCTTATTTATAATAAGTATATTTTATAGGTCAAAGATGGATGAAATTCATCATCATCATCATCCTTTGGCATTTCACTGCTGGACATAGGCCTCCCCTAACGAGCGCTATTGCGCCCTGTGCTGAGATCCACGCATCCAGCTTCAACCAGCAGCCTTTCTCAAATGGTCACTCCAGCTGGTCTGGATAAGATTAACCCAGTTTAATGGCACACACTTTTTGGAGGCCTTTATGCAACATATGTGAAATCAGTCTCTGTAATGTTGGAGAATTAAATACGTCTACAACCTATGTGTCTTTATATAGCAAACACAACAATACAGCCGTCGGTGCTTTGGGACATAGGCCTCCCCTAATAAGGGGGATATGCCTATACTCCCCAGGCTGGGCATGCGGGTTGTGAAACGTGAAATCTATAGCATTTTCATAAAAACGAAATTCCTTGAATAGCTCCATCGACAATCATGAAAATAAATTCTTGTGGTCGCAACAATATCCAGACATCCCAACAATTTAATTCCACATAACAACTAAATAACGGCATACCATCAACGCTGAAATATACAATGTTCACTACCAGGTAATTTCACAGCGAAATGAACCGAACGCGCGCGAATGCACGTAATTCCAAAAGCTCATTAAACAGCAAATAAGATGGATTAATACGAATGGATTGAAATATGGGTTTTGTTGATCCAAAGTGGCGCTTTTATTATCTGATGCAATTCGATGAGAAACAATTTATTTTTCAATTTGGTCTCTCATGGAACTTGTTCATTTTCACCTGACCTCAACAAAACCAGCGTTGCAGTTTTTAATATGGTTCTCCAGCTTGCTAAGTAGAGACCTTTTGTGTCACTGTTTCACTTGTTAGATTTAAGCACTTGCCTTTGTTAATTTTTATGGTTTGTGACTCAAATAAAATGTTACTTAGTTTTACTTTATTTACCTATTCCTCAATTACAAATTTGTAGTTGTTGCGGTACCAAAAAGTATTTTCAACATTCATCCGATTAGCCATTTCTTTGATACTTTTTCAGAGAAGCAATTTGGCGTTTAAAAAAGAAAAATGGCAATGCCGCAATAAAATGAAATAATCAGAGCGCTCTAAATCATTTGTACATTCCGCACTGGTGATAATTTTTGTTCTAAATACAATTTAGCGGCTAAATCCCGGGATGTCCCGCGCGCTCGTCTATTCTGTTTCTCATACATTATTCAAATTCAGAATGAATAACTTGTTTTGTCGTTTTATTGGGGACAGTAGAGTTTTTACTTGTTTTGCGGTAAAAACAGTTTGTAGCGCATGTTTTATACAAACTTTTGAAAATTCGCAGCGGGTAATGCGGCAAAAAATTAAAATCCTCTTATTTATGACACGTGTGTTTGTCAAAGCTCAATCACCTAGAACTATAGTTGTCGACATAGCTCAGAGAATTAGTAAGCTGAAGTGGCAGTAGGCTGGCCATATCTGCCGAATAACCGATAACCGTTGGGATAAACGAGTTCTTGAGTGGAGACTGCGGCTCGGCAAACGTAGTGTAGGATAACCTGCGGCCAGGTGGAGACGATTTGCGAAAGGTAGGTAGAAGCCTGATGCGTCGAGCTGAGGACAGAGCGCAATGACACACCCTTATACTCGTAACTCACAGAAACAAAACAAACATTTTTGTGTAAAATGGATTAACTACCAACAAGCTATAATGTAAAAACAAACAAATAAAACATTAATGACATTATCACACTATTCAGTAAGCTAAGTAAGTCCCCTCATGAGTAGAACATCTCTCCAGATCTCTAGAGGACCAATGGCAGAGAGCACTTGGCAAACAGTCGCGGATCCCACATGACCAAGTTTAGATAGTCATGGAGTAAGTACAAGTAACTATGCAAGTTCCTAGAAGCAATACTTCTTGACTCGACTTGGGAATTGTCAAGGACTTGAAGATAGCGGGGATCGGACCCCTAATACACTCGAGAGCAATGAATCCGGGTCACTCAAAGAATCCAAAAAATCTCGGAAAGTAAGAATGCTAGGTTAATGCAATAAATTGTATTTAATAGACAATTTAATACTCCTTAAATGAAAGTTAAAAAAATATGAGTCACCATACATTTTATTTACACAAAATTACATAAAGAAAAAAAACTGCTGATCTCTCCTTAAAACAAAAATAGGAAACATGAAATTTTTGAACTTTATGACGATTTTCTTGAATTTCAATACTTCGTATTACCTCCTCGTGCTTCCATTACTGCGTTTACGCGGTTTGGCATGCTGTACACCAAGTTCCTTATACGATTTTGGAGAATATTCTCCCATTCCTCTGTGAGAGCAATTTTGAGCTCAGGAAGCGTGATTGGGGGAGGGTTTCGTTGTTTTACGCATCTCCCTAGCTCGTCCCAAGCATGCTCATCGGGTTGATATCCGGGCTGCGCGCTGGCCACTCCATACAAGTAATGTTCATCTCTTGAAGGTAGTCATTCACAATCCTACCTGTATGAGGTCGGGCATTGTCATGCATAAATATAGCATCCTCACCCAAATTGACCATAAATGGACCAACGTGTTCGTTGAGGATTTCTTCCACATATCTTACGCTAGTTAAAGAGCCGTTTTCTATGATCACCAGCTCTGTGCGACTTTCAGAGGAAATTCCGGCCCACACAAGTACAGACCCACCACCGTAGGCTACTTTTTCTTCGATGCATGCTTGCTTGAATCTTTCCCCTGGTCTTCTATACACTCTGTGTCTTCCATCGTGCTTGTAGAGCATAAATTTTGATTCGTCGGAGAACATAACTTTCGACCAATCTTCAATACTCCAATTTACGTGGTTCTGGGCATATCTTAGTCTTGAAATACGATGGCCACGCTCCAGTTTAGGGCCGTTTGCAGGTCTAAGGGGTTTTAAGTTAGATTCAGCAAGCCGACGTCTTACTGTCCATGCACTTGGGTTACTTCCTCCGAGGCGTCGAAACTGATTTGTGAGTTCAGTTCCTGTGAGAAAGCGATTTCGAAGCATGGTGTTCACCAAGTATCGGTCTTCTCGTGCTGTGGTACACCTAGTTCTGCCCGTTCCTGGTCTGCGTAGGTTAGAACCAGTTTCTTCGTAACGTCGGAGAACTCTTTGTACTGTTGACAGCGACACACCGACAGTCCTGGCTGTATCGCGCTGACTCCGGCCGGTTTCCACCAATGTAAGTATTCTGGTGCATTCTTCAAGTGTAAGCGACATGATTTCAGCTTGAATAATGAATATTGAGCACTATCAACCTGGTTTATGTACCAACATAAATGACAGATTACAAACAAAAGCAAAAACAAATCCTGTAATTTCGTAGTTCCATCTTCGACAGTGTTCCCTTTTCATATTTGATTTTTTTATGATATAACTTTACAATAACTAAGAAGTTTTAATACTTTCATTTAAGGAGTATTAAATTGTCTATTAAATACAATTTATTGCATTAACCTAGCATTCTTACTTTCCGAGATTTTTTGGATTCTTTGAGTGACCCGGTTTTATTGCTCTCGAGGGTACTAACAATTTATTTTAATAAAGTATAGTTAGTATTGAATATCAGCGAATATTTTATTTTCTAGTTTTGAATAAGTATTCAGCGGTTCTATAGCTACCAGTGGAAACCTTAAAATAATATCACAAAGCCAATTATAGGTCCTCCTCACGTACAGAAACAGTATAACTAGAACGTAAGCATTCATAAGTGATTTGTGATTGTTACCTAGGTTATATGATAAATACAATACAAATACATCATTAGACCGAAACATATTGTGACAACAAAGAAAAGAAAAAAGGAAAATCAACAATTGTTTCAATAGTGTACCTACATACATAAACACAATATATTCAATTCACAATATAGTTATTTTGGCCCATTACATACCCGCTCTCCGCTATCACCAAAGCCATACTATCCATAATTCTTTCATCAAAGCAACTTATCATCTGTTCTCGGTAAAGCACAACGATTGCCAAGCAGGAACATGCTAATGTTAGTGCACGTGTCCCAGTTGTAATAAGGCACATTAATATCGTGCTAATTTAGCACCGCCCTAGATTGAAGCCGTCGCTGATCGCTTGCTGTCGGCTCGTTAACAGGTCTGCGGTAACCGCAAGATGGTATTTAATTTTGTTTATTGTTCGTTATGGGGTTTTAAAGCACAACCCATGCCAAGCAGGAACATGCTGATGTGGAGCGCATGTCCCAGTTGTATTAAGGCAAAAATATATCGTGTTAAATTAGCACGATATTAATGTAACTATTTAGGGCGATGCCCTAGATTGAAGGCGTCAAGTCGCTGATCGCTTGCTGGCGGTTCGTTATCAGTTCCACGGTGCCCGCAAGATGGTGAAAGGGTTTCGTGTATTTTTCGTTATGGGTCCTCCTCTCAGTATTCTGTGTTATGGGGTTTAAGATTCTTTTCACTACGTCTTCGTGATACGGATGTAGTTTCCCGTATTGTTCCCGTAGTGGTTTCTAGGATCTTAAAAGCTGCTGTTTGTGATTCTGGCTCAAACGTTACTGTCGGTTTCGACTCTGAAATATACCTTAAGAAATTCTAAACAGATTATTTACATCATATTTTAGTGCGAGACATGTTGATCATATTTCCATCCACTTTCATTTTTATACGACAGTGGCGCTGCGTTTTCGGGACTTTTTTCGTGAAAAGTACCAGAGGTTGCTATACAAACATTCAGAACAAACAAACATTCATTCATTCGCAGTCGTATATATAATAAAACACCAAGACACGAGAACAAATATGACGGCCTCTGTGCAGTCTCTGCGCAGTGGGTGAAGGCGCAGAAGGTTGCGGGTTCGATCTCGCCGCAAGACAAATGTAATGACAATAAAATGTATTGAGCATTGAGTCTAGTGTTCTTTTCTATGACATAAAAACGGTCAAAAGCTGTCACTCACGTATCGGCCAAACCTTTGGAAGGCTGCTGCTTAGATCAGCTTTTATAGCTGGTGAAGACCTATGATGAGTAACGTAATGATTCAGAGCCTTGCAAAAGTTTCTTTTACAACACACTTGGTAGGTGTGACAGATTACTATGAATAAAACAATCGATCGTTTTTATATTCAGTGAATACAAAATGAATAACATGTCACATTGGTTTAGCTTTGCAACATCATGCAGTCGGATGTGACTAAATTGAAGATTCAGAGATCACGAACATGACTCGGATAACATTGGACTTGCAACTCATTCCGTATACTATTAATGATTTCCTGGAACTCGCACCCGAGCACCGGGCCTGGGATAATAAAGTTCTGTCATTTACATGGTGAACTATATTCTGGCGGAGGTTCTTACTAATAAGTCCATGTGGCGGTTGCAAGCTCATCGCCAAAATAATTTCATAATTCTTTAATTCTTCGTATGCTAATGGAAAACTCTGGTGTCGGAATTTTCAGGCCGGCCTAAGGCCTCCGACATGGCTTAACTACTGAAAAAGCCGGGACCAAACAACAGCTTAACGTGCTGTAAGTTCACAATGGAAATGATTCTTAGTGAATTTAGCAAAAAGTGGTCATGTCTGAAATTGTTTTTTTTTTTTTGTTTTTTTAGGATGCCTATTGATGGAACTAGCACATGGTGCACCTGATGTTAAGTGGCAACCATTACCTTTAACATTGCTGCTTCATGGCAGAATGCAGCATGGTGGTAGTACTTCCACGGATAAGCCCTTCACAAAGAACTGTACTACTTCTAAAAACTTCCGCCAGACTTGTTTTTGAATAGGTACATAACATAGTCTACTCAACACATTCGCTTAAACATCAAAATTATCGTACGGAGAAAACCGAAGTCGTATAAAATGCGTTTTTTAACGGTGGACAATGTAAGTAAACACAATTGAATAGCAAGAGGAAATAATCTTTATGATCTAGGTTCATAGGATGTCAAAAGATTAATTGAAAACGTAATTACTTTAATCATTCTGTAGTTGTATGGTGTGTCTTACAAACAATTGTATTTAATTACAGCTTATTTCTATTCAATTGCTTTGAAAATTAAGTCCAGGAATAAAGTTTAAATAAAATAAATAAATAAACTGCTTACCGTTGCTGTTATTTTGCAACATCTGTTATAGTCAATGGGACATTCTATACTATTGAAATCTTTCTTGACATTAGACTAGGACCTAGGAAAATACAAAACAGGACAACATAACATAATAATAATAATAAATAATAAATAATGCTGGACGGAATCACACAGCATCATGCAGCCCCAAACTAAGCAGAGCTTGTATTATGGGAACATGTGGTTTCCTTGTGGTGATTGATATACTACACATATATATTTTTTTGTAAATACATACATATCATACATAGAAACACCCAGACCCGAGACAAATATCTACAGAACATGCAAACATTTGTCCCGCGGCGGGAATCGAACCCGCAACCTTCTGCGTCACAGGCGGACCTTCGCCCACTACGCCACAGAGGCCGCTAACATACATACAACATGTCCCAAAATTCAACGATAAGCCGGCACCTACTCATGACTACTCGAGAAAATACAACAAAAAATATATTTTACACAAAAATCGATCATAATATAATTTTTTTCTAAAATTTTTTAACTTTTTTCATAAACTACTATGGCATTAACATAGACCCCCAACCCCTTATTATTTCATTTTCTTGCTTAGTTAGTAAAATTATGCAATTCACATTATTATGAATAAAATAATAATGATATAACAAATTAAGACCTATGTACAGTTAACTTTATTGATAAGTATCGCATACCGTGCGCCTGCATTTTAAAAGTTTTAACCTACAGTTTATTGTTCCTACTATTAGGGCCAATTTCACCGCCTTCAATTACCTGGAAATAATTAACAAGTAACGTCAATGTAAATTATTTGCTGGTTAAAGTGACAAATCTTTGAGCGTACATGTCACTTTAACCGGCAATTAACTTACTTTGACGTTAGTGAGGATAGTGAAAGAGTACTAAGGGGTAGTGTTCCGAGAAAAAGACCTCCGTAAAACGCGGCTAACTTTCACAAGCCAACCTCAAGTAGGTATTAACCGACCTGTGTAATCCTAAACCAAGTCAACCTCAACCTATGAATCTATGTATTTTGAACATGAATTTGAAATAAGGTAAAACATATTCGTACTATTGGACTTTTTAAAGAAAATATAATATTCTGCTTCTGTGAATATCAAAGAGATCAATTATACATTCCACCAGACACCATAATCTAGCCATGGTTTTTCCAACTCCATTTTTAAATAACAATCTAGAGCAGCACCAAAGTTATCGATACGAAATGGCAATTATCGATAATATCTCGGCGATTCTCATCGCGGATACAGCATCGGGAACAAATTGCACGAGCAGGCATTAATCATCGACATTTTCGGCCCAGTTCACACGTTCTTTGTTTGCCGCGGTAGGGATGTTCATCGGATTGTCGGAAGTCGACATTTTATCTTTCAAACGGATGATTAATAAAATGTTTTTAGTTTGGCGGAACATTCTCTGCGGGATCTGTGGTAAAGATGGGTACCTCAAGGGTCAATACTTGGCCCATTCCTATTTTTAGTTTACATCAATGACCTACCTCAACTTGTGAGGGACAACCACGAAATTGTATTGTTTGCAGACGACACGTCTCTTTTATTTAAACTAAAGCGACGGCAGACCAATTTTGACGACGAAGACAATGCAATAGCGAAAATTGTTAACTGGTTCGATGTAAATAATTTATTACTGAACGGAAATAAAACAGAATGTATAAGATTTATTATACCAAATGTTAAACAAGTTAAACCTAACATTAAAATAATGAAGGTTTAAATCTTGTGGATACTACTTTATTTTTAGGCATAACCTTAGAAAATAAGCTTCAATGGGGCACTCACATAAATGGATTGTCGAACATACTCAGTTCTGCAGCATACGCAGTCAAAATAATCCGTCAACTTACTGACGTAGAAACGGCTAGACTGGTTTATTTCAGCTACTTCCACAGCATTATTTCGTACGGCATTTTGTTTCGGGGGAATGAAGCAGATATCAACACCATATTTGTGTTGTAGAAGAGGACTGTTTGTGCAATTTATAATATGGGCCCCAGATAATCACTTAGAACTTAGTTTAAAGATAAATATTATGACAGTTCCATGCCAATACATATATGAAAATTTAATATATGTCCGAAAAATATCAAATTTGTTTAAGAAAAATAGCGACAATCATAATGTTAACACTAGAAATAAATATATACTAACTATTCCCACTGTAAGGCTCCATAAAGTTAATCAATCTTTTAAAGGGCAATGTGTACGATTTATTGACAAAATCCCAAACGATATGCTTCATTTATCTGTAAATAAATTCAATAATGTTGTTAACCGTAAGCTCTGTAACTGTATAATAAGCTTAAATTATACAATTTTTTATTATTTAGATGACAAAAAAACTTGGGATGAAACTGTCTCCAACTCCCTCAAAAACAATATAATAATTAATAATAAAGTTTGTAAAAAAACAAGACTAAAAAAATATAAGCCAAGCAGAGTTTCTTGCCAATTCTTCTCTGTTTGGTCGCGTTACGAATTGATGTAAATTTAAATTTAAAAAACGTTTTAATGTGTACTGTGTAAACTTATTTTGATTTTGATTTTTTGATTTTGATTGAGATGACTATAGTGTTTTACTTAATGTATCTATAATTACAGGATCTCCTTAACATATAACCTGACTTATAGTAAGCGTAACGATAAAAAATGTTCAATGGCAAAGCCTAATTTTGAATCTATTCTTTCCAATTGGCCAAAATTGACACGAATACTTTTTTGCTAGTCTTTGTGACCGAGCCTCAGTAGATATCCGGTCAAGAACACATTAAACGATTTTATCCTCTGTCGGAGAGATAGAGAGCAAATGTATGAAAAATTGTTGAGCTATCGCTTCGACAGTCGCTGGCATCGTCCATATGTGAACTCATTCTGTCTTATTCCAAAACGAAGCCTAAAGATAGTCTAGGTTTAAAACTGGTATTTTGTATCATACAAAATGTCAGATTTAAACTCGGACTATCTTTAGTCTTCGTTTTGGAATAAGACAGATTGTATCCGATTCTAATGCACGAAGAACGACATTAGTGCGCTAAAATGTACAGCTAGCGGCACGTAAGTCTAGCGGTGAACGAAATGTCTGCGCATGGGACTCTCGCTCTCTCTCGCCTCTAGCTCCCTTAAGATACCTTACTTTTGACTTCTGCGCAATAACGGTCAGCGCTAGAGTTTCGTACCGCTACTTGTATGACACACTACAGAGCACACTACTATTACTCATAATAAATACATACACATAAAATACACACATACAATATTTACTATTTTACCTGATGGTATTGATCCTTTCTCCTTGCTGGCTATTGAGTAACAGAAAAAAATGGCATGTTAATTAATGGATGTGTGAATAAATACACGAAGTACATAATAAGCAATTAATTATACAATGGTGTGGTCGATAACTAGTGAGGAATTTGTACATTTGATATGAAGGTTTTAGCTTTTTATTTACAAAGATTTATTTAAACTTAGAATTTTTTATTCTAGGCATAATATAGAAACGAAATGCATTTGTTTCGATGTATGCGTCTATGATGCGTTGCGGAACAAAATTGATAATTTATTATAGAAAATAAAAAGCATTTATTTAGATGTTCATGTTTGTGACGCAATGCCAATCTATTGTGAACAGAAATTGTGATATAATGTTTTACCTCACGCCTTTCAAACTGAAATCATAAGATTCACTGAGTATTTCTACGCAAGTATACAAAGTACTTCTTGGATAATCGGGATTTCAAAAATGCTCTTAGCTTTGTAAATTTGCTACCAATGTTCTTCTTCTTCTTCGTATGAGTTAGTGGCCAACTCTGGTGTCGGAGTTTTTAGGCCGCCTGAAGGCCTCCAACATGGCTTGACGACTTGACGACTTGTTATGAGGCCGAACAACAACTACGATTACTTAATTATTATTATTATTAATTAGCCATCGCTGTCGTACTGCAGGACAAAGGCCTCCCTTCCCTTCTTCCACTCTTCTCGATTTAACGCTGTGATTATGTTGGTGTGTGAGGCCATGTTGTATATATGAGTTCGTCCCGTTATCTCATTTTAGGCCTGCCACGTCGTCGCCTGGAATCAAATGGGATCCACTCTGTGTTCTGTGTTCTCTGTTATCTATGCCCACAAGTCGCTTGGCCAAAGACTTAGTGACCAATATTAGCGATTAGTGTTTCACGATTACTTTACTTTAACGTAATTTGGTAATATTTCATATGGTTGGGTTTGGTTGTATTGACCATGTTTTATCGATATCGATAGAAATAGATTCTGGCAATCAAGCACTGCTCCCGCGAATTCCGCAATAGATGCACATGCATAATTAATGGATGGTGGATCGAGCTCACCGTCATTGTTCTGCTATAAAACACGCGTAAATAACGTGTAAGCTGGGATTGTGGAAACGCCTACCATTTCAAATTCACTATTCGTATACAGCGGCTGGTTATCATAAATTTTGGGGGTTATTTTAACATTTTATTGATGACTTTGTTTGCACAATAGGCATACATATATACATGAAAGATCCATGAGGTTGTAGGTTAAATTTCCACTTACATGCGGGACAAGTGTTTGCATGTTCTGCGGATATTTGTTCCGAGTCTGGATGTTGCGATACCAAGGTGTGCATAGGTATATCTTACCTTTAGTAAATTCCTTATTATGTGCCTCTGATCCCACGGCACAATAGAGAAGCCTAGGATAAGGTCTCAAAGCTATGTTTGTGACGAATAAGTAAGTAAAAATTTTTCCAGTCCAAGAAAGTCCGACTTTGATAAGCGAATTTGAGCAGTAGTTTTGGGTAGTAGTACACTTAGTTTCCGATACTACGGCACTGCAAAGAGTCCTAGGATGAGGTTAAGGCTGTGAGACTGATAGGTGTTACTGATATTTCGATTTTTTCCCAGTCCAAGAGAATCAGATTTTGACGAATAATAATATAATTAAGGTCGCTTTAGGTCTCATGGATCCGAGATAGAACTAAAGATATTGGACATAGCTCAGAGAATTAGCAAGCTGAAATAGCAGTAGGCTGTTCATATCCGCCTAAGAACCGATAAGAGTTATTGAGTGGTGACCACGGCTCGGCAAACGTAGTATTCGACGCAGGTGGAGTGACGATTTGCAAAAGGCTGCTGGTAGAAGCTGGATGCGTCGAGCTCAGAACAGGGCACAATGGCGCTTATAAGGGGAGGCCTATGTCCAGCAGTGGACTGCTATAGGCTGATGTTGATGATGACGAAGAGGTCTAGATGATAACAAGAGGGCAAGTATAATAAGCACGTAAAGTCTTTGTTGATTAGGCCTTCAATTACTTAGAACTTAGAAATCTATTTGCTTACACAACATTTTATCAATTAGAAATTGAAAGGAAACCCTTCAAATCCTCAAATATTTGATCAATATCCATCTAAACAATTGAAAAGTTAGGTATTAATATTCATTGTAATAAAGAGAAACCTCAAAAAAGCTTCTATCTTCGCCAAAATTGATATTTATTTGTATTTGAAACTTTGACTATTTGTTTTTACATCTAATACTTTGGACCAGTATTACAGAAACTCCTGAAAAACCTTTCCTAATTTCCCTAACATCTATCTACCTACAATACCTACACCACAGAACCTTTACTAACCCGAAAATACCCACAATACGCGACCACAGCCCCGAAAAGCCACCCCTCAACTATATTAACCCGATGACAAATTTTAGTCACGAACCCGAGCAATGGTCCCTCGAGCCGGATAGCTATTAATTCTTTAATTAACCTACGCTGGGTCATTGGTGAGCCGAATTAGAAGAAATGGCAGGAGATAACTGCGGCTGTGGGTGACATTTGTCTCAATTCGGGGATACAGCATTTGTGGAAGATTAGACCTGAATAGGAAGCAGTAGGGAAATGGAAGGAAATGTTGATAGAAGGATTCTGAAGACATTCAAAACTTACGTAGATTAAAATTATTTTTTAAAGCATACCGTTACTAAAAAATCATTCGTATACAAACAAACAACGGAAACTTCTGACATAGGAGGGTAGATAGAATCAATCATCACAATATTATGAACTAAATTTTAACAGACATCAACTAAATTTTAACAGACAGACGTTTCGAATTTCAGAATACACCAAAAATATGGAACCATTAAATAAAATCCTGGGAAGTAAAGTAATAAACCAATATTGTCGAAACATTTTAATTACCTTGCATCAGGACCCCTTTGGGGAGTTTTACCGAATTATAATTAGTTGGGAAATGGGTACCATCAAAGGGTTGGAGGGATGCTATTAACTGGATATATTAGGAAAACGTGTTTCATATTTTGAAGTAGGGACGGGTGATGTAATAAATTAGAATAGTGACTTAAACGTAAGGTGTCAAAGGTTTATTTTGGAAGTCGTAAAAATGGCGATAAACTCATTACGGAGCAATGTTTGGATGGTCGGGACGTGATGAGGAGAGAGGGCAAGGAATCAGGAGAACCAATAGAGATTAAGAGGGAATTGAATAGTAAATCAATTTGTACAAGATCGCTCAAAATAGACTGTCCTAAATTTGTATAAGAGGCAATGAACATTTTATAATTATAACAGCTTAATAAGTATACAATTAAATGTATTTATTTTCATCAACTGGGTTGTTTAATATAACTTAGTAAGTTAGAAACTTGGAATGTTATCAAAGAAAATAGCTTGAAGGATAGGTATGATCTAAAATGAGGCTTTTAGGATTCTGTCCGATATACCCAATAGAAAAAAGACATTACAATAAGACCGTTACATGTAGCTTTGGGAATAAAGTAATATTGATTGATGCTGATGATACTATGAATCATTTCGAACTTGGTAGAACATTTCTTTATAACAAAGATGATACGACACATTACAAGACGCTTACGCCTGAAGACGTAAATCACGGTACATTTGCCACACCGGGTAAATCTAATACACATCACATCGCTAATGGTATGTGCGAACACTTTCATCCGTTCATTAGCCTAATAGCCGCGGGGAAATACATCGTGAACGTAGCTTTTTGCTGTAACCTCATGGCAGGAAGACATTTGATGAGATCGTAATTGTATGGGAAGAATTGTGCGACAAATGGAAAAGACAGTTCAGTCGGATATTGTAAAAGAATTAACAAGCAATTAAGAATGCATGTGTCATGATTTTCTACACCGAAATCGACAGAAATTAAAAGGGAAATACGGATCATATGTTTGTGATAAAAAAAGTTCAATAATATCACTAAGTATGCCTAACGAAATTGTCCTAGGACGGACCGTTCTACAGTACTCTCTAGCAAATAAAAAGTAAACCAACAGTAAGTACAATAAAGCTCAAGAGGTAATCTGACTTATAAGTTATACACAGAAACTAAATCATACGTGACTTTCATAGACATATTAAACTCGGATCATAAATTAAAAGCAAAGGATGCAAATCGTCAGCAAACTAACATAGTTTCCTGCACGTGTCCCTGTTGTTACGTGAGAATATATAACACGAGGATGTACAGCTAGGAGAATATACAACCGGTATATGATATCCCAGAATATGCAAATCAGTATTAAAACGATACCAGCTGAATTGAACAGTCGAGTCCTGGGTGCCTAGTGCAAGTTTTCTTACCAGCTCGATCGCGTTTGCGTTTACGCAAATTTGTATGGAAAGGAGTCAGTGCCACCAGTTTTTCACTAGATGGCGCTACCTCGATTCCATATAAATTTGCGTAAACGCAAACGCGATCGAGCTGGTAAGAAAACTCGCACTAGGCACCCTCGTTAGTTTGCATTGTTGCAATTTCACCAAGATTAATGCAATTGGGTCTTGGAACATGAATATTTAGCTGAAGATATTGTCATCTCGCTTGAAATAATTCTGCATTGCTTGCTATTTGTTGAATTGATTATTTATGCGAATAGAAATAAAGTTTGTGTGTATGTTTGTCTCCACTAAACTCCGTATCGGGTGAACGGATTTAGATGAACCTTGGAATATACATAGTTTGTGACCTTAATTAACGCATAGGCCGTTTTATCCCAGTACCATGCAAGCGAAGCCGCGGGCAGAAGAACAGAAACAGAATACATTTCCGTGTTAACCACACACATGTTTGTCCTGAGCGGGAATCAATCCCGCGAGTTGAAATTCAGAAGGCAGACAGTACTAACAGCTCAGTTTGTAGTAACTTATTCAATCCACGAATCAAACAAACTTAAAAATTATTTGTTCCGACTTTATTTCTTAAATTGCATTTATTCTGTTGTAAGACTTAGGGGTAATCAGAGGCAAGTCCAAATATTACAAATGGTTTGAAATTAAATTAATCATTTCAATAAATTAATTTTATCAATAAACGTTATCTATCTATCTATCTATTTCAGAAGAATGGTTTGAACCTTACACTCGACGACACTTTGTTTATAATATTAGTAGAAAGATCTGCTTTATCTATTTAGCTCGCGTGCTCGCGAATAGCGGACTGGACCAAAGTACGAATTGCACCGGCAACTCTGGTATTTTACCAGTTGAGGATAAAATTCCAGATTAAAAAAAAAACAGCTCATCTAAAACATATCGCCGCGCTGGTCTAAGCGTGTCGATATTCGCTCGCTGCATAAAATTCAAATGTGGGTGCGGAACTAATGCCATCGGAACGGTCGACGGCACCTAACGACCTTACAGCTCGGATATTGGAATAGGATTCAGTTTTATGCTCATGATGTGCAGGTTATCGGGGTTTTGCTGCGTTATCAAAGTTAAAAATTGTTTATTTAATTTTATATTTATTATATATTAAATTATTTATTTGCAGTTTACTAAGCCGGTTCTGAAGTGGTTTGTTTTTGAATTTCCAAAATTTAGTTTATTTGGCCAGGTGGAGTGACGATTTGCGAAAGGCTGCTGGTAGAAGCTGGATGAATCGAGTTCAGGATAGGGCGCAATGGCGCTCATTAGGGGAGGCCTATGTCCAGCAGTGGACTGCTATAGGCTGATGAAGATGATGATGAGTTTATTATTCATATTATAATCCTTAGAAAACAGAATGTTCCCTACAGATACATTACATATATGTATTTGACTACCTCTGTGGCGCGTGGCCGAAGGTCCGCCTGGGACGCACCAATAGGCATTGTTTTGGTTCTGCCGGCGTCCTCTGTCCTTCACTACACCTTTCTTATCCAGCGACTTTAGTTCTCAAGTTCATCTATTAATACTGTTCTCGGTAAAGACTAATAACCTGATACCGCTTAAGGCGACTATAAGGTTCAAACCTCCCTCTCGCTCGCACTATTCAACATTTTTGAAGATATCAAATCACTGTATGTAGTTATGCAAAATAACAAACCTTCACTGCCTAGAAAATAACAATACAAAGGTTCAGCTTGAATATCATGTTGAACCCAACACGTTTTCCTACCAAAAAATTTGCACCAAAATTGCAAGTTTTTTGGTAAGAAAACGTGATAGAATCAAAATGATATTATTGCTGAACCTTTGTATTGTTATTTTCTAGGCTGTGACGGTTTGTTATTTTGCATAACTACATTCAGTGATTTTAACGGATGATTCCACAAAAAATATTAGAAAATATTTTTTTTTATTTTTTTTTTTAGCATTATTTTCATTTTATTCATTAGTCTTTAATAATCATAAACGTTAGCCTCATCATATTAAAACAGCTAAAAAAAACCTTCAACTTCTAAAACAGTTTATTAAAATCTAATTCAGCACTCGCTTTTATGTAAAAGATGAACGAAACGGAAGTTCCTATCAGAGAGGATTGAGTCTGACTTCAAAGGAGTTTAAATCCATTAAGTCTTTTCAAACTATCCATTTCAGCTGGACGCTTTAGAAGAATTAACAGGTCTTTATTGTACTTTCAACTGGAAGAGATTAAGATTGTGCAATGGTTCAATGTGTTTGACGTCGCTCTTTTTGGTAAAGACTTTTGTATCTTTTGCCAATTTGTGGGTGCGTGCTTAGGCTGTTTTTTTTCATTCTCAGAGCCTCTAATATTGGTACTACCATATTTTAACTACATATATTGATCTATACGCAAATCTTTTCCTCCCCTCTTTGTATGAGCTAGTGGCCAACTCTGGTAACCAACGCAAATGTATTGAGTAAATACAATTACATGTCGAGGGTAGTCATAGACAAGTCTAAACATTACATGTTTTGGTTTTACCTATGGTATAACTTAAGAGTTTTGAAAGATTGTTTATAATTATATCGCAGTGTGATCATTTTTTACTAGCTGTAATATTGCTAGGTCTGCTAGTTTCGCCCGCTACATTAATGTCACTTTGCTTACGGTACAGTTATTTGCCAAAAGTTCATAGCAGAAGTTTACCAATCCGATCAAGCAGTACCTACTTGAAATCTCATGTATGCCGGCAACTCCCTAACTAATTCAGTTCAAGTTTGAGCTAATACTTGATACATTCGAAGTTTCGATATAATGCAAATGATAGTTTAAAATGAACGGAACAGCACTGTTATCTCAGTACATCAGTTGGTAGTACCAACCGAGCAAGCTTTCTTCATTGGAGAAATACCAGATCTTATTGCACCAGTTTAAACAAAGACCGAGCTACTGATCGCATGCAAATCCAGTCCTAAGCGCCCTATGAATAAAGTTGAAGAAACCCTTAATCAATTTCAATCATCTATTGCGTACTTAGAGAATTAGTTTGACTGGTCATGCTCGGGGTCAACAGCCAATTAGAAGCTTTATAATAGAAACTTGGCGAGTGATTACAGTAATAAAGCTTGCCAACCTGACTAACTATTAACAATTCATAGATTATCTAAACAGATTCTAAAACTTAGATCATATTACGACAAAAATTCAACTGACATATAACAAACTATTTGTGGTATTGAAACTTATTCACACATATGATAAATTTGACCAACTTGGTTGCGCTAAATACGCTATCTTGCTTAGAGTACAACTCATAAGACTAAAAACTTATAAACGTTTTATAAAAAAATAAACCGACTTCAAATAAATCACTTCTTACTTCTTGCCATATATAATTTTGAAAATCGGTTCACAATAGACGGAGATATTGGTGATCGTAGGGAGAAAATTACAAGTGAGGATGAGGTTTTTTGAGTTTTCTGGGAAAAATACCAATCCCTCAGGAATAAAATTTATATGGGACCACCTGTGAAGTATACTCTTTTAAACAAAAAATAATTTTGAAAATAGGTTTACAATTGAAGGAAATATCGGTGAACATACATAAAAAAAGTCGAAAAAAAAAAGTTCCGACGAATTGAGAAACTCCTCCTTTTTGAAATCGGCTAAAAATGAATGTGCGAAACCAAATTAGAACAAAAACCTTCAAAGTGCCACCAACATGAATCATACAATCTAAACGCGAATCAAAAGCCAAACTGAAAGGGAATCTCTAATCTCAGAAAAAGGTTTGAAAACGATCACTGGGGTGATATAAAAACGTTATCGGACCGATTCTCGTTATGTCACTTGACTCCTATGTCCGAGATGATATCGGAGAGTAAATAACACTGATAAGAAGGAGGAAGTCCTAAAAACTGTTCCGATACTTGGAACAAATCGTTGGGAGGAAACGATCTTTCTTGATGGAGTTTTTGGGTAGGCTCCAATGAAATTTGGCATTTGGGTTACAGAACTAATGTTTTCACAAAAGTTAAAATGTGATCGTTAATATGACGCGTCGGGTCTTCAGATGTAGCCAAGTAACTAAACAAATATTGATCTTCTAACTTATCAACATAGAAACACATTAATTAGGTACCAACTTCACAACAAAAATGTTTGTCCTGTTTATGACGGTACCTCTGGGAGTCCCAAATCAACAGTAGGCTTGAGTTTAATAACGAGACGTTCTCAGATCGGGTCAAGAACAATGTTGCCTACTAACCGATCTCAGTTGGACCAATTGACGGCAGTTAAACACCTCAATCATAAGATACTCTGTCACGACGCGTAGATTGGATGAGAGATTGCATCTCAACATGATAGATCACACGCAACGCATTTTATGCGCGGGAATGCGAGCAAGATGATTGCCGATGCGAAGACGCATATTATATCTTAAAGGTATAGAATGTATAGAGAACAGGATAGTCCATGACCTGGATGTATAGGTACTGAAGATGAAGACTGACGAACGTAAACGCAAAATTGCCAATACTATAAATGTGCTTTCCAATTTTCGAACATATACTTTATGATATGCAGCACGCAATTTTGATAGAAGCTTTCAAGTTGGATGAAATGAAATATCAAATTAAAGTAGAAATGTAAATTGACCCTAAAATCTACATTAGGTTTGGTTGTTCTTATATTTTGATAGAACTACTTCAAAATAATGTTAGTCGATTAATTATATTGATTAAATAGTATTTTTGAGGCTGAGCGGACATTTAGACCGTAACCCCTGGCTAGGTGGAGCTATGACTTACGGAAGGTGGCTGGCTGGAGGTGGATACGGAGAGCCAAAAATCAGGCTAAGCGGCGATTACTGGGAGAGGCTTATGTCCATCAGTGTACTGATACAGGCTGAAGATATACATCAATCGCATACTTTCCGTCAGCACGCCATCAGCAACGCGGATGACATAAAATATCATGGCTTGTAGTGTGATTCATTAATAAATCACACGGTGCCCTATTTACTGCAGTAGGTGAACTATTACATAATTAATCAAAATATTTCCTCCCCGCCGAGTGAACACTGTTATTGTAAACAAGTGCAGCATAAATTCGCACTAACAATATAAATGGCTTTTCAAGGCAAGTGTATAATTAACCCGCAAGGATGGAGTAGCGAATACAGAATCAGATCAAGAGCTACCGTGTAATACATCATTGGCAGGTAAACGTCTAATCAACGGCATTTTACCTCAATTCAGAATTATTCTGATCTAGCATTATTTATTTATTTATTTAAAACCCTTAAGTTTCAGACATTACGTGTCAACAAATAGTTTTAGGTATTGTATTATGAATGTTAGTCTCTAAGGTATTTATAAATATGGGCGGTAGATTAAGTAAATAAATATCATGTACTTTTTCTTCGCTGGTGCCAGAAAATAAATTATATTATTATTAAGTCTAGATGGGCTTCATCTAAGAGTGATCAATGAATCTCCTTCAGAGTCTTATTTACCTTTAAGCACGAGTTGCCTTTGCTGTTTTTCGTAGATGGCTAAAGTGTACACATAATACTACATAAACTAGCCTGAACTAGCTTCAGGCTCGGACTATAAGCATCCGGGATCACAGCCGGACTCTGGAATTACAAACAAAAAAATTAACTGAACTTTTTTACTCCTATGGATTTCGAATGCTTATAGTCCGAATCGAAATGTGGGATCATTTTAAAACTCTTGTAATGCGGACGAAGCGAGTAGCAGAAGTCAGTTCATATTGAACGTTTGGAAACTCACATGTGATAAAAATAGAAGAAATAGTACGTGTACCATTCGTAAAGGAAATTGCAGCCGATGGCGATGACCCACTTGGCCGCAAGTAGGATCCTAAAGGCGCCGTTCGGTTCACAGCGAGCTAGCGACACAAGTCGCTCGGAACTTGTTATTTAATGATAAAGAGCGCCCCTGCCTATATCAGCAACAAATGTTTTGTATAACACCGCAAACGTCCCTTTAGCGTTGTCACTTTCATCATATCAAGAAAACATTGTTAATTTTCATGACAAAAAACACAAAGTAACCACCAGACGACTCATTTCATAGTCAACACTCTCCTCTCATATTGTAAGCATTCAACTCTACAAAGTATCGTTTACGCTGCCATAATCCATTTCTTTACGGTGACCCGACCCCTCATTTAGTAACTCAGTTGCCCATTAAATTGATTAGCACTGGTCCTGTTTTTACAAACTTTGACAGAAAATTGACGTTGTTTGAATTTCGACAGATGAAATGTAATAGTTTGCACATATAGGATCGATGCCGACCTTTTTGGTGAGCAACTGAGATACTAAATGAGGCCTCTTATCTCGGTCGCGTTCCATTGTCTCTATAACCGGAATGCGACCTTAAAGGTACTTGCCAAGCAAAGCAGCAACGAAGCGACGCTGTCAGAATTAACGCCAAGTTTACTCCAAATTCAACTTAACGAGCGCCAAATCTTTTGTCTGTCAATGCAAGAAGTTTTGCACTGAATATAACTGAATAAATACTTACGACCTTATTTTTAATTAAGGCAATACGCTGAGTTGCATTGAAATGCGAAGAAGTTGCCAACTAGTAAATCTGCATGCGAACTTCGCTCTCTTTTCAAATTACCTGAAAGCAAAGAAAAGGCGTTTTTAAGAAGACAGTTCCGTGAAAACATAAAATAACGAGTAAAACAAACAAGATACAAGTTCTGTAAACTTATAAACTTATAACTTGTCCGGAAATTGAAAACAGAGTAAACAGTTGGGGATGCGATATATTTTTCGTTCAGTTCGAAGTAATGGAATGTAAAGTAAAAATGGTAGATAAAGTAATGTAAGATGATATTGAAACTGGGGATTACCAGCAATTTGACATTTTATGTACGTAGTGTAAGTTCGAATATAAATATCTACAAATACAAATCATTGACGAACTCTATGGCGCTGTGGGCGAAGTCCCACCTGGGACGCAGAAGATTGCGGGTTCGATTCCCGCCAACCCGAAGGTTTGCATATTCTGCAGATATTTGTCACGGGTCTGGCTGTTTTCTATGTATTTATTTACAAAAAAAAATATTTATCATGTCAATTATGTGGTTCCCATAATACAAGCTCTGCTTAGTTTGGGGTTACATGATGGTGTGTGATAATAACATCCAGCATTATTTATTTATTGACCTATACCGTATATAGTGTTTTTACTTTTTTATTTTTCTTTTTTTTAAGTTATCTATATAAATGTCTGTGGTTATAACCAACTCTGCACCTACCCATGTACCTACCTACTTATTTTGTATGCATTGTGGTTGTGGGTCGAATAAATGGATTTTCTTTCTTTCTTCTTTCTTATATACTATAGGGTAAAGTACTTTATGAGGGACATAAAATATTTTAAGGCTATTTATAAGTATTAACTATTATCAACATTGTATTAAAGTTGAACAGTTGTTAGATATTTTAACCTTTACGAGAAACTTTTCCCGTTAATATTATGACTTTATCAGAATCCAATGAATAAAAGTATTACCCTAAAAATTTAAGTCTGTGGGCCATCGAATATACATTTTATTTTCGATTTCGCTAAAACCATTGTAAAATAACAATTTCTAGATCATAACAACATCACAGGTGAATAAATCTGAATGAAAACGACGACCTCAGTCGCTCAGCTTAATCGAAAAATGTACAAACAACCGAAAGTAGAACACGATTTCCCTCTCAAAGAGGCTCTGCGTATATTCACGCCGCATCGAGAGTTCACAATTAAATACATTTTCATTAGGGTTCTACACAAGTGCTTGGGCCACCGCTACTTGAGACTTCAACTTTAGAAACCTCTTTTTAGGTCGTGTTTCGTTTGACACCTGGGGTCTACCACATTTAATTAGGTCAAAATGCAAGTTGAGGATGTCTCGTTAATTCGCTTATCATTTTGCAAGTACATAGTCCAGAGTAGGCAGGTAGGCAGGTAGGTACGGTGGTGTCGCAAATATCTACAACAACCTATATCAGTCCATTGCTCCTAATAAGAAGGGAAATGTGCCCATAATCCTCGCGCTGGGATTGCGGGTTAGGCTTTGCAGGCCATAGCTTCTCGCACCGCCGCCGACGCTGCTGCTCGTCAGTGGTCAGGGTGTTTAGCTGTACAGGTGCGGCCCTATACCGCAATCAGCCGGCTGCCAGAGCCCCGTTAGATAGCAGGGTGCACCACGGGCGGGTGAGGTTGGCTTGGGTTCAACGGATGGACGTCCGTTGTTTAGCTCTAATAATAAGAAGGAAGAGCTTACACTTATGTGGGCTGACGCTGCTGAATCTGTGGAAGAGTAGCACAAGAGTAGCTCAAGAGCACCCATGGTTTTGGCATAATGGCGCTAAGATGGAACATCGTGGTGGTTTTAGCCGGTAGGGGTCTGGCATAATCATTCTGTATCCCCCTAAAGGAATGGTATCCATGAGGATTTCCACGTAAAAAAAAAGGGTTCAACGGATGGGTTGGAACCTCTTATATCCTCTAACTAAATAGCTATCAATTCTCGCTCAACCGTCTAACATTTGTATGGTGATCATGGATGTTTTTTCTATGTCTGGGTATTATAAAAGTAGGTATCTTTATGTTAACAAGTCTCTGGTACCCATAGTACAGGCTCTTTCTAGTTTGGATCAGTTGACGTGCATGTACTGTATTCTTGTAGCAAGGACCAAAGCCAACCCTTTCTAGGTGCATCAGGCTGCTGCCTTACTAACCGAAAAGCCAGAGTGCATACGTTGTGTCTAATCAAGGCTGACCCGAATAGTTCTTTGTTCCTGCAACGAGGACGGGTGAACCGGGGACTAATTGCAAGTCGGGTAACAAGCGCCTTTGTGAGGGGTGCCCCGTAGCCCGTAACTAGGGGAGACTTGGACGAATTTATAGGGTGAATTAGACTACTGTGGGTTTTGGGTGTTTTTTTTTCAGAAGAGCAAACCAAGTGGTACTGATGAAGTAGGTATTTTTTTTTTTGTGTCATGTCATAAGGATATTAAAATACTCTAGAATCTAGATAAAAAATGACGGCTTTAAATAGCATTGCAAGGTACAATCTCGTTCGAATAAATCGATAGTTCAGATTAGTCATCGCAAGAGATAAGAGATAAATCATTTATTCACTGAATGTATGTAAATAGTTTACACTGGTCTTAGGGTTAAAAGTAGATAAAATCTGAACAATGTACATTCTACCAGTTGTTGTCCTGGTGTGTGAATATTTAGTCATAAGATTGATTTAATTAATTTAATATACATGTCATTTTGTCATAATTCTTAAATACCTATGTTATAATCATTATTGGTTTAGCTCCAAGTCCTAACTACAATACACTAATACTTATTAACATGTCAATATCCTCAAAAACTTCTAACTCTTTAAAACAAGAATTAAATAAAAAATTGATTAACAATTAAGTGGAAATTCGCCGTTTATGAAAGAAATAACCATAATCAACCAGGCTATTAAACGAAATACTGCCTACCCAGTAGCACAATTATTGAAAGGTCAAAACGTTAATACTGCCTTATTGCTCCATCACCATAATTTTCCGTAATGCCATTGATAGATCGGGAGACAGTGATGGCTTCTTTGCTCCATTGAGACCCATTCGTGGATTGGATCATCACTAATTGGACATTTTGGTTATGGGACTAAGGCTCGGACTTTATACGTCCGGAACCAGCACAGAACAGTACTAGTTACTTAGGTTTCAGCATAATAAATAATTGTTACTTTGAGTTACTAAGAATTATTACATATTCTGAGCTGATTCCGGGTGCATAAAATCCGTGCCTAAATTATAACCGACCGCTTCTTTAGACAGTGATTATCATTTCTGCCGCGAGGCTATTGTGGTTTAGGCAGAAAATGCTCTCGAATGTAGTTTCTGTTAAATACCATCGATATAACTATATAACGGAAGACCAGCGCTGGTTCTATTCGTTTACAACTAGCAACAAGCTGAGTTAGGGCCTTTTTGCAACAGCGATACATAGGTATCCTAAGTATACCTACACACTGATCTATTTATTTATTTATTTATTAATCTTGCAAAACAGATTACAATCCACTTAGCTTTAACAAAATTTGAGAAATCATTCTTAACCTAGATTTGTAATCAAATATGCAAGTATAACGTAGTTTTAGTGTTGCATGCATAAAAGTTATATTACCCTAAAACTAGGAACAGCAAATCTTAATAAATATTATTTTTAGTAAAATATAGAAGCAAGGCCCTGCAGACACAGCGCTTAAATCTACTGTTATTGCCGTCAAATATATCCATTTCATTAGAACATACGGGGAAGAGGGTTGTGGAACGAGACATTGTTTTTATATGTTCTTAAAGCAAAGGTTGCGGGGTGACGGACTATGTACTTAATGTTAATACTAATGGCTGATAATAAACTAGGACAATCTATGGTTGAATGGAGAATTTTGTGAAGATAGATAAGGTCAATATAATCTCTTCTAGTTGCTAATGAGTTGACCTTGAAGTGTTTGCATCTATTTGTATATCCTGATAGTGAACGGCCCATTTTATGCCGGAAGGAGAGGATCTTCAGACACTTGTTCTGAATAGCATCTATTCTCTGTGTATGATTCGCGTAGTAAGGTGACCAAATAGGGCTGCCGTACTCCAGATTCGATCGAATAAGACTGTTAAAGAGGTGAAGTAAGCTATCAGGTTTTTTGAACCCTTTTGTAATTCTGGCTATAAATCCAAGCAATCTAGAGCCCTTTCCTACAATGTAGTCATAATGTATGTAGCAATGTATGTAGTATAATATCTCTCTTATACTTGTAAACTGTTGTGGCAAATAAATATCCTCTACCTTTTAATTATTATTTGTTTTTTTTCCCTGAAAAAGGAATATAATTGTTTAGTAAAAAAGGGCATTGGCTCTCTGTCTATGAATATTTGGGAAAAATAGAGCCCGGCATTAACCCGATAAGAGAATTTTCGATACATTCGGCGTTAATAATGAAAGTATCGTAAATTCGGGATTAAGGCCGGGGCCTTCCTCATATCGCTGTAATCGAATAACCCTACGTAGCTACTTCGCTACGTAGGTACCACACGACGTACGGTTACGTAGTACATACGTTTTATCAGTGGCAGCGCCACATCATGATCAATGTTTAGCATAGGTAACGTATTGTTGAAATGTACCGACGATAAAAATTACGTGGTAGCGCATCTTAGGTTAGCTGAGCATAGCATACGGTGGGTAAGACACAAACCGAATTGCAGTGCCGTAACAGGGTGCATGTACCATTTACTTTCTATTGAGCTACCTACTATCTAAGCTTTTATAATTGTGTACATGTGAGCAAATATGAATATATGAATATAACATAGTGACTATTTATTATGGAACATTTTTTTAAAATAATGTAAGAATTTTTGAAATATATATAAAAAGTACTAAATAATAAGTGACTATTACTTAATACTAGCCTCCGTCCGCAGCTTCGCTCGCCTATATGTTATTCCATGTTACTAGTATTAGTTCTAGCTGGGTAATTCTCATTTACACAGGTAATGGAAGTGACATAAAAATCTATCTCAAACTTAATGTCAAAGTTTACGAATTTCTTAGGAGCTTTTGATACATACGATTTATTAATAAATTGTAGATATATTCCAGATAATATTGCAGAAACGTGTCATATCCACTGAAGTGACAATTTTGATGGTTAAAACTCAACTATAAAAAAAAAAAAAACTATGAATGACTTGTATCCTTTTTTGTTCTAGAATAATAGTATGTTATCTATTTTTTTATCAACACAACGCATGATAACATTATTTAGGTGCTATATGTTAGAAAATCCATAGTCAAAGTGCTTTTTTTCCAAAAATGAGAATGACCCAGCTACATTATGTGCTTATTCCGTTCAGTAGTTTTGGCGTGGAATATTTGTTCCTGCTTTCCGCATTTCACATCTTATTACAAACTTTCACCTTTACAATATTATAAGAATTAAAACCCCCTCATTTATTTATTTACTCGCAAAATTATGAATACTCTCCATATGCCATACGAGTGTGGTGTCTCCCACAAGGTTTACTTCATTGGTCAGTCGGCCGAGCGCCAATCGATAACCCATCAGCGAAATGTGATCAACAACAGATAATTAAATTGGGTCGTTAACATTTTTAAGCCAGCTTTTTAAATTCCATTATGTATACATACTGGTTCGTTTATGCGCTGATAGCTTCATAATGGATGACAAATAATTAAAATTCAACAGACGGACCATGATTAACCAGATCAAAGAGATAGTACTAATACATAATAGAAAATATAGATAGTCATCATATCCTCAAAGATTTGAGTACTGAGCAATATCTGAAGACATGGATATCTTCAGATATTGCTCAGTACGCAAATGGGGAAAAAGGGGAAAAAGCCGTGAAGATGTTTGTTTGTTTTTTTATAGATAGTCCTCGTGTTCCGATTGGCGTTAATGACTTCCAAATTTGCTTTACATAAATATAAAACTTTTTTTTACCACCGTGTAAGAATAACTACATCCTGCAGAACTTTCTTAAAATTTTAGGTTCAAATACCCCTTACTATGTGTATATTATATCCTATTTGATGAAATCTGTGGCGCTGCGGGCATAGACCCGTCTGAGATACAGAAGGTTACGGGTTCGATTCCCGACGCGAGACAAATGTTTGCATGATTTGCATAGATTTGGGGTCTGGGTGTTTTCTAAATATTTAAATTAATTTAGATATTTTAATTTAGGTCGACGATGGGAGGAGCTTTCCCAGTAGATGCCTATTAACTCTCTTTTTGAAGCCGTTAAGGTCATAAGACAATGGAAAAATAGACGCTGGCAACTGATTCTACATTTTAGCAGTGCGCATTATAAATGATGTTTGGAAGCGCTTAGTTCTGTTAAATGGAATATCAACTTGATGCGGATGGTAGTTAGTTAGTGCGTCTGAACTAGCTGCTATGGAAGAAAGGTGAAGGCGGAATAAGGTCATGTAGCTCCTGCGCACACTCTCCCACACACTCTCACAATCTATAAAAGATCGACAAACTCACAACCTCGCGACGATGGCTCAAGCCCTCGACTCTTGCTTTAGCAAGATACTCTTGACCAATGAGCCTCTTAGCCCTGCGTTCGACTGAGTCTCGTGCGGCAAGTTGATTCTTGGCTGAATCATATATATGTATAAAGTAGTATATTAGTAATGTAGCTCTGCTTAGTTTGGGACTACATGATGCTGTGTGATAATGTCCAGCCTTACTAGCTTCGGCCCGCGGCTTCGCTCGCGTGGTACCCAGACTGAAAGTGGTCTATAACTACATATGAGTATTATGTGCAAAATTTCAACTCAATCAGCTCAAATTCAGTACTTTTGGCGTGAAGGAGGGACAAAGATTTCACATTAACATCTCACATCTTTTTCAAACTTTCTCCTTTATAATATTGGTGGGATTTTCTAGAACGGGGTATCATATATCCAATATTGATAAGTCGATATAATCTCCCACTCAGCCCTATCGCGTTAATATGTTTCGACTACCCGAACACCGCGCTATCATATCCATATCGCACGGTAATATCCCCTGGGAAACAGTTTTCCTTGACATATTTTGAAGGCTTATATTAGAAACAAGACACGAGCTTCTAGTTGTAGACAATTTTTGGGGCAGCCTCCCTTTCGAACTTCTTTTTCATAAGTTTTTAACGCTTTGACTGCTGAAAACAGAACACTCCTGCTGGAGCTCGCTCCCGTCGAGCATGTCGCAGAGCGTCATGTTTGAAGCCCGCAGTCAACGTCATCATCATCAGCCTATAGCAGTCCACTGCTGGACATAGGCATCCCCTACTGAGCGCGATTGCGCCCCGTTATGAGATATCTCCAAGATATTAAAAATAAATAAAATAAATATCTCCAAGATATTTTTATCTGTGTACAGTTTTTTTTGCATTGAATTATCATCATCATGTAATTCAATTCAATCTATTGTAAGTACTCGTAATTCAACCTTATGTTACACATTTTATCTACTGAATAAAATATTCTTAGATTTTTTTAAGGTTGTTTAGTATGTATATGGAGTGTACGGGGTTCCAACCCCTATCTTCGGAACCCAAGCCAACCCCACCTGCACGTGGTGCACCCTGCTAAACAACGAACGGGGCTCTGGCGGCCGGCTCTGGCACAGCCTACATCGGAACAACTAAATCTCCTGGCCACCTACGATCAGCAGCGTCGATTCCCAACCCGCATGTCCAGTGTAGGGATTTTGGGCATATCCCCCTTTGTTAGGGGAGGCCTATGTCCAGCAGTGGACCAATATATGCTGGAGTGGTGTGGTGGTGGTAGTATGTATACATTATTGTATATTAAAGAGGTAAGAAACTATAATGCTAACACAAGTTGGTTAAGTTAAATCACAATGAATTTGTTCTGTTGAAAATGAAATGATATCTTTATCTTTATATGTTCAATATATGCGCCATTTCATTTTATTCTGGTTTTATTCTGCATTTCCACAAAACGTGTGAAAAGAACCTTAGGACCCCCTGAGAGAAGGTTTTTATTATATTTCTTAGGTCTCCCGTATTTATTTTCAAATTTAATCTCTATTACAATACCAACAAATTCTTATTCCCAAAATGAAATTATGTAAGCTCATGCATAAATATTAAGTTTCGGGCGACGGCATCAACAAAGCCTACAACGGAAAAGTATTAACGACTTTCTTTGGAACTTGGAACATTAAGTTAAGTTAAGTTAAGCGCAATAACGTGACGCTAGCGATGGTTCATTTAGGAAGTTGAACTTCGATTAGGGATGGGCATCAGAGCGGGATCAAAATGTCGATATTTATATTCGAAAGTTTTTGATTAGGGGATTGCGAAGCGTAGGTAGTCACTAAGTTAAATAGAAATAAGTTTGGCCAACCATGGATCCCATGCCGGAGCTTATAAGCCGCCCAATATTTCTGGACCACAACATCAAACCAGCCTATATCAGTCCACTGCTGGACATAGATCTCCCTTAAAAAAGGGGGATATGGTCCTAATTCTTTACGCTTTGCATGCGGGTGGCAGGGCACAGCTTCTCGCAACGCAGACGCTGCTGCCCGTCGGCGGTCAGGTATCTTATCTATCTATCTATGCCGTATTCAGCCGGCCGCCAGAGTCCCGTTTGTAATGCAGCAAGGTGCACCACTGGCAGGTCAGGTTGACTTGGATTCCGAAGATAGTGGTTAGAACTCCTTACACTCCAATTTCCGGGCAAAATGGCTAAACGTCCGCTTAGACTTTAGACAGTAGCGAGCTTATAGAATAAATAATTCGGGTCGTAATCACACAGCATCATGTAGCCCCAAACTAAGCAGAGCTTGTATTATGGGAACCACATGATTGATATACTACACATATAACATTTATTGGTAAATACATACAGATAAATCACCCAGACCCGAGACAAATATCTACAGAACACACAACCATTTGTCCCACAGCGGGAATCGGACCCGCAACCTTCTGCATCTCAGGCGGACCTTCGCCCACTGCGCCACAGAGGCCGTCAATAATAGAGGTTATATAGAAAGGAGCGCTCTTTGACTAATAAAATAACAAGAAACATGAACCCAGAAGTTCACGCCCTAATCACTTTCAACCAAAACTGATAATCAAATACCACCTTCATGTTTCTGATTCATTTAACAAAACTTTACCATAATAAGCAATTTGTGTCGAGTAACCAACACATCGATCTTTTAGTTCACTGCAACCCCAATTTGACCTACTTTTCAGAATTGTAAGTGAAATCCCCCACTGATTCACTCGCCCATGCGTTGCCAAAGTCCCTCGTAAAAGCATAAGTCTGAATAGCCCCCTGCTATAATGTATACAGTTTAATACCGCTCGTGGCGTGGCCTACTTCGTTTAAGCTGATCATGATCACCATTTGGACGGTGATGAAGGTGATCGCTTAGTGGTAATTAGGTTTAAAAGGAAACCCTGAAGCGTCGAAGCCGTGTCAGTGTCATAAAACTTTGATAACGATGATAGGGATGTTCCCGAGTGAAAAGAAGAATTTTAAAACAATCTGTTAAGTTGTGTGAAAGGCTGTTGGCAGAAGAAGGCAATTGAGCTCATTGGGCTCAAGAGAGCAGTTCAGCAGTGAACTGCTATAGGACGATGAAAAAAATAATAATAAAAAAAAATAAAGTAACTTGGTTGGTAACTTCTGTCGCATGCTATGGACCGAATTGCTAACAGATCCAGATTGAAACGATAACGTGACATTTCTCATTGCTGTTCTCTGGGCATTGTCCGTTAGTGATACATTCAAGAGTCCTAGTGGGCCGATAGATAGCATCGCAATGATTGTAGGAAGTCGGTGGAAAGGGAGATTTAAGTTTATAGGACCATGACAAGAGTTTTTGCACATATTTTGGTTATCCAGCGAACTTCTACCTCCTGATGATGAGTCGAACCAGTAAATTGCTAGTTGACATGCCGTCATCCACCATGCGTGTTTAATACAAGCTGTAATTATTTCACTAATCCATGAACAGAAATTACAATTTGTAACTAATCCGAACAATATCCCACCTCACATAAGAGCTCGATTACCTCAGATATCTCGATTAGGTATTAATCTACTCATTACGGGCATCGATTATCACTAGACTATCGATAGTGTAGAATCGAGTAATCCTAACTATTTGTCAGTCATTCGTAGTCGAATCCAGAATCCAGTGGAATTGTCGATTGTTCTAATGTCAGCGAGAGCCGCGATGAACTTTAACGAACAGCTGGTTCACTTTATATAGCGTTCAAGACTGTTGTTAGCCGTGGTGGGGAGCCTAGACTGAAAATAATTCTTACGTTTTACTAGATAAACTCTAACAAAACGCATTATAAAAAAAAAACTAGATGCAACACTTCCTAATCGACATCCCAGGAATTTATACGGATTAATAGAAAAAAAAATTGGCCAAAGACACGAACTTGCCTAGCACTTGTGCAATTCGGTACGTGTCAAAAGTCGCGTTTCCAAGATAGACTATCAATGTACCTCTTGCGCATAGAAGGACGATTCATGTTTTAGAAGCCTACAGCCATTTCGCAACGTTATCGCATGCGGATGGCGAATATAATGTTGAGTCGTGTTCAATAGACCACGTATTTAAAAATATATGGACAAGCAATCCTAGGTCCATGATGGACCTCTGTAAGCCGAGACAATACTAATTCACAGCATCAATTTGAAGCTTACATGACGTGCTTAATAAATTTTCGACCACGTCACTCGGGACCATCGAACTCGGGTCTGTAGCACAATATGAGAAGTGCTCTACTGGCTTTAGGCAGATCCACATATCTGCCTGAAACCAGCGTTCAAGAGACGTCTGTCGAAAATTTTGGGCAGTTTTTTTTTTAAATTTTTATTTGAAGTGATGAGAGTAAGCTAGTTATTCGTCCGTTATCTGCGGCGCCAGCGCCGCGGCTGTTGAGATCTTCCGATTGCAATTAAGCTTCTATCTTATCTTTCCACTTACGTTTCGTTTGTTTCTGATACTTCAAAGGGCCGAGGGGAAATTGCTCGTTTTGTACTAGTTAAGTATTTTTATTTGTGAAAGCGGGAAAACTCTTCAAAGTTCAAGATGCTCGTTTTGTTTTACATTTCAATATAAATTGGTTTGGAGCTGTGATGGATGCTTTGGAAGAAAACACCTAATTTAGAAAACTCAATTTAAGACAAGCGAAAAACATCTTTATTCAGTTCAACCTTATCAAATAAAACGAGGAAAATTTTATCCAATAGACTAAAATTTTCGCGTACACCGAGCAATAGTACAGTACAGGTCAGTCTAACTTTACCGTCAAAAGTGACTTTCTGTTTAGCGCTCGGCGGAGCAACACGTCTGCGGAGTTCTGCGTCGTTGTTGTTTTTTTAGCGACGTCGACGTTGGTGGACAGCGAGTCGATCATTCCTGAGGATGCCTTATGGGGAAGGCGAAACATTGTCGAATTTCTGTTGAGTTTCTTGTGTATTTATGTGTGTGTCGTTTCTCCAAGCTAATTACAGGTTAACGTGTTGTTTTTATTGGTGGAAGAGTAAGTAGACGGTTGCATTTATTAATGTTTGCATGTTTGCTTGTTCTTTCTCTGATTTGCATGTGAATCTGCGGGCGGGAGGGCGGTGCATGCGTATGCATTTTGTGGAACTTGTCAGAGAAAGTTAGCGGAATTTGTACTAAATATCTTGTCTTATAGAATATCTTACCGTCACTTTCTGTTTAGCGCTCGGCGGAGCAACACGTCTGCGGAGTTCTGCGTCGTTGTTGTTTTTTTAGCGACGTCGACGTTGGTGGACAGCGAGTCGATCATTCCTGAGGATGCCTTATGGGGAAGGCGAAACATTGTCGAATTTCTGTTGAGTTTCTTGTGTATTTATGTGTGTGTCGTTTCTCCAAGCTAATTACAGGTTAACGTGTTGTTTTTATTGGTGGAAGAGTAAGTAGACGGTTGCATTTATTAATGATTGCATGTTTGCTTGTTCTTTCTCTGATTTGCATGTGAATCTGCGGGCGGGAGGGCGGTGCATGCGTATGCATTTTGTGGAACTTGTCAGAGAAAGTTAGCGGAATTTGTACTAAATATCTTGTCTTATAGAATATCTTGTAATGGATTTCCGCAAAGTCACGCCTGAGTCAATTAATTAACTTTACCGTAGTTTACCACTAGTTCTTAATAAACAATGTTCGTTAAACAGAGTCTAATCAAACTAGTCAATCGAGTAGTTGCACATCATCATCATTATCATTATCATCATCATCAGCCTATAGCAGTCCACTGCTGGACATAGGCCTCCCCTAATGAGCGCCATTGCGCCCTGTTCTAAACTCGACGCGTCCAGCTTCCACCAGCAGCCTTTCGCAAATCGTCACTCCACCTGGCTGGAGTATGTTAGTAGTCGCAAAACGTCTACTAACTTCTTACATAGTGTGACGACTCTTGACAAAACGTAAACGATAAAAAGTCGGGTTAACATAATAATTATTATTCAGTGGGAATGCACGGTTTGAAAGAAAATTCATTTTCCACATGAGATCTGCTTCCGTAGTCGTCGATTTCGATTTCGATTTGTCGATTTTCGACAATTTCTGAAATCGTCAGCATCTACATCTCAACGTGTCTTACAATTTTCTAAACAAGCTAAGTTGAGCCGATCAAAGCCAAGCGAATCAAGTTTGATAAAAATGAAGAATCCATAGTTTTAACCTTGCACAGATCTAGAAGGGCATATTCGATAATGGTCTATCTTTGTTTGAGAATGGTTCATCTTTGTTTGAGAATGGTTTATCTTAGGCTGCCCTGATTCGAGCATTACGCAATCACGAGTTAGAACAATGCTCATCTGTCATAAATATTCATGGGAAATGTTCTGGGAACTATTTCTTGACGGCTCCATTACTTGCACTTTCGCTTTTGTTGCTTTGTTATTGTCGTAATTATTGTGTGAGTTAACTCGGATGTTGCTATTGTTGCCAACTAAGTACTCCAAAGATGTATTTTTGAGTTTTGTAATTTAGGTTAGGTCAAAAACAGTAGATGTGCGAGTTGTAAAATTGCAGAGACGAAACAAAGTATTGTTGGCAAAGCTGCAATAGAAAGTGACTTCTCAGCAGAACTGTATTTCAAAAAGGTACATTATTTTGGCCTGACTAATAGAAGAATAATATGAAACGAATGCGCCAAATATATTGGGCGATTATGTTTGTAACCTGAACTCGTAAGCAATCCGAGAAGTGGACCATCGAATAGAACGCTAAGATCTCTCCAAAATTAGAATTAATCCTCTTTCAACCGTCCAAAAACAACACATCAATTACATCTTAGTTCCTTTTAAATTTATCTCTAAATACCTTTCCAGAAGTATTTGTAATTTTACCGTTAGCTGAACTGTCGAGCGCTTGATTCATTAACGTTTATTTATTGGATCGCTTTGGAACTTTGCTCATTTGTATTTAAATTTCTCAACAACTTTGCAAATTCTAATTTTTCGGTACAACTTGGCAGAGCCTGCCGCATGTTGCCAACATGCCAAATGGTTAGTGCGAAAGGGAATAGATATTAGCTTTTGCAGCCGACGCAGAATCTTAGCTGTCATCACTGGTTTGTATTCATTGTCACTCGTTTAAAGCCTACCTTGGATTGATCGTCAAGTTTTGGAAGAAGTTGCACGTTAAGAAATCTACTTATTCTCAACTCATCCCTGAATCGAGAACGACCGGAGGCGCTACTGCTGTCGTCTTCTACGATAACTCTCAATCCGTGTTTTATCACTCTGAGGCCCATAAATAGGCTCTGGGGTGTACGGGGATCCAAACCCCATCTTCGGAACCCAAGCCAACCTCACCTGCATATGGTGCACCCTGCTAAACAACGAACGGGGAGCTGGCGGCCGGCTGATTGCGGCAAAGCGCAGCCTTCATCGGCACAGCTAAATCCTCTGGCCACCGATGGGCAGCAGCGACAGTGGTGCGAGAAGCTGTGCCCTACGATCCCCAACCCGCATGCCCAGCGTGGGGATTATGGGCAATCCCTCTTTATTGGGGAGGCCTATGTCCAGCAGTGGACTGATATAGGCCCATAACACCTCTCGACTCCATCAAGATCACCACGACAACGTTTCTAAGCCACTTATTCGCAGAGTTTACTCAACTTTAACAAATCTTTCTAACATTGTCAATTTCTGTTTGCGCTCCCCATTTAACAACTTTTATTCTATTCGTAATGTCTCCTGTTCTATTTCAATTTCAAAAGGCTCCTACACCGTGGCTCGTGTTGCCAAATGGTTAGTGTGAAAACTGAACGCTGGTCCGGTACTGGTGTGCCTTTATGGGTACTTGCGCTAGATTTATTAGGCTTAGTTACGTGTTTTAGGTTACAACTAATTGGAACTATAATTACACGGACCGCGAGGGATAAATATAAATCATAGGACTGTTATGGCTTCGTGGGGCAGCTTTTAATACCTTACTAGTACTTATGAGGGACTCAGACTGAAATAGACTTAGCGGGCGTTTTTGGGTCGGCAGAAAACCTTTATGACCTAGCGTTGAATCACCCTGAGCCATTTTGATATTCTGAAGCATGGAAGCATTCAATTGAAAATACCAAGGTGACCGATTGGATTAGACACGGTTCAACAATGATTCAACTTTAACTAGATAATATACATTATACAGTAGTAACGACTGGGGTTACCAAATAGAAAAATTAAACTCGGGATAAAAGCTTGATTTCCATTGAAAAATATTATATTTACACGCGCAAACGTAATTTACAACTTTGTAGCTCACGCCACAAAAATAAAAGCTTACTCAATAAGGTATCATCGCAAATTAGATGTGATAAAACACATGATTTTATAGGTTTCATAGATTTAAAGTGTTGATTTTATTTGTGCAGTTCACATGACCAAAGTTGATTTTTAAATTAGTCTCTAATAATACTTAAAGAAGATTATTATTTGTATTTGCATGATAAAAAAAAATGAAAAACCTACTCTCTTTTCTAAAAATTCAGAGATTGAGATTTCCTGAGATTTTAGAGCCTAAAGATCTCAGGACAAATCTTGAGATACGGTAACCCTAGTCACGACGGATCTATGTGCTTCTGAAGTTAGGTTCAGTAAACGATTCGACTAATCCCAGGCCAATGCGACCCAAATATATAGGAACTACTTCGCTACTTACAGCCAACGAGGGAAATAGATAAGTGGTGACTCAATAGTCAAGATAGACTCAACAGTCAAGATATACTCATACATTGTACAATTACAATGTATACATTGCCTTAGGCCGCCTTTACATCTGAAAGTCTTACTTACGTAAGTCACTTACGATAATTTTTCAAGTGTAAACAGTCGTAAGTGGCTAACGGTAATTTTTACTACTTTCGTAAATTGGAAAATTACTAGTCTAAACGTGTTCGAGTTTGTTTATGGAAGCGACTCACAGCTTATCGAACTAAATTGAAAACTTACACCAAAACAATGTCCTCTAAACATAAACAAAATAAAACCTGGTCACTAAACGAGGTGGAAACTTTAATGACCGCTTTTGAAGCACGTTCCATACTGTGGGACTAAAAAAATAAGGAATACAAAAACCGCGTAAAAACAAATTCACCACATGTTGAACTTAGTGAAATGATAAGTACCACTCTAGAGGAAATCACTAGAAAGTTGCATAATTTGAAAGGACAATTTAGCCAAGAAGTGGAAATTATACTCGTATATGCAGCAGCCGCTTGAAAGTGGCGACTTTGAGAAGGCATTTTTATTACCAAAGTAAATAGGCGTGTAATCATTTATGCAAGTTTAAACTTACAAAATTTACGTAAGCATTATTTACAGTAAGTTTATTATAACGCAACCGTAAGTAAGTTACATAAATACACTTACAGGTGTAAAGGCGGCCTAATTCTAATGGTTAGTATTGTAGAAACAGCATAAGCTCCTGTGAAGGCAATAACACAATGACTTAACCCCGTCAATATTTCAAACGATATTAAGGGTGCGCAATCCTTCCGTGCTGAACACATACACGCACCCTCGTCTTCGTCAATTATTTGAGGGGAAAAATGGCAGGGAACATGTGACGTGGGTAAAACCTCAGGTGGGCTAAGTGAAGGCTTTTGGTGGTAATTTAAAACTTCAGGGTGGTTTGCGGAAGGGACATTCGTACAATCTTATTAGAAATACCTTTATCGATAGTTCTATACAATAGGGAATACTTTTCTAACAGCGGTATGTAGGATTGTCACGAATGGTTCCACCACAGCTCGGTAAAATACTAACGGAACGTGTACATCTGGGTGCCTAGTGCGAGTTTTTTACCAGCTCGATCGCGTTTGCGTTTACGGAAATTTGTATGGAGAAGAGTCAGTGCCACACGTTTTTCACTAGATGGCGCTACCTCGATTCCATATAAATTTGCGTAAACGCAAACGCGATCGAGCTGGTAAAAAACTCGCACTAGGCACTCTGATCCGTCATCGGCCGAAGTATGGTTGGGCGTTGACGGCCAATGGCCGATAATTCGGGAATCGAACAATGTCGGTTTATTAGTAGTGTGTACGAACATTCATTTCTTTACATATGTTTGTTTAGAGCGACTGAATTCGGCTGACGACGCCAGATATACTTCGACCGATAACAGATTTGGGGTAACGCTCGGACTATAAGATGGAATACGAGTTATTGGGTTTCAGCCAGTTTAGCACAGAACACGTAATAGTTATCATATTTTTATCAATGATTCCGAATTACGAATGCTTTGCTAAAAACGACCAATCCGCATGCCGAGCTGGTACTTATGGCTAACCTTCCTAAGACCTGAAGAGCAGTTCTCCTGCAGTACCTATATTCTATCGTGATGTCTCCACCGTGGAAACCCCGATAATATTTACTAGAGTTAGCAAGTTCGGCAATGCAGTGACAATAAAATAAAACCCGCGGAAATAATTTTAATATAACCATTTGACGTAAATTACAATAAACTTTTGTTTCGCTTAACCAAGTTTGTTATTTCTTTAAATTAGTTTATCAACTTTGAAACAGTTTGGTACTGACTGGGCCTAATGTCTTATAGAACGAAGTTGACAGTAATTGCTGTGCCAATAGTTTTTATACAACTTTAGCAATTTATTCAATGGCGTTTTGAATGCTTGAATATCTTTTGAAGACGGTTTTATTGCGGATAGTTGGTAAAAGTTCATGAGTTTGTAGTTTACTACGGTCAACTCTTGTGTAGGTTTTTTAGGATACTTAAAATGCTTTCGACATTTAAATTTGGATCAACAGCATTTAACGGAAGCCACCACCACCACCACCACACCAGCCTATATCAGTCCACTGCTGGACATAGGCCTCCCCTAATAAAGGGGGATATGCCCATAATCCCCACGCTGGGCATGCGGGTTGGGGATCGCAGGGCACAACTTCTTGCACCACCGACGCTGCTGCCCGTCGGCAGCCAGGAGATTTAGCTGTGCCGGTGTTAGGCTGCGCTATGCCGCAATCAGCCGGCTGCCAGAGCCTCGTTTGTTAGTAAGCAGGGTGCACCACGTGCAGGTGAGGTTGGCTTGGGTTCCAAAGATGGGGATTGGAAACCCTTAGACCCAATTAACCCATTTAACGGAAGCGCTCAGTTATAAATGGCACAATCGTTCAGCCAATATTATTGAACATCAAAAATATAACCCGAAAAACGTGCTAGTTTATCTGTTCAGGACGACCAGAAAAATTATTCCACGAGCATTTCTAAAATCCCTAAGTGAATCCAATAAAATGATTCATACATTTATTGCCGAAAAACGCGATAAAAATATCAATTCACCCATAACGGCTTAAATATATTCGTTTAACCAACGCCGGACCACCCCTATACGGCAATCGAGCGTTATTTGAAATGAAAACCCACAAATTTTCATTTCATTCCCCAATTTTCTGTGCTCACTCACTGAAAGACGGGAAAACCCATGTTAAATATGCACGACACGTCGCCATAGAACTGGCTCTAGTAATATCATGGAAGAAACTATTACCTAAGTATAACAGTTCTAAAGGTACCTATAATAGCACTAGCGAATTTGCTAAACAGTAGTGTCACGTGGGAAAAACGCGTGAAATAGATAAAATCTAGCAACATGATGGCACTTTGCAAGTTGTACTTGAAATCGATGAAAGATCCTGTATCGATAACGAATTCAATGCGCCTCCCAGAGTCCTTTCATGCACAAACCCATTTATGACAACTTCAGACACACTACGAGAAACAAAGCGAAAGCGCTTTTGCAGCGTACGATACGACATTATTGAAATCAAAAGAGGTGTAAAGCGGGTAACCGTCAAATTACAATCACAAACTATTCCTTTGTCATTCAGTCAAGTTACAAGGAGAATGTTAAAAATGAATGTGGAAGGATGTGCTGGCCGAAGAAAAGATGGATGGACTATGTGAAATGAGTAAAAAATAAGTGAGTGTTAAGATGACGGCTGATAGAAGGAAATGGAATAGAAAAACATTTTGTGCCGACTAAGAACAGCCATGTTCCAGTATCCAATTTTCTAATGTCCTTGATTTTCCACGTGAATTGTCAAATACGTTACGTTATTCAGTAGTAAATACAAGGGAAATCGGAACCGACATCGGCCAATATGAAAAACGTTGTAATTCCGCACAGAATCGTAATATTCGCTCAGCAAAAGCAGACAAAAGATGGTTTATTTGTCGTACGTACACATGAAATTGAATACAGTTTGTTGTGCAAACGCAAACACATATCGAATACGTGTTTGGATGGTAGATTGAGATGTGTTTGGGAAATGTTCAATGAAAACATTAGTCTGCAAGGTCTTGGAAAAAGTGTATTAAAGCTCTCAATTTAATGAAGATTTTTGACTGTAAAACAACGCTGAATGTTCATTGTTCAGCACATACTAAGCCCACCCCTTTTTTGGCACAGGGTTTGGGGGCTCTCCGATTTAAATTAAGTTCGACATCTCCAACTTATTTTATAGCGTGTACCATAGTGGATTTTTGTTTTTGAGTACCTGTCTCGAAAACATTTTTTCTATATTCTATTCTATTCTCGTGGGATGTAATCTTTTAAGTGTTTTGAAGTGTTACTACTGCCACGATAGGTGTCGTCGATCGAGAAATTGCTAATCGGAAAAGTCGGCAAGACCTAGAACCAATTATATCTCCTAGAATAACTTTGCAACGCTCTGAGCACAAACAACGAACAGATAACAGAATAGCAAACCCGAAAGTCAAATTGAAACTACAACAATCTTAAAGCCATCAGTATGACCCGAAACTTTGCAAAGTGGAAATTGAAATAAATCGTTATCAGCAACGGCTGCCTTATCATAGGAGAAATAGAACTACTGACGAAAGGTTTAACTTCGACTATACGGAATAGTTACTATGCAATGATCTTCAACCATCCTACTAATATTATGAAGGTGAAAGATTGTGAAATGTGATATGTTTGCTCTTCACCAAAACTACTAAACGGTTTGAGTAGAAATTTTGCCCATAATATGCTTTTCTACACCTGGATTAACACATAGGAACAATACATTTTATCCGGATCCTACGCGAGCGAGGCCGCGGGCGAAAGATAGTTCCTAAATAACCAGGATCTTTCTGTTACGATGATAAAGATGTAAGGTCCAGAACTCGAACAGACAGTAAGTTAGTAAGTAAGTAAGTTTAGTTGGGATAAACATTAACAGAGCGTTATAAAACTAAAGTCGGAGCGAGAAAGTTCATTTTACATTGAAAGGAGAGTTCGAGTGACTAAAGCCTTATCTTAACATTTCATTGTATGTCGCTCGTGACTGGTCGGGACTCGTGACTGCTGTTTGTAAAGTTAAGGTGGTGTTTGGTTACCGCGACGGGCGACCACGACATCCGACTTTGAGCACAATGTATGGGTTCCACTTCGGTGGTTCGTAGCGCGACCTGTCGACCATGCAGCGTTGAGATAATAAACTCTACGTATACCAATATAACAGCCAGTCGGAACATGAGTGTGGACGTATGTATATGTATATATTATATATACATATGCATATATACATATGTTCCGTATATATATATATGGTATATCAGCATTTTTTTGTTGAAACTGCAGAAGATGTCTTGGTTTCAACATATTTCTGCTGACCACAAATCTCAACTTCAAAGTTGAAGTTCAGCTGTTCCATTTAGCAATCTAACGATCTCAATTTGTAGTTTGGCACTGTGCTGGGTCTACAAGAGCTTACTTAAATTTTAGTGCTAACTAACCACAACCTTAACTTAAATTTTCAAGGCTTGTTCGAGTTTTAGTCTACTGGTGTATATTTTTTGTGGCAAGATAGGCTCTGACAAGATAAACAACTGAAAAAGTAAACTATGAACTTAACCTGCCTTAGTAAACAAACTCTCACATCTAAGCAGTTAATCATTTTAACAGTGTTGGCCAAGTGAGCTAGAATCTGCTGAGAATAAACGAGTAAGTTTTCAGCTGAGGATTGGGGGTTTTCTCAGTTATGGTTCATCAAAATAGGACAGTCAGCATTAACGCTTGCTACCCGACCCACGCGAGCGTGTCAAACGATCGGTACACACGAGTACACGCCCGTCCATCTCACCCTTTGACAGGAGTTTAATTAAATTCAAGCCGCCTAGCCCCGTCAGCATACCAGTATGAACAATCAACGTAATATGTTCACACTTTGGGCGATTTGCCGGAATTATACCGGACCTACCGGTGGCCTAGAGGGATGTACCCGACTACCGATCCGGAGGTCGCAGTTTATCTCTCAATCGATTTTTCATTCCGAAAAACTTGTGCGCATTACCACGTGCTTCATTCAAAACGGTGAAGGAAAACATTTTGAGGAAGCCAGCGGCTTTGTGTATCACCCATGTATTTCCAGTGGATAAGGCCGACTAGGCTGGGAGGATAGTCAAGGTGCTAGGCAAGCCTACTCATTCACTTAATCATATCCCCAGGCAATACAGCTTCCCGGTCAGTGAGTAAAAGTTACCACTTGACGGTATAAATCATCTGAACCTGTGTTTAGAATAGAATAGAATAGAAAATAATTTATTTGCAACAGACACAAGTACGTAGGTTCAGACATATATTGCTACCATTATATGATCAGAAATAAATAAAAAGGTTGTCTTTCGCTGCAAATCGGTCCCTGACTCAGCATGTGCTGGTTGGAATGGAACCATTGAGGGTGGAGTTACCGGCCTCTGGTAGCTAAACATATTCGAGAGCTGTTCATGATCACCAGGAGACAGGAGAAAAAATAACGTACTAACCCAGACGAGAGAGCGTAGACCTTAATTTATTAAATTATCCTACAGTAGGTAACGAATGCACTACAAGTACTTATTATTACCTGATATGATAGACCACCTGATAAATGTGTGGATACATTGTCTATAGGTAGGCTGATATGGCACAAACTCTCGAATATGGTACGATGAATACGAACAGCCTTGGACTATTCAACAGACTTCAACAATACATTTACGATGGCCTCTAAGTTTACAACATTTGGTTTTGTTTTATGAATGGTTTGAAAAACTCGTTGCAAATGCATTGCCATCTGGGGATCTGGGGTCCTGAGGCTTTTCTTTAACTCCTCAAGCCAAGTTATTAAGTTGATTTTAGTCCAACCTCCATAAAGGCATTCAAAGGACAGTGTACTAACTCGAACAAAAGAACGAGCTAATTGATCAATACAACGGGTCTAAAAGCTCCACACACGATGCGCAGGAGCATTTATCACGTGTGCATGGCGCATGCGTCCACAGCCACTGAGCCAGTGAGTCAGAGCTCGTTGACCCGCCGCGCGATGCGGACGTCTCAACCGCAACGCCCGATAACAACTAGCTTTAGCACATAGATTCGCTCGTCTGATTTAACGATAAGAAGTAATGTAGCATTATAAGGGTGAATAATATTCCGCGCAAGATTGCGTGCTTGTTTACATAATGAATGTACCACAAATTCAGCTGTTATCTTATAATAGTTTGAGGCGTAAATTGTATAGAAATATATTGACATTGCGAGGCATGGTGATGACAAGTGGAGCCGGACATTGACCCACTGGTGGCCAAGGGTAGGTATAGAAGAAGCGTCGGAAGACTAGAAGCGAGGACGACGACATAGTATGCGTCACCGCGCGTTCGTGGTGATTGGCACAAATTTCGAGAGGCCTATCCAGCATTGGATAAAGTCGGGCTGTGGCATCATGATCATTGATGATGAGACTTACTTCTATTTTACAAGTTTGACCCGAATCAAGTCCTTGTCTATTGGCTGCAGATAGTCTGCAATACGTTGGTTGAATGATGACAATACTTATTAGTAAGTATATTGCGTATATCTAAACTGCATATTATCACGACAGACAGAAACAACATGTGGTTTCAAATTATATAGGTGGTGATACACACTTATAACCGGCACACACCATTGTATTGCAATAATAGTGGAGTACATAATAATATAGTACCTAGTGCCAGACTACAACGTACGCGTAAATACGATAACGGTCTTGAAACTAACCTATATTTGCAACAGTACCTATTTATTTTATGATTTGTTGCTATTTGACCAACGAATGTATTTAATCCTTTTTGTTGATGGTGTATTTTACCAGAAGATGGGTAATAAACAGAGATTTTGTAAAAAAACCCGGTCAGGTGCCAGTTGAACTCGCGTGAAGATGAATCTGTACGAATACCTAAATTAACTACCATGTTTTTAGGGTTCCGTACCTCAAAAGAAAACAAGAAACCCTATAGGTCTATATATCACTTTGTTGTCAGTCTTGCTGTCTGTAAGTCTGTCAAGACCTTTTTCTCCGAAACGCGTGGAGGTATCAGGTTCAAACTCAAACTCAAAATTCATTTATTCAGTAGGAACTGTATAGTAGTACACTATGAAACGTCATTTTTTTTTTAATTTACCAATTTGAAATTAATATCAAATACGCAGGTCTACTACCCCTTGGATCTGTGAAAAAAAATCAAATTTTTAAGTCAAACCAATCAAAACATACGGCCGTTAATGCCGCATATTTTGACACCTCTATATACTACATGTTTGTACGGAACCTTAGCGGTAAAGAAAGTGTTATTGTGTTTGTCACTACTGAAATTACAAGCGCTATAGCTATAGCGTAAGTCTAGCGGTGAACGAAACTTCTGTGCATGGGTCTCTCGCCTCTAGCTCCCATACGATACCTTACTTTTGACTTCTTCTCGAAACGAGTTCGAGCTTGTTGTATTTATGCGATTGCGTACGTGCCGAGGCACGGCAACATTGTTTGTTGCTTCGTAACTATATTTTAATCTAGTGATCCAGATTCTATAATCCTATAAATTAATACCTAAATTTAGCGAGAAGATCCGAAGAACGGGCTTAGTCACCTTAGGGAGATGTATCCAGCAGTAGACTGCTATAGATTAATGATGAAGTGAGTAGACCAATTTAATTTAACACTGGTGACACTAACATATCTGCCAAGTGTGTTGATTATGACAAAATCTCTCAAATTGAAAGACACCTAAAAAGAGAGTTAATAGGCATCTCCTGGGAAATTTCACCACATTGTTGAACTAATCGTCGCTCAAGCAATCCTCGTAGTCAAGAGCTTGCCCATTACATACAAAAACAACCTACTTTTATGTTGTAGTGTACTTGTCTGTGCTGAAAATAGGAAGATGGTGATAGTGTGCCACGGAAATTGAACCAAATATTCAAATATCTTGTCTCGCAGATACCAGGAGTCCATAACTTGCAAGGGATCGAATCAAAACTCAAAGTACCTAAGCAGTGCTATTGTCGCAGGTACCAGGCAACCATAACTTGCAAGGTACTGTTCTCGTCAATATTCTTGTTTGATCTCTGTTGAAATATGTTTATTTTGTCGTATAACTTTACGAGGACTGAATGTTACAGCGCAAGCGGAGTACGAGGCATTGTGTTAAACATCGAACTTTCTCTTTGGTCTTCGTTGTTTTGTACGCTTTCTGTTTGTAACTTCTAGTACCTAGCAATTTATTTGAAAAACAATTTCTGTTTTATTACGTTTCTGGATTGTATATCAAAAAGCTACAGTCAGTCGAGTTAAGGACAGGGCGCTATGGCGCTCATTAGGAATGGCCTACGTTCAGCAGTAGACTGCTATTTATAGGCTGATGATGATGATGATAATGATGACTAGGTTTATTAATATTATATTAATGTGGGATAAAATACGAAAAGATTATTTTGAAATTACTACAGATAAAACATTTATTTATTTATTTATTAACATTAATCATCATTAACATGAATCATTATTAAACAGCCGATGTACTTGTTATCAGGGTAACCAAGGAAACGTTAAAAAAAGCTAAAGAAATATACTTAAAATGCAACACAAAGACTGAATAAAACATTGTTAAAGCAGTCGTTTGATGAGGAAATTGAACTCAACAAAGTGGGGGTTCATACGGCACACTTGAAACATCCGGTAGTGGGGACATGTTGAGACACGTCTCTTATGAAGGATGTAACAGATGCTTCTAAGGTAGTTCTGATCTGATAGAAATAAACACCTAACAGACACTATTCTGAAATGCTTTTATAAATTAGTATTTAATTTTTTTTACCTACTATTTGATATCTATTGTTTTTACCTATTTAAATTATTTTTCTATTTGTTAATAAGCTATACCTACTTAAGTCTGTTTCTCTTCCGAAAGCGGCTAATACCTTTGTTCGCAACCGTACGCGCACAATCTATCTATCTAATTATTTATCTATCTATTATAATCAGTGATCGGAATAGGTAGAGCTAATATACCTAAAGTTCGTAGTATGTTCGTGAAAACTTCCTTTGAACTAATTTATTTCGGAGACCAAATTGACCCAGGTAAAGGTTTCAGAACACCATTTATTAACTAAAAATAATGTAATATTTTTAAAATACTGGCTAAGCCGCCTGCCACTTCGTTTGATGGCAAACGGTACAAAAATTACTTCTAAGGAATTCTCCAGTTTTTGTCAATGTTCCACAAACTTAAGTAAATTAGCTCTACCTATTCCGATCACTGATTATAATAGATAGATATATAAAAAGATAGATACTCTTTATTGTACACCATAAAATAAAACAGTAGGTGAAATCGGGTTGCGGATAATGATAGAAATGTAAACAGTACTATGGCACACTAAAGAACGCCAGTCAGTGGGCAATCGTCAACCAAATTTTCATGATGAATGTGTGTGTTAAATCATATATTTGCCCATTATACCTCTTTCATTTTATTTTTTCTTGCGTTTCCTGCATATAGCTTGCGGCACGAAACTCAAGCGCTGACCGTTATTGCGCAGAAGTCAAAAGTAAGGTATCATATGGGAGCTAGAGGAGAGAGAGAGAGCGAGAGATCCATGCGCACAAGTTTCGTTCAGCGCTAGACTTACGTACCGCTAGCTATATGCAGGAAACGGAGGAAAAATTAAAATTAAAAAAGGTACAATGGGCAAATATTTAACGCACAGAAAATTTGGTGTTTTGGTTGACGATCGCCCACCGACTGGCGTTCTTTAGTGTGCCACAGTACTGTTTACGTTTCTATCATCATCCGCAACCCGAATTCACTCACTGGTGGGTATAGTTCTCCCTATAGTTGACGGCCTCTGTGGCGTAGTGGGCGAAGGTCCGCCTGTGACGCAGAAAGTTGCGGGTTCGATTCCCGCCGCGGGACAAATGTTTGCATGTTCTGTAGATATTTGTCTCGGGTCTGGGTGTTTCTATGTATGATATGTATGTATTTACAAAAAAAAAAATGTGTAGTATATCAATCATGTGGTTCCCCATAATATAAGCTTAGTTTGGGGCTGCATGATGCTGTGTGATTACGTCCCGCATTATTTATTATTATTTGTTCTTGCCATTTGTCACGGTCTAGGGCCAGCCTGATCCACTGACGACTATGGCTCGCGAGGCAAACTATGCCGTCAATCCGTCGTGCTGCTGACCGACTGACTTCTCTTGTCCCCGTACATCTTAATGCAGAGTAAATATAAAAATAAAACCGTTGTTTTCGGTCAAAGCCGATAATTGCCTCAACTCATTGACTACTGACGCAAAAACCACCTGCCTTACTCAGCAGACAAAGTAAGCAAGCTTCTTAAGCGAAACAACTTCATTAAGTTTAACCGTAAAGAAATCTGGGACATTAATGACAGCAAAGTTTGTCTGCTATGCTGTGGTACTAGACACAGCGTAGCGAAGTAACAGCTCAACATGTAGGTTCAGCCTAATCTAAAACTGAACGCGCCTCCTCTACTCAACGTAACTCTACAAACGTACTTTTACAGTCCACTAGCGTAAACACATTGGAAATGGAAGTCTTCTTTTTTAGGATAAACAGTCTCTACCTAGATGTATCCATATAGAGAGAGATTAGCTGCTGGTTTTCGTCGTCAATATGTCAGTGAATATTTTGTTCATAGAACAAATACACAGCCTGATTTCACCAGCACTGCTATGTATATTCCTCCCTCTACTTGTGCCATCTGCACATCTTGCCCATAGAGCAAATATTACTTTGTGGAAAATATTCGCTAAGCGACATGATATCTCTATGCAGATATCCTAGAGTACTAGTTTTGTTATGTTTGGGTCTGATATGTGATATTGATCTATTATTTTCAAGCATTTTGACTGCGGTTCCGTACGCGTGTCGTCAATATGATGTCTGCGTATCTATAATCAGCAGTCAATGTGTTGCGCGTTCGTTTCGGAGTGTACCAACTGTTTCAACTAATCCGGACCACAGACAGCCTAACAGCTACTACGGGTAGCATCTCTTCACCTGAAACTTTTTATGATACAACTTCACCGAGCGTCGGTTGAGAAAACTATTTTAAAACAACTTTTATATCGCTATTAAAAACTTTCCATCCGATGTAGTACATGTTGCTCTAAGAATTTATTTGGTACAGTACAGACATTAAAAAAGTTGGTTAGAGAGCATACGACGTTTTTTAGATGCTGTAATCCAAACCATTTCGGCGTAAAAGAGTAACAAATATACATTCGAAACCACTGAACCTACTTACACATCCTAATAAACATGAAAGTGAGGGAGGTTGTATGGATGTTTGTTACCCTTTCTCGCAAAAACTACTGAACGGATTCGGATGAAACGTGGAGTATACATAGTTTGTAACCTAGATTAGCACATAGGCTTTTTATCCAGGTACCACGCGAGCGACACCGCGGGCGGAAGCTAGTTTATAATATTAGTGAGATAGGATTGTTCACTTTATTTTGATTGCAGGGTTCCAGGTTACATAAGAACCGACCGAGTAAGGAAGACTATGTTACGCTCCAATCGCTGATAAAGATAAATGGGATTGGTCAGCCGCAAACTTCCAGAGGTGGGCGAACCTCATCACGACATGGACAACTGATAGACAGCCTTCGACGATACAGGTCGGACGAGAAAACGTTGGCGGGATGATCTGGGTGCATTTGAGAAGGAATGGTACGAAACGCCACACACGGACGTGTGAAAAATTTGGGGGAGGCTTTTGCCAATTCAATTGCCAATGGGACGAAATGGGCCGATTATAGCTTATTTCTATTTGAATAAACTCTAACTACTTAGATAGACTTGAGAATCAAACCAGTTCACGCCACCCCGCTACTAACTACTCCAAAGAGGTTGTGTACACAAAAAAATTTCTAATAATACTACTTTCAATAAAACTACTGTTTTCAATATTATTTTATACTATTCCCGAACCATTTTATTTCCCAAAGTTTAACGTCAATGCGAATCCCAGTTTTTATTAAGGTTTTCATTCCGTATACTGACCGTTCCCGTTTTATGTGAATCTATCATGTTTTTATTTGGTAGGCTATAAATATTATTATTATGAAGTAGATTTGTTCTTATTGTATACTCGAAAGGGGCAACTGTTGTTACTGAAATGTTATCTAATTCCAAAAGTCAGTTGAGCTATAACATTCTATTCTCTATTTCCTCTTTTCATCTTATCTTGCTTGGTTTAGGAACAATTTCAAGAGTTAATTATCATCAGCCATAACGGAAGAGGAAATAAATTCTGAAAGGTTGTTTTTTTTATTGTTTTGGGCTCAATTGGGGCTTTTTGGGTTCTGTAACCAAATGGTGCCCAACGGGGTCCTTTCACTAAGCCTCAGCTGTCCGCCCTGTCTGACAGCGGATTGTATGTCATGAACCGCAATAGGTAGAGATAAAATGGTCAAGAGTGTGTATTTCTATTGACGCTGTAACAACAAATAATAAAAAGTATATATGCTCAATGCTTATATCTTGTACGATAGTACAGAACCCCCGAGTCCCATTCGCACTTTACCGGTTTTATTTATGTTATATTTCAAACAGTTTTTTTATGACTTCTAGCCCTTTGCTACCAGAATCAGTCATAGCAATGGTAAATTCTTTAATGTCTGGCTGGGATTTGAACCTACGACCTAACCGCAAACACCAGCCATTCGGCCATAGCTGTTTCTGACTGGTGTGTAGAATATCTGGCATACCTGGAACAAAGAGAAACATCCAATTGAATTTATGTGTTACTCAGTAAAGCATAAAATAGGGTTTATTTTATTTCTTACCTGAAAAGTCTATAATAAAATACTGCTGAGCTTTACATCTGGGAATAGAGATAGAGCGTTTTTAAACTTCGCGATATCGTCTCATACATCGTTCACGATGTCGTATCGTGAAGTGAATTGATTGTGACAAGCATCATAGATAAATTAGTAGTAAACGAATAACTTTGACTTCTCTGCTGTAGGTTGCCGGTTCGATCCATGTACAGGATAAATATTTGTGTGAACCTACATGTTTTTCCTGTCTCTGGGTGTATTTTATAAGTATATATTTATGTTTTAGACTTTAGTATCCATAGTACAGGCTCTGCCCAGTTTGGGATCACCAGATCAGAAGACCATGTGTGGGATGTGCCATATTTATTATTATAATTTACGCATGCAATTTGTATGCATGTGACTTTTTCACAGATAACTGCAAATATTTTGATAAAAATTACATGAATGAACACTAAACTATCTGTACGAACTACCATAAGATGGTAACAATGTTTTTCGAAAGGAAGGCAGGGCCTTAGATGGGAGAATGATATTCTGAAACTAACTGAGCTGCTTGGAGGAGGATTACGCAGAATCTGAAATCGTGGCAAGCTCTAGGGGAGGCCTTACCGCGGTCAATAATTAATATATTTACGTAGTTTTTTGTTGTTGCATGTTTTAGTAAGATTGTTAAATTATGTTAACAATGTTTACATAAAGGTGTACTGAAACGTGTCAAGTTTCCTGAAATAAGGAAAATATGTCCCCTCTGAATCACAAAACCTTAGTTAATACAATGTAGGTATTAACAACCACAGGAATAGGGCTTGGTGTAAGTTACAAGATCATAAAGATAGACGACAAAAAAAAACTTCGTCGGTTTTTCGTTTCCGCTTATTTGTTTCAAACAAATAATATGGCGTTGGTGTGGATACGAATTAGTGTGCAAAGCGCAATAATTGCGTCAATCTACGATCAATTCATATGCTGTGTCAATCATAATTGGGCATAAAACAAGTTCTGTTATGCCATCTATTTGGTCTCCACGATACAACGACAGGTGTGTGTAAATTATTAACAATTTATTTTTAAATGTAATTAAAAATGTAAATAAATATTAGTTCATATGCATTTGCATACTGAGAAATATCTGAGGATTTGGAAATGAGAATTTGAGAATTTTTACTTTAACAAAAGTAATGGTCAGATACAAAAGATGGATAGATATAGTTACTTATTCATAGGATGAGCAGATGTACGTAGATGAGCTTTGTTCCCCGAACTAGGTCTTTTGAGATTGTACAGCGCTGCAGCAGCGGGGTGACAGATTCTCGCCTCGGACTCTCTATCACAATGCAATAGATTTAGTAAGAAATTCGTTTGATCCCTGTTGTTAGAGCCTAGTTTATAATTTTTTTTCTGTTTTGCTTTTGATCTCCTGTAACTTGTCCCCCAACTAGCTGTCAGCGCGTTGACAAGTTTATCTGGTCTCTGTGTGCGGTCGTCTGGACTCACTGAACACAGTTGCGGGCAACGAACCTACGGACCGACATTTTCCTTTCAAATGGTAAATGTTTACTGTTGTATATAAGGTAAAATTATCAAAAATTTACCTAGTAGGTATTTATAGGCTATACCAATTCTTAAAAGGGGAGGCCTATGTCCAGCAATAGGCTGGTTTTGTTGTTAATTGTTGTGTTACCATATAAACACTATGTATGAGTGCTTAGATACATACATATACTATACAATACACCTTCGAACACATACAATGTGTATGTGAGTTTGATTGTAGCCGGGGTAATCTCTCCTACTCTTGATCCGATTCTAAAAAATATATCACCATGCATATTTAGCAAGCTTCATTATCCCTGAGGCTAAATCTGGAATCAGCTGCCAGCGTCTGTTTTTCCATTGTCTTATGACCCTAACGGCTTCAAAGAGAGAGTTAATAGGCACCTTGTGGGAAAGCTCGTTCCATTGGCGACCTCATCCTTGCCCATGCAAGCCTCGAGGTCAAGAGCTGCTCGATCCTAATAAAAAAAATATATATAGCTAAATACGGGAGAGGAAAACTACGCAAACGATGTTGCGAGCGGATCGACGAGTATACTACTTAAGACCCGTCCTGAGCCATCGACAGCAAGCATTGTCGACAAAATGTAAGATATTGATTGGTCTAGATAATGATACGTTGACTTTCTGCGTAATGTAGCAGACAGTGGATGAAAAGAGCCGAGGATTGGGCACAGTAGCGTACCTTGGAAGATACCTACGTCCAGCAGTGGACTGTTATGAGTTCATAATAATGAATGTTTTGGAAACACATAAACAGTGGACTTAGCTTAACACAAGCTATGTGCTGTGCAGTATCGCACTATCCAATTTAGTAAGACTATCGCAGTAAATCGTTACATACATTAGGCCGGCGCCGAGCGCTTATCTGCCGCTAGTGGCGTTATGTGACTGCTGTACTGTAGAGTTAATGTGCTTGATTGCGCTGATAAAACATTTGCATGGTGTGTTATGAATACTGCGGTCTAATATCCAGTTATAATAAAACTTGGTGGAGAGCTTGGTGGGTAGAAGCTACCGATACGCTCTGGTTTAGAAAACAAATTGTCGAACGTGCCAAGTCAAGCTACAATTTAATAATAAACAACAACCACACCGCCTATCAGTCCACTTTTCTTCCCTCATTCGACGAGAAAAGTACCAGAAATTATCTAAGTAACTTCATTTAATTTTGCAAGCTCATCATTTATGCAGTACACCACTTTCGTGAAACCCTCAACACGAACATTTAATCAAACTTTTTCTGCTATAATCAATTTAGTATTCAAGAAGCTTAAAATATGGTGCAAGACCCAGTAACTTGTTAATCTAAATAAATATGAAAGCATCCAAATAACGAGAAAGAAAAATAATAAAGCGAACAGTGCTAATAAGGTCTGTATTTTAGTAGTTTCTCTAACTGCCGTAATACAAAAGTTTATTTATACCCTTTTATATAGATCTCTAGAAAAGGATTTATTCAAACTGAACAAAGGGTCTAGAATAAAATCTAATCAGACAAAACATATTTCATGTGGATAACCTTTTTGAGGTTAAAAAGGCTGGCTCTAGTGGCCATGCCCAAAAATGGAAAGGTCGAGTCCATTAACAGAGTACTTAAATAATTAGTGTCCAATTAGCAGAGATAAACCGCATAGCACAGTTTCCGCTACAAATACTAAATCCCACTGGGAATGCAAATCCCTAATAAGGTTGGGTCAGGTTAACCAAATATGTGGACTCAACGGGATGGAAACGTTAGAAAGGCTATTACAATATATTTGGTAAGCCATTTTGGTAATTATCGTATAGAAAGACGAGTAATGGACAAGGACAGCTACAATGCCAATTGTAATACACAACACGGCCTTCATCAATTTTGGAAGTTTAGATAGTGAATTTACTACTTCAACAGTTATTATTACAGAAAACAACAAAACAAAAATAGGAGAACTTTCAGTCAAAAAAAGAACCTAATGAATCATTGCCCTTTATCTGACAACTTTTCTACCACTTTCCTTTAAATTAACGTGTAGTTTCAAAAAAAAAAAATCTACTATTTGCACGTTATAGCATATGCATTTGTTGACATATAACGAAACTAACTATCAAACAAGCACGGAGATGAATAGCGCAATGCGATTCCATTAATACATTTTTAGACATCTGTTCCAATCCAAGTACCAATCGCTTACTGTTCTATCGTACACCTGCACATTTATCCTAACCACTGCGGTAGTACGACATCTCCCCAGGGTCTGTAATAATAGTCCGAATGCTACCTTAACTGCACTGCAGGCTACAGACTCGTGTAAACAAATGAAGATGGAAGGTCCATTCAGGAACAATAGGCTCTCAAACAGCCACGAGCATGACAAACAAGCTGAGATATCTAGGATTAATGGTGAGGACGGTCATTCGCGTAAGTGGCTATTCAAGGACACCGACTAATTCACGTTTTGGCTCGCTCCCAGCCTGGGACTGGACAATGCGTCGGATAATGCGCAAGGTTATTGCTGTCTCTATGCCAGGAAATGACACAATGCATGTGCAATCTGCGAGGACTTTTTACCGGTTAGTTGACGCCTGTGAACAATTGTTTGTAAAGGGTTTCATGTTAGCAAGTATTAGTTATATATTTAGTAGTGACTAATCCTTGTTTAGGACTTAGGTTAATAACTTGAACTGCCGTGGACGTTGAACGAGGAGGTTAATGCAGTTACAAGCGACCATTTCACCCAGTTTTAAATGCCACTAGCGACTCAACATAATTGTTAAAATATTCAATCACCAAAAAATATTTTTAAAGCGATATTGAAAAGTTCGCCGATAAATACGATGTCGCATTCATCAATTTAACGGTGCCGCTGGACAAAGCCACAGCATCCATAAATCGCTGGTCTTATGAACAGTAATCTGCATTATGGAGGTTTGTTGTTAGCGGCGAGACGCCACAAAATCGAAGCATAGAATGTATGATTTACGTGTTTTTTTCATACAATCCGTCGTATACATAAAGTAATAATCGCAAAATGTGAAAATTTAGATATTTTGTTGAAACTTTCAAAGTATACACGCAAAGAAAATATGAATCGAACGATTTGAAATTTGAGATCGTAAGCATACCATGAGTTTTTGAAATCCGCTATGCTGTTTACTAGCGTGTCCGTAAAAGCAAATGAAAGTAAAAAAAACTTTTCTTTGTCATTGTTCAAACCTCATGGTATTTATTCGGTCCTGAGACTTAATAAGCCATTCTGCATATGCCACGTAAGAGGCCTTAAGACTGTCTATGCTAGCAAATTTTATACGCAAATAGGTACTGTTAGAAAGCTGTCGGTAGAAGCTGGATACTGCGGCAAGGGTGCAGTAGCACAAAATAGCAATGGCACTCATAAAGGGAGGTCCATGTCTGTCCAGCTATGGAATGCTTCAGGCAGATGCAGATACTGTTAGAGCTTTGCTGATGGCATGCCAGTCACGCAAGTAATAGGAAGCTTTGCCTGCAACTCCCCACAGTCCATCGAGCCATTACAATCAATGCCCGAAGGCCGTTTGTCCACTGAGGCTTAATCTGCCAAACGCAAACGGCCAATTGAATGCGTAATGTACTCAATTGTTTCATATTATAGGGCGGTGAGTCCAGTGGTTGAAATAAATACCCGGTAATTTGTTTTGTTGATAAAAGTTTCAATTAGTCTGTGAAATGATCAATATTCGTTGGTACTTTTGTTGTAGGTAGTGAGTAAATCGTATCTGTTTCAGATTTTTTCTCTTTCTACTAAACACAGATTTATTAAGACTATCATGTTTTTGTTGATGGATTTGAAATGGTTACTCCAGTCCTACTTGGAAATCCTTAAGAGCACAATTTTGAAAAGATCCAATCTAATCTAAAGAGCCTGCTGGATCCCACTGCAGACCAAAGGTCTTCCTTCCCTCTTTCCACAATTACATTATTCAGAAAGTAAGTGCAGTTACCTATATTCTCTTTCCTTCTTAAATTTAAACATACTACAGTAAATATTCTTCTTTACAATCTCGTTCCGCCTGTCCGTCCAGCTGTCTCAAGTTATTTCATTATTTGCTTCACTGCATTCTTGGGCTTTAGGAATAAGGCCAATAAAAATATACCCCCTGTCAAGTGTGGCTGGCAGTGCGAAGAAGCACGTGATATGCTGGATCAGAGCAAACGCAACGACAAAACCCCGCGTTCCTAGTTATATTGACCTAATTGACCTGTGCCTACGTGTCGTGTAACTCTTCTATGTATGACTAATACACGAGGAATGAACATATTTACATTATTGTATATATGTAGTATATCAATCATGTGGTTCCCATAATACAAGCTCTGCTTAGTTTGGGGCTACATGATGCTGTGTGATAGCGTCCAGCATTATTTATTTTTTTATTGTTTCACTTATGCTACGAAATATTTTTTCAGTTTTTTAAGTAGAACTACCTTCCGCCTGCGGCTTCACTTGCGTGGTACCCGGACAAAAAGTAGCCTATATGTTATTCCAGGTCTAAAACTTCATAATGTGCTAAGTTTGAGCTCAATCCTTTCAGTAGTTTTTGCGTGAAGGAAGGACAAACATTTCACATTATAAAAAACTGTCGCCTTTATAATATTAGCAGGATATAAGTTAAAAGATAATCTTAAGCTACTGAGCGTGAATTTTAATCAAAATCTCTTACAAATATTTGATTAAAAACCTATTCGCAGCTTGCTGATTGAGTTACAGAAGCAAACACTGACGTCTGGAATAGTTTGAACCTAGGGAACACAGTACAAATTCCAAATCAGTAGGGAAGAACCTAAATGTACTTATAGAACAGTCGAGTCACAAGACGAATGTGAAGATTGAGCCCATCAATCAGAGGCTAATACAACTATAATGTACCTAGAAAAACATAATCATCTATTCGCCTACAAAACGAAGTTATAAGTACGAAGTTATATATAACCCTCTCAAATAGAGAGAGGTCTAGCAGCGAGATTTTGGGCGGATGAAAAAGAGAATGCAAAGCAGGTAACTACTTATCAACGCACACGCTTCACCCATAAAACCTTGAACAGACTATTCTGAAGAAAAAGAAGTAGAGATTGATAAGTCGAACTTGATGGTCCAATTGTAGGACAGTTACAAGAAGTTAATTGTAATGTGATGTATGAGCCCAAAGCTTTTTTTACCTTACCGAAATAATAATATTTTGTTCTTACTGCTTAATATCTATCTTGTGCCAGTGAATCTTCTACATTCTAGTGAATATTTACACTTCAAGCCACGTTTTCACATTTGTTTGAACTCGGATGCAGTTGGGGTTCTGATTTTCGTACAGTTTCTTGATTTAAAGTTTTTGAATTCTATAATTTTCATATTTGCATTTAAGTTCGTATGCCAATTTCCGTATCTAGCGGATCCAGGCTTACAAGAATCTTAGCTGTCTGTTATCCAAGCATTTTTATTCACAAACATTATGAGAATATTAACTTTTACAATTTTTTTACAGAATGAATACCCAGTGAACAGATTAGATTATTAGAATTATTTTTTGATGATTGTATAAAGAAGAAAACAAAAAGCCGACACAGGTACAGCGCGACAGCAACTCGGAAATGAGCTGTATCGACGGCCTTGCTAAGACTGCTTTACGGAACCCAGTGTGGTGAAAGAATTCAGTACAAAACAGTGGCTGCTCTACAAAAACTGATTTCATGACACTCAACGTAATCCTATAATTGCGAACCCGATAAAATCCAATTCCAAAATGTCAAGGAGGATGTCCAATCAGCCTACAAGCCTAAGGCTTCACCGGGTAGCAATAATCGCGGGATCTATTCCGCCCCCGCCCCGCTCAAGCAAACAACGTTAAGAATTTAGATTACGCTCTCCCGGTGACCCAATAAGGAATTTGTCCACATCGATTACTTTGTTAGCCTTAGCTATGTTACTGCTTCTAGGTGGAAAGCCATTAGCCGTGCAGCGTGAATAATTAAACGGAGCTGCTTCTATCGTGTCACTGGCTTTCCTTTATCTTGTTGGTGTTCTTAGAATTGGTAATGTTTTGAAGTTAAATACATTATTTACTCTAATTTAGCATTGACACAAATAGCGGTAATTTAAAAAAATCTGTGTACATTTTTTTAAGCTATTGCATAGCTTCTATCGAGGGCCTTGAGCGCGGGGACCGAATCCAGAAATTCCGTAACGAAAAAAAACCTCACGCTTCCCACTCCGACGGGCACGGAGGTGTGGCTTGAAGGCCGTGCATTGTCTAACGTCGTTTCTTTTCGGCAGTCTTCGACACGGTGTCTGTGTGCGTGCAACTAGACGTATTTTTATTTAATAAAAGAAAAAAAAAATGTTTTCTTATCGGTCACCACGCTCAAAAAGTGTAACTTGAATTAATATCAAAGAAAAAGAAATACTGCATAAATAAAATAAATAAATAATTATAATTGCATAAGTTGATACAAAATGCTATGCAATAGCTTTACCGCGGCAGTCCCCGAGTGCCACACGTCTTTTCTTAACTAGACCATTATACTGGGCAAAGGTCTTCTTGATTTTTTTCCACACGTCGCTGTCTTTGGCGGTCTCCCGCCATTCACCATTCTATCAATTGGGGTCCTAAACTCTGTAAGGGCGAAACTATCAATGGTTTGAAACAAGGAAAAAATCAGCTTAACTTTGTGCGGTTTATTTATTTATTTTCTCAAAACAAACAACTTCTTACTTATATGATAAGATAACAGATAATCTAGGAAAAAAGCAAGCCTTAAGTTTTTACAAGCACAAACGAGAATATATAAAAAATAATAATAAAAAAACATGAGAACTTAACAATAACTTAAAATAGGTGAAAGCAACCAAAAATAAGATTAAGAAAGAGAGAGGAAAGTATATCAAAACAATAGAAATAACATTTTAGATACAATATGTATATTATAGATACAATTAAATATAAAGGGTGAATTTGAATTCGTATATAATGCCGAAAGGGGGTGATTCGAACCATGGTTGGGGGTGATTCGAACCATGGTTGTCACAAGTTGCGAGAACCTCACTTGTAAATTCGTGATTCCAATTGTCCATATAAAAACTACTAAAAATCCGTAGCCATGTGTTGTGCGTGGCAACCCTAATAATAAGGCGTAGCTAAAGTTTGGTAGATACAATAATAGTTTAGTGACTATCTTTCCATCACTTATTACAGAGATTATGACATAATGGATTTTCAAGGAATACGTATCCCTTCTGTTTGTCAAACACTATACAACACACTAGGTACCTATATCAACTAACTACACTCACATTTTCAGAAAAACCTATCTCAGTTCAAACCAAAATGAACCTCTATTGAGCGAAAACGAGGAAAAAACTACGCCTCATTTGAGTTGTCCAATTTGTAACTAATCTGCCGCAGCTCGTGTTTGGGATAGACTTTATGTATCTTCTCCGGATGTTGGGGTTTTATATACTCAGTTTTGTAAGATATGTGCCAAATTGAAAACAGCAGGAAATGGGCGGACACTTTCAATTAAAAATGTAGTTCGAAAGCGTAGATTTTCATAAAGTCATCATTATATTTGCTAATATACATTAATGGATGAGTCGAGCTCGGGAGTCGAGGGCGTAGTGACGCTCATTATGGGAGGCCTTTGTCCAGCAGTGGACTGCTATGGTATGATGATGATGATGATACATAATAATATACGGAACATTTCACATCAACCGATCCCGAACCAAGCCGGCACTACAATTGGGTACCAAAGACTGAAAACGTAGATACACAGTCACAGAAATGTTTATCACACATGGTTGTCCTGGCACTTGCAGCTCAGAAGGCAGATCTGACCAACTGAGCTATGAGGTCAATCAACCAAAACTTTTGTATGAGAATAACTCAAGGCGACTAAGTAAACGTAGTCCTAATTCCATATTAGTAATATAGATTACTTCCTGTGTTGCCTACACCCTCCTAAGTTTCTACATTCAACAATGTTACTCCATCGGGAATAAAACCCGGTCTGCTCGCGAAGTCTTCTAATATTAATTAATTACACAGTATGAGAGCAGGAAGAATTTCATTTTAAAATAAACTGAAATATAATTTAAAAAACCGCTTTTAAAGAAATTTATTCCCAGGAGTGATATTTTTTCTACAAATTTAAATGGAATCAAACGGGAAGCATACCCTCTCAAACGAAAAAATAATTTTCCAAATTGGTTCATAAATGACTGAGTAATGAGGTAAAAAATAATAAGAAATAAAACCGAGTTGAACACCTCCTTTTTCGAAGTCGTTAAAAATGGATGTCGGTGTAAGTAGTACATTTTATTTTACGCGTCTTTACAATACAATGCGAGAAAACCACTCAGTAACACTTTAACCGGCGGCCATTTTACCACTGAAAAGGAGGAGTTACGATAACGTTGCAACCTCCTCGCAAAAGAATGGGGGCAAAAAGGAGGTCTGAATTTTTAAGCCATCTGTTATACAGTTCAGTATCTCCGAGTTTATTGAAAAGTCCACTTTTTTTGTCAAGTTTTTTTAGGTGACCCAGTTGGATCGGTATCAAGGCTCAATATCGCGCATGATTTAGTGAAATCGTGTGTTTTTTTTCTGGGTTTCAAGTCGATGAATATAATGTTTCGTTGCGAAAACCCTTGTCACTTAATTTGTCCTTTATCCTAACCCTTATTAGCTGAAACAGGTCACAATCTGCCTCAAGGGAGCGTAATAAGCGTTATTGTATCTTGCATTTCCTCGTGATCTCGAAAATGGTAGGGTTAAAGTGTTATTAAAATGTTATTTGAAAATATGGTATCCGAATATTCTAAGAATTAAGGAAAAGGGATAAAGGCCGACGTATTTTCAAGGGACTAAAGTAAATGTAGATCGAAATCTGGGGTACTTTGTGTTGTCATAATTAGGGCCTCTTTTACATCTTCAAGTAATGTGTTGATTCAATTCAATTCCAATTTTAAAGTTCTTTGTTTTATAAATATAAGTACTAGCTACCGCGGCTTCGCTCGCGTGGTACGGAAATTAAAATATGCCTATGTGTTAATCCAGGTCACCAACTATGTATATTCCGAGTTTGATCCAAACCCGTTCAGTGGTTTTTGCGTGAAAGAGTAACGAACATTCATCATGTAGATTAGCCTACTCAGAACTTTACTCGAGCATGGTGAAAGAGGCCCTTAGACTTTTATTAGCCAGATTCATTTCGCATGCTAAAAATCTGCAAAAAATCTGGCAGTTACATAATAGTTTCGATTAAACTTTCACATTGCACACAATAAAAGAGAAAGGATTCGCGAATTGACTGATCATGATCAGACGTAGTATACTTTATGATCAGAACAGTACTGACACAATAAAGAAACTATCCTTCCTTCCTTCTTCGTATGAGTTAGTGGTCAACTTTGGGTGTCAGAGTTTTTAGGCCCGATGGCCCCGACATGGCATAACGACTTCTTCTTCTTTTTCGTATGAGCTAGAGACCAACCCTGGTGTCGGAGTTTTTAGGCCGCCCGAAGGCCTCCGACATGGCATAACGACTGTGAAAAATCAGTGACCTTCCTAAGCACGGAGACACTCAGATCTAATTGCCACTAAACGGTCACCTATCCTAGTAGTGACAGAGCGGAGTGTTGCTTAAACTTAAAGGTACAAGTTCGTAACCGACTGCAGACAGCAGCAGAAGGCGACATGTCGCTGCTACACTACTGGTTCTTATAAATTCTATGAAATACCTTCCGTGGCTAGCGAGACCTCGTCTGCCGCTACGGGCCATACGTCTGTCGCCCGACCGCAGATCAGTAGTAAACAACCTACCTGCAGTCTGGTTATGACTGCAGCGACATGACGCCGCGACGTGTCCTCGTGGCATGAGCGGCGACATGTCGCCTGCTGCTGCTGCGTGTAGTCGGCAACGAACTTATACCTTAACCATAAGAACAACGAAGTAAGCGACGCCACGAGCGGTTTAAAGCACTATGACAGAGTTCGTCTAGCGGTCTAAGAATGTAACAGCTCTTTAACACGAGCGGCAAAGTGCCAACGGCAGAGCAACTACCGTCGATCGCCGTCGACGGCTGCCGTTGACGCACGATGGCTGCAGATGCCGTTGACGGCATGCCGCTCGTGTATAAGAGCCCTAAAGCGGTTGCAGTCTGAGTTTACAATCATAGAAAGAAGAAACTGCGCTGTATTTTGAAGGATAGTGTATTTTAAACATATCGCTTTATTTGTGCTATCTGTTAGCTGATAAAGTGATAAGTGATTGATAAGATAACAGACACGTGCTGCTTGCACTTTATTAGGGTTCCGTACCTCAAAAGGAAAAAGGAACCCTATAGGATCACTTCCTTTTCCGTCTGTCTGACAAGACCCTTTTCTCAAGAACGTGACGGATAATTATAGATAATTAATACACTATTTAGTTCCAAAAATAACTTTACCTATCAATCTTTTGTTTGTTAACAAAGAAACTTTTATTATTAGGGAAGGTATAGGTACAATGATCAAATCCCACAAACGCGGGGATGTATCAAGTTGCAATTGATATCAAATACTCAGGTCTGCATTCCCTTGGAGCTGTGAAAAAATCAAACATCTACGTCAACGCAATCAAAAGATAAGGCTGTTTATGCCGCATATTTTGACAAGTTTGAACGGAACCCTCCATGCACGAGTCCAACCCGCACTTGGTCGGTTTTTGAACTTCATTTAAACTTCACTTAAATTAATATCCTTGTTCACTACACCTCTGGTTTTATCTATCATTTCTCAGCCACGGTGTATTTTAGAGTGGCAAATGCACCGCATTGAGGCAAAATATGACTCAGCAGGTATTGTAATGGTGTTTTCAGCCAAATTGTGGCAATTGTATATTTTTCACATCCGCTCCCTTCATCGCGCACACAAAATACTGCCACAGTATTCGGCGAAATTGGCCGTTCTCCAACTACAACAAAAATGTTGACACGCTTTATAATTTCGAATAGGGCTGGCACGCCTTAGGGAATTCCGCAAACTATTCTGCAGGTCGGGTCATCTATAAATTATGTCACAGGTGCTATTATTTATTCAATGGTCAGTTATAGAGGGGGCTGCCGGAATTTATGGATTTCTATTGGCGTTTATTGGTTCTTCAGCTGTATTTCTCTTTAATTGAACTGTGATGTTTCCTCGATGAATAAGAGAGGTTCTGCTTAGGAATTATTGAATTGAATTGAAATCTATCCGACATAGCCTCAGAGAATTAGCAAGCTGAAATGGCATTGCGCTTGGCCATATCTGCCGAAGAACCGATAACCGATGGGGTAAACTAGTTCTTGAGTGGAGACCGTGGCTCGACAAACGTAGTGTAGGACGCCCTCCGGCCAGGTGGTGTGGCGTTTTGTGGTAGCAGCTGGATGCGTCAAGCTGAGGACATGGCGCTATGGCGCTCATTTGGGGGAGGCATATGTCCAGCAGTGGACTGCTTTAGGCTGATGATGATGATGATGAATTGAAATGTTTTTGTAGCAGGAGATAACTCCCCCTAATCCTTTATCCTGATGAAAAGAATGTAAGCACTGTTTTGTGAATTCGTGATTATATGATCATAGTAGATTCAGAAGACTCTAAATCTTAAACCGGATGTGATACTGTATTTTGTTAAAGAAAAACCCTTACCTTGTTTAATAAATGTTTTAAGTTGAGTAGAGATAGCCCTATTTTTGTAGTTGGTTTTCGACAAAAACAACAGTGAACTACAACAGTAACTCGACTATGAACGACGGAGGAGCCGTGCCTCCTTCCATCCCGAGGTGCGGAATCTCGATGCCGGAAATTACAATCTCTCAGCGGGAGGTTCGGCGGGAGCTTCTCTCTCTGGATGTTAATAAGTCGAGTGGACCAGATGGCATTCCGGCTGTAGTACTGAAGAGGTGTGCTCCTGAACTGTGTCCTGTTTTGACGCGCCTCTACGAGCTATCCTACTCCACTAGGCAGGTTCCGCTTTCATGGAAGACTGCTATCGTTCACCCGGTACCTAAAAAGGGTGATAGATCGGACCCATCTAACTATAGGCCTATTGCTATAACCTCTCTTCTCTCTAAGGTCTTGGAACGTGTTATTAACACACAACTTTTGCGATATCTAGAAGGAAACGATTTGCTCAGCGACCGCCAATATGGCTTCCGCCACGGACGCTCGACTGGTGACCTCCTAGTATATCTCACACATCGGTGGGCTCAGGCTATTGAGAGTCAAGGTGAGGCCTTGGCAGTTAGCCTAGATATAGCAAAGGCCTTTGATCGGGTCTGGCACCGCGGTCTTCTATCGAAATTACCTTCTTACGGACTGCCTGAGGGATTGTGTAAATGGGTTGCTAGTTTTTTGTCCGACAGAAGCATACGAGCTGTTGTTGACGGCAGTTGCTCTGATTGCTTGGACATCAATGCCGGTGTCCCACAAGGTTCCGTGTTGTCTCCGACGCTATTTTTGCTGCATATTAATGATATGCTATCTATTGATGGTATTCATTGTTATGCAGACGATAGCACAGGTAACTCATTCTACACGGGCCGTTCTAATATCCCTCGTACAGCCATAGAGGAAAGCCGTAGTCAACTTGTGTCTGAAATAGAGGGAATATTAAGCCGAGTTTCGGACTGGGGAGATCTTAACCTGGTTCAGTTCAACCCCACAAAGACACAGGTTTGCGCGTTCACTGCCAAGAAAACCCGTTTTTCTGTAGCTCCGCAATTCAACAATACACCTCTGTCCATTAGCAAGAGTATTGGGATCTTAGGTATGGACATCTCTAGCGACGTCCAGTTCTGTAGTCACCTAGAGAACAAGGCAAAGTTGGCATCAAAAAAGCTCGGTGTGCTGAACAGGGCAAAGCTTTATTTCAGTCCGGTGCAAAGGCTGCTTCTTTATAAGTCGCAAGTCCGGCCCCACATGGAGTATTGCTGTCACCTTTGGGCAGGAGCACCCGAGTACCAGCTTAAGCCGTTTGACTCGATTCAAAAAAGAGCTACGAGGCTTGTCGACGATCCCATACTCACAAGCGGTATTGAACCTTTAAGTTTTAGGAGAGACTTCTCCTCCCTGTGTGTGTTCTACCGCTTGTATAATGGAGAGTGTTCCGGAGAATTGTTTGAGACGGTGCCTGCTGCTTCTTTTTATCATCGCACCGCTCGACATCGGCTGAGGTATCATCCACATACATTGCCACCTTTATCTTCCCGCACTGCGAGGTTCCAGAGGAATTTCCTCCCGCGAACAATCAAGCTGTGGAATGGTCTCCCTGCCGAGGTTTTCCCCAGAGACTACAATATGCAGCGTTTCAAAAAGGGCGTTTTAAAATTCTTAAAAGGTTCAGCAACGCGCATGTAATACCTCTTGATGTTACAGGCGTCCATAGGCTACGGGAACCGCTTACCATCAGGAGGACCGTATGCTTGTTTGCTAACTTAGTAGTATAAAAAAAAAAAAAGTGAAGCTTTATTTACCGTCCGCTAAAATTGCATAGATTTACCATGCTTGACGAGCGCGTGGAAACGAGTGTTTAAATATTCAATTAACACATTAACAGGGTGTTTAAATATGCATGTGATCGCTCATAACCGCACGCGATTGATGAAAAATATTTTGTACTGTATGGAGTTGAGATAGATTTTATTTTTGTCTGGTAAAGGAGTGATGAGAATGAAAGTTGTGATGCGTGTATTGATTTTCAACGTTCAATTTGCAAATGATACAATTATCCACATCCGGCTGCTGGTTATATCGGGCGTTTAATATAAGTGGCCGTTTACGAAACATGATTGACGGCTTTCGCGAAATATTTCTCTCATTTCGATCTCTCATCATTGATAAGCAACTCTTTCATTTCATTAATAAATTAAATAGTGCACTATCACATAACACAATGTTGTATTTGTAGCCCCAAACTAAGCAGAGGTTTGTATTATGGGAACCACATGACTGATATACTACTTATTTTTTTTGTATATAAATACTTATAATAGAAAACACCCGACAAATATTTGCAGAACTAACAAACATAAATATGTCCTCGCATAAGGCCCGCATGACTAACCAAACCACCGAAATTATTGCATTGCACGTGCAATTCAAGGGCAACTAAACTAAGTTGTTTTTTATATTTAATATGAAGTCAAGAGCTGGACCTCGAGGCTTGCATAGGCAAGGATGAGGTCGACGATGGGGCGAGCTTTCCCAGAAGATGCCTATTAACTCTCTCTTTGAAGCCGTTAGGGTCATAAGACAATGGAAAAACAGACGCTGGCAGCTGATTCCATTTTTTAGCAGCGCATTATAAATGATGTTTGGAAGCGCTTAGTTCTGTTAAATGGAATATCAACTTGATGCGGATGGTAGCTAGCAGTGCGTCTGAAATTCCTATGGAAGAAAGGTGAAGGCGGAATAAGGTCATGTTACTCCTGAGCACACTCTCCGTAGAACAATCTATAAAAGACCGACAAACACGCAACCTCGCGACGATGGCTCAAGCTCTCAAGCCTTGCTTTAGCAAGATCTTGACCAAATGAGTCTCTTAGCCCTGCGTTCAACAGAGTCTAGTGCGGCAAGTTGATACTTGGCTGAACCATCCCAAAGGTGGCTGCAATACTCCATACAGGATCGGACTTGAGCTTTATACAGGGTCAGAAGCTGTCCAGGTGTGAAGTATCGCTTAACCCTATTTAGGATGCCCAGTTTTTTGGCCGCAATTTGAGCTTTAGACTCGATTGTGGTGCCAAAGTTGAGATTAGCCCTCAACGCCAAGAAGTTCGAGGCTGTCGGTTACTTTAATAGGTGTACCACGAAAAGTGGGAGCAAGGTCAAAAAGACTTTTTTTCGCCGAAAAAAGACATGCCTGTTACTTTTTAATATACCGACTTCTATTTTTTCCGTAGGGATGTGGATAACAATAAACTGTAAGTACCTATCTATCTACATTTAGTGTTGAAATACGCCATTCTGTAAGCTGGCACTACTTAGAACTAAGGTATAAATTATCCTAGGCTTGATTGCTTTATATAATTAAAAACCCTATATTATCTTAATCATCCGCAGGTCAACTTCGAGGCCTCCCTTTTGTGACATAAAAAGGTATGAAATAAATTAGATTCAAAGTGGCTTGCGTCACAAAAGTCCTCAAAATTATTCCTATTTTTAGTTGCAAGAACATGAAAAGTTCCATAAATATCCTCAACCTGAGCCCTCCACGTGCAAGATGGATTCATGTTATTTTTCTGCCAGCTTTTCCCGTGTCACGTTAAAATTTCACGTCACGTAGACCGTGAAGAAGTGACATCGGTTATATTGATCCACTGCTATCACAATTGTAGGAAATCGACGTAGAACCGAAACTCCATTACTCTGGGCAAATTGGTTATTGTAATGTAGAAATTTAACTAAGATTGAGACATTTTATAGGGTGTAACGGGTTCCAACCTCACCTACCGATCCGACCGGATCCTGCTAACTAACAAACGGGGCTCTGGGGGCTGGGTGAATGTGGAATGGCACAGCCTAACACAGGCAGTTAAATTCCCTGACCGCAAACGGGCAGCAGCGCCGGTAGTGCGATAAGCTGTGCCCTGCAATCTCCAACCAGCAGGCCCAGTGTGGGGATTAAGGGCATATATGCCCATGGATAAACTCGAACAAGCTGGACTTGAACTCGTCTCTCTACCTAAAGCCAGCAGCGTTCTTATCCGAAACTTCCAGAGATTCGTGAATGAATTATTATTTTTGGAAGACAGATATTTAAATGTCTAAAATCCTAACCTAGTTTGGTCTTAGAATACCTCGCTATGTTTTCAGGACGGAGTTACGTTTCTAGTACGCCATTACTAAGTTACTCTACCCCAGCATGAAACTTCTCATTTATTCTGTGCCACTCCCCGGAGCCAAACTTATTCAAATATCGTCAGAAATAATGAAAAGTGAGGTGTTCTCTTGAAACCAGCAAAGTTAATTTCAAGTTCTAAACTAAATTTTAATTTTGGCTTTAGTTAGGGAGTCCTTAATTGATTTGTAATTAGATCTAGTTAGATCATCCCTTTCGAAAGTTTGGAGAACTTTTTATTAATTACAAAAGAAAATAAGATCTCAAATTACTTATTTCTAGACCGAATTAAATTGTTAATTGGATAGAAATACTAAAATTAACAGCTTGATCGCCGTGACGCTTTTGAATAGAAATCTTGGCCCTCAACAGGTTCATAGTAAATTATGTACGACAAATAACAAGCAAATCCCCAAAACTATAATATTCATTATATTTTTTATTATAATCTTGTCGGTGTAGTGATGATACTTCCCTCCACTTTGTTCTTTCCATTGCGGTCACTTTCACTTTCCTATACGACATGACCTTCTCTTGGGCTCTGGCCTATTCTTTGTCTTTCTCTTCCACACTTTAATTCTACCTTCCCGTCGATGTTTCTAATGAAGCTATCATGTCGTATAAAGTATCCAATCATATAATATGCATATCATGCAATAATTTAAATCAATTACAGGAATAACAAACGATTGTTGCTATAAACACATCTGCCCCTGACCTTACGCTGGGTCAGACAACTCAGACCGTACTGTGCATAAAATCCAGTAATAATCGGTTGCTATCAGTTTGTATTACACAAGCCACCTGACATCAAGCTACGTCCAGACTTGAAAACCGGTAGATCAGACCAAAACGTAAATTTCTGACCATATAAGGGCGGATAGTAAACCAGTTTAACCACTCTTTTGCTCTTTAGGTATACTTAAATACCTTTTGTCCTCGTAAATATCAGCTTCGAATGTACTTTGTCTATTTTTGAGAAACAATAGATCTAAAAATCTAGATAAACCAAACCTAGAGTCAGCCGTAAACGACTCTATATTTTGACTTGAAGCAAAGATTTTTTGACAGTTTTCAAATTACGGCATACATTACTACTCCCGAATAGAAATGCCCCATGAAGTTCCTGAAGAACCTTACAGAGTAAAGATGATTCTTACTTCTGATTTGTGTCTTGATTATGTAAAGTACGTTTACTCTGTACACAACTTTTCACATTGCTGTTATATGCCTCTTCAATTGGTATAAATTCACTGCAGTTTTTTGAATACAATTTTGGAACCTTATAGAGTAAAAGATAATTCTTTCTTCTGATCTGTGTGGTTATGTAAAGTACGTTTACTCTGTACACAACTCTTCACATTGCAGTAATATGCCTCTTCAATTGGGATTAATTCACTGCATTATCTTGAATCTTATTTTGGAACCTTATAGAGTAAAGATGAATTTTACTTCTGATCTGTGTCTTGATTATGTAAAGTACGTTTACTCTGTACACAACTCTTCACATTGCAGTTATATACCTCTTAAATTGGGATTAATTCACTGCATTTTCTTGAATCAAATTTTGGAACCTTATAGAGTAAAGAAGATGAATCTTAATTCTGATTTGTATCTTTATTGTCTAAAGTACGTTAATTCTGTACACATTTCTTTACAATTGCAGCTATATGCTTCTTTAATTGATATAAATTTACTCCAGTTTCATCATTTCCCTGCCCTTATCCCACTCTAGGTGGGGTCGGTAACATGTTTTCTTTCTCCATTCACTCTCTATCAGCTGTCAACTCTGTCTTCACTTTTTCCACTTTCATATCCTCTTTTACACAATCCATCCAGCTCTTCTTCAACCTCCTCTACTCGTACATCCAGTCACATTCATACTCATCTCTTTTAAATTCAACCCAAAATCAGCTGGAAATCAGCTTTACTCTATAGAGTAAAGCTGATTCTGACTCATAATTTAATTTTTGATTGTGTAAAGTACGCTTACTCTGTACACAGCTTTTCGCCATTGCAGTTATATGCCTCTTCAATTGGTATCAGTAACTATGAATAGCTTTCAATTAAAGCTCAATTATTGCTCCACTAGGTCGAGTCACTCGCTTGATGGCTAATAGCTTTTAGATTTGTAATCAGTTGCCACAGGGTACTGAAGATTTGCGGTTGTCGTGTACAAGTAGCGGCACGAAAGTCTAGCGATGACCGTTATTGCGCAGAAATGAAAAGTAAGGTATCATTATGGAGGCTAGAGGCGGGAGAGAGCGAGAGACCCATGCGTAGACGTTTCGTTCACCGCTCGACTTACGTGTCGCTAGATGTATCTGAGTAGCCGCAGAGCATTTGCGAATGTTTCAAACATTCTTATCGTATTTTGGCCACTAACAAAGCGGTATTTCCTATCTACGTTTGATCATTGGTCAAAAATGTATGAATATGCTTTTGATACGCCGTCGACACGGGCAGCAGCCTCAGCGGTGCGATAATCTGTGTCCTACGATTCGAAGCCCAAATACAGCTAGCGGCACGTAAGGCTCGCGCTGAACGAAACTTCTGCACATGGTTCTCTCGCTCTCTCTCGCCTCTAGCTCCCATATGATACCTTACTTTTGACTTCCGCGCAATAACGGTCAGCGATAGAGTTTCGTGCCACTATTTGTAACCGGCGTGAGGTTTATGGGCATATCCCCTCTTTTTATTAGCGGAGGCCTATGCTCAGTAGCGTACTGATATAGGCTGGTCTTCTTACGATGCGAAGTAAGTTAAAATATTCGTGACTACCTTACTGTTCGTTTTGCTCTGACACTAAGTTCGCTACATTAGCTACGTGCTCAATACGTAAGTCGCTAGTAACAGTAGCTATTTACCAGTACCGTTTAGTCAATATTTTGCATTTGTTTTCGTCCATTGAAAACCAGACCCTGGATGAGACGAGCAACAGACCGTAGAGACTGGCACTCACAAAGTAAGGCCTAGGCCTTACTTAGGGTTACTCAGGCCTTCGGTCTAGACCCAACAGTACAATACAATACATTTATTGCCTTCACATGGTGTATGTTGCAAGTTATAGGTATCTCATATGAATCCTGTACAAGGCATAGCAATATGGTAGGCAGAACGAGGCTTTGTAAGTAGTGAATGAAGTCAGGTTGCGGTTGACGTTGATGATGATATTGGCTAGCTATAAATCTCAATGCAGACGACTGTACCTAAGTTATTAATAACCAAAATAGAACGAGCAAACTTAACTGCTCCGCGTTATACTTCTTTCTTTGAATAAAGTTTCTATAACTTAATTAAAAATGTCTTACAAAGCCAGTTATAATTAATATTTAAGTGAAGATTGAAGATATCGGATTAGATACATCCCAAAATAGAAATAAGGATCTCCCGGTTTAGATTTTATTTTCTCATCCTACCCCTAAAGCTGTTAATAATATTATATTAGTATGTATTGGCAAGTGGTAGGAGCAAAGGGAGGCATACACTCAGCAGTGCGTGAGTGAAATCGGGCTGCGGATGATGATGATGATGATGTATTGGCGATGCTCATTAAGGCGATTAAAAGGGTTAAACCTCCCTCTCGCTCGCACTATGCAACATTTTAGAAGATATAAAATCACTGAATGTTGTTATGCAAAATAGCAAACCTTCACGGCCTAGAAAATAACAATACAAAGGTTCAGCAAGAATATCATGTTAAACCCAACACGTTTTCCTACCAAAAAATTTGCACCAAAATTGATCACATTGGTGCAAGTTTTTTCTACCTGGAAACAGTGATTAGTATAGTCTTGTCTGAGTCATTAGTCAGCTATCTCAAAATCCTCAAATCTCGATGATAAAAAATACAGAAAATAGGTCCCCAGGGTTTATGGTATTCATCGCTAATATGGCTTAGACCTCGCGCCATCTTAAAGCTATCCTTCACACTTGACACATTTTTGTGTATTTGTGCGTTAGTGTTTTTGCATGTTTGTTCCAACTCAACTTTGTAAAGGTTGAACTGGTTTGGACATAACTTAGTTTTCAGGTCAAAAATTATGTTGTGAACTGGAATAATGTAAATAAACACTACTTTTAATTTGGCGTTTAACGCAAGCGAAGCCCTTTTGTATACCTTGGGAAAAGTACTTTTTTCTGGATGAAACGTACCCTATTTCCTTTTCTGTACCCAGGACAACGTGTATGCGACGAGTTGCATGAACTGGTTGAGTAGTTAAAGCGTTTCCTCTCTCTCAGTATGAGTTAGTGGCCAACTCTGGTGGTGGAGTTTATAGGCCACCCGAAGGTCTCCGAAATGGCTTCCTCATAAGCGCAATAAACATACTTATCACATTTATAATAAGAGCTAGGATAGCTTAGTAATTGCTAGCTATCATAAACGCCGTTAATGTTGATTCCCGAAATTCCCTATAACGTGAATGGGTTCGGTTCCGTTAGGCATGTTCGCAATGTGAGGCTTCGTTTGATTATTCAGGGATGAACGCCCTTGGCATTTTAAAAGGGTTCTTATTCTAATAAAGAACAGTGTCCCTTATTATGAGTTAATGAATATCAGGAAAGGCTTTGATCGTTTAGGTGAAACCGTTTTTTATCTAAAGTAATTCATTAAGGATCATTTAGTTACTTAAAAATATGAGTGTCGCTTATTTTGACGTTCTCTCATGTTAGTCAAGCAACACTCCGGCCGGTCACTCACTATATGGATTTTTGTAACTTGTGAATGATTAATTGCTTTTTGTTGTTTTTTGGTTACATAACGTGTTACAAAACGAAAGGTAAAGCTGTAATTATTACAAAAAACAATAAAATGTTTCGAGGGAATAAATACTTAAAATATTAAACAGGGTGAGAACTTGTTTACAGCAAACAGAATAGTGGTCGAGCAATCTCGTTCGTAATTAAAAACACTCCCCTTGAGCAAGTACTATGCTGGGCAGGTCCACTTGAAAATGAGAGAAAATATTTGCAGGGAAAATGTAAATTCTATTGAATATCCTGTATCACAATCGAGACATAAAAGCTCACACCGAAGCGTCACAACTGGAGTATTTTTTCTAAGGCTTGACGGTTTTGTTGATGGACTTACGGTGAAAAGTTTAATATAAAAATCGAATTCTTAAAGCTTTCGGTTTTCAGCGAAGATTTCTTAGAGTACATTTAACGAACAATCACAAAAGACCAATGCTAATATCATCTTAACTCTACCCACGAGCAGTTATTGCTCATTATGCAGTTCATTGCACGCATGGGGTAGTCACAGGCAAAGCCAAATATATCACATTTGGCATATGCTGGTTTGGATATAAGGGTCTGGAATCCCTAACACCCCACCTCTTCGGAATCCAAGTCCACCTCACCTGCCCGTGGTGCACACTAATGTAAAATAGTTCTGGCGGCCTGCTGAATAGCACAGCGTAACACCAGCACTGCTAAATAACACCGACGGGCAGCAGCGTCGGAGGTACGAGTACTTTTGCCCTGTGATCCCAACATGCATGCCCAGCGTGGGGATTATGGGCATATCTCTCTTTATTAGGGGAGGCCTATGTCCACCAGTGGACAGATGTAGGCTGGTGTGTCTCTGCGTGTGTGTGTGTAGCTACGGTATACGGTTTACGGCAAAACCTAGGTATAACATACGCTCAAGTTATGCCCACACACCACTTATTCGACAATCCCTTACATATTTTACAGATATCCTCCAGCCATTCAAATGCAGGCCTGTAATTTTAAAATCTTGTTTTTCTTGGACTATCTTCATTGTTTATCACAGAGCTTTAGCTTTCTTGGATGTTACACCGACTTTAATCCGCATAAAGGAACTGCTGAGGATAACTGTAATTGAATCTCAACAGGTACGCTGGAGATTGTTGAGTCTTGTAGATAAATAAAAGTCAGACTTACCCTAGTTTAATAATTATGGCGCTCTAATCAAGTAATTCTATTAAAATGCTATTAAAGGGCTTTTAATAGAACTCGATTTACAATTCTTTGCTCTGAAAGTAATAGATCACGAGTGTTTTTCATTTTATGTTTGTTAAATAACCCTAGAAGTCTCTTGTAACACTAGTCTTTTGAGTGCAGGTAACGTGTCGTAGTCTTTGCATATTAGATAAAAAGATTCAGTTTAAAGTTAACCAAAAATTCGTAATAAAAATGATTTTTCAATTTAGGACACTTTTTAAACTCTGCTCCTAAATCTACATAGAAGCATATCCTTAGGCCTGTATTCAAGAAATGAATTCATATGTGATCGTGACTTAACGATGTTTTGACTTTATTCGATAGAAATCTCAGGTCCGATTACTACTCAGGGATATATTGCCCCCAGATCATAGTTGAATGAATTGAATACTAGCCTTAATGTAATGAAATTACCTAGTTATAATACGTTTTTTGGATATAGAAGATCAATGAACTCACCATTTCCCCGAGAAACTTCCTTCCTATCGCATAGTCTACGCACCAAAACAAAGCATCGTAATAAACTAGGAAATCCGGATGCCAAAACAAAAGACCATAAAAAGCTATGCAAAAATAGTCTTTATGCCCCGTTATTGTCCCCGCGGTGAAATTAATCCATTTGTATTCAAAACCTCGGCTAAACCTTAATAAAAAATCCACAGCGCGCAATTTCCGCACCCCAGTACCTGCAACAAACAATACGCACGTAAACACAAACAGATCGTTAGAGGAAAACAACTATCCTGGTCTGCCACCAGCTGGTCCGTGCCACTATAGATCTACTCTCAATGTAAAAAGAGCTTTATCTCGTTAGGGTCAGGTTCAATATGGCTCGAGATGCGAACCATTCAACCGACTGAAAAAGACTCCAAGTATCTATAGGTCGCAAGTTCATATCCGGCTCGAAGGACCATTTAATGTAGGGAGCTGGGTGCTGGTAATATTTTTGGAGGCAATTGGATTGGATGAAAACACTGGAGTTCGCACACTCATTAATATTTTTTTAATTCTTGAAACCACCATCTTGAGTGAAGTTAAATTTAAGCTTATTTCATATAGACTTAGGATGGGCTCCCAACACTAAACTGCATAGGTTCTTTATTTAATTGATATGGTTCAAGTTCAATTCAAGATTTTAGATATAAATTTTTAAGTAAAAGTGGAATATTTAGCTACGACTACTTATGATATTTCTATGACACCAGTATCGTTGGACCCCGGCTTGATTATAAGCACAAACAAACCAAGATTTGTGTAGCGCCTATAATAGGTCTGTGAAGGATGGTCGGGTGGATCAAATTGCCAGGCGAAGTCAAATCCGCATTGTTTATAAAAATCCTGTTTTTGTTCTTTTTTCCTTTATGATAAAATTTAATTAGCCTTTTAACCTGTATACGTACAACGAAACGTACCTTCTATGTGAAAAATAGTTCAAAGTTGATAGAAACTAGGTAATGACTGATTTTAAAGTTTTTTAATGAATTGATTTACTAGTTAGAATAGAATAGAATAGAATATAATTTTTTTTTTTATATAATGAGCCAGCTCTTGACCCCGCGGCTTATATTATATAATATTCTATTGTATTGTAACGCACTAACTAAGTTATATTAGTCAGTCTCTTAACCCAAGCTCTGCTTAGTTTGGGCTACATGATGCTTTGTGATAGTGTCTAGCATTATTTATTTATTAGTCAAGAAAAAAACATTTCCCTACAAAATAGGTAACAGTAACAATTACTTTATTCTGCTCGCATTTCAAATTGCAAAACATCAGAAATTAAAATTCAAAAATAAAAAGCACAACTCCAATTTCACAACTTCGTAAATCCTTACGGCAATTATCAAATCAATAAATTCATCCGACGAGCACATTTAATTTTATAAATTTTAATTTTTTAGAACGCGTTCGCTCTCTCATTATAAAACTCGTCGACAGCTTTACGGTTGCGCTTTGCACGATCAATCCATCGGCAATTATAAACGTATAACCTACTTCCTACTAATATTATAAATGCGAAAGTTTGTGAGTATGGATGTATGGATGGTATGGATGAATGTTCGTTACTCTTTCACGCAAAAACTATAGAATGTATTTGGATGAAACTTGTAATATACTTTGTGACTTGGATTAACACATAGGCTACTTTTTTATCCCAGTACCACCCTAGAAAAGCCGCGGGCGGAAGCTAGTATAGGTATATATTTGGATCGCTACAGTAGGCTTGTATCACTCCGAATCATAATAAAATAATAGGCTTGTTAAATGCAGCTAGAACAACTAGAATATCAATGAACTTGAAGGACTCATGATGATGAAGATGATGACGAAGGACTGTAGGACTTACTAGCACAAGAGCCCCTGCTCTGCAAATGATCAAAATTAGACAAAACAAAAAACTTTATGATCACTTCTTTTATTATGATCTGGGTATGAATGTTTTCTATGATGTACTTACAAAAAAAGTATGGATGTAGGTTAGGGTGTCCCAAAAAAATCAAAGTCGTTTTTTTTAACGCATACACTCTTATTTTTTTACATTTAAGTCAAAACAATTATAAATAAAATTTGAAGAAGATAGGACCTCGGTAACCCGTGCCGACTTACATCAATACATGTCAGTACTTCCTCTATAAGGCTGACGCGACCTAACGTGTCGATATGCTTGTGATTACTCGTTATTGAGTTATAGAGCTCGCATTTTTTTAATCAGTCTATATGCCAGTGCAATTATGCTGTTCTAAAAGGGGTATATTTTTATTAGATGACGTAAAACATCAATTAAAACGGGTTCAAAACTTCCGTCTAATGGACAAGTTCTAGCAGTTTTATTTTACTAAATCCGTGAAGTGGATTTAACTGTCAATGAAAGCGCGAATCTCACTATTCGCGAGTGTATTATCTATTGGGAAACGGCGCGTATTCCTACTAAATCTTTGCCTAATTGTGTGAAAAAATTTGAAAACTTAAAACAAGTTTGGAGGGACTTGCGAAAAAATGCACAAAAGACACAAGACGTATTGAGGCAGCACCGTCAAGACTTTGTATACGTTTTAGATAATTTGTTTGACATTGCACACGCCGATGCGCTTAAGTTAATAAAAATAAATGAGCATAGAAAAATTAAAATCCGATCTCTAGGTGCCATGCACCAAGCTCGATGGATGGCGAGAGCGATTTAATCCTTGAAAATATCGTTACTTAGTGCTCAATTCAAGATCACAAGCAAAGACGAACCGGCATTGATTGACGTTTGCTTGTTCATCATAATATCCTACGTTAAATCATGGCTTAAATGCATTTCAGCAATAAAATCACCTTACCAAGATTTGTGCTTCTTGAAATCAATAATGTCTTAAGAGAAAATTAACAAAACGATCTCTATAGCAGCCTTGGGAAGATTTAATAAGCATTAATGATGAAACAACTGACGAAAGTTTCTATATTATCACTCTTTGATGATGATGTGGACCAAGAAACTAGTTCAAATGGTTCAAAATTTAACCAAAGAGGAAGAAATAACTCGTGGAAAACGATACATCCCATTGAAAGAAGAATTTTGCTGTTCATTGTATGGCAAGTTTATTATAGAACATTGGCATTAATAGTAAAATATTTTTTTACTTTCGCGTCCCCTGAAATTATTTTGTTTTTTAACACTCGTTATCTTATTGTTCTCAGAAAAAAACATATTTGACTTCATTTCCGTACAAAGCAAGTACTTGTACAACCGCCATAAAATAGAAGAAATCTGTCTTCAATTTGATGGCTACATGAATGTCCTACTTTGTGGTCAAATAATGCTTTGTTTCAAGAAGCCAGAAAATGTTTCGGCACTGTGAGAAGTAAAATATGTAGCTGAAAGAGCGATTAAGTTAATGCTAGACTTTCATGGATTAATCAAAATTGAGGAGGAACAAACCCAATTTTTGTTAAGTTGCGTATAAGAACACCGGAAAATTTATAGTGACTCTAAAAAAACAAAGGTTAAAAAGAAAATTTGAACACTAATAATATTTTTTAATGTAAATGAATAAATAATATACTATTTGGGTGTATTCGAGTACTAATTAAGATATAAAAATTAAGTTCTTAATTAATCCTACAGTAAGTCAGTACAAATTTTCATGGCAAAAGTTTGGCATCAAGTCGGCACGGGTTATCGTTGTCCAATCACAATAATATTTATTATTTGAGTCAATGAGGTCAATCCTAATAAAAATAAAGGGTATGCGTATTTGATTTCGCGAAAAAAAAAATTTCCCTTATGTCTTGGGACACCCTAATGTAGGTAGTTTATCGGTTATGTGTTTCCCATAACACAATCTCATCAAGTTTGGGGCTAGATGATTCTGTGAATTGCTGTGTGATAATGTCTAGCAGTAATATTTATTTATTACCTATATCTAAAGCCTAATACCGAGATCCGAAGACAAACCAAGGTCAAGGATGTAGGAATATGGGTAATGGAGCTCAAGTGGAGTTGGGCAGGACACCTGGCGAGACGTGCTGATGATAGGTGGTGCAAAAGAGTAACAGAATGGTGGCCGAGGACTGGGAAGAGAAGTGTCGGTCCTCCAGTAGCACGATGGTTGATGACATAGTCAGCGTCCTGGGCCGCCAGTGGATCAGGCTAGCGCAGGACCGTGGCAAGTGGCAGGAGCAAAGTGAGGGCTATACTCAGCAGTGGGTGAAATCGGGCTGCGGATGATGATGATGATGATGATGATCATGATAGACCGCCTAACATTCTAAAAATTAAAAATTCGGTTCACAGAAATAAGAATAGTATACTGTAAGCAGAAAATGTAAAAGAACACGATCGTATGGATTTGGCCGTATTATAGAAACTGCGAGTGTCACTTAACAAATGCTAAACTTTGTTATATTTTGACTCAAGCATCCACAGATCCAAATAAGATTAAATTAGAATCATCGGAGTGAAACTGCTGCTCATTTATATGATACGATTCCATCCGTGGCACTGCCACCTCATTGACCCAATGACCTGAATCCGTGCTGAATCCAGCCGGCCGTTCCAGTTACCAAAATGGAATAGGTAATTGAATTAATAGTAAATCAGCAATGAATGGGGTGGCTAATAGATAAGGCTGAATCTGGCTAAGCATCCGATTCAGAAGTGGTCAATATTAACTAAATATATAACATGTTGCTAGGGAGTTACATTCGAAACTATCATAGATAGAAACATAATTATTAATATCAACGGGATGACCTTGCTTGGAAGTTCTAATAAAAGCGTTTCAAAGACAATAGATCAATTCGTCTGTTAATATCGCATAGACTTCAATTTCTCCAGAGAAAGTTAAAAAAAATAAGCCTTTAATAAAAATACAATTTTAAAACAAACAGTTAAATGTAGTTCTGCTTTATGTTATCAAAATAATTGAATGTGAGGACTAAAATCATTAAAATCAGAAAAATAATTATTTGACATGCCGTTCGTCAGTTCGCCCTGGCCCTTTAAGTCCTAATTTAGACACGTTAAAATCAACTCGTGGTGATTTCGCTTTCAATAAAAATAAAAGTCAAATGGAAAGCAAAAGATGCCAAAGTGTAGAAACAGAAACTTTATTTTAAGACAAGGCCCTACATATTTGGAAAAACCTACTTAGATGTAGAAGCATGCAATAATTTGTATTTGAAAATGGGCATACGATGGTCTAGCTTGTCGTATAAGTGTGGGCGACACAATTGGAAAGAAAACAGTATCCGGTAGGGTCGATGATCGTTATTTCCTATTAAACAATCCAGTTATACCTTAAACGTATGTTATTTAACTGTTATTGTATTGTTAACGTGGGTTTGATTGTGTAGGAAGAATTGGAAAGCGTGTAAAGCTAAACTACATACACGCCTATGATATGGCTTCTGCTCACAATCATTACCGTGGATCTTGTTTTTCGGAATTCCTACAGAGTCGAGAGAACTTCACTCTTTGAACTGTGTTAAAAGCTTATTTTTAAGAACTTTATTTGTTTGTCATTTGATGTGACTATCACAAGTAGGACTTTTAAAAAAAATAAACAGACTTCAAATAAATCACTTTTTACATCTTGCCCTAAAGCATTTTGAAAATCAGTTCACAATTGACGGAGATATTGGTGATCATAGGGCGAAAATTACAAGTGAGGATGAGGTTTTTTGAGTTTTCCGGGAAAAGTAACAATCCCTCAGGAATTAAAAAGGTAAAATTTATATGGAACCACCTGTGAACTCTTTGAAACAAAAAAATAATTTTGAAAATAGGTTTACTTGAAGGAGATATCGGTGAACATACAAAAAAAAATGTCGAAAATAAAAGGTTCCGACGAATTGACAACCTCTTCCTTTTTGAAGTCGGTTAAAAAGAGGGCATTATTTTGTTTCTGTGTTGCAAAAAACATCTTAATAATATTATAGGCGAAATAATGTTAAAATTAAGCGAAATGTGTGTTCCTCCATAAGGCCAAAACTAATAATGGCATAATAACTTAAAGGCAACTTTGTCTGGGTAGTATCATGTGAGCGAAGCCGCGGCAGAAAGTTAGCAACAACTAAATGTACCTAGAATAATAAATTAATTAATTTGACGGCCTCTGTGGCGCAGTGGGCGAAGGTCCGCCTGAGACGCAGAAGGTTGCGGGTTCGATTCCCGCTGCGGGACAAATGTTTGCATGTTCTGTAGATATTTGTCTCGGGTTTGGGTGTTTTCTATGTATGACATGTATGTATTTACAAAACAAAAATTATATGTGTATTATATCAATCATGTGGTTCCCATAATACAAGCTCTGCTTAGTTTGGGGCTACATGATGCTGTGTGATTACGTCCCGCATTATTTATTTATTTATTTATTAATGTTCAAAACAAATCGTCAAATAATGAAACCAATTATATTCTTTCGTACTTTGCTTCGGAAGGCACGTCTAGATGTTGGTATAGATACTTCAGCCTGACTTCGACACCCGAGTAATAACGCTATGGCTTATTACCTTACGAAAACTTGCTCCAAAACGCACGAATAGGAAAAATCTTTGCGAAAATAGACAAAACCTTCTAGACTTGCTTTTGACCGCAGCTTCTGTCATGTTTCATTATTTTTCTATACCTTGGAAAAAAATCTGGTTGAAACCCTGGGTACACTAGATGTCCTTTTTTGTACTCTTGACAACGTGTATGCAAAATTTCATGATGATCGGTTGAGTAGCTCTTGAGTTGCCGGTGCAAATCGTTCGGTGGTCCAGATCATACGCAAGCCAAGTTATAGGCGCGAAAGCGTAACAAACAAACAAACTCACATTCATAATGTTCCTCAGGATTTCTAAGCCATTACAAGAAACAACAGTAACTGCTGGATACGGCAGCTAGGACATTACGCGAAAGCAATCAAAACTATCGATCGATTGAGTTCGCGAATCGAGTTGTTTTCGGAGCGATTCCACCCGCGGCGATACGGGCTTGTAATTTCCTCTTACTGAGGTCCAATGTCTACTAAAGCATTGATATAGGTATTCATCATGTCCGTGAATCCATTTGATTGAGGGTCTAAATAACCAGCACAGCGTCCAAGCATGAGCTCGATGCTTTATAATATGGTGCGACAGGTTTTTTTGGCTCCTTCACCACTCCCTTCCACTTTAACAGTCAAAACGCAATAATAATATAGGTCGCGCATGTTAATTAGAACGTACCCTACGATGCTACGGCCTTGAACCTCAACTTGAGGCATAAAGGTGTTAAGCCACATGTTTTCTTTTTGTTCTTATTACTTCTTTGGTACCTTAGGAAATATTAAGTACCTACTAAGTAGTTTTTTATTAATACATATTTCGGTTTCTCTCTTTCATTAATCGAACGAAAATTAAAACTGTGCTGCTGGGGCGCTAGACTCGTCCAGCTCAGTTGCATAGTCAGACTTTCTTTGTACCTATTTTGTACTTTGTGTGTGGGTATTCATTTTTTTCTTCTTTGAATGCTTACTTTAATTTTATCTACGCATCTTGTACAACAGCAATTCTTAAATGCACTTAACAATATTATCTGTTTCCTATAGCAATACAAAGACAACAATAGTTCAGTCACTGGTGACAAACTGGCAACATTTTCATGGAATAGTAACTAGAAGCACAGAGAGCAAATGTTAAATCTAGCGTGGTGTTCAGCATAGTTTCAGTGGAAGTTGTGCTTTAGGACTAGGAAATTATAGACGTGTATCGCCTGCCATTTGAGGCGGCATTGTTTTGAACGTTTTGCCTTTTTCAGCCGTTCGCTCGGTCCGGTAGATTCCGAGTTGCTCTCGCTTTGAAATCGCTCAAACCCTGCATTCAATCAACGTTGGAGAAGGCTTAAGCTGACTAAGGAGGGTATACGGGTTTTGTTTGCAGAATTTACAGTTGATTAAACGGTTTTTGTTTCGTTTAGAAAGAGCTTCAATACGGATTAAAGATTTTTTTTTAAACTTATTACGTTGCTTAGTCTTAAAGTTTAGTTGAAAAACAACAATTTAAAATAAAGGTTGATTGACTTCAAAAAATAGTTCTCTTGTGGACTTAACTCACGAAAAGTCCATGATTTCTCTCTATTATTTCACTTGAAGCTTGATGTGCTTGATAACCTCTTTTTAAGCTGACAGCCAACCCCATAATTACCTGTATAATGCCGTCACTTGTATATATGTAGACCAGTCTAGCAGTAAATAATGACATAATTTGCTACATCGGCCGTGACACACTGAACGGATAATGTTGAAAACAAACGGCATTTCACATAGTTATGTCACCACAGAAGCAAAAGTATTAATAAATTATATATAGCCTGTAGACATTATAAATTGTTTCTTTATTAGCATTAAGCATGCGGAAGACAACATAAAATGGACAAACGATCGGGCGACTAATTTAAGAGATTGGCTTTGAGATAACAAGGGTAGAAACGAATACAGATCTACACTTGAGATGTTTACTTTCTCTGAAATACATACGTGAAATATTTTCTTCCGGCTTCAGTGACGTAATTTTTTCTTTATTTTTCAAAACTGCTGAAAAAGACTCTTCAGTTTACACGTGAAAACATAACTTTTTGGATACGCATTGGGAGTTGGTAAAAGACAAGCAAATGAAGTGAATTAACATTGAAACTGAACTTAGTGAGACGGTATCATGAATCAACTGTTTTGCAGAAAGTTAAAAAGTTCGCAATAGAAAACAGATTACGACGAAATATTTACCAGAGAAATTCTGACAACATCTAAAACGGGACTCTCGTTTTATACTCGTGTATTTTCCTAGAATTTAAGAAAACTAAGTAGCAAATCTTGAAATGTCTCCAGAGGCTTTATTTTCATTCAAGATGACAGCTCAGACATTTCTCTCGACGAGTTGGGCGATAGATCCGGTAAAAGCAAAGTGTGGATAGGTGACGCTGAAGTCCGGGAGCTAGCGATTAAAACTAACGGCGTACTAGCAATGTTGCATACAATTCGAAATTATTAACAAAACATATTCTGCAGTTTTGTTCCTAGTTTATATCTTTAAGTTGTCCTTTTTTACTCTATTTATATTTCTAACGAAACGCGATGTGTTATTTTGTAGCAAAAGAGCCATGCAAATATCCAAACAATTGGTTCTTCAGGGTACTTATAATGTGGGTAGTTTTCTGTAGAAAAGTATTTTTTTATTAAAATTGTTTAGTTCTAAAATCACCCTTTTTGAGGATAGGTATGTTAACAAGTTATGTCTGGGTTCTGGGTGTTCCTTTAACAAACAAACCTTTTTGAGAAACAACGTAGCTACTAAATATGTATGTGAATACACACGTACATTATTAGTTAAACTGTGGCTTCACTTGTATCGTGCGCCATGCTCAATCTTAACTCCTTTATTAGTCTGAGTGATCGATATGACGTTTCAAAATTATCGCTGGTTCCTGAGCTGAATGTGACCCAATTCTAAAACAGGGCACCAGGGTATACGTATGCGGGGCACTGGGGTATTCTGGTGGCATACACCACGCAAATGTTGATTTGTTGACAACGCAGAAAACTTCGACAACTTTATCGAGTTTTATGAGTGAAAAGTCAGAACAAAAACAAGTTGAGATTGCTTTTCATGTTAGTTATTCTGCTGGTTACTTTTAGGAATATTATTTTCCGTATCTTAAAAGTAATTTACTAATGCTGTAAATTTTTTATTTATAACATTTAGTATACAATCTTTGGATGGATTATGTGAGACTACTTTTTTTATGGTATCTGAAGATGGAACAAGCACATGGCCCACCTGATGTTAAGTGGTAACCATTACCTATCACAAAAATTGCATCGTTGATCACATTTTTTTGGAACATGCTTTACGTTGCAACGCCCTATGTCTATCATCTTGAAACATGCAGATGATAAGCCTCTTGTGCCTGTAATTTAACCAGCACCCACACTCTACAAACCGAAAGACAGCACAGCTGCTTCACGGCAGAAATAGGCATGGTGGCTGTACTTCCCCGGACGCTACAATAAAACATGGGTAAGAAAGGGGGTGTTGAGGCTAATACTCGTAGAAAGAAACGGAAGGAGAGATCATGAAGTGTCGATATAAGGTGTATACAACGTGTGATAACTAAGGGCAATACCCCAAATTCAACCAACTTTCTCTAAGGTCTATACAAAACATGTTATTTATTGTTTTAAACCATAACAAGCACGTCCGAATTCCTAGTTTGGACCGAGTTCGGGAGAGTTTAGTCAGATTGAAACAATGCAAACAGAACTAAAACCACCACTATAAGAGCTAGTATAGTGTGTAGCCGTCAATTTCGCTGCGCTTGAATCGTCGCACTATCGCAGCGTTTTTGAAGACGCAGTGGCGCTGTGGCTGTACTGCTTCAAATGCTAAAGCGCGTTTAAAGGGACCTATGGACCAAGCCGCGCGTACCGAGTCAACATATACGTACACAAAAGCACGCATTTGGGTGTGTAAGTTTGTATACATAAAAAGACTTCTTGGTTCATGAATTTATTAAGCAACCTACGGTATTATTTACCTATCTTAGTTCTTAAGTTCGTTACTAAAGCTAGTTTTTTTAAGGCTTGCGTTTGACTACATCTCGCCTGATGATAAGCGAGCGAAGAAAGAAAGAAAGAAAGAAAGAAAGAAAGAAAGAAAGAAAGAAAGAAAGAAAGAAAGAAAGAAAGAAAGAAAGAAAGAAAGAAAGAAAGAAAGAAAGAAAATACATTTATTTTTACCCAAAACAAAAAAAGCCAATGAATAGAAAAAAGTAGGTAAAAGAAGAACTGATTAAATATACTTATTAACTAATATATATGCTAATTATATATTAAGGGAAAAAATAGGTTCCTGTCTCAGCTTCATGCCGCATCGGCACGTAAGTAGCTAAGCTACCTACGTGCCGACGCAGCGCTGGTTTTCAGACGATGCAGATGCAGTCTACGATGGAGCATGCTTGCCTAGAAGACAAAACGCTCTTCGATAAAGGTGCATGTACAACGTGATATCAAGCAGAAAACTACTTTAATAGTCGCGTTGAATATTAAAGTGGATATCGTCGGCAAAGGAAATTGTGTACTCCTGACATTTAAGCTTGGGTTTAGTAAATTACGAATTCATAGCTAGATTCTATGAATTACACTTTGGCGGAGGCAGGTGGAAGATTCATTAGCTCAAAGGATACCAACTATTACTTCTTCTTCTGATAGCTCTCCACTACAGGAGGTTAGCCGTCAGCTCTGCGAATTTTTCTCTATCTTGAGTCAAGCGAAAGAGATGTTCGACGCTGGCTACCTTCGTCCACTCCCGGATATTAAGCAACCAGGACTTTTTCCTTCTTTCAACGCGTCATTTACCCCTTACTTTGCTCATCATAATGAGTTGGAGTTATTCAGCCATAGTAATAGTTACTATCAAACCTAAAATTACAATTTATAAAAACTTTGCCCTATATAGACAGTTGATGAATTATTTTTTCGAGTGCTGAAAACACAACTGAGCATCAGGCGCGTTCAGCAGCCCCAAAAGTCAACGAGATAAAATGTTATAGATAGATAGCTTAACGGTTAGCCAGTATAATTCTAAACATAGCAATAACGTTATTGAATAAAGAGGTAAGAGGTTTTATTCAAGCTGAGGACAGGATTGGGTGGAGTAGAGGAGGCCAATGTTCAGCTATTGACTTCTGGCTGATTATGATGATACCTTCGATAATGACGCAATGACCTATAAATGTTACGTTTACAGGAATCATTATTGTAATTACGGTCGAAACAATTTTAAAATTAAAACATTAATTAAAATTTGTAAACGAATATTGAATTTAAATTGGATTACACAGGGCAATTTTTGGAATGACAATGGAGCCCTCTAACTATATAATGGAGTACTTTTATTGCAAAAATTGTATTGTAACAATAATATGAGTTTACAAACCAATGTTAAGTATAAGGGCATGCCACTGGCCTTATAGCTCTGCCTTCTAGCTGCAGGTCGCGGGTTTGATTTTCGCCCAGGATATTTGTGTGGTGAACATGGATGCTTGTCCTGTTTCTGGGCGTTTTAAGAGTATCTTTGTATGCCTATCTGTTATCAGTCTCTGGTATCCATGACAAATGTTATCAAAAAATCTGTGAATCTTTATATTGTAAATTTTAATTAGGATAGAATATCTGAATTATCACAATTACTTTATATTTATTTGACATTTAGGTATTTTTTTGCACGATAGGTTTGGACATGAACCTTTTTTATTTTTTATCTTAATTAATAGTTTTGCACGCCGATTAATCGGTGGAGTATATGAAACAATATGGAAAAACAGATCTTGTGTACTACTTCATGCAAAAAACTATTTAATTTAATTTCTAGTTAATTGGGATCATTCATAGTGTGACAAATCCCTACCTACTTTTGACCTACCTACATAATTTCGAATACGAATCGAACCAATATAATTCTCCACTCGCATTCATATGATATGAAGTCATTCATTTACCATTTAAATATAAGAAATATCATTTGTAATTAAAACAATCGGCACTCAACCTTTAATATAATTCTTGTCAAATCATTTTATATCATCATTACTCTCATATTTGTGCAGTCTGTGGACTATGTAGTCATACATTTTTTGACGATGACGTCAATTCCGAATCAATAATTCCGAATAGTAGACAGAGATTCTGATATTCATATGTTTATTTTTAGACGTTATGACATAAAATTGCATGCAAACGATATTTATATATTATACATTTTTTAAATTTTTATTTATTTTTATTTGGTTAATAGTGACATATTTATTAACTGACGTACACTTATAATTTAAATATGTTTAAGTTTATTATTCTAACTTACGTTCATATTACGTTATTCACGTAGCCCTTGTATAATTATAATCCAATAATTCCGAATAGTAGACAGAGATTCTGATATTCATATGTTTATTTTTAGACGTTGTGACATAAAATTGCATGCAAACGATATTTATTATATATGATACATTTTTAATTTTTTTATTTATTTTTATTTGGTTAATAGTGACATATTTATTAACTGACGTACACTTATAATTTAAATATGTTATTCTAACTTACGTTCATATTACGTTATTCACGTAGCGCTTGTATGTACACATATAATCTATCCTTCTCATTGTAACTTCTCTTTTAATGTACAAAGGTTTGCTATAAGACTCTTTCAGGGTTAAGCTCGCCTTTGTACATAGCTTTAAGTAAACATGTTTTTCTGTATTTTTCGGTGTACAATTATAAATAATTAAACATAAAAAATATACTACTTTAAAATTAGAAATGACCGAAGATTTGCCCTTGATATTTTATGTGCCGTCCCAAGTAGTTATGACGACCCTAATTCACGTTAGGTACTGTGGTTTAAACATTTTCTAGTTTTTATATCGACTTGTTTAAAAAAGTTAGTCAGGGTAGAAGTTTAAACCATTCATAATCATTTCAGCCATTTTCGGCCCAAGGGAAGCCAGCCCTTTGATTATATTGTCACTCGCGTCGATCATTAAACCATTACTTGGAACTAAAACTTTATTTCTACACCTAAAGATGATAAAAGCTGTAAAATGTTGATAAATAAACTTTGTTTCCTTTGATATTACTAGTGTGTCTCGAACATCATTAGCAATTTTTCCTGAAAATACATTGTACATAGATAGATATACTCTATCTACGACACCCATAAAAGTAACAAAAAAATCTAACCTGGAAACAAAGAAACGTATTATAAATTTACGTATTAAAAATCAAGAAAAATAAGATTATTCACAAGAAACTACAACTGTTTTGTATTAACAGTTTTTACAACTGAAAGTTGTAGAAAAGCTGTTTTGTTGTCTAATATCTAGGTATGTACTAAGAAACGTGTTCGTAATTTTCTTGGCGTGCAGTTAAGCCGTGCCACGCCAGCCTGAGACTTTATACATTATCAGCTTAATCCCGACTCCATAGTTCGTTTGATATGTAAATTTGTATATCCCGCTCTGGTATGTGCGACATTCTGCGACCTTGTACCCTACCTGGCGACAATCGATACTGCGACAGTGACACCACGCGCTAGTATATTATTAATAGACTAATTTGTCTTCATCGAGTTTACCTTGGAAAGACTTGGAAATTGGTTTTCTTTTATAAATTGGATGTACATAATTAATAAATAACCTTTACGTAACAGAAATGTATGATAATGATTACGCACTTTTATAGAAAAATAAGTTTTAGGTTTCGTAACTCTGACCACGGTACCTATTTACCAATCATCATCTCCCTGCCTTTATCCTACTCTAAGTGGGTCGGCACAACATGTTTTTCAATATGAATTAAAAATACATTCTTAGAAAGCCATTCTGTTTTATTAAAGCCCAATTGCATTTTGCACCTGTGCTCAGTAACTAACAATCTTTGTTGTTAGTTCTGTAACAGATCGAGCCGACAAGATATATTTATAAATCAAACAAGGTTTTGAAAGTTTCAGCTTTGAATAATAATATTATAGCAAAACTAATAACAAAACTTCTACCTGCACTAATAAACAAACAGCAGGTACGACGAATGATTAAATTAAACAACTTTACGGACAAGGATCAATATAACTCATCAAACAATTCGTAATTTACATATTTTTACCTGCGCCTCGCAATCTCGAAATGTTTCGACCACAGAGTTTAATAAATTAATTTCTTTCAAAGGTTCTTCTTATTTCATTAATCTTAGTCCTAAGAAATTTTTATGACACCCTTAGGGCAGGAACGGAAAAATGCGGAAGCCCGCAATTTTCGAGCAACAAAACCACTTATGAATAATGTCTTTCAATAAACAATGAAACGGGTCAAAAGGGAAATTATTTTAACACGTCGTTTTTATGGACATTAAAGTAAAACGGACGGGTTTACTTCGCTTCAGATCATAAAAAGGTTTACTTTACAAGGTTCTTCGAAAATTACCTGGAAATTATGCATCTTTTAGTCGTCGAGGAAACCTTACTATTTTTACGAAGTTCGATAAGAGCGAGGGCAGTACACAAAAGATACCTTACCTGCGACAATAACCAGCTATAAGAAACACTCCGTTCGCGAAGGAATCGTTCCCGTGTTCACAAATTTAAGCAACACCCCATGAATTATGCTTTAGGCGTCGCCGGAGCGAAAAGGCGCGAAGGTCCATGACGAAGTCAAGTGACCTTCTGTTCCGCTACGTTTGATTCGAGATCACAGATTTCCAGGGGTGTGAATTATAAGCTCTGTTATATATAACAAATAGCGTGTTTCTGTTTCGTTATAGACGAATATTTTATTACCTGTTGTATGTTGTAAGTTGTATTAAATAAAGCCACTCATTATCACCTCAGAGTTGAATGAGTGTTTGCTATAATATCTCTCATTTAAGATTAAATTCAAAGACAAAGGAAATTCCATTCATTATTGAAACAATGGAAAACACATAATTCGTGACAACACTATTGCCTCAAGTCCGTGAATTTATAAAAAATAATTTTGTATTACTTTCAGGAAAAGGAAAGCAAAAACTGCAACAATAATAATCGACAGTACAGACATAATTTGTACCAGATTGATAGATATTTGTATCAAATTGAACTTTAATTTGAACATGACAATGCATCCTTCTTGTGAGATCGTAACATAAACAGTCAGGAACACAAGTGCAGAGCACACGAATAGCGTCGAAAGTGGATATAGAGAGGGCAAACAAGATAGTAATACCGTTATCCAGATCGCAAGAATTGCATGCTCGAAACAAGTTCATGTTGTTCCATATTGCTTGAAGCTTCTGCGCTACACTGTTCAATACTGCAACATAGTTGTTTCAATTTAAAGTTGTGGAGAAGTCTAATTTGGACACTGTTCTGGTAGTAACTATGTTTAATATTTACAGCAAACATGTGACATTTCATGTAGGGTTTTACTAATCATTTTACGATTGATTAGGTTGTTAAAAATATTATTACATGTAAATGACCCTTCTTCGCCACAATATTTAAAATCCAAGTTTTCTTTCCTGTCCGACACACATGAACGCAATCTCAGGTCTTCTGGTACTCTCTGCCTTGAGGTCCCTCTGCACACCTCTGCTTATCGTGCTAACTCATTTGAAGTGGTGGCAGTGGGTCTCTGGAATGCTCTCCCTCTTAGCATCAAAAAAGCATCCTCCAAACTGGCGTTTAAGCGCCTTGTGCATGACTTCTATTTCGGTTCCAATGACAAGCATGTTTCTACCTAATTAGCTACCTAATGTTATCTCCTACTTTGTTTATTTTTAATTATCTGCAATTTGGTAGTAAGTATTATTTTTGTTATTTTATCTTTGATGTTGTGTTTTAATGGTTATGTACCAACCGTTTTTTTTTTTTTTTTTATATTTTATATATTACTGTTTCATTATATATATATGTGTATGTGTTTATATATTTATATATAAATTTATTTTTAAGGAGATTTGTTTGGTAGGTTAGTTTTGTTTTTTATGTATACTTTTCTCTTTTGTTGTTCTTTCTAGTTATGTTCATGCACGCCAACAATAATTTTCTACCTATCATGGTTGACTGGCAGAAAATGCTTCCTAGCATTAAGTCCACCAATTGTACTATTTATCTCTGTAAAAGTGCAATAAAGAATTAAATAAATAAATAAATAAATACCAAAGGGCCAAGTGGGTTGAGTAGCCATTCAAGAGGTAAAATGTTTCGCGAAGCAACTTTATTGTAAGCAAACAATATAGGTAAATGTAATTATTGAATAATACATACAACTCTGTTCGCCAGAATTAAAGTAGGTATTTGTCATCCATGTAGTATTTTGCCGATATTTTAGGCACCCTATCGGTAAGCAAAGAGTAAATAAAATTATGTACACAACCACTAACAAGATAAGCTCGACGGTGCTTCATTTAATCCACTTCCATTCTGGATGAAGCAGTATCGCAAATCTACCCAATAACTAAACAATTTGCCTGTTCATCTGGCCGTTGCATGCTTTGTGCTTGGTCCAGGACAGACTTCATGCGAGCGGAATGCTCCGAGGAATAGAGTTTACCAAGTTAATAATGCTGCATTCGTAAACAAAGAGCGAAAACAAGAGTTGCGCGTACTGTACGTACAATAATGTGTTTTGAAAACTCATTGGACAAACGAGAGATATTGAATGATCAATGTCAGAGTTTTGGAAAAAGTAAATCCTATAAAACTTCCTACTTTAAACATGAATGTTTAAAGTAGGAAGTTTTAAAGTAGTTATTGAAAACATGAATGTTTAAAGTAGGTATTCCAAAGAATTTACCAGCTAAAGTGGTTGTGATCTCGCTATTATCTGTCGAAGGACCGATAACCGTTGTCGTAAACGAAGTCTGGATTCGGAACGTTCACCGAAAGTCAACAAAATTTATACTTTTATGTACATTAGTTTGTTAATACAATTTGTCCGAGAATTCGTTCAAGTCAATCCAGTGCTAATACAAAACAGAACACTGAAGAATGACAGCTTACAGCACGAATACGAAATGAATGCGAGCGATAATATCTCTACGGAAATTACATGACAAAGGAGCAGAGGCAATAATTCAGTCAGAACTCGACATATATCAAGGGGATTTTGTAAACGAACTAAATGCGAACACGCACGGTTTACATAGTCGGCCGGAAGCGTAATTAATGCGACGAACCGAGATTCAACCTAATGCAACGATGTGCGATATGCAATTAACTAGCACAGATTTGTTTTTCTATGGCTAAGCTTTCTGGTGCAATATTTGTTTAATACTTGATCGTCTACTAATATCGGTCTTGATGAGTGATGCACTCAGTAGATTGTGTAAATATTTGGATAAAGTTATACAAGGATCATAATCGAAGTCGAACAAAGGTCAAAGACGTTGGGAACCGCATGATGGAACTAAAATGGGGCAGGACACCTGGCAAGGTGAGGTGACGACAGGTGGAGGCGACAACAGAATGGCGTCTAAGAGCCAGATACAGAAACGTTGGTCATCCAGCAGCATGGGACGGACGATATTGCATCCATCGTGGGCCGAAACTGGATGAGACGAGCCCTGCAGTGGGTAAAGTTGGGCTGCGGATGATGATGATGGTAGAAGGAACCATCCTTAAAATATATTCGACCTATATTGGGCAATGTTATGTCGAATACAAGACACCGGCGTTGTACTGAGGTTCCATCTACATCTATTTCCGAGAACGTCCTCTACTCAGTATTCATGAGGTGGCTTGCGTAGTCTCCGTACGGATTAGGAGTTCGGCCTCCACTCAGAAATGCGTTTTCTCCTGGAATTAAGTAGTTCAAGTCCTCGTTGGCAATTTTCTCGGGTGCGTGTCGGTGGGGCGGAACTTACGCAAGTTCTATAGTTAATGAACCATGCCGTATTTCCTATGGCCATTGCATTACCTTCCTAAGATTTTACTTAATTTCAGAATTAAACTCTACGGACAACTTCGCGACAATTAGCAGGTAAAAATAAGTAATGCGAGCTTCCGCCCGCGGCTCCGCTCACATGGTACTGGGACTTTTGTGCGAATCCAGGTCACAAACTTTCATCCGCTTATCCGTTACGGAGTTGACCGAGAACAAACATGCTTCTTCTTCTTCGTATGATCTAGTGGCCAATTCTGTTATCAGATTTTTTAGGACATGGCTTAACGGCTGTAAAGGCCGGGACCAACATCCTAACGTGTCTTCGGAAGGCTTAGATCTAAATGCAACTAAACGGTCATCTATCCAAGAAGTGATCGTGCGGAGTGTTCTCCTCTTCGTCCGCTCAAGGCTATACTGTACCGTCGATTCAATACAAAAGCTTGTTTACCACGGCTCAACTACTAACCAAGATGAGCTGCTAAGAACTTCGTCGTATAGCACACCATGAGCGCCTCACAAGCATACTAACACAAACACAAACTCTCGCAATTATAATATTAGTGTAATTGTAAGAATATAGTTATCCCGAAATTATGCAAGCGAGAGGGCTTTGCCAAAACTCAATCAGTATTTGAATTCGATGCTGCGGACGGATTATGTGAGGCTCACGAGCACCATCAATATTCATTGTCCAACATCGCAGATACGATGAATAGTCGATGAGTGTCGATGTCCTGTCGATATCGTTATTGTCAAATCAGCACTCGCAGATAATAGTGCAAATCTAATCACGTCGAGTTTATTTTTAAATAGTCAAGCAGGTTTAGCAATATTCTTAAATCAACATGAAAAGGTGTATTTTGATCCCGCAACTATAATACTTTCTCTTCGGGAATTCAAAGAGGGAAGTTTCTAAAAATACGCAACAAAACCGGGCTCACAAAAACTTTGTATAAAAACCCACCGGCCATTACGCAGAGTCCCTTCAAAGCTTTGTTACATTTGTATGCAAATTTTTCATATCTCCCTCAGCGGATGGTCAGACTATCAATCTACAGCCAAGGTGTCGGTCGACCTGTTGTCATGGTAACTATATTCTTTGTTCCGGCACCTTTAAAGAATGGAGTAATTCGATTTAGAAACCACTTTGGGGACCAAAGGCCTTACTTTATGGGCAAGGGGTTTGTATTCGAAGTAACCCTTTTAACCACCTAATTCGGTATTTTTAGTACGTTATTTCCATGAATATTAATTTATTTGAAAGTCATATATTTTGCCCGTCTTTATGAAAATAGTAAACTAAACACGAACTGTACACATGTTAGAGACATAGTTACTGCACTATAATATAGACTATATATAGTGGGAGTCGGTGCCACTCGGTTCTGGAGGTAGGCGCAACTCCACACCGATATCCATTAAGCACAATTCCACCAAAGGCCTTTCGCTACAATGGGGTTTTCATGGTGACAGTGACAGTAGCTTTTTCACGGCCATTTCATTCCTCTCAAATCTATTTATCTTGTATTTTCCGAACAGCGTCCGAGCATGCTCCAAAACTCACATTTCACGGCGGTCGGCAGAAAAAAGTGACAAATTCGCAGATGGTCCGGACACAGGGAGGCGATTACTATAAAAACCGTCCGATTGGTGGTTCGCGCCGTTATATGAAGACCTGGAATATTCGGCCCCTAAATAAAATTCAGATCGCTGCACTCTGGTCGAAAAAGACATCGAAAAATTTGTGAAGTAAATCGACCTAGAATGTCTCATAAAAAAGCTCTTTGTTCCGATTTTCGGTTAGCTCGTGCCAAAATTAGTTTTTCATGAGCGGAATTGGATAAAACTTTACGACATTGTTTATCTAGAGTGAATAATGTGAATTTTTCTATAGACGTAAAACATCATAAATATAACCAGCATACCCGAACTGAAAAGTTTTTGAATTGATAGCAAAGTAGAGTCATAAATTGAAAGTTCTTTTGTGTACACAAATAAAAGTTCATGCTCGGGAATTGGAAGAGAGCGTAAATCAAGATGAACCCTTAACCCTTTCACGCACAAAATCGATACAGAAGGTATTCTAGTAGTTTTAGTGAATTAGAAGGTTCATTTTGATGTAATTTAACAATATTTATTATAAAAATCATAAATAATTTGGTAGATTTTTTGGAAATCCTTGGGATACCGGTGTCCCAATATGCGCCAAAGGTCAAAATAATGTGTAATTCTTAGGTTTCTAAAATACATGCTATTTGAGAATACCAGGGTATATCTGAATAAAAACAGTGTTATTATGTACAATAATAATATATTATAATTATACTATGCTAATTTAATCATATTTTTTACAAGTGAAAATCTGCAAATAAGTTTCACCCTGTTGTGAGACACAGGTTTGTGTTCACAAACATCTGCCTTTGCACAATTGACGCATCATTTTTGGTTTCTTTTACCATGGTGTGAGCCGGTGGAGATCTCTTGATTTCTGTATCTATTCTTTTTAGGGTTATGTTCCTCAAATGGAAAAAGAGAACCTTTACAGGATCACTGCGTTATATGTCGGTCTGGATGTCAGTCTGTCAAGACTCTTTTCTCAGGAATCCATTTATGTATCAAATTGAAATAAATATCAAATACTCAGGTCTGCAATCCCTTCGAGCTGTAAAACAATCAAAGTTCTAAGTCAACGCAAAAAAGATACAGCCGCTCATGACGCATGTTAGCAATTTATCACACTTGCAAGGGAATCCAACCTATAGGGTACTTCCCGTTGACCTAAAATAATGAAATTTGGCAAGAAGCAATGACTCATATAGCACAAGACGTAAAGGAACATTTTCGAAACATTAAATTTATAGTTAGATCACAAAAAAATGATTTCCTAACTACAAGTTTGTACAGAACCCTCGGTGCACGATTCCAACTTGCACTTGGCTTGTTTTCCTTTTATTGATATGGCTGGTAGGATATTTTTCCAAAAGAGAAAGCAGGGGCAGGTTTCGGAACATTCGTAGTTTCTATACCCTGTACGATAAATGTCTGATCTTCATCGCCCAATACCAGCGCATCTTCATACCATTCTCATCACAGACGCTGGTATGGCCACAAGATATTGTTCAACTTCGTCGAGAGCATGAGATTATTCTCGTTGAGGTCAACGAAAATAATCTCGTTCCATTATGAGCCTAAAACAGTGAAAAAAGCTTAGTAACTGTTAGTAAACGTACATAAAATGCTGTACAAAACATACTTGAACATTATAAAGTATTTGACCTATGAAGCATATTGGGACACATACTTCCCCTAAACATTATATGGTCTTTTAGTTACTTTATTCCTGCAAATTATTGTAAAAAGCAATAAAACATAAATGTTTACTTACCATTGTAGAAAACTTTGGCACTAAACAACCACAACAACAATTAAAACATAGTTTAATTTATTGTTCAAAATAATACATTGATGGACGCCAAAACATCAAATTTGAATTATAAACTTTTTGTATTTTTTTCGCACGCCGTACATTTTTTACCATAAATAATAAAGGATATGTTCAAAAATAAGTGCTTGGACTTCCAATTACAAAGAAGTTTGGCCTAATGTAGTGAAAAAAGTTTTAATATATATCAGGGACAAGGGTGTCCCATTTACGTCAAAGGGTTAAGTTATCCTTAAGTCTACCGACCGACCTACTTTTATTTATTAGACCTAAGAACTGAGGGACAAGCTCATGGTTATTTTTTTATATATAAAACAAACGTTCAATAGTAAAAGTAAATTCTGCGATGAGCACAGGTGAGTGGCAAATAAGAAAACCTCGCAAAAACAGAATGACGTCTTATCGATCACACAATTAGCCATGTCTTGCACAACGCCTCCATGATCTATAAACGTCGGATTCGACAATGTGCGCTCGTGATTGATTGTTAATATCACAAGGGCTCTTTGACAATGAGATAACTGAAACTTGCGAAGTGCTCAAGTTGACTACAGTCTCCGAACTTCGAGGAGTTATTTGAGACTGAAATTGTCAAATACGGGCACCCATTGCCCAATATTTAAAAGTATTCAATTGTTTAGCTAAATATATAAACGAAGACAAATAATATTTCTTCTCCGTGTTATAAGTCGATCCAAGTTTTGCTGTTGAGCATTTCTTAATCGCCTTTTGCGTAATGACAGGTAATGGAGGAGCCTAAAATCTATGCCGGAACCAGCTGGCTATAAGAAAAATGCTTGCAGTTCTTAGTGAACTTGCATAATAATGATTACACGGATGGATTGGGCTGAGAAATCGGTCGTTCTACCTCAAGTGACAATTTTTTACGGCACGACAACCACCGGTAATTGTTGCTTTCTACTCGTTAGCCTGTTTTGTGGCCATTTGAGATTTCACCAGTAGACTCAACGGTAAGTGAGGACTATGGAAATAAATCATGATTGTTTCGTTCTGCTCAAAAACAATGTCAAATGGTTTCTTTCGGCTTCTTGGCTATTTTTGATACTTGACCAAATGTTATCAATCATTGAAAGGGCTTCGGAGTATTTTTCTAACGCTCGCGTGACACCCGGATAGTTACAAGGGTATTTTATATTATTCTTGGTTTAGAAAATATGCAAATTTCAACTCAATCCGTTCAGTGGTTTTAGCGAGAAGAAGAAAAATCTTCACATCCTAGCTTTTGGCTTTATAATCCTACTAATATAAAAAATGCGAAAGTTTGTGAGTATGGGTGTATGTATGAATGTTTGTTACTCTTTCACGCAAAACTACTGAACAGATTTCGATGAAACTTGGAATATACATAGTTTGTGACCTGGATTAACACATAAACTGGGCTGAGAAATCGGTCATCCTACCTAATGAAGTTTTGTGAGATGATTGATAGTGTAAGAAATATCAAGTACAATAGAAACAATCTGTTAATATTTGTTATATTTGCTTTCATAATTTTCATGCTTGTTTTATGTTAATTTTGTTTAAGGTTTCTTCTTTGTTTTGTTTTGTATATCATAGCGCTTTGGTATTATACTGTAATGCTGTGTTATAATTGTATGAATAAATAAACTACTGGGCGGAAGCTACTATCAGTATATTTTAGTATGAGCGTCTTCATGGTGCATCTTACATTTGCTTTAAATTATTTCCTGTGTTGATGCTATGATTTTAAGCGTTTCATGTTATTAATTAACCACTAAATTACATCATTGTTTATCTCTTATTGTTATAGTTTATTATCCAGTTAGCTCTGTTTACTCTCGTTTTGGTTTGTTTACACCGAATATTACCGAAACAATACCATGTTTACAGTTTTCGTTATGCGGCTAGCCTGTTTTATGAACCGTAACGTTTTACGAACGGACTGTGGAAGTAGGTATTTCCTTATTGCAAGGACGTAGCGTGTCTATGGGAGTGTACGAATTGAATTATTCTTGAAATAAGCGAAATAAAATTACTGCGTTCCTTAAAAGTAATTGAATATCCGTTTTAACTTTCCTTAATGGGTAAAAGAGTATTTACTAAGAAGTCATTCAATACCTTTCACCAACCAATACTTGTCGGTTTTGGTTCAAAGTCGAAAGCTATCAACAGCAGAACCTGTGGCGGATGTATTTAATATTGTGTAGGCGTCGGCTTACACAGAAAAAAGCCAAAGGACTGTGGCAACAGGCCCCCCCGTTACCCTATCCGACTCCTCAAATTATTTATCCTCTATGTGAAACCACAAAATGTACGCACGCTGTGGAACGAAAGGGCGTGCTACACCATCCGACAGGTTGTGTCTAGGATCGTGTGCGATAGTGCGTGCAAATAGGAAACTTGAAGTGCTGGATCGTATAAAGAAGTGAACGAGACCGCAATAGAAAGAGCTGAATGGAGATAATGGCATCAATATATGAATAGCATAAACCCATAGGAAACATGATATTTGCAATCAATCTATTTTTTGACCTTTGACCTTGGAATATCTGTAGAAGCTAACACCCTACGATAAGTAGGTTTATACAAGTTTATAGCAGACTATCTCTCATTCCGAGGTGAAACCCCTAATTTCCCTGGACTAAGCTTTTGTTTGAACAGTTTGGAAGAGTTAAAGTATAGAGCGGGATAGTAAATAAAATTTCGTTTTTTTACGCATTAAGGCGACTATAAGGGTCAAACCTCCCTCTCGCTCGCACTATTCAACATTTTTGAAGATATAAAATCACTGAATGTTGTTATGCACAATAGCAAACCTTCACGGCCTAGAAAATAACAATACAAAGGTTCAGCAATAATATCATTTTGATTCTATCACGTTTTCTTACCAAAAAATTTTGCACCAATTTGATCAATTTTGGTGCAAATTTTTTGGTAGGAAAACGTTTTGGGTTCAACATGATATTCTTGCTGAACCTTTGTATTATTATTTTCTAGGCCGTGAAGGTTTGCTATTTTGCATAACTACATTCAGTGATTTTATATCTTCAAAAATGTTGAATAGTGCGAGCGAGAGGGAGGTTTGACCCTTATAGTCGCCTTAACTAGTGAAAAAACCTGATTTTGGGGTTTCGAAGCCGTCTAGTCTAGATAATTTACTAGACGTCTAGATAAATACAGCGTAACGTGGTAACTTTTACGAAAAGTCGGGGCACATTCCACTAGATCACCACGGTTACCTAAAAGCCTTTGAAATTGTAAAAACACAATAGAGTTGTGCTTTGAAAATTGCTTCCTTCCAATCCAATCTCTAGTCCAACATGTGGTATGGTGTAACGGAGGCTCAAGGCCGACCTTTGGTAACATAAATACTGACTCGTACGGCACTGCCTGAATGTTTGATGATGTTCAGATTGTAGTGCTCCAGATTTACTAATAGTCGTGTGTAATGTAGGTCCATTAGTTCTATTCTAGAAACAAATTGTTATCGATTTATTTGTGTTTACATTTTATTTTTAACCGACTTCAAAAAAAAGGAGGAGGTTCTCAATTCGGTTGTATTTTTTTTTATTCAAACGGTCAATAAGTTCTTGTGAGTAGATCTCGGCTCGGTAAATGTACTTTGGGACGCTCTCCGACAAGAACGATATAAGATCTGCGAAACGCTAGAATCACAATGGTCGAGCTTAGGACAGGATGCAATGGCGCTCATTAGGGGAGGCCTATATTCAGCAGTGGAGTAGGTACTTACTATAGGGTGATGAATGATGATGATGATGGTCAATAAGAGGATATTATGAGTTTCATGTAGAACCTATTGTAGATTATTTTTGATACAAAGTAATCATCGGTTAATCGATTCATGCTCGTTCTCGAAGTTAGGCAGCCCAAGTAAACAAAGTTACTTCATGAACAGAGGATGTAGTTTCCGTAATAGAAATCGATAATCGCTCCACCTCAAAAACATGTCGTGGAAACGTGACTCGACTCGAGACAGCGATTTTTCATCGGCGTACTATCTGCGGGTAATCGAGCGGAAAATGCAAGTATCGATTCATTCGCGTCCTTATCGGTGAGACAGTTATGTTCGCGTGATACGTCACTATATATCTCGCGAGCATGAAGTTGTTAGGGACGAGGTACGGTCGTGGGTTTTCTTCATGGATGACAGGATGACCTGGTTCCGGGTGTAATATGAAAGTAATGACGGCGGCGGGACTATTTCTTGGCCATCATCAGACTTAAACATGGTGGTGGAACTCTCCTAATGTGGGCGTATGGTGGGTAAAGTGTCGGTGAATAAAGTACACTGTCGGACACAAAATCAGTTATATTCCGTTTTCACAAGCAAGGCAGTTATTTCTGGATTCTTCTAGAATTCGATAAATACGGCACGCGAGACAGTTCCTAGGACTAATACTATTCGACCCATCAAGCCACACTGCGTGACCGATGAAGCAAGATCGTGCTTCGCCTCCGCCACTCGTAGACTATGTCTAGCGCCAGTAGTTGGCGCTGCGTCCCGAAAGCTCTCGAACTCGTTGAATCATAGCGCGCACATAAAAAGTTTCTATGCAAACTCTTTGAGAGTGACCGTGTTCTTTTTTTTTTATTTAGCAAGGGCCAGCCTCGAGGCTTGCGTGGGCAAGGATGAGGTCGACGATGGGACGAGATTTCCCAGAAGATGCCTATTAACTCTCTTTTTGAAGCCGTTAGGGTCATAAGACAATGGAAAAACAGACGAGTGGCAGCTGATTGCAGTGCGCATTATAATGATGTTTGGAAGCGCTTAGTCCTGGTCCTTAGTCATGGTAGTTAGCAGTGTGTCTGAAGCTCCTATATGGAAGAATGGTGATGGCGGAATAATGTCATGTAGCTCCTGTGCACACTCTCCAAAGTACAATCTATAAAAGACCGACAAACACGCAACCTCGCGACGATGGCTCAAGCTCTCGAGCCTTGCTTTAGCAAGATTCTCTTGACCAATGAGCCTCTTAGCCCTGCGTTCAACTGAGTCTAGTGCGGCAAGTTGATACTTGGCTGAACCATCCCAAAGGTGGCTGCAATACTCCATACAGGATCGGACTTGAGCTTTATACAGGGTCAGAAGCTGTCCAGGTGTGAAGTATCGCTTAACTCTATTTAGGATGCCCAGTTTCTTGATTTTATTCCGACATATATATGTATTTATTAACACTGTGAGTGCTGAAAACACAGATGTGCTTCTGCCCGACTGTGTTTGTGTGCTGCGCGTTGCACATGCTAGGCCCGCAGTCAATGTGCTAGTGTCTTAAGGCGACGATACATGTCAAACCTCCCTCTCGCTCGCACTATTCAACATTTTTGAAGATATAAAATCACTGAATGTAGTTATATGCTAAATAGCAAATCTTCACGGCCTAGAAAATAACAATTCAAAGATTCAGCAATAATATCATTTTGATTCTATCACGTTTTCTTACCACAAAACTGGTACCAATGTGATCAATTTTGCAAATTTTTTGGTAGGGAAACGTGTTGGGTTCTACATGATATTCTTGCTGAACCTTTGTATTGTTATTTTTTAGGCCGTGAAGGTTTGCTATTTTGCATAACTACATTCAGTGATTTTATTTATTCAAAAATGTTGAATAGTGCGAGCGAGAGGGAGGTTTGACATGTATAGTCGCCTTAAGTACTTAGAACGAAAGCATAAGAGTTAGTTAGTTTACATGCATGAGATTGTTCGGTTGCAAAGCCACAAATGGTTCTCGTCACAAAGTTTATGTTCTTAAGTTATTAATTCATCTAATTTATTATTATAAGCCGCTTCTTCATTGCCGTGTGTCATACTATAATCACCCAAATGAGATTTCGACTCTGCGTTCGAGTACCCACAAAATCAATTTACTTATAACGACGATTGTGACGAAAATGTGTTTTATTTTCCATGTCATTGAGTTTCATTTTGGATGTCAAAACGGTGGCACTTTGAGATGTGAACGTAACATCGTTTAGGCAGATTTGCGAAGGCGCTGCCAGACGTAACGAAGTGTTCCTGTAATGCTTTGCGGTAACTCGATTCTCGGGGACGAGAAGCGTAAACTTATTCAGAGGTAGAGTAGATCTTTCCTGTTACTGGTTCTTTCTTGGTGACCGTCAGTTTCACTGGGAAGCATTTTATTCTTACTAAGGAGGTAAGGTAGACGGATTCTCAGCGATTCTGTTTTAGAAAGTCTTTACATGGTAAAAAGTTCAGGCGATCAGGGTAATGTATCGCTTTATTTCTTTCTTTTTCTTCGTATGAGCTAGTGGCCAACTCTGGTGTTGTAGTTTTTAGTCCGTCCGAAGAAGTCCCCCGACATGGCATGACAACTGAAAAAGCCGGGATCAACTTCTTAAACTTAAAATGCCTTCCAAAGCTTTCAAGCCTTGCCAAGCAAAGAAGCGCTCCGATCGAATTGCCAATCATCATCAGGGTTTGGTCATTGAGCAAAATTATGCGCTGTCCTCCTTTTTATCATACTGCAACACACACAGAGATTAATTTTTTTTTGGTCTTGTATTATGTAACTTTGTAAATTGTTGTTATTATTAAGTATGTGTTTGTTGGTTGTTACTAATAAAAATGTATCTCTATCTATCTATCTATCTATCTATCATCATCATCATAATCATCATCATCATGAATTGATTACCCATACAAGTTGTCGTTGCTCAACCCTGATGATCTGACGCCACGCCAAGAGAGCTTCATTGAATGTCAGTCATTGCAGTTCTTATTAACGCCTTTTCATCCTCATCATCATTTCAACCTTTATCCTTCCACTGCTGGGCATAGGCCTTTCTTTGATTATAACACTTGCCCCTTTTCATAATCAGTATTTAAATAAATGGATTGCCTCTAACTTTCCCGTGCATTTATCCTCCCATTACGAACAGATTTATCTAAATCGTATTAAGTAGATGCACAGTTCTACATTTCTTTAATTATAACAGGACTGGGACGCAATGGCGCTCATAAGGGGAGGCCTATGTCCAGCATTGGACTGTTATATCCCGATGATGATGATGATAATTATAACAAACCACATAAACAAATGCACTTTACTTATTAACTTGCTAGGCAACAGGGTTGAGTAAAAAATGTAGAAATCATGAATACTTTATGATAATACTTGCTTGTTTATGTTAATAGCAACATTTTGCGAATACCGCCGCAATTAAGTAGCACTGCAGAGCCCTAATGGTGTACATCTATTGCCTCCGATCACGGCATCATATTAAATAACTAACTGGGTGTTACTTTTCCAACCGCCACCTTCGGATCTCAAGCCAACTGCACCTGCCGTGGTGCACCCTGCTAACTAACAAACGGGACTATGGCAGCCGGCTGGTTGCGGAATTGTGCAGCTCCGACACAGCTAAATTCCCTGACCGCCGAAGGGCAGCAGCATCGGCAGTACGAGAAGTGTGCCCTGCGATCCCCGACCAGCATGCCCAGCTTGGGGATTATGGGTATAGTCTCTTTCTTATTAGGGGAGACCTGTGTCCAGCGGTGGACTGATATAGGCAGGTGTTGTTACTTATTAGGGGGGCTATGTCCAGCAGTGGACTGCTATAGGCCGATAATGAATTAACTGTCACATACCTACATTAACTTGATCCCACACTAGGATATTTTCCTGTTTTTTAGAGCAGCGACCCAGAAAATATACCTAGAGATCATGCAAACATTTGTTCCGCAGCGGGAATCGAACCCAACCTTCTGACTCTTGATGCATCAACACTCTTTTTTCTTGTTTTGCTCGCGTATATTACATCTCATCCACTAAATCAGCTCTTCATCATCATTATTATCATCAGCTTATAGCAATCCACTGCTTGACATAGGCCTCCAATAATGAGCGCCATTGCGCCCTGTCATGAGCGCCGCGTCCGGCTTCTACCAGCAGCCTTTCGCAGATCGTCATTCCACCTGGCCGGAGGGTGTCCAACCACTACGTTTACTGAGCCGCGGTCTCCACTGAAGAACTCGTTTACCCCAACGGTTATCGGTTCTTCGGCAGATATAGCTTGCCCACTACCAATTCAGCTAGCTAATTCTCTGAGCTATGTCCACAACTTTCGTTCTCTGTCGGATAGTCTCGCTGCGGTTGCATCGTTTTATCCTTCAGAGAAACTCCAATCATAGCTCGTTCCATAGCTCGCATCAGCTCTTACCATCGCCCTAGTGAGCTGTTTTTGTTCAACTTACAGTAGGTACTTCGTATGCGTAAAGTGAGCTGTTTTTTTCTGTTCTACATAGGTACTTCGTATGCGTAAGCCATATTAACATGATATTTCCAGTTAATCCCATAATCCATGAACCTTTATTATCTCGACACAATACAATAGGTCGCTGGGCATCCAATGTACTGTTATCTAGCTAGGTTATCAGTAGATACGAACCATTGGCCACCGGATCGGCGTTAGTTTGAAGTGTATCATTTAATATTACCTGAAACAAAGGCAAGCAACTATTTAGTATACTACAGGGCTCTTTATTAACGTTATTATTTCAATTTTTGAGCAGCACTTTGGCGCTTAGGCCTATGTCCAGCATTTGAATGCTACAGTCTGATGATAATGATAAGGATACTTTGAGGGCGAGATGATAGCGCGTTTAAGATCTGTGCCTAACTGTAGAAGCGATGAATCGCCAGGACTATTAAATCAGTGATACACAAAAGAGGCACACTCAGTAATAAATTACGGGCTTTTCTTTTGGATAAGTGTCTGTTGACGAACAAACTTGACTAACTTTAAAATTGTTTGTTGTTGATCACCTTCTTACTTCTTGCTTTGTCTCCATAATTTTTGTTTTTGTTTAAATTTTTACTTTGTGGGTACTTACGTAGTTTTGTGTTTGTGACTTAGAGATTTCGTTATTTTTTTATTGTAACCTAGAGTTTAAGCGTAGGGTAACACTTAATTTCCGCATACAGTTGTTATTGTTTAATTAATTGTAATAATAACTATTATGACTATGACTGAAAAGAGGTCCCAACGTTTTTTTGTTCTTCAATGGGATCAAAACATCTATAGGGCTTGACTTACAAATAGGAGGTTATTGTAACTATAGGGGCCTCACTATCAAGTTTCGAGCAAGGTACGCTTTGTGAGAAGATACAATATAGTCGCACAGCATACATAAAAAAACACGAATATTCGCCTAATCCCGATACTGTGGCCACGTATAATAAAACTAGGGGTGCCCTGTCTCTAGGACTTGTGGTTTAGGCTGTCCGTTGATTCAGTCAATCAGTTATCATCATTAGTTTTAAAATATATTTGGATAAAACTGAATGCATTATTTGTTAAATTAGGTGAAATAATTAATGATATCTAAACACAAGGTCTACTAGTCACCTAAACAGGTTTTGTCACCAAGGGGCAACAAAAAAAACAGACACACATTTGAAGCATTTGCAAACACATGATGTTATTGCGAATGCATTCAGGTGAATTGAATTCACAAATTCTTAACTCAAGGTAACTGACTCAGTTATTTTAGATTTTATAACTAGCAATGTTTCAAATCACTTTAGTTTTAGCCACTAGTAGCGAATAAATGGACATAAACTCCAAGAATATCCATGAAGCACTCAATGTGCAGGCAGTTGGAAATCCATGGAGTTCTCGTTTCGTGATCAAAAATTATATCAATGCCATTTACAATCTGCAATTCTAACCCACACCATACAGTCTATGGAATCTATAGTTCACAATAAGTATTTTTGAATGTTTATATTCATAAATCAATTATTTTATGTTTACCAAAAGGTCATCTAAATTAATTTTATCAAAGTAATGTAGTCGTTTTAACTAAAACATACGTCAGATAGTAACTTTGTTAGTTGTGTTACTGGTAGTTTTAACTAGGAACCAGAACAGCTATTAGATGTTTAACTGTCGTTTAACCTTAGTTGATCTAGTAAGTACCACGTTCAAATATTGGGAGCCTAAAAAGACGTCTAGCTTTCTTATCGTATGAGCCTGCTCTGGTGTCGAAGTTTTTAGACCGCTCGAAGGCCTCAGACATGGTTCATATATGGTTGTATTATAAGTCGTATAAGTAAACGTGATAGTAGATCAATGGTGGTGGTGGTGGTTTTACTGACACTCCTTATAAAATAAATAGGTAATGATAGACACAAGTTTTCACAAAGCATCATATAGGCCCAAAGTGAGTAGAGTAGTAGTAGTATGATAAAATACCCCAACAAATATTCAAGTTATCCAAGATCTTCTGACAACAGAATCTCATATTGCCATTTACCTGAACCAAACACCAAACAAAACTCATTGAAATCGACCAAATTCACAGAAACACTCAAACAATAGTGGGAGAGATCTTACACGTAACCAACATACCACATTGCGCAACCAATATTGTCAAAGCTTTGAGCTCTAGTAACAAGGTTTAAGGTTCCATTTAGAAAGCCACAGTGACTAATTCATATGATGTGCTGTGATTATGTAATGCTTTCATTGCATTTTACGAGCTGTTCAAATTGGGCCTGATGGTTAATGACGAATATCCAGAACAAGCAGTTAAACTGTTAGTTTTAACAACCTTTAAATGGTGGATTGCAATGAAAGTGTGGTAGTTGGAAATAGTGAGTGGCCAACTCTGGTGGCAGAGTTTATGGGCCGTGTAGCCGGAAAGAATGGCAGGAAACGTTGATCTGATAAAGTAACCCTAGTAGGTCAATTAAGAAAGTTCAGGCAAAATTCACCACGCGTGCTTAAACATGGTTTTCATTTAACTGGATGATGTTATTTTGCCCAGAAAAGAATAAAAGATAGGCTTACTTTACTGTTTAGGAAAAGCTGGGACAGTAACGATGAATTTGGCATTTTTGAAGGCTGATGATTACATAAACTTTGCTAAGTGCAAGCTATACACTTTATTTTCAAGCTATTTCAAAATGTTGATGCAATGATATAAGCAACGCTTCGTTAGCTTACTTATATGATACGTTAACGCTTTGAGTGCTAAAAACACACTTGCTCTAGGGCACGCTCTTCATCGCACGTGGCGCGGAGTTTCATGAGCGAGGCCCGTAGTCAACATGTTAAAGTTTAAGCGATGGTAAATAGTTACTACAGATCAGGAACCGATAGCAATCAGAATAATAAAGTATTATGATACTCAAAAGTGGTGTTGTGTGTACATGCTCCTATGAACCTACCAGTAAACCAACTTCGCGATAAAGAAAAAGCAGCTCACAAAAACCATAAAATACATTCAAAACATAAAAGTCATTCCAATAAAAGAATTATTCAAACAGTCACCACACCACATTCGGTTTCAACATAAGATATTTAATCCATTCCATACTATAACGGTTCCGCTTCAAAGCTAATAGGGTCCGTAGGCGGAACCCAACGTGATTCCAATCAGAGACCAGCTGAGCATAAGAATCGTGCTCATGTTCGGGGAAGATCGGGTCGTAGAGGCCATTTTTTATACTTATTTTAGGTCACTAAGTCTGAACACTACTGGTCTGGCTTCATGGTGTTAAAATAAACTTTAATTTAAAATCCAGATTGCAGTATCTCACAGAACCCTGCCGTCAACTGGCTTAACATGTAATTACGGAAACATAAAAATTCGCTAAAGGAGAGTAAAATTTTGAAGGATTTGGGGGAGACCTAATTACTAGCAGTGGAACGGTATAATAGATTAAGGAAAAAACTAATAACACAGTAACTCTGGGACGGTACTATTCACTGTGATCTATGCCGATTTGATAAGGCATGTCTCGCAATGGACCAATGAGGACCGGAACTGATTCTCGGGGGAAAACAGATATAGTCTGCATCAAAATAGACTAGATACAGTCTGCAATCATGAAATATCCTATTGTCGATTAGATTTCCTGGGACATTTACGCCCCTTATGCACGACAACTTAGAAGGCACGATACGAAATTGCACATTCTGCTATAAATACCAAGGTTGCGCGTTGCGATTGCAGACACCGACACAGGCGGAGATCGCGTTTAATCTGCACGATCCAAGGGTGTGAGTAAGTTTCACGCGTCGAGAGCCGAGCACAATACGACCGAGCAAGCTGTTGTTGTTTGACCTATTTTGGTTTGCATCAAATAATGCCGAAAGGCAACAGAATGGGATTGCTCCGAAAACGTAAAAACGGTCTTAGTTTTCTAGTGGAAAGGAACTGTTAAGAAGCTGTCTGATTAATTGCAATTTTGATTCAGAAGGCACCTTTTTTCAAATAATAATTTATTATTTTGAAACTAGGAATAGGCTATAATACATTTTTATCTTACTAAAAATATTATGACAAAATTACATAACATGCATTTGATATTTAGGTCCCATTTTGCAATTATGTTGTGGAAATGTTTTTGTTTAATTGTTATTTTATACATTCCACTTTCAGTTTTGACTTCAATAAATTCATTCGTTCAATTTGTGATTATTTTTGGAATACGGGATAGACAAAACTAGTTTGCTTAACCTGAAGTTGCTGGTTTATTTCCTATTTGCTACATTCATGTTTGTGTCATGTTCGACATATTTCCATTAAAACTGTAACTGAATGTGTGCATCAGTTATTCAACAGTTATATTCAACAGTTATATATATAAAAGTTCTTGATTGTTTTTTATTGAAACTTGTTTGGATAGGAGCGTTTTCAATCCATTAAAATCATAGTGGGGCGGAGATGACTGATAAACTCGAAACCATAATAAATCGATACCTGATACTAAATTGCGTGGGGAGTCTGGGCATTTCCCCCTAGGGAGGCCTATGTCTAGTAGTGGACAGGCTTGTGTGGTATAAGTGGTGATACTAAACCATCCAACTCCTATCAAATCATAAAACTCTTTGAAGACTATACCTACATGGAAAAGAGGTCTAGCTAAACCAGAATATAAAGTAAATGGAAAACTTGGAGCCTAGTATGAGCTGACTAAACCATGTCCTATAAAAGTTCAACGACGACGCCCTAACGACAATTCAAATGAAATCTCCAAGACCTTGGCGGAAGGATTTTCCGTAATCTAGTCTCGCTGAAAGCAAAAAGCATTCCGAGTTAATCCGGTTTGCATTTTTATCAATTTCTCTTATCTCTCCGGGCAAGTTTAAATCCGTGTTTGATACAATCTTTATATTCATGTTGCTGTTTTTATTTATACTATTCTTCCCGCGCGCAACTTGGTTTGGTCATGTTTGCGTGGTATCTCTTTCCATTAAAGTATCAATGTTTTGACTAAAAATTAAAATAGTATTTATTTAAAACTATCTCAACTTTGAATAGAGTTGTCAATATTACACTTATCAACTGAAAATTTATATTTTGCCAACTCTCAAGCTCGCAATCGGAGCTGTGATTGGTCTATGCCTCGTTTATACTAGTAAATATCAGCGTGCTAACAAAAAAAGGTTAACAAATTATCTTGAGATGTACTTGCTTGAATTCGACAAAATATTCATTATGGTATATAACACAGGTCAATTAGTTAAGAAAGGATCTGATGGCCATATAAGCGAGCTAGCGGCGAATAAAATAGTCTGTTCTTAAGCCACCTAAAGACAGTTATCCTAAAAAGAAGTGAGCCACTCCATCACTCAGTAAATTCGAGAACTCTTCTGTCCACAACTGAATGTTATTTTGTTCTGTTTCGAATAATTTATGTATGGTTATCTTCGTTGGCGAGCCACGCTCAGAATTTAAAACTCAAATGAATGTGGATTATCCTTGGAACAGTTACATAATGATTTTGTGTTGTTTCTGTTATTCCAGTATCAGTAAAGGACTGCAAATATTAAGGTACTTACACCTTTGTTATGAAAAGGCTGATAGTAGCATATCGAAATAGGAATGCCATTATCATAAGAATAACGTACGTCTGCAATTGATGAAAAGATGTTTACAATTCAGTTACGTAAGTCACTCAGCTCGTCAATAACATTTAATCAAACCTTGGACTTAACAAAGAAAGAAAAAGATTTGACAAAGCATTGACAAACCTCTGATGCGTGGCAAAATACTCTAACGAGCGGTCATCGAAAAACTCAACTTTGAAACGACAAGCTTGCTGTAATAATTATTTGCAGTATACAATGGGTAACAGTATAAAATGTGTACATACTGCGCAGAACCATGTCATTATAAAGTTGACTAAAGCAAACAAAGTGTAGAAAGACCCCACCAGATGGATTGACGAGGCTCGAGACCCTTTCACGTAGAAATCCTTGAGAGATAGAGATACCAATCCTGCATTGGACTTCTATTGTTGATGTTGAAAGTTATACGACAGACAATAAGCTAATTCTGTATTGCGGACAATTTTCTCTATGGTGTAGACACTCGCAATTAATACCGAACATGTTAAACCCCTTGCTGACAGTGACAACACACATGTACCATGTCAATCCCAGTTAATAAGCGGCACATGTGTTACCGCGTTGAAGTTTTAACGAAGGGGAAAAGAGAGAGTTGTCACCTAGTGTTTTATTATGAAGGATCAGAGGGAATTGCAGTCCATCGCACCGAAGTAAAGTAAGTAAATAAGTTATTGAAGCCAAGCAGTTTAATTATTAGATTAGAGAAATAATCTCCTACGTACCACCTATTTATTCTTCAATAACAACTTGTTTTTGCCTAGATACGTTTTGAAAACACTATTCCAGAAAATTGGTGCATTTTCTATCCCTAATTAGAATCCTCGTTTTGCAAAATCCAAGAAATCTAAAACAAACATGAAGGAAAGTGCTTTGTCGGTATCTGAGCACCCAAATCAAATCAAAAGTAACATTGAGGCTAAGGATTTGTTCAAAGATTTCTTGAAAGATCGTCTGCAAATTCCAAGTCATGAGAATGCGTACACATCGTTATGAAAGAGCTATACTGTCACAACGAATTTAAATTTCACATAAAGCTGATTCAAGATTCAAAAAGGGTGGTCTTTTAATTAGAAAATTAGAAAACCATATACACGAAAAATATAAGACTCATTGGTTTGAAGATTATAAATATACGGGTTATTTTTTAGGACACGTCCAATCCTCCGTTTTGAAGATTATTAAATATACGGGGTATTTTCTAGGACACCTCCAAAAGGTTAGAATAACATACAAAGGTCCCCGATAACGATCCGTTGGCTCTAAAATCGACTCTAAAACGTGTTTATTAGTAGAATGCTGTTTGTAGAGGACACTTTTTACGACTTTACATTCAATATAGCGTGAAGGTAAACATTATTTTTAAACAAAATGTTTAAAAAGCAGCAAAGAAACAGTTGAAAAGAGCCGCTTAAAATTTAGATCCTTCTTTTTTACTTTTTAGATCCAGTTTAAAAAACAACAGCCAAATGTGATAATTTATGTAATGAAACTACCAATTTACGGTTTTTTTCCTTTTCTTGCTCTACATCGCTTTGCCAAATTTCATGTTTTGATTTTATAGATTTTGATTCTCTTCATCGTCGTCATCATCATCATCAGCCTATAGAAGTTCGCTGTTCGACAAAAGCCTCCCCTAATGAGCGCCATTGCGCCCTGTCCTGAGCTCGACGCATCCAGCTTTTATTAGCAGCCTTTTGCAAATCGTCCCTCCACCTGGCCGGACGGCTATTGTTTGCCTTGCTAGTATCAAAATATGATGCATAAATAACCGTATCTTTTAATTGCTTAGACTAAGAAGTTCGATTTTTCACAGCTCCAAAGGATTGCAGACCTGGGTATTTTTTTATTAATTTCAACTTAATACCTCGACGCGTTCCTGAGAAAAAGGTCTTGACAGACAGACAGACAGACAGATAGACGGATAACGAAGTAATCTTATAAGGGTTATTTTTTTCCTTTTGAGTTACGGAACCCTAAAATAGGGTAAGTGCGAGCAAGAGATCTCTTTTTTTACAGGGAAAGGCCGTTCCAATAAATAGTCTTCCGAACCACGTTAATAAATAGCTTGTTTATGCAATTTGCCATATTTTTTATCCAGTCAATATGTGGTTTTATTTGCAAGGAGAAATAATTGCAAAAAGCTCAAAGAGTATTAGTCTTCCAACCACGTTAGTAAATAACTTGTTAATGTAGTTTGCCATGTTTTAATTAGTCAATATGTGGTTTCCTTTGAAAGGAGAAATAATTACTAAAAGCTCAAAGAGAGACGGCAGCTATTTCAACATTCAATACGAACGAAAAATAGTTAAGCTTTGAGCTTCATTCCGACTGAATAATTTAATCGATATTCGTGTAAAACCAGCTAAAGAATAATAGCGAGTATCGTATTACAAGCCATGCGACGGAAAAGCTGATCAGTAACTAGATCTATAGTTGTAATCAACATTTAAGTGTATCTAAGTAAGTTCTATTAGTTATAGCACATGTTATAGTAAGTGTTTTTTTGCCGTTCTAATTACTTTTTATAATAAACAAATACAATCATTTTCAAACACAGTTAAGCTAACGTGCTTTAGCCTCATTCAAGGACCCATGGTCGAACCGAAACAGTTTTCGCTGACCTTCGGTATGTTAACATTTCTATACCTACTATCTTCAAGACCAATGAAAATAAACTTTACTTTATTTTAGTAAATATAAGTAAACGTAATCGAACAGCATATCAAATAGGCATTCAAGCCATCAATGAAGGGCATTTTATCACAGCCAGCGTAGCGAGATCTAATCAACTCTGAATCGAGCATCGGATCACCATTCACCAGCCCCAACTCCACTTTATCATTATTCTGTGGCAAATGAAGTCGTTGACACAAAGGCAAACGGTCGCAGGTGCCGTGCACACGTCCTCCTCTCATTTAATACCATCGATCGACACATGTTTCCCTTTATAAAAACCGCCGTAAATAGACGTCCCAAGATGTTTTATCGGCCATAAACCCACATGCGGACTTTCTTTCGTCGATACATCACGTTTTTACCGTACCTTTTTTTTCTAACATATTTGTTTCAGGATATAAAATGGACTTGGGTATTGGAGAAAGGTGAACTCCACGAAATATGAAGGTCGGTTTTGGCTTATAGTGTCTCAATGTCTATTTCATTAGACAAGATATCGAGGTAAATAAAAAAAGACGTAGGAAAATTTGTGTTGAGAAGGCATCTATAGAATATATATAGGCAGTCATAGAATGCCGAACCATGGAATCCCTGTGACAGAAGATACCTACTGCTAACATTATTACACTTTCACGCCCTAACTACTCAACCGATAATCATGAAATTTATCACACATAGCATATACGTTGCCAGGGGTACAAACAAGGATATGGGATACCTTTCATCCAGAAAAAATGTTCTGTTCCCTTTTAGACAAATTCTCAAAATCTACATTAACGCGAGCAAAGCTGCGAGAAATACTAGTATATAGTGTTATCAATAGCGGCTATAAGTACGCTAGAATATGAATACAAAGTTACAAAACTTCATTTCGCTCAAATAAAGCAGTAACATCATCATGGCCTTGTCACGTTAAGTAGTAAAACTGCCACAAGCTGCCAATCGTCACAAAAAATAGCAAAGGTCCCGCGGTCAGCACAAATGGCTTGGGCGATGCCCTTCCTAAAGTAAATCATCTGACTGAGGTGCGTAAGAAAGAGGATCTTCAGGCGTGGATAAGATTTATTGACATCGGTCGCGTGGGAGCTATCACAGAGATTTGTAACTGAACACCGGATGATACACACTGATACTTATTCGTGTGAAGTAATGGCCAAATCTGGCGCCGAGGTTTTTCAGAACCCAAGGCAACCTCACAGGCACGTGGAGCACCCTGCTAACTAACAAACGAGGCTCTGACGGCCGGCTGATTGCGACAAAGCGCAGCCTAACACCGGAATTCCTAGACTGCCGACAGCCAGCAGTGTCGACGTTGCGAGAATCTGTGCTCTGCGATCCCAACCCGAATACCTAGCATTGGGATTATGGACATGTCCCCCCTACATATAAGGGGAGGCCTATGTCCAACAGTGGACTGAAGTACGTTAAGCTATCTCGATGGCCAACAACAGGGCTTAACGACTGAATAAACCTGGATAAACATTGGAATATGTTCGAAGTAAAGAAGCGCTCAGATTTAAATGCCACTAAGCAATCACCAATCTAGATTACCGAGCGGAGGTTTGACTAAGATGATCTGGTAAGAAACCCAAGTAAGCCACGCTATGACGGCTTCATGAGCCTGCCATGAGTCGACGAGGCGTACGAAAACGCTTATTTCGAAGGACCATTAGACAGTTAATTGCTTAAAACGGCAATCACGACCGTGATATTGTGAAACTACTGATTCGTTAGTCGTGAAGGGATTGCGACAAGACGATATTGATTGGGTTAAGGAGCTGGGATATAATTACAGAGCCTCTATTGTACAAACATAAATCAACATACTACACAAGTACTGTAGATATTTCTGACTGGCTGCTAAACGCTTTGAAGCTTGAAGTGATAATAGTTATGCGTCACTAACCAATTTTATATACCTATCATTTGACACAGACGCAGATGTAGGATGTAATATAAAAAGGTAATAAAATCAAATCTAATGTCGTTCAAAGTAGGTTAATAACAGCCAAAACATTATGACACGTCCGTAAAGCGTCTGGCAGTGCGCTCTAAGCTCCAAGGTTGAGGTGTAGGGCAAAACTCTAAAAAGCAGTTTCAAAGCCTCTATTCCGGGAACGTGTTTGAAGACGTACGCTGTGGTTATTTTAATATTAAAGTAGATGGAAGAACCTTGTGCTCGCCATATTTTTAGACACCGAAAGTATTTATAATGAGATTGTTCGTACAAGAATATTTATGTAATGAATATTTTCGATTCGATAGACAAAAACGCGTTCCGGAAATGTTTAGCAATATTTACTTTCTTAACATTTGTTTCCAATTTAGTTATTTTCAAGGATTAGAGTGGTGGCATAATAAATCACGGATTATCCTATTATCTTCCAAAGATTTACCCTCAGTCGCTCCGGTTGCACGTGATCCATTTCGTTCTAAGTCACCATTATCATAATCTCGTTTTGCAAAAATCAAAAGACCCCTCGCAATTTTCCCCTTCATTTGAATTATAACATCAGCACTCCATTGGGAGACATTTCTTTGTAACTTGTATAAAGTAATATCTCGGAGACGCGTGGTAGTGACAGCATTATTTTGTCAATTCATAACTATAATAACCTTATTTGTATTTTATTAATATATTAGATCCATGAGACAATATTTTCATAGTATCTAAGGATGTCATTTGTATAGTACCTATTACGGCTTAATACTTTGTATTACTTTTTGTGATATGGCCTATTTTTTATCACATCTTTTAATTTAAAGGCCGTCGTCGAAGGCCTTGAATTTGGCCTTAATAGCCTCAAGGTGGCCTCAAAACTCTCGACACCAAAATTGGCCACTGGCGCACGCACCCTATATGAAAATGAACCTTTCGAATCTGCAGGATTCAAGAACAGAATCAACTATGCAGATGCTTACCCGAAATTCTTTCAAACATTTGCGCCAATCATTGTACTCTGCATCGCAAACCCCGCTCCTTTGTTCTCCGTAAATTTTCTTTTCGAAGCTCGCCTGGAGGCACCATCTGAATATTTTATACGAAGCAAATTGTATAAGAACCGCGTCACCGTCAATTAAGGTCCACCGAGAATGTCTTGAAAGGGGTTGTGGATAATTCTATTTGCTTCTCTTCAGCTATGCTACGTAAGTAGTTGTCCAATTAGATAGGATCTTGTTATCGTGACTACCTAAATCATTACAATGTTTGGATCTGACATAAAGTCGATAGATATCCGCCTCGAACAAAGACGACATTTCACGTCAAATTGAACAATGAAGCTATCCTTGAACTTTATTATGCTTCAGGTTTAACAAAGAATCAACCATATTAATTTTAGATATACTATCAGACAGGAATGTCTCAAAAAGTGACTGTTGGTGGGTGCAGGCACATAGACAGAATGGTTAAACGGAGACCTCGTTCAACTGCACGAACTAGATCAACTTGATATAGGTAGAAAGTTTAATGACTTCACAGCTGATTAGTGCCTAACAGTAACGAATGCCGTATGGATGGAAGTTTCATCGAACAATACCAGACATGCAATGCACTAGTTCGAGCCGGATATTTTAAGAGTCATCGATCTGAAGGGGTGAGAGCATTCCTAATACTGGATAATACTATCGCCAGAACTTAAGCTTTAAGAATAAAAGACGCCTGATTTAAGGCCCCCTGTCGGCGATAACGAGCGAACAGGCCACGCTACCGGCCGCTCCATAAAACTTCCAACTACCCTGTTTTATCGCTGCTCGCAATCTGCCCGCATCTTGGCCGCATTCGGATCGCGTCAGCGTTAGCCGCTGGACGCGAATTATGTAGCCATTATGCTTGATCTACGATTGTGTTACCGGAGGTAGCGATAAATTGAAGGCTTCTTTTATACGACATGCGAACTAGTAGAAATTACTACGCTAGCAGCTAGATTCAGAGATAGATTAGGCCATATTCAGCAAAGTGGGCGAGTGATGCAAGTCTTACCAGTTTGAAAAATATCTTCCAATAAAAACAATCGACGATAAGATTATTCCAGTATTTCCAATGTAGCTTAAACAGCTACCGCTATAACGAAAACTATTCCCTAAGGACGAGGGCGAAATAAAATTACGCAACGGCGCGGCGGCCCTAGAAGGGTCCAATAGGCACGCGACATCCACGTTATAAGGGATTATTGCCCCTGCACTTGAGAATGCACCCTCGATCGTAACATAACGGCACATATTGGAAAAAAAGGGGACGTTAACCCCAAAAGTATTAGCGTGGATTATTGGCATATCTCTTTACAGGCATTATGTTACTTGATAAGTCACCATAATCTTCACCAGGCGCTTTGTCAGAGCGTTCGATTGTTCAATGAACAATGTTGTTTACCCAAACTAGAAACAAAGAACCAAATGAATGGAAGGTCACATGTCAAATCCCACCGATATCGGCGTCGTTCGTTTACGGCCGGTCATCTGGTGTCCTCATTAATAATGTAGATTGAACTGGACGGACATTGAATGCTCCCTCGACTTTTAGATGAGTCACCAGGACGGACAAATGAGTTCGCATGACGAACCCTCGCAAAGGGCCCGTGTCAATTAATTCAAACTTTTGAAAGGTAGACTTACACAACGATTTGTCTGCGTGTTTTCACTTACATGATTACGTTCTCGGCATAAAATCTTACCCAAATATTCAATTTGCTTGTGAGTGTGAACCCTTTGAGGTTTAAATAAATAGTCAAAGGCACTTTAACAGGGACTGACCTTTACCGAAACATATTTAAAAAGGTTTTTATAGAGATGGATAAATCGGATAAGATGATATAAGTAAGTAGCTCAGGCTCAGTTAGATTTATCACCGATATCTAGGTAGATAGAGTTTAATCTTATTATAGGCACAAAGAAACGTTGATCGGCTTTATAAATCTACTGGAGAATTATGGTGAGGATAATGGTGCAATTTCTATAGGTACAAGTAGGAGTTTTAAAAAAAAAATAACCTACTTCAAATACATCACTTCTTACTTATTGCCCTAAAGAATTTTGAAAATCGGTTCACAATTGACGGAGATATTGGTGATCATAGGGCGAAAATTACAAGAGAATGAGGTTTTTGTGAGTTTTCCGGGAAAAGTACCAATCAATAGCAATAAAATTTATATGGGACCACCTGTGAAGTATACTCTTTGAAAAAAAAAATTAAAAATAGTTTTACTTGAAGGAGATATCGGTGAACATACATAAGAAGAAAAGTCGAAAAAAAAGGTTAGACGAATTGAGAACCTCCTCCTTTTTGAAGTCGGTTAAAAAGGCGGTTCGTATAAATTTTGTTTAGGTAAGTACGTAGTCTTTTAAAGTCTTATTGAAATTCCATACATAGGTTCTTTGACTAATTATGCAACTAAATAATTTAGGTATTTACGCCTCGAGACATATGTCAGTGTGATTTGCAAATATTTAGTTTGGGTTAGGCTTGGGTGTTTCCTATGTATAACAATAAATAATGCTGGACACTACCCATCGCTTCATAATGCGTACAAAAGCATTGACAAAAAAATTGTGTATAAGAAAGAGTATTTTGCAATTTGGTTCCCATAATACACGCTCTGCTTAGTTTGCGGATAGACAGAGATGATGCTGTGTGATTGATAATGTACAGCATTATTCATCATCATCATCAGCCTATAGCAGTCCACTGCTGGACATAGGCCTCCCCTAATGAGCGCCTTTGCGCCCTGTCCTGAGTTCGACGCATCCAGCTGCTACCAGCAGCCTTTCGCAGATCGTCACCCCACCTGGCCGGAGGGCGTCCTACACTACGTTTGCCGAGCCGCGGTCTCCACTCAAGAACTCGTTTATCCCAACATTATTACCTATTATTATTTATTGTTTAGGTGAAACTAGTTTGATTCACTTACGACAGTGTAGATAGCGTGGCTGGTATCAAGAAACAACCCCATCACTAGACCGTACAATATCATGGGTGCGCAACGAGGAATAAAAACATAATATTTATACCTACTGAATGAAGCGCACGAAAACGGATGCGCTATGCGGAAGTACTTTGGTGCGCTTCATATGGGTGCGCTACGAGGAATACCTCAGCTTTTTAATTTGGTGAATTTAGTTTAGGTAACTAAAACCTGCTTCAAAGTCCTTGTAACATTAACATGAACAATGTATATTTTATCAGTATGGCTTTTTTGTGCAAATTCTCCAGCAGTCTTAATTTAGCTCAGGGTTAGATAAACAGTTGTACTGTCTCAATGTCAGCCCGAACCGAGATGTTGATTGAGGAATTATGTAAAGTATGTCACTACTTATAAATGTTTGAGCGGTACCAATAGTATAAAATATTCATACCTAAACAGATAAAAGCATGAATACTGACTTTGCGCGAAACATCTCGGAGCTAATGGACCGAGTCTGCCATCTGAATGTAAAAACGTCTGCATCGGATCAAAGAGACACTCGTCACTTTGCCGTAAACATATCACGAGAAAAGGAAAATTATTTTTTGGCAAAAAATCATCATCATCATCATCATCCACAGCCCGGCTTTATCCACTGCTCGATATAGGCCTGTCGAAGTTTGTGCCATCCACTACGGTTTTGTGTCGCATCCACGAAAGCCCGGCGACGCTACTATCGTTGTCCCATCTCGCTAATGGTCTTCCGACGCTTCTTCAACCTACCCTCGGCCACCATTCGCTCAATTTATTTTGTCAATGGCAAATAAAATAATATCTCCGCTAAAAACTGTCTGACTCTTTCAGAACAAGAAACAAAGCATGAGATAGAACAAAAGTTAAAATTTTATTCCAGATTCTACACCTAAATCTAAAAATTCATCAAGTAAAATTTTTAAGTGTGTGACATTAATCTAAGACAAACCTACTCGATCACGAAGAATAGCTAGAAAGTATTTGTATCGTAGATGTAAAATTATGACCAATGAGAAAGAAAACGTACGAGTATGTTCAAAATAACGCTTTGTCATTGGCCAAAATTTTTCGTTGCTCTTACGTTAATACGTCATCAGGTAGAAATATTCGTGATCGCCCTACTGTATAGGTAATATCTACATTAAAAACTGTCTTTCCTTTTTTTGAACGAGAACACCCGTCTGTGAGTAATGTCAATCATATAGCTCGTAGAATCGACGACATGCAAAAAAGTCACTAATGGTGCCCATACATGATCAAGTCCATCATCTAATCGGCATGACACTGAATGCCGGTTTGATCAAGGTGGGCGTGGATTGGCATGACAATTAATCGGGTGGAGTGCTATGTGTACACGGAAGAACTGCAGATTGGATCAAGTTTGCAGCATCATGCCGATTGGACGATAGGCAGCATGGTGTATGGCCACCATAATGCCCACCAATACCACGAAAGACGAAACGAAAACCCTCGCTAGAACTCTTCTCCTCACCTTCGTGGATTGGTAGTAAAAAGAGCTAACACCGTTTGTTTTTATAATTACGACAAAATGTTATAATTGTGTTCAGTTATTTTCATTACTAACTAGCTACCCGCCCGCAACTTCGTTTGCGCGTATACTTGTAATCACAATCTGATCAATGGTTTCGGAACGCATAGAGGAATTTTTTTTTTAAACAAACATACATTATTTTTACTGATATTATACATTTTTTGGCGAGGAACCTTCGCGGGTGTCTCCAAAACATCCTACCAATGTTTCACCACAATCTGATGTCAAATATACTAATAATATATTAATCTTCATACCGACGTGATGATGAATCTAGTTACAAATTCATTCAAGTAACATGAAACTTCGACATGAAATTATATTATCAACGCCATTGTTAAAATTCCTACATAGAATCGATGTATTTACACGCGTGTGTAAGATTAGAAGAGGGTGCGTGTAAACTGAGGGTGCAACGTTCTTATTAACGGCCCGTCAAACGTGTTATACCCTAATCCCGTTTAAATCATACTAGATGGGGCTCTTGACTAACTTGCAAAACGAAGGTGGATGACCCCTGATGGTAACTACTTTAAAGGTTCGTAACCGATGACGTATCGGTTTGTTAGTTAGCAGGGTGCACCACGGTGAGTGAGTTGGCCTGAGTTCCGAATATGGAGGAGGTTGGAAATAAGCATGAAATCGCTCGGATCTAGATGCCACTAAACGGTCACTATCCAATAAATGGCCGGATGAAGTGTTGCTTAACTCAGGTGATCAGCTAATAACATCGGAGTAAGTTATGCCAGAGCGCTATGTTGCTTTGAATGCTGAAAACACAACTGCGGCACGACTGCGATGCAGCAAACACTATATGGCATTGATGTTGATCTTCTTATTAACCATCCTTCTACTACAGCCATGTCCAAATAATAATCGAAATTTGAAAAAACATGTCTTGAGTTAGCTTTTCAATCAAAGCGGCGAATGCAAGCGGAATACAAACTGCTATTTTGCAAAAAGTTGGCATGTTTCGAATTCAATGCTTGAATTAAATTCTTTGACTAAAACATACATGGTAGCCCTAACCTCAATAGATTTGCGTATTGAGAAATGAAATGACATTTATATTAGTGATTATTGTGTATATAGTGATATATATAGATACCTACTATGGCATATATTTACTCTTTTAGAAGTAGTAAGTTCTACACCCCAGTGTATTATAAAAGCAAGAGCAAATTTTAACAAAGCGGCTCGGCTTGCGGAGATGCCTGAGTGTTACAGCATTGCCCTAAAATTCAAACAAGTTCACACAGCCGAGCTGCAGGTGCAGGTCGTGCTCCTCGGGCATGGTGCGTAGCGTCAGGTCCTAGGCCCGCAGTCAACGTGCAAGAGTCGTGTATATCGCAATAAGTGCTGAAAATAGCTCTAAAATCAACAGAAAATGTTAGTGTTAAAAAGAAAGTGCCAGGTTTCATGATTGACCCACAATAATTTCTACATTCAATGTTTTTCCTCACCATAATTACGACAGTTTTCACAACTCTGACGATACGCCATTGATTTGTAATCCCGTAGCACAATGAAGACTGTAAGCGAGTTACAAAATCTTCGGAAAGCTTCGCCACGCCATTGAATGGAAATAAAATATAAAAGGCTGTTCGTAAAATTGGACATTGGGAACCGCATAACGGAGCTAAAATAGAGTTGGGCAGGACACCTGGCAAGGCGAGGTGATGACAGGTGTAGTAAGGAGATAACTGAATGGCATCCAAGAACCGGATATCGAAACGTCGGTCGTCCAGCAGTTAGATGAGACGATATTGCATCAATCATGGGCCGAAAATGGATAAGACGAGCTTTGAACCTCGGGATTGGCACATACAAAGCGATACCCAGCAGTGGGTGAAGTCGGGCTGTGGATGGTGACGATGATGATGTTCGTAACATGTGCTCATCCTATTGGATGAATTAGCAAGACCAATGAATTCTTGATCCAAGTTATTACAGACGACTAAATAAAACATTATTATTTTTTGTTCTTTTATTTATTAAGTCTCATACACGTTATTTGCCTCAGGGTATCTACAGATATGCTCATGCTCAAGTCAATAATTCTTCTTTTTATTCGTATGAGTTAGTGGTCAACTCTGGTGTTTTTACCTGGCCTGCGGCATGGCTTGACAACCGAAAAGCCGGGACCAACATCTTAACGTGCCTTAGGAAGCAGAAAGCGGAAGCGCCCAGATCCGCCAAAAGGTCACTAAACGGTCACCCATCCAAGTGAACGGGTGGAGTGTTGCGTAACCAAGGTGATCTGCTAAGAACACAGAAGTAAACTACGCCATGCCAGCGCCTTAGGTAGATAGATAGAAATATTATTATTTTCAGGTAGATAGATAGAATTAAAAAGCTGTTTGTTAATAAGTGTTCATCCTAATCAATTCATAATAGCTAGACTATTTGAGTTGTTTTTAATGAGTATAGTTGGTTGCCTAAATTAATGAAAGTTTTCGGATTGCGTAACTCGTACTAGGCCCTCTGGTTTGATTGGATCACTATCCTACTATCGAAAAGCGAAAGTTTTTGTCTTTATCCTGCTTGTAGTAATGGTAATTTGCATAGGTACTTTTATCGAGAACCTAGTGTCTCGACAAACCTAACATAGGTTTTAAGACTTAATAAAAGTTTATCCAATAAATAAATATCTATTTTATTTATCTGACAAATTAATAATTAGCCCAACAGTTCTGTTAACTCCTAATTTAATAGTACAAACCATCTGTCATTTTATGACTTAAAATCTACATAACAGTCACATATCTTTGATCCCGCACTAGGATTCACTGTTGTGTCGTTCCTGGGTAAAGTCAAAGAACTGCGAGTACACCATGTTAACTATGATAGTATTAAACCCAAGACAGTTGATGCTACTTAACAACAACATCACCAGCCTATCATTCCACTGTTGGACACAGGCATCCCCTAATAAAAAGGGGGATATGCCCCTAATCTCCACAAAGGGCTTATAGTAACCGAATAAATAATATTAAGGCGACTATAAGGGTCAAACCTCCCTCTCGCTCGCACTATTCAACATTAGTGAAGATATAAAATCACTGAATGTAGATATGCAAAATAGCAAACCTTCACGGCCTATAAAATAACAATACAAAGGTTCGGCAATATCATTTTGATTCTATCTCGTTTTCTTACCAAAAATCGTGCACCAATGTGATCAATTTTGGTGCAAATTTTTTGGTAAGAAAACGTGTTGGGTTCAACATGATATTCTTGCTGAACCGTTGTATTGTTATTTCTAGGCCGTGAAGGTTTGCTATATTGCATAACTACAATCAATGATTTTATATCATCAAAAATGTTGAATAGTGCGTGCGAGGTTTGACCCTACTACTTAGTGTATTCTGTTCTTAAGGCGACTATAACGCCTTAAGAACAGAATACACTAAGTAGTAAAAGTGTATTCTATTCCTTACAAATCTATGAACGTCCTTCTTAAACGTTAACAATCTCCAGAGATCATGACTCAGGTAGATCTTGCTCTTTTGTGCCGCCCACCACTTATCACTTTGATAAATCTCAAGAGCTCATTAGACAACTTGTCACGTTCATTGAACTCTCTAACTACTATGTAGTATATTATTTAGGTCACTGATCTCCTGCCTTGTTCCAAAATAAATAGTGGCTCAAATAAATACTAGGTATTATAGGTAGCATCACATTAATATTATAAATGCGAATGTTTGTGTGTGTATGTTTGTTCTCACTTCATAACGGCCGAACGGATTTGGATGAAACTTGGAATATACATCGTCTGTAACCTGGACAACCTTAACACATTGACTGATTATATAGGTAGCCCGACTATTATATTGTAACGAATGTAATGCTTGGACTCGAAAGCTCTAGTACAAGATATCCGCAAAAATCCATCCACACACACCACCACACCAGCCTATATAAGTCCACTGCTGGACATAGGCCTCCCCTAATAAAGGGGGATATGCCTATAATCCCCACGCTGGACATGCGGGTTGGGGATCGCAGGGCACAATTTCTCGCACTAACGACGCTGCTGTCCGTCGGTGGCCAGGGGATTTAGCTGTGCCGATGTAGGCTGTGCTATGACGCAATCAGCCAGCCGCCAGTGTCCGTTTGTTGTTTAGCAGGGTGAACCACGTGCAGTAGAGGTTGGCTTGGGTTCCGAAGATGGGGGCTGGAACCCCGTACACCCCAAGGCAAATCCATAACGGGCACAAAATAGATTTCCATCCTTACTTTTTCGTTGTTTTAAAATCACACAAATAACGAGATATTATATATAAGAAACATTTTTCTCGTTTAATTTTCTCGTACTAACTGTATGATTTATGTTAGACACACTTAAGGCTCTAATAACCATAGAACCACCATAATTTATAGGAAACCATGAGGTAATTTGCGTCAAAATCTTTACCTTGGCAACTATTAATCATCATAAACAAAGGGCATAATTATTAAAGTCATAAATTAGACCTGCGGTTTTCGCGTCCAGACCGCATACCAAAGACGCACGAAACAAAATTATGCTATTTTTGAAAATAAATATGATCTACTGTTTACCTTGTAAGAATGTTCCTATTATTCACTTCACTTGACTATAATCTTCAGTAGGCTTAGCATTAACCATTGTTGAAGGGTTTTTTCGACGGAAGAATAGAAAATATATTTTTGGATAGCAATATTTTGAATATTGTAATCAATGTTATCTCAAGAATGAATGAAAATAAACATTTGGAAAAATATAATATCAATATTTTGAATAATGTGTTTGTACTTTACTTAACACGTTGACTGCGGGCCTCGCTATAGATCATTATATTAAAGCTTTTGCATTCGCATTGTTATCTCAAAAAGAAAAAAAGAAAAAATATTACTCGGGAAGAAGGGAGACCCTTACAGTCAAGAAAAGAAACGGTTGTCTTTCCACCCCGTAGAGAAGTGAAATAGCCATGCTAAGGGCAGATTACCAACGAATTCCATCTAATGGCTTATGGTAGTTGCTGCTTCAGACTACGGTCTAAACTCACATTAAATTGCATGTTAGTGTATTTTATAATGTATCAAATTGAAGTAAGGTTGCATTTTAATTGACTGTGATTAGAAGAATCGGCGATTTATTTATAATTGTAGGTTTTCCTGTTTTGTAAGAATAATGGTGATCACACCGCACACTGTGTAATGTGTACTTATTTAAGTACTACTTTTGAAATCCGTTTTAAGCGTAGGGAAAATGAATAAGGTAAAACGCGAGGAAGACCCGTTAACAATAATTACATTATAAGCGTTTCATTGAAAAAATAATAGGCACGATATTATTGCTGAACCTTTGTATTGATTTTTTCTAGGCCGTGAAGGTTTGCTATTTTGCATAACTACATTCAGTGATTTTATATCTTCTAAAATGTTGAATTGTGCAAGCGAGAGAGAGGTTTGACATGTATCGTCGCCTTGAGAAAATTTGGGGTTAAGTCTAAGAGAACATAAACCATTCAAAATAATAATAAATTAATATTGATGTACACTTTCACGTCGAGCTGAGGGCAGGGCGCATTGGCGCTCGTTGGGGGAGGCCTAAGTCCAGTTGTGTTCAGCAGTGGACTGCTAGGCTGATGATAATGATGATGATGACTTTCATAATGGTCAAACTATTGATGTGGGTAGATGGGCATATTATCGCAATGGACATTCTTTATTTAGTTGTTACTGATAAGATATAATTACCTATCAATTCGATTATTTAGCTTTATTTTTATTGTATTTTTATATTTACGTGTGCTTTAAGTATTAGTATAACATTGTCTGTATTTTCTACTTTAAGTCAGTGGTAAAAAAACGATTATTCTATTCTATTCTATTCATATAACTCCATGGTAAGCAGAGCTGGTTATGAGACAGAACCACTTGAGTGATATATAACCACATAATATAGTTTAGATGGGTATACCAATCGCAAACTAGCTGATAAGAATAAAGTCTTCTTCTTCTTCGTATGAGGTAGTGACCAACTCTGGTGTCGGAGTTTTTAGGCCGCCCGAAGGCCTCCGACATGGCTTAACGCCTGAAAATCCGGGACTAACATTTTAACGTGCCTTCCGAAGCACGGAAGCGCTCAAATCTAAATGTCACTAAACGGTCACCCATCCAAGTAATGACCGGGCGGAGTGTTGCTTAACCAAGGTGATCTGCTAAGAACACCGAAGTTTACCACAAATACAAATACAAATACAAATACAAATACAAATACAAATACAAATACAAATACAAATACAAATACAAATACAAATACAAATACAAATACAAATACAAATACAAATACAAATACAAATACAAATACAAATACAAATACAAATACAAATACAAATACAAATACGAGTACATTTATTGCCAAACATAAAATAACAAAAAATAGAACACAATGAGTTTAGTGTGCTTTAGGCAAATGGTAGTACACTCAGCACTAATCTGCGCAGACCACGATCTACGCAGGGCTGGTTTTCAGTATACCCCAGAGCTCGATCTCAGGTGGTAGTCAAGAGTTATAGTAATACCACGCCACGAGCGCTTCAGAATAAAGTTAAAATATTCTTTGATTATAGAAAAAAAGAGGAATATAGAAATCTACATACTCTAGCTTCAAATCGTGCCAGCTAGGTCACAGTGCCACAGCATTATTCAAAAGCAAACTAAGGTGAACGCTCCGCAATTATGACGTGAGCGACGAGGCTGGTCTCGGCTCCTCGCATCCCAACAATGGATAGTTAACTGTACCAACGTCACGGTGACCTGCTATTGCTAAACTGTCACTGATTACTTAAAACTGACTTTATCAAGCGTAAGACCGGTTGAACTAATTAATTACCATAGCGTATCTGAAAACAGGTTAAGAATTCTATAGTGATTGTAAAAGGAGTTTGTTGGTTTATCGGGTTTTCACGTCAAATGGAGCAATGTGATTGTTTTACATCTTTGTTTCCTTGCACCTTCTAGTATTAAACCGCTAATTAGATTATTGCGGATTTTGGCGGTTTTGCCCCCACTTAGTGAAATGTCCTGAGATAAGTTGATTGCGTTGGATTTATTTCAAAAAACTGCTTACTTCTTTTTTAATGGCCGATTCCACTAGCACTTCCGTGCTTCGGAAGGCACGTTAAGATGTTGGTCCCGACTTTTTCAGTCATTCAGCCATGTAGAGGCTTCGGGCGGGCTAACAACTTCGGTACAACTTGGCCATTAGCTCATACGAAGATTTGATATAATTATAAACAGTTCGCATAAATTTCGATAATTTTGTCAAGCCATATGTGTGTAAAATGGTTAAACGCGATAATAACACTCATTTACTAAATGTGCATGTATACATAGCTAAATGTAAAGTAGGTTCCACCTACCACTATAGAAAGTACCTATTGTGTTCTAGATTTGCGATTCACCGCTTCACGGTGTTGCCAATTTTATCGAGTTTTGGCTAACGGCTTAAGTGACCTCGGTCCAGTGGTTAGTTGCCATGACTCTTCTTTTTATTGCAAATCGAACTGGTCATTTGAAATAATCGATGTGAAAATGATCATGGAACTAGGTCATCGATGATTATCAAATTGTGCAAGATGGTTACTTTTCACCAAAAGGATACCTGCTTTTCTTCAGACATTGCTTTACGCAAACATCCCCGATTACACTATTAAATTCCTTGAATATTATATAAAAAATGAGTTGCGAGTCCCATATTTTTAATTTTTATGCCATGACCTAACAAGGTTGCGAAGCGATGCTAAGTAGCATCGCATTGCATAGCATTGTACAAGTGTACACAGGGATGACGAATTAAAAATTCAACTAATCCGTCATTTACATTATCAAAAAAATATTGGACACGTATTTTTTCTTTTGTCACTTAAACAAAAAATGATAAAGATTTACCCCCTCCAATTATTTACAAACGCTACTTAATCATTTTTTTTGTAAGGCCCATAGTACGTTGAAGTTCCGGCGCGACGTCACGGCTTAGTACAGTTTTTACCTAGCCGTGACGTCACGAGCCCCCACTCCCGAACTTTGACGCTCTTTATCTCCGACAATCTTTATTTAATATCATAAATAAAAAAATACGTTTCCAATAATTTTTGTTGATCTATCTGACGGACTAATTTGTTTTTTTTTGTTTTTACCCAGCCGTCATCCCTATCAGCTCCAAATAGATTGAAAACTTGAAAATGGGTAAAATAAAAGAACATGGATGATGGACAGAGAGAAAACCTGTGGTTGTACCTACCCTACCCATATACGAGTGTCCACAGAGTAGGTCATTAAGTGTAATTAACCGCCGTAAAAAAATATAGCTAACCTGAAATTTTTCTTCATAAATGTTACAAAATGAAATTCAATAACATTTTCCTTAATTAAGAACACCACTTATAATTTCCCTTCCCTAGTTAAAATTTAAGAGATTGATGGCTTTTAATTAATTGAAAAAAAAACGACCAACATAATTGCTATTACATTCCTTTCAAGGAAGTTTTTGGAGTTGAAAACTTAACCTCCTACATTTATAACAGGTAGACCCGATTAATAATAGACGCAAAAAGTTATAATGACGTAAGAAAAAAGACCATGGAAGTTGGTGACCTTTACTTTCGACATCAGGCTGGCTGACGTCGGCATGAAAGCCTTTATTTCTTATTTTTGGAGAGCTGGTGGGTAAAGATAGAGTGAAAAGATTGGTGAGTAAACACGGAATATCCGAAACAATAGTAGGTAAGTAAGTAAAATAGGTACTTGACGATTGTGTCATATTTATAGGAGTTTCACCTCGGAATGAGAGATAGTCAGCTAAACACAAACTATTATATATACCTTATTTGAGCACTCTAAAACTTGTCTCAAAACCTACTTATTGCAAATATCATGTTTCCTATGGGTTTTATGCTATTTATATCTTAATAAATATTGTAGGAAACATGATATTGGCAATAAATCGATTTTTTGACCTTGGAATATCTGAAGAAGCTAACACCCTACGATAAGTAAAAGGTTTTGAGACAAGTTTTAGAGTGCTCAAATAAAGGTTTATACAAGTTTATAGCCGACTATATCTCATTCCGAGAATTTGACTAATTTTCTTGGACTAATTATGGTTGTGTAAATTTAAATTATAACGCCATAACTACAGTGAACTCCTCTGAGAGATTGCGTAGATTATTGTTATGTAGAGAATGTTTGACATTTCCTACTCAAACGGTGGCAATAACAAAAGAGACATACATGCAATAAAACAAATCCAAAGTACACAAGCTAATCTACAAGTAATCGAGAAACTCCAAAACTCCGAATAGGGGGAGACGAGAAGTAATAAAGAACATCATTAACCTGTATCAATTGTATGTTGCATTTTATCCGGATTGCTTATTACTTGAGGGAACGATGCCTATGGAATTTATTTAAGCCCGAATACTGAAACGCTAACTCAAATATTTCAGATCGTCTCAACTTTTTGAGACGCCGCTATGCGCTAACCTTAGAACTCGTATCAACATCATACCTACTTCGTTCCCTCTTTCCTTCGTATGAGCTTGTGGCCACTCTGGCGAACATCGTACTGAGACGGTCATTTTGATCATCACTTAGGCTACACGCCATGGCCGAGGAGCACATCCTGCAGCAGGTACGGCGGTGTGTTATTCAGCCCTCCGAGCGTTAAAATCTCAATTAGTATCATTATTCTGCGAGATTAAAGTCTCAAGCGGGCCTTTGTCCACTGCGCGACAGAGGTCGTCGATGAGTCTTTATGTAAGAAACGACACGATTTTAGCAAAACGGTAAGCGTGCAACGCTGATTTTCGACTAGAGAACTTTATTTCTATAAGATTATGAGTCAAAATAGTACTCGCTGGAGTATGACGACATTTAAGTAGGCAGTGCGTAGGCCGTGAAGATTGCTCGTTGATGCGTTCAAGCCAGTGTCAGTTCTTTTTATTAATACCTAACCTGCCTACTCTTGTTCAAAAAAGGTTGATGTTATTGGTCATAAGATCTCACTGGCAGAATAAGAGGAAGACGGCGAGTATACGGCTGAGACGCAAGAGGTTGCAGGTTTGATTCCTGCTGCAAGACTAATCAAAGGCTGGGTCCTGATTCTCAGAAATAGACATTATTGTCACATTCAAATTCGACATTCGCGATGGAAATTTTACAGTTTTGGCGACATTATAGGACGCCTTTCGGCAAGGTTGAGTGACAATCTATGAAAGGCTGCTGGTAGAAGCTGGATGCGTCGAGCTCAGGACCGGGCGCAATGGCGCTCATTAGGAGATGCCAATTTCCAGCACTGGCCTGGTATACGCTGATGATGATGGTGATATAGTGCGACAATTATCTCTAGATAAACCTGAGTATCAGGGCCCTAGATCAGAGAATACGAAAAGGTAAGGTAAGGTGCCTAGGCGACCTGGGCGTTACTGTGTTAGGGTTTCTAGATACCTACATGGTGCGAGTGCGACACACATTTCAAAAGAATTTAAGTGTGGTGTTGTGGTGGCGTTAAGACTGTGTGGTATGTGACTGTTTGATTTTATGATAAACTAGTTATGATATCTATCTTTTTGTAGTACTAGAGTTCTTTGTGGGGGGATCGTCCGGTGAAGTACACGCCTATTTCTGCCGTGAAGCAGCTGTGCTGTGTTTCGGTTTGAAGGGTGTGGATACCGGCGAAATTACAGGCACAAGAGGCTTATCATCTTCATGCCTTAAGTTGATGGACGCAGGGCGTTGCATTGTAGAGCACGTTTCAAAAAACGTGATCTACGATGCAATGCTTTGTGATAGGTAATGGTAACCACTAAACATCAGATGGGCCATGTGCTTGTTCAACAAAAAAACTAGCTTACGACCGCTGCTTCACTCGTATAAAAAGTAGTTTGTTATTCCTGGTCTAGAACTACATAGGTGCAAAATTTCACGTCTATCTGTTTAGTAGTTTTGGTGTGAAGGAATAAACATTTCACATCTTACATTTTTACACACTTTCGGTTTTGTAATATTAGTAGGATGTTTAAATAGGTAGTTAAGTTAATAATGTAAAAGTACCCAGCTGTGTAGGTTATTATATTTTTTTACTAACTAACAAAAACTATTTGAGGTTGAATAAACCATTCTTGGCAATGTGACTTTGAGAGCTCTCTAAAACAATAGATTTTATGTTATGCCATTTATCATTGAAACTCCTTACCCTACAACAATAAGCTAAAAATATTATCAGATGAACTTTTAAGATCAAAGTTTATTAACTTTATTTTATTTTTAAAAATTATACTCATTAGAATAATGTGTTAATACTTGATTGAATCTTTGGTTGAATATAAATGTCTAGCTAAATTAATTTACTACCTACTTTTCCTACGTACCCAACAAATAATTTTAGTAATGCCAATTTGGTACTGAACTAGATAAGGTAGTATTGATGGTTAGGTATAATTTTTTCAGAATTTTTCAAATTAATCGATGTTTTAATTTGAATTTTTCAAATTTATTGATGTAATTGTTTTGTGATTTCATCTTGTATTGTTTATTAGAGAGTTTTGAGTTGGCTCCAACATGGCAAAGTGACTGAAAAAGCCAGGACCAGCCTCTAAATGTGCCTACCGAAGCACAGAAGTGCTCAGATCTACATGCCAGATATAATTACCTACTAGATAGAGTAGAATGCTTCGAATAATCAATAGTTATGATGTTTAATAATATAAAAAAATATTGGTATGAAAAACTTCAGTGTTGCAATTATATTTAAAAAATATTTGAGCGTAACTACACTTCTTGTAAGCTTAGAGAATAATGTTCTTAGAAACTAAAATAATTAGGTAGGTATTTTGGGATTGTCTCCCATTTTTCTTGTTCTAGTAGTTTGCGACTATGCAGAATGGATGTGAAAGTAGTTGTCTTAGACCATTTAAGAACCTTAAGTACTCGGGGGACAAACTATGACGAGTTATAGTCTAAACTGTGATTGAACTGTCAAAAAATCTATTCTAAATATAAATTCAGTTCATTCATTAAAGTTCAGTTCTAAATTTGAGTTCAGTTCTCGATGGGTCTTAAAGTAGATTTATTTTATTGGGTGACCCCAAATCTTCTAAGTGATTGCTCTATTTAAATTGTGTAGGTAGTTGTTTGTCATGTATCATGTATGGATTAATAAATGATAACAATAATAAATAACAAAACAAATGAACTCAAACAACTGTAGCAACTAAAACGTAAATATACGTAAATAGCATTCACGAGCTCTGGCCCACGCCTCAAGAGAAAGGAGACTTAGAAAAAATGAATTGACCTTTAAGTCCAAGCTGTGGGTAACGCGGACAGGTCATCTGAAAGCAAGCTGTACCTTATCTCCTGGTATGTTTTTAGCAGACATCGTGGGTCACCTTCCCTTGCCGAAGTTCGACGTCTTGAGGACGATTTATCCAGAGAAAGGATCTCACTAACAAGGTGAGAGCCCTACACAAACACTGCACTTAGCCAATCACTTGGCCATTATCACTGGTCAGGAGATGCATTAGAGCCACAAAAACAATGATCGACCCATCGTTTGGAGTCGTAATCAGCACGATTTCCCATTGAGATTCATCGACACAGATAATTTTTCACAACACCATACACAAACACAGCGACTGTCAGAAGCAAACTTGATTGAGTTTACTTGACGGAAAATGGCGAGGGGTGGTGACGTACCCCACCCCCTCCACCCGCGCATGCCCTGCTAGATGGTCAAGCAGTGTAGTTCTAGAAAATTTCCCTAGAGAGCAGTATTCACAAAAAATATTATTTCGGGCTAAAAGTTTTGTAAAAATATAACAGATGTCACTTGTTATAATATTCATTAGGTACAAGAAAACAATTTTATTTTTCGTTTTAAAAGTAGTACAGGCATGAACTTTGGCATAGAGTAGGTATTTAAAATTATTGTTTTGTACTCTGGCGGACTTGGACCACTAGAAAAAAACGTGCCTTTTTACCTATCTACACCGCCTGTTATTCGCTATGACTGCCATCTATTGTTGGATAATGAAAAACAGACTAAAAAGCTGCCATTTAAAAAATTTTACTGCCATGAAAATATTTATTTCACTGGCAAGTCTTCATTCTGTTTAGTTGGCATAGCTGTTTCCGGTAGGGAGCCAGTGTTGTGCATTGCAATGTTATTTTTATCGACATAATTATTTTTTGGCCTTTTGCTGTAACTATTTTTCTCATATTCAGAAGCATATTACTTTATTTAACAGTTTAAATCAATTTATTTGTAAGAGATCAACCGTATAAAAGTCAGCCCTCTCCATGTTTGACTGTAATTCATGTATTCATGTACACTCGCGGTCTGAAAATGTTTACCACTTTAAGGTTGGTAATTGCATGCACAAATCTATGCCACTAGGTCGATGATATTATGTGATTTGATTAGGCATAGAGCATAGATTATGCATTAGAGCATAGAAGAAGCAATATATATTCACCCAAGCGAGATCGAACTTGTTACTAAAAATTAAAAAAGGAAGAAAAAATCAAGTAGAAATTGTAAATAATTGTCTTAAACTATAACATTGTATTATTAAAACAATGTTATAGTTTCCTCAAAAAAATAATAGTATAGCCTCCATCAGCAGCTATGACGGCACGTAGTCTATCTCGCATAGATGCGACAAGGCGCGCGCATAAATCAGTCCCCCTGATGTCATCCCAAACCCGTGCACAATGTGATCTAAGAGCTTCAGGGTTTCTTTTGTTCTGACAGTCCCAGCGTTGAACCATAATGCCCCACAGATTTTCAATCGGGTTCATATCTGCTGACCGAGCTGGCCATTGAATGAGACAAATGTCACGGTGCAAGATGAACCACGCCATAGTAGCCCGGGCCGTGTGTATGGGTGCATTATTCTGAACGTGATCAATTTGTGGGAATTCTGCTGCAAGATACACAACACGCACAGTAGGCAGCGTCACTTCTACCAAAAGCGACACATAATTATTCGCAGTAGCTCTACTTTCTAATGACGTCAGTTCTCCGACGTCGTCGTGGCTCATCCACCCCCATAAGTTAACTGTTTTGCGACTAGATTCATTTTGAGGCACGATATGAGCTTCATCATACCGAGTTCGATTATAACGCCATAAACTCAATTTTCCAATTTGACTGGATTTAAAAGTTTTTTCGTTGGTAAATATAACATTCGACCAATCAATATATTCATAGATCTTCTCTCGCAAAATTTAGTCGGGCAATTTTGTGGTGAGGTTTGAGTTCCACTTTAATGGCATGATGTCTATAGTGTAGTCCTGCTCCGTGCAAAGCTCATCGAATCATCCAAGGACTCACATGATACAAAGCAGCAAAATGACTGGTTGGTGTGAAGCCGTGCTCTTCGTAATGTTGAACTATATCAGTTATTTGCGCGGCGGTTAGTATCGGCCGTCGTCCTGAATTATTTCTATGGTCAGTTATTTGCCTTTCTTCGCTATAACGCCGAATCCAAAATCTCACGGTGAATCGAGATATTATATTAAGTTCTCGTGATATAGCACTAATATTCAAGCCATCTTCATGGAAAATTAATATTTCAGCCCTTTGTTGCAGGGATAAACTTGCCATGGTTTTTCAATCAATTTCTATAATTTCAATCCTAGTATTTTTGATAAATGTCACTGCAAAAAATGCAATTATGACAACTTTTAAATAAAGAAAAGAGTTTCATCATCATCATACGTTATGAATACTCTTTTAGTTAGAATCGATGCTACAACTATTAAAAAGTAATATGTACATAGATATAGCATTTTAGACTTTACTGCACACAGTGTGCTAAAGAATCTGATTTGAAAACTGATAAACATTTTCAGACCGCGAGTGTACAGCTAGCGGTACAGATTTATACGCTTTACTTCAAATGCGCAGAACTTATTTTTACCATAAACATATCCTGGAAAGCAAAATAGTCTCACTGCTACCGATGTCTAACTTATAGATTTAGTTATATTTATTTACGTACTTTACAGATGTAACTTATTTAATAATTCATAAAACTAGTACATATTAGTAAAATTGTTGAAGAAAGCTCTTGAAATTGAAATTTAAAAAAAAATCGTCAGATAAACAGGCCTAAAATAGAAAGGCGTGTCACTACTTTGACAATTTCCGGTCGCCCCGGGCATGGCGTTTTATTTTTTTATTCGCAAATCTCTCACTCAAGATGGCGGACGGAGGAGTGGATATAGATTTGTACGCCGATGATATTGAATCTGATTTCAATCGCCAGGTAAGAAAAAGTTGATAATTATTTTATTGAAACCTTTCATTTTCAAATGGTGGTATTTTAGGGCGTTTATATTGCGATTAGCCGTGGTTGTAAAGTGCGTGTTCTACCGAGCTTGTACGGCATTTTTCAGGATGAGTTTGGCGGTGAGAACGTGGATTTGTACGATGACGTGATTGCTGCACCTCCGGTGAAGCCAGAAGACGACGGGCCGCCGAACGCCGGCGGAAATCACCACCCTCCAGAGGAGCAGAATGGAAACAACTATCACAACGGCCCAAGCCACGGACATCATGGCCGCCGCTTCCAACTGTACGTCGGCAATCTGACCTGGGTTCGTACTTGATTTTTGTATTCACTAGTTTTAATGTAAATAGAGATAATAATTCTATTTTGATCCCTGTTTTTGCCTCGAAGGGTAAGAACGGGCATCTTAGCCTGCTATTGAGGTCAGATTAGTCAATGGGACATAATTTCATGTTTTTATTCTGTGTAACTTTGAATTAAGTTTGAATTGTCCATGAAGTAGGTAACTCTGTTTCTATTACTGGAATTCTGAATGTAATTGTTACCTAGATAAGTATGTAGGTACTTATTCAACTTTTGAGTAGGTAAGTAGGTACTGGAGAAGGTATAAAAATAAAATGCCTGCTACACTGTAAGGGCTATATTTCCCCAGGACACCATGGCAGCGCAACCAGTCGCCGGCTACCAACAAAATGTATGGTGGTGTAGGTGAGTAACTCTATAGAGCTGTATACATTTTGTTGGTAGCTGGTGACTCGTTGCGCCGCCATGGTGTCCTGGTGAAATACTGGGCTTAGTGTGATACAGTTCTACGTGTTCAGTAATCAGTGAAGCATATCATGTTCCTTCAGTTTTATATTGTTTAGGTTACCTACATCAAGATCTTTGTACATTGCTTAGAACAATTATTTTCCATTGAGCTCTATGAAAAATGTTAAATAGAATTTGTACCATTCTGCCTAAATAATTTATATAAAATTTTAGTTAATGGTCATTCAAGTAGTAAACAACGGAGGGACATGTACCTTTATGGTTTCTTTTTCTGTACGTAAGGAACAATATTAGAATACAAAATTGTGACATTAAGAAATTTTAAATAAACAATTCGAAACCACGTGTAGCCATGTCCACATTAGCTATGGCTTGTCCTTTTATTAAATGCCATGAGTTCTGTGATGGGGTTTTATATCCACCAACGTGTTCTTAATTAAGTTTTCTGTTCATAAAGAATTTAGGGATCTTAATTTTTATATTCCTATTACATGCAGCACCAATATTCAGATTAAATCCAGTAATAAAAACCACTCTCAATAGCAGACTTTCTCCAAAGTTACCAAATGAAATAATAACACACAAGACCATTATTCATAGTTCAATGATTCAATGATCATGGGTCTATGAAAGAAGTCGACTGAAAAAGAAAGTTGGTTTACCGGGAACCTATGAAAGAAGTTGAACAAATTTAAAAGCCATTTTTAAAAACTAAAGAAACATTATTTGGATCCTTTTGAAGATAGTTTATTTCATTTGATTTCTTCATAGATTACTATGTAGAAGTAAGTACATATTATTTTATTAACAATACAACAGGAAAGATTCATAAGCACAATTACATTGAAAAAAAAAATTACCCAAGTAAAAATTGAAAAGCTAACTTGTATTGTCTTTTCTGTTGTCATTGTGAAATTATTAAAGTACATGTGCTACATCACAAAATATCTTAAAGGATTTTCAGCTGAGTCAATTAAATTATTAATAATTTGAACTTGTTAACCACAAAATAATAGTAAAGCTTGATTTGATTTTTTTAAATTAAAATATTGATATACCAAGTTGTATGTAAAATAGGGCAAAAAAACATTTTAGAATTAATTTGCAATTATGTAAAGTTGACAGTTTTTTTTTCTGTAAAGAATGTACCTACTACAAATTCCTAACTTTTATCTGTATTTAACTGCAAGTTTATAAACTAATTTTTAGGGAAAAGCTTAATTATAGTTATATTTTGTTATTATTTTTCAATTAGTCCTATTTGTTTTCATAATAAATAAAATGCTATTAGCATTAAGTCCTTTTATTGCACTTCATTGTTTTTGTGCATTAAAATATCCTTCTTGGCTTGTATTTCATATTTCATCTCTAATAAATAATTGTACCGGTATGTATTTACAACATAATGCTAAAATATAGATTAGTATAAATCTGTAACTACAAGACTCAACTGATTATTGGAATAAAATTGTGGTAGCACATCTACTTTAAAACACATTTAAGTAATTCAAATTTTACGATAGACCTAAGACTGAGTTTTGGTACAGCTTAATCTTAAAACATACTTTTGTGCATTAATGCTATCTATAAAGAAAAGAAATGTCTTGCATGTTCAGTTGTAAGGATCTTAATAAATGTTTAAAATATTGTTTTCGTTTATAGATTTTTAAGATTTTGCTGTATCGCCATCTCTTTTAAAGCAGAAATAAGAGTTCAAATAGTTCATTAAGAGGTAAACAATTAGTTTGATATAGGCATCATGATGATGATGATGATGATGATGATGATGATGATGATGATGAGGCATAAGTGGACCACAAACCCCCAATCTGTCCTAAAAATTTAGAGGCGTTATGGGCGGAGGATCGCGGGCGCCCACTTGTTTTCGCACAAATTTCCCACGGTGTGGACTCATTTGCGTGTTTTTCCTATAGTTCCAAAATATATTGACAAACTCCTATTTTTGCTTCATAATTATTGTCGCTAAATCCTAACTAGTGACAAACTTTTATTTATAATTATACATGTGTTCATATGCGTTGTATACCGGGTGCTTGTTAGATAATTACATATTTTCAAATCTAACTTACTTTATTCCTAACGACTTAAATAATTAATGCCATGTACATTAAAGTACGGAGGCTAGTAGTCATAACTTAATAAACCTGTTAATATCATGGGCTTAGTAAATATAATCTTTAGAAATGGTCTCTTAAAATTTACCTATATTATGTTATGTCATTGCAGAACTAATGTAGGTTCTAAGATTTCAGGAGTATACTATTTTAAAATGGCACATACATGCCTCAAAACTTACTCCACAGGACCATTAAACTAGAGTTTGTATGTAATTTCGTATGGTAAGACCACAAGGGACCAATTTAAATAACGTAGCCAAGAAATGTTTCTCTATTATACTGTTCTAGAGTTTTTTACCAAAATATGGTACAAAATTGCTTTATTTTATTTAGGAAAATGACAAAATTTATGTTTTTATTTTGATTAATTTATTATCTATTAATATTTGGTCATTTGGTGAAGAGATATTTGCGAAAATGGTTCTTAAGTTTACTTTATTATGGTTTTGTATCTGTAGATCCAATGTTAGATATTGTAGATTATTAGAATATATAAATAGTTGGTGGGTTTCTAGATAGTTGTAATTGTACTGAAGGCTGAAGTTTTTTTTTTTTGTACTGAAGCTTTACACTTCTAAAGGTGATATTTTGTGCTCCCCATAAAAAGTGTGTATTGAAAATTAGAAATAGAGAATATATTTATAATAGTTCCTTGTAAAATATTTAGTTCTAAAAAGATATATCTTTACTTTAAATCACATTATTGTACTGATATAAAATAATTAATTACGAACCATATAATATAAAATCATGTAAATATCTCTTCCATATAATATTATTTTACTGCTCTCACACATTTATAATAATATTGCATTTTATTTATGAACTGGGTGGAAGGATGTTTGATGCAAGAATGTATGAAGTTGATAGTGGAAGGTAAAAAAATATATATATTTTATGTATGATAAACGTTAATTATATCCAGACCACATAGTAGACATTATTTTAGTCTTGCTGCTGATTAAAATCATCATCATGACTAAGAGTATTTTCTACATAATATATTAAAGTTAGGTCCATTTCCTTGAATGTCAAAATGTTGACTAGTTGCATCCTAAACTATATAAATCACATTTTATTATCACATGATCTAAACGAGCACAGACTGAAAAATATTTTATACCTATTTTATATTCTTGAGATCTTCAGTTCAGGTTATTATACGGTCTTTTTTAACATTGCCCACATCAGACCATGATCACTCTTTTGAGATGATGTATGAAGTATTTTTGATGCATAATTAGTCAAATTACTGTAATATGCTGGCTGAAAAAGACCGTGTCATAAAACTTTCTTGAGCAATATACCGCAAACTTCTAAATCAGTTAGTCAGTTATATATCATCGGCCGTTAGGCATTCCGTATTTCTAATGTTAGACTAAGTAACTTTTACGTCGTCTTTATTACTTTAATATAATATTTATGAAAAAAATCTACATTTGAATATACCATGAGTAGTGCGATTAACTTGCTTGTTTTAAAATGCTTGACACAAAATCAACATATTGGGCAATGTTGCATGATTTTATTGGTAATATTATTCCGATATGCAGATTTTTTGTATGTTATCCTTACTAATGTTTTTTTCTCATCAGGTCAGAGGTAAGATAGCTTGATTTTGTCTGTAGTTACATGTATTATTTTAATTTAATTATTATTTACACTGTTTTCTTGATGTCAGAGTTTGTGTTCTATGGTATTGTTTTCTGGTTATTTACCTCTAGTTTTGGATTTGATAGAGGTGGTTTGGTAAGATTATGTTCGCCGTTTATACAACGTTCTTGATACTTGTACGCATAAATTGTGATATAATTATAAATACAAATGTATACTCGGTTTAACAGCTCTACATTAATCTACCTAATGTACATAATAATGAGATTTTGGCGGAAGTCATTCGTATGTCACACTTCGGTTATTTAGATCCATTGAAAATTGTACCCACAAAGTGTTTTCTTAATCTTATTTTGATGTTCAATTTAAAATTGGCATTAAAAATTCTAGTTTAATTTCTAAATAGAGTTTAAAATATATTGTTATTAGACATCCGGTTTCATTGTCAAAAATAAAATGTAACAAAATGCTATTTTATCCAATATGAGTACGGTTTTGCCGAAGTAGGTACGTAAAATTCTGTCGATTATTATTCACCTCATTGTCGAGGTAACTTATCAAATTCCTCATTTTGTAAGCAAGTGCTTAGCAGTGCGTGTACTGCTGTTAGAGTATAAACTTATCTTGATGCTTTGATCTGTGATATTCATATGACAATAAAAAATATGGTTTCAAAGAAAACTCTTTCTTTTATCCCAACGTCGTCATCGCGTCACCTGTTGCAGGTAACTTCAGGTTTAGAAAAAAAAACTGGGACTTGCTAGGAAGATATTTTGCGGGGGATTAAATAAGTTCTATAAATTCGCTTACGATGTTAATTTATGAGTGCTTCGAGTTGAAATTTTAAGAATAATTACCGTATTTTCAGTTTAAACTTAGGGAATAGTAGGTCTCTATAGGTTCAGTTTTTGGAAAACAAAGAGGTATGTAACCGAGCATGCACATTTCTCGAATGAGGCCGCTCATTCAATTCGCATCAGCTTGTTGGTTTAGTTTCCAATAAACTTTTCAGTGGGCAACGGATCAAGACATCGCCAACGCTATACAAGACGTGGGCGTGACAGATTTTCAAGACGTTAAGTTCTTCGAGAATAGGGCAAATGGACAGTCGAAGGGGTTCTGCGTCATATCTCTCGGCTCCGACCAGTCCCTTAGAATGGTTCTGGACCGTCTGCCCAAGAAAGATATACATGGCCAGCATCCTGTTGTCACTTTGCCCACTAAACAGGTAAACTACCATATTTTACTCATGAAACTATCGTGAATTAACTCATATTGAAAAACGGGTATTTTCACGTAACGTTTAAATACGCAATAGTGCAACGCACACGTCCTATAAAAAATCTGTCAGAAATAATAGGCAGGAAAAATCGGCCCGATTATCGGTCCTACAAAAATATTGACGTGGGCAGACTCTTCAACGAGTCGAAGCGCCCTCGGGGCCTTTACCGACGTAACGGTACGTGAAAGTTCCCGTTTTTCAATATGAACAAGCATATTTTTTTATCAGTCTGTAAATTATAAATCTCTCTCATACAATAGCCGGTAGGTAAGAATACTACGAGCACCACCACACCTACCTACTCACTTCTCAATCTGGGAAGTTAAGTAAGCCCCAAGAGCGTTACAAGAAAAAATATCTGAATTTAAATGTTTTTATTATAACCTTGTTTTTCTAAAATTACGACATCAGGTAACTAATAAAGAAGTTTGGCTAGCTGACTTATTGCGACACAGTCCTAAACGCAACTAGCTTAGGGGTGCTTAGGGTCAGTTATTGAGGATACGACTGTTCCACAGGCGCTCAACCAATTTGAAAGCCAGTCGAAGACGAGGTCTACGCCACCCGGCCCGAATAATGGTCCCGGAGGCATGCGGGGCCCACCTGGCCACCCTGGTGGCCCGCCCGGCGCGCACCCTGGAGGTAAAAATACAACATCGTCGGTCTATATCAGTTTTCTGCTGGATCTCCAGCAGATTCTCCTAGAGAATAAATATCCTTCTCCGCATGCTAAGCGTATATAATACATGAATGCCCACGTTGGGCATGCTGAGATCGCAGGATGAGGATACAACTTCCTGAAATCGACGCTACTACGGCGGTGGCTAGGGAATGTTGTCCAAATGATTTTTTACCACGTTATCGTTTTACTGAAAGCTTGATGCAATGTTTTAGTTACCGATAAGATTATTAATTTAATTGGGGGAATGTATTATTAGGCTATTTTATTGTCTACACTTTCGGCTGCCATAAGCCCTCGTAGCGTGACTTACTTCTGTGTTAGGAGATAATCTGGGCTGGCATTTAGATCTGAGCGCTTTCGTACTTCGAAAGGCGCGTTAAAATTTTAGGTGCTGGTTTTGTCAGTCAGCCATCTTAGAGGCTCCTCTGGTGGTCTAAAACACCAGTTTTGCCCCTAACTCATACAAAGAAGGAAGGAACTGGCCCTTAGAGGCACATAGCCGCAGTACATACTTATTGGCCGATAGTCGCCCCCTTTTACACCTAGAATATACAATAAAAAACGACAGAAATAAGCATTTACGAATATAAACCTACAGAATTCTTCGGAGGCCCGAACGGTCCTGGTCCAAACGGGCCTCGTATGATGATGGGTCCGGGTGGCGGTCCCCCGCATCACCAGATGCGCGGGCCCCCACAAGGCCCCCCGCACCATCCCCCACACCACATGCAGCATCAGGGCCCACCGCCCCCGCACCATATGCAGCATCAGGGCCCGCCGCCGCATCAGGGCCCCCCGCCGGGACATCGCCCTCCGATGCAGGTAGGTTTAAGGATAGACGTAGATAGAATTCCCCCAAACAATAGCAGAAAGAGTGTACTTATAAATGAAATAAATAAGTACAATAATACAGGTACATTGCTGCACATTTTTCACATAGCATAATTTGCTTCAAACTAAGAAGAACTCTTATTATGGGAATCACATGACTGCTATATTACTTGTATACGTTTTTTTAAATAAATTTACACATATTATACATAGAAAACACCCAGACTGAGACGGGAATCGAACCCGTAACCTTCTGCGTCTTATGCTGATATTCGCCTACTCTTCACAGATTGCGTCATAAAGGTCGTCAAATTAAATGTTTTATTCATATTTATGAGTTTTTCAAGCATTCAAACATCTTTAGGTTTGGTGATACAGGTCATAGGGTAGGCACAAGGTTTTCATGTTATACCTACTAGCAATATTCGAAACATGCATAATGCGAACCAGTCAGTATCCTACTCAACAATCCTCATACATCAGACTTTGAAAATTGATTTACCATTAGAAACAACTAAAGTGTTATGAACTTATGAATTATACATGGATAGATATATGGATTTACTGGATTTAAAGTTTAATTCGTTTCTAAATGATGATGTCACAACAAGCACAAAACATCGACGCAATGACAATTTGTTACCTAGGTAAGTCTAGGTAACAACCAACTACCTACAAAGCCTGTCTGCCTACCATATTGCTATACTCTTAGACAGGGCTCAGGTGAGATACCTGTAACCTCTAACATGCAATTTAACACCAAGTGAAAGCAATAGGTAAAAATGTATTGTATTGTTTCTTAAAAATTGTGTTGACATTAAAAATCATTCTACAAACTGGTGCCTACTTAGCATCTCAAATAGAAAAACTGAAATGTGCTTGTTTAGCATTATTTCAACGTTTAAGTTCAAACTTTTCGTTACCGCCGAATATCCATCCATTTGTCCATCTACCTTCTATTATCAAAACATCCTTACCAGAATTTCCGGCCGCAGTTCCAAGGCCCGCCGCAGATGCAGCGGCCGCCTGGCCCGCGGCCCGGGCCCGAGTGGGGCCCACGCGGTCCGCACATGCCGCCACAACAGCCGCCGCAATACGGCCCGCCGCAACATCAGATGCCGCACCAAATGCCGCCGCCGCATGCTGTGAGTATAGTAACTACTAAGATAGTAGGACCAGCCGCAGTCTTAAGGTCCGCTGCAGATGCAGCGGCCGCCTGGCCCGCGCGGTCCGCACATGCCGCCACAACAGCCGCCGCAATACGGCCCGCCGCAACATCAGATGCCGCACCAAATACTTTCGCCGCATGCTGTGAGTATAACTACTAAGGCTGTAGGACCGGCCGCAGTCACAAGGTTTGCCACTGAAGCAGCGGCCGCCTAGCCCGAATAGGGCCCGCTACGGTCCGCACATATCGCCACAGTTGTGCCCGCCGCAGCATCAAATGCTGTCGCCGCATGCTGTGAGTATAGTAACTAGTAAGACTGTACGGCCGCAGTTACAAGGTTTGCCTCTGAAGCAGCGGCCGCCTAGCCCGATAAGGGCCCGCTACGGTCCGCACACGTCGCCAAAGTTGTGCCCGCCGCAGCATCAGTTGCCGTCGCCGCATGCTGTGAGTATAGTAACTAGTAAGACTGTACGGCCGCAGTTACAAGGTTTGCCACTGAAGCAGCGGTCGCCTAGCCCGAATAGGGCCCGCTACGGTCCGCACACGTCGCCAAAGTTGTGCCCGCCGCAGCATCAGTTGCCGTCGCCGCATGCTGTGAGTATAGTAACTAGTAAGACTGTACGGCCGCAGTTACAAGGTTTGCCACTGAAGCAGCGGTCGCCTAGCCCGAATAGGGCCCGCTATGGTCCGCACACGTCGCCAAAGTTGTGCCCGCCGCAGCATCAGTTGCCGTCGCCGCATGCTGTGAGTATAGTAACTAGTAAGACTGTACGGCCGCAGTTACAAGGTATGCCACTGAAGCAGCGGTCGCCTAGCCCGAATAGGGCCCGCTATGGTCCGCACACGTCGCCAAAGTTGTGCCCGCCGCAGCATCAGTTGCCGTCGCCGCATGCTGTGAGTATAGTAACTAGTAAGACTGTACGGCCGCAGTTACAAGGTTTGCCACTGAAGCAGCGGTCGCCTAGCCCGAATAGGGCCCGCTACGGTCCGCACACGTCGCCAAAGTTGTGCCCGCCGCAGCATCAGTTGCCGTCGCCGCATGCTGTGAGTATAGTATAACAAAGGATGCGGACCGCACATGTCGTTACAGCTTGCTTCAGCATCAGATGCAGTGGCCATCTGGCGCGAACGAAGCCCGCGCGGCTTGCACAAATTGCCACAGTACGGTCCGCATCAAATACCACCGCCTAAGAAGCCCGCCTAAAAAAAAGCGTTATTTATTTTCTATTTCATCTTTAATAGTTAATCATGTCATCTGGTACAGTTCTTTTTAGATCTAGTGCATCGAAAGTCAGTCTGGAGAAATCGCTGTAAGGTATATGACCGCGCATTATACTCATAAACATTTAATGATTGTTATTGTCCATTTTGATATGTCAAAGATTTCTTTTGGCGCATCAGAGAAATTATATGGAAAACTTTTATAAGTTTTCGCGAAATCATACAGGCCCACCTGGATAGTCATCATTTGATCAAAATAAAAACTTTAATGTATTCCAGCCGGGTCAGGGTATGCCGCCGCCGCACCAGATGCCCCCCCATCAGCAGGGCCCGCCTCGTGGTCCCGCCCCAATGCCACAACACCCAGGTAGTTCTAACATTCAATTTAACAGGACTAAGTGCTTCCAAACATCATTTATAATACGCACTGCTAAAATATGGAATCAGCTGCCAGCGTCTGTTTTTTCATTGACTTACGGCCCTAACAGCTTCAAAAAGAGAGTTATGGCGACGATACATGTCAAACCTCCCTCTCACTCGCACTATTCAACATTTTTGAAGATATAAAATCACTGAATGTTGTTATGCAAAATAGCAAACCTTCACGGCCTGTCATAAATAAAAAATATCTGCAATTTATACAAACATTTGGCCAGCGGCAGGAATCGAACCCGCAACCTTCCGCTTCTCAGGCGGACCTTCGCCTCCTGCGCCACAGAGGCCGTCTTAACGTCATATTTTAATCAATTTACACAAAAACTTAACAAGTTATCCACCTAAACCTTCCTCAAGAATCACTCTGTCTACCGGAGACAGACAGAGGCGCCGGGACATACTAGCTAAATAAATATAGCCAATGTTACTCGGGGTGAATGTAGCTTTCTAATGGTGAAAGAATTTTGGAAATCGGCACAGTAGTTTTTGAGTTTAATCATTACAAAAAAACACTCAAAAATATATATTTTTCCTCTTTATAATATTAGTGTAGATAGTGACGAATACATTTGATCGTAGGAGTTGGACCGGGCGCGCCCGCTCCGCACGTGAACCCAGCATTTTTCAACCAGCAGCCACCTGTGCAGCCATCGCCAGGTGGACCGCCGCCGCCACAGCAAGGGCCGCCTGGTAAATTACAACTAACCAATTTAAAAATACAAATACTTGCAGAACCTACGAAGTGCGAAACTACCTACGAAATTGGCGTTTTGTATGGAAAATTTCGAGAAAATGGATTTCTCAATGTATACATTTTTGTATTTTTTCTAGAAATGCAAATCCTATTCTCCTAAAATTTTGTGTGTATAATTGAACATTGTGAAAAGTTTGCGTAGCCTTATTTAAAAAAGAAAACTAACGTAAAAAAATACAACGAATTTAAGCATCTGATTTTAAGTTTTATTTTTTATGGGGATGAACTTCCTCAAAAATAGTATTTATTGAAATTTCAATCTGCGATAATGTTACGGACAGAATATAAATTAATTTTGTATATGACTGTGGAATTTAAAAAATATGTACAATATAAAATAGAGTGAAAAAACGCCAATTTCATAGGCAAGGACCTAATAGTTGTACCTAATCTGTTACTTATTTCATGAGTTATTATTTTATTCCATACTCAATTAAAAAAGTAAAGATGAAGAAAGAGTTCACCTCACTCACTATTTGGTATCTTAGCATGGATTCCTATGTTTGACATAGTATCACGATATGAATAAGAAATGGAAAGGTTATTGAAATAATTTAAATTATTTTATTAAAGTTCATCAGTAAACTCGGTAAACTCATCATTCATAAAGTTCAGTTTTCGATTCTATAATGAAGGTGAAACTTTGTGGGGCTGTAGAGATGTCAAATGTGAAGATGTTTTCTGTTCTCACGCCAGAAAAACTTGAGATTTAACTGTCACTTTGGACATGTTTAGTTCTTGACCAGGAATGAAACATATGCTCTTATTTAACCAGTAAGCACTCATGTCGTGGCTTACTTTGATCTTCTTAGCAGATCATCTTAATAGCATCATTCTGCCCAGTCACTATTTGAATGGGTGACCGTTTAGTGGAATTTAGATCTGAGCGCTTCCGTCCTGTGGATGGGACGTAAATATGTTGGTTTTGCAGGCGCTAAGAGTTCCTTTTAGATAGTCAGAAGAAGCAGGAAAGTCACACACGTCACAAGCGTCATATAAGATACGCGCCTATGATGCCGGCCAATCAATGTAGGGACTTAATTATCAAGCCACGGTGGAAGATAGGTGGAAAATATGGGTGTGATTTGATCTTCGTCAGCGTCTAACTACTCTTTTGTAACAGTTGTCTGTTTATTCTCAGTGTTCCCGCCAGGGGCCGGCGCTCCATACGGACATCCCCCGCACGGCGCTCCGCCCCCGGCCCAAGGCCCCCCGCCGGGCAGGCAGCCCTATGGCAGACCCCCACAGGTAAAATAATCTACACTATATTATAAAGAGGTCAATAACTCGCGATCTGCATGAAATTTTATAGTTCAGTTGCTTGCTAGTTAGTTAGTATTTGATTTACAAATAACTTTCCACCAGCAATTAATTTTGTTTCTCAATACATGCATTTACTATTAAGATATTTTTGGCAAATACATTTTTTCTTGTTCTTATCATGGTGGAACTGCCCAAATAAGTAAAAATAAGCAAATTGTTAAGTGGAACCAGTTACAAGTAGTTCCTAGCACTAAGCCCTATTGTACTGACTACCGAACGGAAACGGTAACTGTGGTTTCATCTCTATCTATAGCAGACCTGGAATTTGTTGTCCAAGTTGACTCTCGGAGCGTTGTTTCCAGCATACAAAGTATGTCGCAGCTACGCGACTTACTTCTGACAGAATTTCACCTTTTACTTTCAAGAAGCCTTCAATGTTAATGGGTACCACACAAAGCTGGAGCGCAACTCTGCTTAATAATATTGTTTGATGTTTGAATTAACAAACATAAAATAACGTCAAAGCCAAATCTTGGCACATCCACAGCACATCAGCCTTTAATAGTGCACTGATGGACACAGGCCTCCTCTAATAAAGGAGCATATGCCCATAATCCCCACGCTGGGCATGCGGGTTGGGGATCGCAGGGCACAACTTACCGCCGACGCTGCTGCCGGAGTTAAGTTGCGCTATGCCGCAATCAGCCAGCTGCCAGAGCCCCGTTTGCTTGTTAGTAGAGTGCACCACATGCAGGTAAAGGTGGTTTGGGTTCCGAAGATGGGAGTTGGAAGCCCTTACACCTCTCTTGGCACATGTTACTACTAAACTTTAAACGTTATTTGCTAATTAAATTACCTTTGTAGGCATACCCGCCAACGCTAGAACCAGCTCGGCCACACCACGGCGCGCCGCCGACCCCACACCCGGCGCATCCGCCAATCCCGGCCATCTCCGAGGCAGAGTTCGAGGAGGTCATGTCCCGGAACAGAACCGTTTCCTCCAGCGCTATCGCAAGAGCTGTCAGCGACGCCGCGGCCGGGGAGTATGCCTCAGCTATAGAGACGCTCGTCACAGCCATATCGCTCATTAAACAGAGCAAGGTGAGATGGTTTTACAAACAAGTTATTAGTTCGAGTTTATATTATATATGAGTACCAGATTCTCTGCAGCACAGCAAGGTAAGATAATCAAGTTCATAGCAGCAGTATTGCAATATTTCGGTTTGAAGTGCCGGCGAAGTTACAGGAACAACTTAAACACCTTTATATCTCACGTTGATGGATAGGGCGTGTCTTAGGACACGGTTTTATTATAACGTGCGTGGCTTACAATGCAATTCTCTCTGTTATGGGTGATGGTTTGGTTGTAATTTTATTGGTTGGCCAAGTAACTTGTTCTATCTCTATAATAAAGTCATGATAATCACCTACAAATATGTCAGACTAGCTTCCGCCCGCGGCTTCGCTCGCGTGGTACCGGGCTAAAAAGTAGCTTATTAGTAGTAGCGTTCATCCAGGTCACAAACTGTATATTCCAAGTTTCATCCAAATCCGTTCAGTAGTTATTGCGTGAAAGAGTGACAAACATTCACCCATTCATACATCTATACTTGGATTGATGTCTCCTAATCTAATAAACTAAATATGTCAGGTGGCGCACGACGACAGATGCAAGATCCTCATATCATCGCTACAAGACACGCTGCATGGCGTGGAGACTAAGTCTTACAGTAGCGGCGAGCGCGCCCGCAGATCGCGATCCCGCGACCGCGACGCTCGCAGTCACCATCGCGCACCGCGCCGCCGCGAACGATCGCCGTCGCGCTACCGTGATCGCAGCCGTGATAGGGAGGAGAGAGACAGGCGAGTAAATCTTATTATCCTATGATTTATTAAGTACTCGTATTATAAAGGCGAAAGTTTATAAAAACGATGTGAGATGTTAAATGTTTTACACCTTGAAATACTGAACGGATTTTGCTAAAATTTCACACATCTATTGTTAGATTAACGCTTTGAGTGCTGAAAACACAAATGTGATTCTGCACGTCGTCATCCTCCTCGTGCATGGCGCGGAGCGTCATGTGCGAGGCCAGCAGCCAACGTGCTAGTGTATAACGCTTTGAGTGCTGAAAACACAAATGTGATTTTGCACGTCGTCATCCTCAGCCAACGTGTTAAAAATATCATAATATGCTATAAGTCAAGGCAAATTCACGAAGTCGAATCGTCAATTTTAAAAATTACTTAGTATTAATGTAATTTATTTTATTTTATAGTAGTATTTTAAGTCCTTTTTCAAAAATATATTTTTATCGAGATAAATTTCGAGCGAATGCCCGCGAAGATGCAGGAATGTACGTCTTTTTTATCTCGATAGAAATGCATTCAATCATCAAATCAGTCAATCAATAAATTTATCTATTTACTTTAATTTCAATTCAATTCAATTTTGGTTACAAGGCTATATTACATTATTCATGACAAATAATATTGCATTAGACTGTGGAGATACTAGATTGACGCTTCGACTCTGCGTCAGTATGCCTTGAGTTTGACCCTGTTTCTTATCCTGGTGCGGGGTACCATGTGAGCGAAATCGCGAGCAAAAGCTAGTAAACTACTAATGAAGGTCCTTTGGCGTGGCTTACTTTTATGTTTTTAGTTATGTATGTTCACACCCAGTCAATATTTTGCTGTGACCGATTATGACATTTGAATCTGAGATCTTCCATGCTTTAGAAAGTACAATAAGATGTAGGTCCCGGTCAGTCGTTAAGCCGTGTCGGAGGCTTTCGGGCGGCCTTGAAACACCTGACACCAGCAAATACGAAGAAAGACAAGAATGAAATGTCCATAGCTAGATGGAATAATTTTTCATCACTCCAAAACACTTAAAAGCAAAGTCTATTGTTATTTATTAGGCTGTCAAAATTCCTCCGAATCAGCCTCAAGTTTCATGCAAAGAGTGCCCAGAGGAAGTAATTCCCTTTCCTAATTTTACTATTTTGCGTGCGCGGTCGAGACATTTTTTTGGTGAAGGCTATTTAATATGCCTAGGTGGGTCATTTCAAATGTTTCGAAAAGTTTCCTAGTCGAAGCAGTAATTTTTTGATCTCTGACTAACTTAATAACCTTTTATTAAGTTTTTGATCTATTCTATTTCGAGTCCGTTGGATCTAGGATTTGAAAAGCTTTTAATGTAGATTCTAAAGAATGCTATGTCACTCTAGCCCATCACAATACGACACACCCTGACATCAAAATTTAGTTTCTTCTCAATCGTCACTGACAAATTAGACTGAAACGTTTTATATTTTAAATATACTCCAACGATCCTTGATGATTGAACGCGTTCTTCCTAACAAATAAGGGGACGATACATGTCAAACCTCAAACTCCCTCTCGCTTGCACGATTCAACATTTTAGAAGATATAAAATCACTAAATGTAGTTGTAGTTATGCAAAATAGCAAACCATAACGGCCTAGAAAACGTTTTCCTACCAAAAAAATTGAACCAAAATTGACCACATTGGTACAAGTTTTGTGGTAAAAAACGTGATAGAATCAAAATGTTATTATTGTTTTATTATTTTCTAGGCCGTGAAGGTTTGCTATTTTGCATAACTACACTCAGTGATTTTATATCTTCAAAAATGTTGAATAGTGCGAGCGAAAGGGAGGTTTGACATGTATAGTCGCCATAACACGTATACAGACGAGACCCAATAGTTTAATTGGTTACGATTAGTCGCAATAAATGATTCTAATCCTGATTCTGATTAGTCAGTTTAAGCAAGAAAAGTGTTCACAGACTTATCAAATCACTTTCCCATATTGATTTATTCCTCATATATTATATTTTCAGTTCCTCAGAACTGAACGGCCCTTAGGTCGAGACCCTCTCCTTATATCACTTTTTCTTCAATGATAACAACCTCATTCTGTTATGGGCTGTATCACTAAAGTGTGGTGTGGTTCTGATCCGATTTTGGTCTCTAGTAATTAATGTGTCGTTATCTTCGGTTCTGAGGGTCATGCATGAAGTGTGGTGCGGCTCTATTCCGACTTCGGGCCTCTAGTTATCATGTAGGTATTTTCCAGTGATAAGAGGGTTTTTTAGGTTTTCAGTAAATGTGTATTTTCAGTTCCGAGGGTCATGACCCTCTCTTAGATCACTGTTTCCTCAATGATACTGCACCATCTTGATCTGTTATGGGCTGTATAGTCTTTGTTAACCTTGGACTCAAGTGTGATGCGGTTATGATCCGAATTCGGCCTCTAGGTCTGCCAGTGACAAGAGATAGTCAGTAATTTAGGAAATGCCTGCAATTATTAATAATCTATCTATCTATTCAGCCGGTAGCACCCACTGCTGAGTAAAGGCCTCTTTATCACGCCACTCCTGGCGATCTTGTGCCAGATGGATCCACTGCTCTCCTACTGCCTTTACAATATCCTCCGAACATCTGGTTGGTGATCTGCCTCGCGGCCGCCGCACATCTCTTGGCCACCATTCGGTAACTGCTTTGGTCCATCGTTGGTCATCCCGTCAGGCTAGATGTCCAGCCCATCTCCACTTTAGCTTCGCAATCCGTATACCTACATCTTCGACTTTTGTACGGCGTCGAATCTCGATGTTCGGTATACGGCCTACGAGGTTGATACCTAGCATGGTACGCTCCTTGTCTCTTTGAGCTACCCTTACGGTGTAAATGTGCTCATTTGTAAGGGACCATGTTTCGGCTCCATAAGTAAGAATGGGCAGAACACATTGGTTAAAAGTCTTTGTCTTAAGACATTGAGGGATAGTGTTAGATTTGTAAATGTCTTTCAACTTCCCATTAATAATCTATTTCACCAAAATTATTAAGATAAATAATTGATTGCAGGTATAGGGAACGGTCCTCAGGGCGGGAGCGCGACCGCGATCGCGACGCGTAAGTGTATCTATATTGATAGATCTTACAGCTTTTGCCATGAATTCGATATCTTCCACTGCAAAACATATTGTGTATATTGCGTATATTTATTGCGCCAGAACCAGAACCATGATCAATATCATTATTGCAATGATTTGGTTTGGATTGTGTGTGTAGATAACTACCACTCTTTCTTATAGATTCAATATAATTTTCTTATACTGCCTGGTCATGTTTGCTTTGTGTTACTGGGAAATTGTAATATTTTGACCCAACTTCTTTATTATATTTATCGCATGAAAAATATATTGATTGCGTGAAATTAATCTATTGAGCAAAAAGCATGACATTTTATGGTTTTTAATGAGCAGAATATTTAACAAAATTTACCTTTTACTTATAGCAAATATTATTGGTTTGTATGTTTTTTTTTCTATACTATGATTTTTGAGCAAAATGTATGATCTATCAATACAAAAATACACATTTCTAATTGTGCGGTGTGGTATTTCATTCTTGAAATTGTATTTAGTACTAAATATGATGTGTGAAATTCCAATTTATTTTTCAAAACTTTACCGTTTCGTCTTCAAGCAATATCATTCTATGTTAGTATCTATTGTGAAAACTGTGTACGTTTATTATTCACATAATCTTTCTTTGCAAACCTTCCGCAATGAGCATTTTTAATCTACTTAGGTTGCGGGACGAATTCTTTACCTAACCAATTACATAAAACACTCATAAACTGATATGTTTCATCTACTAATTGGGCATCTAAACTTCTTTTTGTGCTTCTGGGCAGTCTTATCTCATATCCATCCCACAAATTTAAGCTTATTACATATTTAAGAAGTATTTTATATTTTCGTGTTTAGTTTTATAAGTGGAACACTTGGGATAACAAACAAACTATAATATGCAATTCAAAATTGTCACTTTCGTCTATATTTTTCATCTAAGCATTTTCTCTGTCTACAAGATGATTTTGAATTCGTATGCTATCCCGATAGGAAGTGATTTGGACCTTGGTTGTTTACAAATGAGAACCTCAGTAAAAAAATCGTGATACAAAACTTTCTCCAAAACTTTAAGCATGTATTTGTGTTGTGTGTAGCCATAATTATCATCTTCAATCAGTCAAGGTCAAAGTAAAACTAAATCCTCCGTTGTAGGGATGCATCACAAGTTTTTAGTTAAATTATGGCGTAACTTTAAAAAGCCATTTCTTCACTGAAAAACTACAAAATTCAAAAAGTCCTTGAAATAAATATTGACCTTCGAAAGTAGATTTAAACCAAAAAATAAAGTAATTTAAGTGTATATTTTGGAACTATGTAACCTAATTACAGAGGAGTGCGTTGATATCCGCGACACAGTAATATTTTACTCCTGCGGATATCATCGTTTTTAATTTTAGTTTATGTAAATCTTGTTTAATTACCAAATAAAGAATAATATTATTTATTACTACCCCTTTTGGTATAACTTACGAATTTAAATACATCTTGTAAAATGGTTGTACAATGCACAGTCTTCACTTGAATTATGAACATGCATCTTGTTCCAGGTATTATAGAGATTACCGTGAGAGGGAAAGGGAACGTTCTCGCTCCAGGGATCGCGAACGCGCTGATCACTATAACAGGGGTCACAGTCGTGAGGAGAGGTAATAAAATAAAGATGACTATTTGTTATCTGTAGACAAGGCTTGCAAGGGGGTGTTCACCCAACAGTGGGTGTTGACCGACTAAATGATGATGTTCATTAGTTATTCAATTGAGTGTTGAGATGATGCCTGCAAGAAAATGGAAGTACCGACTCCACTTAATGTGGGATAAGGGCAGTAAATGATGATTATAAGATAATCAAATAAGTCTACTCTATGGAAAATGGAGCATTTGATCTCGAGTTGCGGCACCAGGCAAATTTTCATAATATAATTTTAAGAAACTGCAGATAGCAACTTTAGTTCTTAGGTAAAGTTGACAGTTGCGTTAACTAAAGTTGCCGCATCTGAGAGCTTTTCTAACCATGTCCCTGGCCTAGCCTGAGACATGTCCTAATTGGCAATTATCGTACGATGTCACGATGCGGTTTGGTCGTGCGGTGAAAATTTTGGCCTGTGCTCGCGCGATGACTTGCAAGCTATAAACACTAAAGAAATGTGTGTTTAATCTCGTCGTGCGACGAAAACGCATCGTGCCATCGTACGCTGGCAATTCGGACGCCGCCTTAGAAAGCATGATTCGTGCTGTAGTCAGCATCGTATGAATATTCAGAGCCAGAGATTGTCAGATCTCATCCCGTAGTACCATAACATGTTTTAATAACCTTCTTGTGATCCAAATACTCATTCAATACCTTTTCTTCATATCATGATCATTCGTAATCTGTCCTCGTTGTCTCTTTCCACAACTTCTACGCTGTTGGATCAACCAGTAGGACTCGAATTTTCTGACAGAGTTTATAGGCCGCCCGAAGACTTCCAACATGGCTCTACGACTGAAAAATCCTTAGGAATGCCTAAGCACTGAAGCGCTCAGAACTAAATGCCAGTGACAGGAGTGTTGCTTTCCTAGATGATCAGCTAAGGGTACCAACATACATAAGCGGGCCGACATAGTCGGTTTGTATTTGTCGAAAAACAAAGCCGACCCGAAGTTATTACTGCACTTGTTTGGCTTGAACTGATTGGGTAGTTAATTCGGGTGGACACAACATTCGATTCGGCAGTACTTGTGGAACGAAAAAGCCGACCCGTAGCAACTATTACATATCTTCGGCTCCACTCGATTTTCATTCTTAGCTGAACTAAAATATAAGCCGAGCTGGTTGTGATTCCCGAACATTCAATTATATTCGGTTTTACCACCCCGCTGTGCCGATTAATGCCGGCCCGCTATGTGTATAGGTACAGCTAGCGGCAAGTAAGTCTAGCGCTGAAGGATACGTCTGCGCATGGGTCTCTCGCTCACGCCTATAGCTCCCATAAGATACCTTACTTTTGACTTCTAGGCAATAACTATTAAGGGCACAATACATGTCAAACCTCCCTCTCGCTCGCACTATTCAACATTTTTGAAGATAAAAAAATCACTGAATGGAGTTATGCAAAATAGCAAACCTTCACAGCCTGGAAAATAACAATGCCCTTTGTATTGTTATTTTCTAAGCAAGAATATCATGTTGAACCCAACACGTTTTCCTACCAAAAAAATTGCACCGAAATTGATCACATTGTTAAAAGTTTTTTTGTAAGATAACGTGATAGAATCAAAATGATATTATTGCTATACCTTTGTATTGTTATTTTATAGGCCGTGAAGGTTTGCTATTTTGCATAACTACATTCAGTGATTTTATATCATCATAAATGTTGAATAGTGCGAGCGAGAGGGAGGTTTGACCTGTATAGTCGCCTTAAGAACACCGAAGTAAACTACGCCTTAGGTGCTATGCTAATCACTTATCTTTACACTTTCAGACTAAAAAGTAGCTCTCTTCCCAGGCCTCGCAAGTCGCCCGTAGAGCCAGTACCGGAGAGCGGTGCCGGCGACGCGAGCGCAGCCAAGTCGCGAGCGGCGCCGTACTACGACGAACGTTACCGCGAACGTCGCGAGCGCGAACGCGAACCCCCAACCGCCGAGCGCGAGCGAGAGCGTGAACGTGACCACAGGCGAGACGCTAGACACTAGCATCAAACTTACCCATAGTAGGCTATCTCAGGAACTCAAGGCACTAGCATCATACTTATCAGTTGTAGGCCATCTCAGGAACTCAAGGCACTAGCATCAAACTTTTCAGTAGTAGGCCATCTCAGGAACTCAAGGCACTAGCATCAAACTTATCAGTTGTAGGCCATCTCAGGAACTCAAGGCACTAGCATCAAACTTTTCAGTAGTAGGCCATCTCAGGAACTCAAGGCACTAGCATCAAACTTATCAGTTGTAGGCCATCTCAGGAACTCAAGGCACTAGCATAGAACTTATCAGTTGTAGGCCATCTCAGGAACTCAAGGCACTAGCATCAAACTTATCAGTTGTAGGCCATCTCAGGAACTCAAGGCACTAGCATCGAACTTATCAGTTGTAGGCCATCTCAGGAACTCAAGGCACTAGCAGTAATAAAGCGGAATAGACTTTTTGGAAAGAGGAGTCATAAATAGAGGGCTTTTGGTAATGACTACAGGTAATTCGATTATTTGGATATAGCATTTATATGCTTTGTCATTTTGAACTGTATTTAAATAGTCGTGAGCAAAGAGAGTAAGGTAATGAAGTCGTGCTAAAGAGTTATGTTAAAGTGCCGTTATTGATGACTTCTAGAAGTTCTATAAAACTCTTGTTTATGTGAGTTAGTTACCCCTATTTCTTTATATTTGTTATTTCCAACGCTTCTCTAAACAGTGATAGTCTGTTATAATATGCTTATTTGAGATTCCTGAGATATTTGTGTTGACTAGAGCCCATAGTTTTCTTGCAAAGTAACCAAATAAATATTTTTGTTTATACATTCAACGTAGGTAGGAAATCTTCTATTTGAACAATAAACAAAATAATCATAATTGAGGTCTTAATGTTTGTGATTGGTTTGTTTTTTTTTTTTAATATTTTTTAAACACGTTTGGAATAGCACAGCCATTTTTGAAATCATATTTTGTTGTAACATTCCAAAAATTATAGAAACTGACGACATTATGAACTTTTCAACGTGAATTTGTCTGCAGTTTTTCAAAATCATCGTGGTTATGTTATGACCAGTGTTGGGGTCTTGTTAGAAATCTATTTTCCTAACGTTAGGAATTCCCGTTTTCAATAGGAAAATCTATTTGAATATTGTAAGTTTTTAGTCATAAGTTTAAGGTATGAATATGGACTGTTTCCATATTAAATTAGATTGACACTAGAATTTAATGTACTGAATAAATTGATGTAACGACGTACAATTGCAGTTTTATTCAAATCAATGGCTTTTAGGTAGAAGCTTCTTTAGAAATAATGCGTAGTTCATCGAGATCGAGATATTTATACCTTAGCTAGATCTCGTAGGTACACGACGCAGGTGCAGCAGGTAGTTGGTACCTACGCAGCAGACTAGCAATAGATTTCAAGATCTCGTAGGTACACGACGCAGGTGCAGCAGGTAGTTGGTACCTACGCAGCAGACTAGCAATAGATTTCTGTTTGACAAACCCATTTTATGTAAACTTACCCTAAAGGTACCATAGAAAGTGCTTGAAGACTTCTTTCTAGTTACTGTTGGCTGAACTGTGCCGCGGGGCTATAGGTACAAATAAAAACTTATCAAAGAAAACAATAATATTTAATTTCTCCATTTTGAGTTGTGTAGGCAGGCAGAACCTCTGCCATAACTCAGGTGTCTGGGGACCAACATCTTGTTCCTTCCGAAGTTCTAAAGCCCTTTTGACCCCGCGCAGCGCCTGGCTTAGTGGGTGGGTGCCTTTTAGGATATTTGTTATTATAATTTTGTATTGTATTCATGTTATAGCAGTTATAGGTAACTTACATACATATTTTGTATTTTATTTATCTGGGTCAATAAATGTATTTTCTTTCTTTCTTTCTTTAAAGCGCTCTTTTAAATATGCCACTAAACTATATTTTTTAGTCATCCATTTCAAATGGAGATCGGGCGAGGTAGTATACCACGCCACAAGCGCTTTCATTTGCTCCAAATACACAGGATCTATACCTACATACCTATTACCTATCACGTAGGTGCGTTGGTCACGCATGTTTGGATGGAACGTGCCCTTTGCATGCGCATGAAGGTGATAAAAACCTCTGCATCTGTAATTTCACTTACACCCTTCAGACTGAAACAGCAATGCTGCATAGGCATGGTGGCAGGACTTCCCCGGACGAGCCTTGCACAAGAGTACTTCCATTATCGTCTGTCTGACCGCGCCCTTATTACCCTGGATAGCACTTCACTATGCCATTCTCCATTATGCAAAGCCCCTGTAATGGGATAAATATCAAATTACTCGTTTCTAAGAAACTAGTGACGCCTACGACTGACGAGGGTTACATTGGAGCATTTTGTGTAACCCAACCCTTCAGCCCTTTCATCGATGATTTCGTCATTCTTTGTAATACTAGAATTTATGGCTGGTAAATGTAATTTTCTAGGTATCGGCGTCAAGATATTTTTAGCGAAAAATACCTCAATTTATAAGTGTTTTTAGCGGTTTTGCGTTCATACTATACCGCTATAATATACACCGCTAGGTATACAGTTACAAAGGTAATTTTCTGATATGGTTTTATCTTAGAATGTTTCAGGGAATATCATTGTCTTGTTGAAATTGAGATATTCTTACAAGGCAAAATAAATATTCAGTACAAATTCCGCTAACTTTCGCTGACGAGGCCCACAAGGCACAATGTGCATAAGCGTGCTTAAGGTTACCAGATAGAAAATTTAAAAGTCCGGAGAACAGCTTGATTTCCATTGAAAAATCCTGAGAGTTACTGGAATTTTTCGAATTAATGCGGAAACGTAATTCACAGCTTTGTAGTCCGCGGCACAAAGATAAAAATTTACTCAAAAAGGTATCATCGCAAATTAAATATGATAAAACAGATGATTAGATTAGGTTTCATAGATTTCAAGTGTTGATTTTATTGTGCAACAACCATACCATAGGTGTAAATTTTGAATTGTTACATTGTTACTCAATTATTGTTGATTGTTTTCAATTTTTTAGAAGGACGTACACTTTTGCGTCCTTAACTAAGTTGCAAATTATTATTTGTCCTACAAAGTTATTGTCTGAAACCTCATTCGCTCAGTCATCATTATTAACTGATATCGATTATCGACCCACTGCTGGCTGGGCAGTTGGCAAAGCCATGCTATGCCAACTGCCCAGTATGGGTCATAGGTAGGTTTGCCATCTCTAAAATTTGCCAACCAGCACAAGACGCGTAAAAACCCCGGATTTTGGAGCCCAGAACCCGGACATGTCAATAGGTTTTTTTAAACATAGTCAGTATAATAAATAAACAATTAAAAATGTTTAAATCAACTTTTTATTTATTTTCAGTCTTTAATATCCAATTTACTCATCTTTTATCAACATTTTAAATGTAACACAACAGAATCTTATTATAGTTTGTTACATTGTTTTTATTAAACCTTTTTAATATTTTATTTATTCTTAAAATAAAACGCAAATTAATATACTCTTACTATGAAAAAGAATATAGTAATTGAGTTAAACTAGTTACCTCGAAAATTGGAAGACTGACTAACTAGGTAAAATGGTCACAGAACTTTCAATATTTTTGTTTAAAAGTTTAATACAAGTTTAACTTTTTCTAGTAAAGGTGTACAAAAGAAAGACCCTTCTTTCTTTTTTCAAAAAAATTGCACCAAAATGTATCACATTGGTACAAGTTTTTTGGTAAGAAAACGTGATTGAATCAAAATGATATTATTACTGAACCTTTGTATTGTTATTTTCTAGGCCGTGAAGGTTTGCTGTTTTGCATAACTACATTCAGTGATTTTATATCTTCAAAAATGTTGAATAGTGCGAGCGAGAGGGAGGTTTGACATGTATCGTCGCCTTAAAGATAAATACAACATGCATTTATCACTAAGTACATAAACGAATTATTGTAGGTGTAACCGAGAAAAAAAAAACATGTCGGTAGATATAAACTGTTATGACAAGAAAAAACTAAATAACAATAACAATTAATTATAAATGCGAAAGTTTGTGAGTATGGATACATGGATGAATGTGTGTTACTCTGTCACGCAAAAACTACTGAACGGATTTAGATGAAATTTGGAATATACACAGTTTGTGACCTGGATTAACACATAGGCTACTTTTTATCCTGGTACCACGCGAGTGAAGCCGCGGGCGAAAGCTAGTAGAGAACAAACCAGATTACCAACTGGAAAACGTAAGGTAAGCATATAGGTACATAAATATTCATCACAATTTACAGTTGTTTCTCCAGTGAAGCTGAAACTAAGTAGGCATCAAACACTGTGTTGTAAGATTTGCCCACGCTATTTCTGTAAAATATTCTACGTAAGCTACAAACAGAAGTAGAAATACGAGAAGCTGTGCCCTGCGATCCCCAACCCGCATGCCCAGCGTGGGGATTATGGGCATATCCTCCTTTTTTAGGGGAGGCCTATGTCCAGCAGTGGATTAATATAGGCTTTTGTGGTGTGGTGTGGATTCTACGTAAGTACTTAAGATATTTTTCACTTCTCTTGCTCAAAAAGTGTATCATAATAGTGTAGCTTAGCGGGCCTAAAACTCGAGTTTAATACCTCGGGCTAAAAAGTATTTTTTCTTTTTAATTTTTGTCTAAAATCATCAGCCCGTACAAAGCATTCGTTCTCTTACATAAAAACTCGACTTCTTGGTGCTCCGTCAATCTTTTTTTTTGAAAATAGAACCGTCTTGGTGATGTTTATGAAGGTTGATTAATTTTTAATAAAATTTCTGAAAATTGTCTAAATTTGAATTGTTTTATTTTCTCGCAATCGAAGTGAAAAGTAGAGTGTTTTACTCGGGCCAAAACCACCCATTATAACTCGGTCTTGTCATCCTCCCTCGCTACGCTCGGGAGTATAACAACCTCGTATATAATGGGATGGTTTAGTCCCTTGTAAAACAATCTACTATTTGTTTACCTACAACATACCTAAAGAACATAAGTTTATTTTGTAAACAAAAAATATTTGAATAAAATATACTTATACGTTATTTTGTAGGAACACGGAAAACGCCTACAGTTTGAGACATGATTCAATGAAGCCCACGCACCTTCCTACGTACCGTAGATTTACGTTACGTTCCACGTTACGCAATCTATTTGACCTTGTAATTTTTCAACACAAAGGTTTCTTATCTGCCGTTGGCTGGGCGTACAATTCCATAAGTAGATCTTCATTATCATTAATATGTTACCATCATCAGCGTATAACAGTCCACCGCTGGACACAGGCCTCTCCTAAAGAGCGCCATTGCGCTCTATCTTCGGCTCGACGCATTCACCAGCAGCCTTTCGCAGATCATCATTCCACCTGGTTGAAAGGCGATCACACTACTTTTGCCGAGACGCGTTAGAACTAACTAGTTTACCCCAATGTTTATCGATTCCTTGGCATTGGTTATCAATCAATCATATAATCGTTTATGGACAATAGTTATTGCACTTAGATAGGTCGTTATTTAACAACGAAAATTTACTAAAAATTGATCTAAATAACTTAGTCTAGCTTACTTCTACTAACAATAATGTCATGATTTCTTTAATATTATTAGTTTATTTTAACAATAATTATTATTAAATAATCTATTTTATAAGCAAATAATAATTACCGGATGTAAAAAGTATTAATCATGTATATTATGGCAACTCAAAACCTGACTGACGATTGTCTGAGAGTACCTAACGAAAAATGACGAGGCTTGGGGATTCCGAAAAGTGAAGCGGTTGCCACAAGTCGTCTTGAGAATTGAGATTGAGCCACAAGCCTCGTTAGTTTTTGAACTAAATAATCTCCAAGTAACTAACCTCTGTACAATAATATCTAGAAAATATCTAAAATGGATCCAAAAGCAAAAATAAAGTCTTAACCCAAGATAAATGTGTATCATTTATCACAATAATATATCAATTAATATCTGCAATAGCATCGTCATCATGAAAAACAATCATTTTTTTATCAGCAAAAGCCTCTTAAAGATATAACATATTATAACTTCAACTGTACTGTTTTTGCTGAAATCCACATAATAGTTACTTACAAACAAAACAATAAAATAACACTTAAGTTGGTGAGACGAACTCGACGCCTTTGAAAGAGGATGGTGGAATATCTCGACGGATAGAGATTGTTCGCGAGATTTGGAGGAGACCCTAGCCCAGCAATAGGACAATGCAGGTCAAAAAAATACTAATCTGTTCTATATAAATTATAATCTATTATATTCTATGTAAAATACTATATCTACCAATCCATTAGCACATGCGAAATAAGGTCGGCCAGTTGGTTTGTTAATGATTTAACACGTTTCTAGTGTTTTTTTTTATGTTACTACTTGAAGATGGAACAAGCACATGGCCCACCTGATGTTAAGTGGTAACCATTACCTATCACAAAGCATTGCATCATAGATCACGTTTTTCCGAACGTGCTCTACGATGCAACGCCCTGCGTCCATCAACTTGAGGCATGAAGATTTTATTTATTTATTTATTTATTTATTGGGTCGCCGACAAGAGATACACAGATACTTAAAATAATAGTACGTAATCTTAAAGGCTAGTGCTCCCTTAGTTATGGGTGACCACATCATGCACATTTAATTATATAGACTACGTCAGAAATTTAGACTAGGCAAAATAAATTGTTAATACATAATATAGAAAGCGTTACCACTACAAAAAAATATTTTAAAGAACCAAGTATCCAAGTAGGTACTCAAATATGTATATCATAAATTATACAAGCAAAATCTTTAGGTTACAGTTACAAAAGAAGCAGGAAAGAACTGATTTTAAAATAATCAACTACTGTAAATTACATGTTTTTTTATATTCAATAAAGGATCGCTCAAATCAAGGTCGCTCCTTTTAGTCAATATGTTATTTAATTTGCAGAGCCTTGGCATTTTGACCTGAATTGGTTCTAGAAAACGGTATAGAAAACATATTGAATGCTTTTTTTTCAGGAAGTCTCTTATGTATGTTAATATTTATCTGGTTATTTAATTCTATGCAGTCTATATTTTCGTTAACTATTTTGTGTAAGAAGATTAGATCATTTTTTTTCCTTCGGGATGAGAGAGAGAGGTGATGTTGTATTTTTTGAGTCTGTCACTATAACTCCTTACTTTTTTTGCCATACTGTCGCCATATGAAACATGATAAATTGAAAATTGATTACATTGGTGCAAGCGGTGCAAGTTTTTTGGTAAGAAAACGTGATGGAATCAAAATGATATTCTTGAGAATCTTTGTATTGTTATTTTCTAGGCCGTGATATTTTGCTATTTTGCATAACTACATTCAGTGATTTTATATCTTCAAAAATGTTGAATAGTGCGAGCGAGAGGGAGGTTTAACCCTTATAGTCGTCTTAAGACCGGAGCCCCAAGAATAAATGCCTAATATGTTCTGAGCATGAAAGCACCACTAACTATATACAAAGCTCTGCGATTCTGACTGCTGAGACGAGCAAAGATTTTAGATTTTTTATCAATTTTCATTTCAAAACTGATAAAAGCACTTTCATTTCTTATAAAACTAAACTTGTTTTTAATTAGGTACCACAATCGAGCAATTCATTCGTAACAAAATGTTTCCTTTACAAAAGATAACAATTCGACTATTGTTTATGCTACGAGAGGGCGAATGGAAAAAGAACATCTCGACTCGACCGAATGGTTGGCGGGTGTGAAGGAATATAGAAATGACTAGAGAATTTTTTAAGTTAGAAAAATATTTGCTTTGAATCTTGTATTATTTTACTACTCATACCTAATCTCCCGACTTTAAATTACAGCATAAACAGGACACGAGTTCAAACTTAATTTGGGAAAAAAAATTAACGGTGTTACTACCAACAGCACCATCGGTTAATAGGTAAAAATGTTACTATGACTTACATAAATACCTCATCATCATCATCATCATCAGCCTATAGCAGTCCACTGCTGGACATAGGCCTCCCCTGATGAGCGCCATTGCGCCCTGTTCTACCTGTTCATGAATACCTCTGTGATAAATTATTAGCTAAATACTTATCTTAATCTAAAAAATAGATATTTCAGTCTAAAGTACTGACAATGGTACCTAAGTACCTACTTAGATGTATAAAAAAAAGAAATGTTAAGTTTATGTAAGTTTACCATTAAAAGGTACTGTTTTTAGTAACTCCTTCAAAGTTTATAAAGATTTTTTTAAGTAGATCCACATTCCATAGGTATTAGGATTATGTAATAAAATTCAGTTTTACTAAAATACTTACCAAGTCCTCTTGCTTACTATTGTAGTGCCCCTCGGGATCCTTATAAAACTTATACCTAAGTATATATATACCACCTGTATATACATAACACACAAACACAAGTGTATACATACAGAAAACAATAGGTAAATATAATTGAGTTCTGAGTACCACGTTGATGTCCTAAAGTAGGTTTCAAGTTTTTAGCTATCACGCCCTCTCCATCCCTTAATTGCTCGCTCCATTATTGGAAATATTAAAACTGGCACAATACCCGTCACTGAATAGCTATTTGATTTCAAAAACTCAGACATCTTGCTTTTCCGAACAAGAACTGAAAATTAACTGTTTGAACAGTGGACTGGAAACATTTGAACTTGAACTTTGCTTTTCCGATTTTATGTTGTGACTTTGATTTCAAAAACTTGAAAAACTTTCAAAAACATTCATTGAATAGCTATTTGATTTCATAAACTCAGAATTCTGTTTCCGAGCAGTAGATAATCCATCTCCATTTCTAAACACGTACAAATTACAATTTAGCAGATGTTTCAGACATCTTGCTTTTCCGAACAAGAACTAAAAATTAACAGTTAGAACAGTGGACTGGAAACATTTGAACTTGAACTTTGCTTTTCGATTCTATGTTGTGACTTTGTGGCTTGAGATGTAGTAAAAATTAATGAACAACAACGGTAATTAGCCGGCCGCTAGCGCAAGCAGAGTGCACCACGGGCAGGAAAGTGTCGATTGGAACCTTTTTAACCTCATTAAATTGAAATCTGGAAGAAATTCTATAAAATCATGGCAACAGTGAAAAATAACGCTAGCAAATCCAATAAAAATTAGGTTTCTCTTTATTGTTTTTGCAACTGAATATACAACGTTTGATTGAGCGACCAGAACTCTGTGTTCTCCTAGTCCATTTATTACGCGCTAAAATAAACTTTATATAGAAACGGAAATTAATGCTTTAAACGGTTTTCGGACGCAATAAAGGGTCACGGGTTCGTTTCCTGATTGTGGTAATAATCACAGCGGTGTGTTGACAAAGTGTTTTAGGTAGACTAGGTATTTTCTTATTAGTAGGTGAATAAGTATTCGTTTCGTTTCAGTTACTTATATTCAACTAGCGATGCGGATCGGATTGGATGAGGAAAGCACGAGAAAGGGACGTGTGGGGGGATTTAGAGGAGGCCTACCCCATTGACTACCACAATCTACAAAGTGTAAGGAGTAAGGAAATAAAAACTCCGACACCAGAGTAGTCTCAGCTCATACGAAGGAGAAGAAAGAAATAGAAGGAGTTATAAGGGAGTTTAAGATCCGGCAGCGCATCAGTATGATGACTGCTTCCCGTTAGGTAGCCCGCCAGTTCGTCTGCCAGCTTTGGCATTAAAAAACAAGACCGGTAAAGTGCGAGTTAACTCGCCCATCGCGGGTGACGTCAATTAAGTCTAATCCATACATTCAGTATTGTATTCTCGTGGATATCATACGTAAGAAGAGATGGAACTAGGGCTCGTCCCCAAGAAATACTCTGTACAGATCCACGAGGTAAGTAAACAAACAAACTACAAACGGTCATGACATGACAGGTTTATGAAGAACGAGATAGATTGAGAAAGTGAGTTAGATAGGGAAATATATATTTTTTCTCACTGACACTAGGATCATAAGGGTTCGTTTCACCGGTTCGGTAACGTCACAATAAAAAGTTATTAGTGTTATATAATTATTTAGTTGATTTTGAAATGTGTTATGTGTGTCTTGTGTATGTAAGTAGTAGAAATAAAAGGCTTTCTTATTTTTTATTCAAGTATTCGTTTTACATCAACATCACATTACGCCGAGAAATAACTAGCTGAGCTTCAACTTCGTTTGCATGAATTATTTTGACGCTTAGGTAAATGTTTCCCCGAATAACAAATTTTTATATTTGTTTCAGAAATCCGAGTACCTAGGTACTCACATTATGAGATACTAGGTACTTACATTATGAGATGATTTAATTATGCAGGTGGATGTTGATCGCAAATCTGTCGATTGTACTGGCTGCCCTTCTATGTAGAGGTACTAACGTATGGTACTAAAGTCACCTGTTACGAAATCCAGAAAGAAAATGGAGGGCCTTAATTTTAGGGGCCCCGAAGGCCTCAGTTATGGCTTGGCGACTGAAAAAGCCTTAACGTGCCTTCTAAAGAACGGAAGCGCTCAGACCTTAGTGCCACTAAACGGTCACCCAACCAAGTAATGACCACGCGGGGTGTTGCTAAACTCAGAAGATCAGCTTAAAATTCCTATGTAAGCTACGCCACCATAACTTTAACTTCTCACCACCCACATTAAGACTCCCTGTGTCCATAGGTATTTGGTTATAAGTACATCTAAAAGAACCCAACCCATAAAGACCCAAACAAATATCTGTAGATTCAAATTCAAAATTCAAAAATTATTTATTCAGTTGGAACTGTAAAGTACACTTTGAAAGGTATTTTTTTTAATTTACACCGATTCGTAACGCGACCAAACAGAGAAGAATAGGCAAAGAACTCTGTTATGCTTATATTTTTTTTAATGTTGTTACAATTTTTATTATTAAATTTTACATTGTTTTTGAGGGAGTTGGAGACAGTTTCATCCCAAGCTTTTTTGTCATCTAAATAATCAATTATTTTATTATAAGCCTTATTAAAGAGGTTACGTTTAACAATATTTATGAATTTATTTTTGCAGATAAATTAATCACGTCATTTAGGATTTTGATAAAGAAACGTACCCTTTTAATGATTGACTAACTTTATGGAGCCTTACAGTAGGAACAGCAAGTTTATCTTTATTTCTAGTGTCAACATTATGATAGTTTAATGTTTGTCCGCCCGACTGGCTCAGGGTTTGGGTAGTTGATAGATAGATAAAACGCTTGTTCACAGTTTTGAGGTTTTACTACAATGACACAATCTTTAACACAGCAATTACACGAAATAAGTACACAAATAAACTGAGTTACGAGTTTTTTCAAATCACAAGCGTCCAACTCTGTTGCGCGCCCTTTTTTCACTCACACAATCGAGACGGGCGGCGGATACGTCGCCCGCTGCGAGAGATGGCGCCACTTGGCATTAAATTATCTGTATCACTAGGCGCGACGATGCATGGCCCCGAGTCCCGCGCTACAATAGTCGCTATTTTTTTTAATAAGTTACAAAATATGTTTTCGGACATACATTAAGTCATACATAAAGATCATGATAACATTTGTCCACGGCGGGAATCGAAACCGCAACCTTGCGTCTCAGTCGTCTATTCGCCCATAGCACCAACAAGGTTGCCAACTAATAACCGAACTCCATAATAGCTCGCGCATTCGTGACCTCACATGATAACCCTGGGACAGAATCAGCAACGAGGTAGGGAAAATAATCTTTAAGGGTTATTGGTAAAATGCTAACTAAGGGCAGTATAACATCATAAATAACAAGTTTTTTTCTAAAACTTCTTTATTTATTAGACTTGCACACAACAAAAATGTTTGTATTCAATCAATGTAATCTTAACTGAAGTGGCAACGGACTGGACACCTTAAGAGATGCTCCGATAATAGAGGATGCTATAAGATAAGATAACTGAGCGGAGACCTCTGGCTGGGGGCTGAAAACCAGGCAGACGAAGGCACGATGGTCCGATGATATCATGATCATCATGATATGATGATCAGCTGTAGCTGGCTACCAACGGAAACGTGAAACTCAAAATAGAGCTAGAGAAGAAGAGAAGCAGTTGGGGAAGGCATACGTTCAATATTACACTGATAAATGCTGATTGGTGATGATGATAATCCTAGGAGGTTTTTAAAACTTTACCAATAACCCTGTATTTCTATAAATACTACGCATTCTCAAAGAGAATCTTAACGGCAAGGACGTTTATCATAGTCATAGAGTAATTTGCATGAATTCCTATGCAATTCTTAGTTTTCATAAGATAAAATTTCCTTTTTAATATAGGCAATCTAAATAGCCTCGCTTCTCTATCCAAGAGAGAGAAGAATAATAGGCGCTTTGAGTGCTGAAAACACACTTGCTGAAGTGAACTGAAGCTGAGGCCCGCAGACAGTGTTCTCGCTTCTTTTAGTGTTACACAAAAGAAGAAACGAGACACAACACATTTCTATATACCTTGATCACGTGGTGCCGGGATAAAAAAATATATGTATTAAAAAAGAGAACTAGATGAAGTCTTAAAAATCACTATACTCTGAACGTCAACTCTTACGGCTGATCTCTACTTTCTTATGTCCATATATGTTAGCTAGAAAGGGATGCATACTTTATCTCGATTGCTGCGACTTCGTACCAAGGCATTTCTATGAAACTGCGTAGCATTTTATTCGAGCACCCTAGTACGATTTTCTTTTGGAACTCATTTGAAGTCGCATTGAGAGAAGTATGTATCCCTTTCTAGCTGATGATATTGGACATAAGAAAGTAGAGATCAGTCGTATGACTTGATGTTCAGAGTATGAATGAATTTTAAGAGTTCTTCTATGCTTTAGTCATAGTTCTTTGGTAAAAATAAAATGAATGAATCGAGGTGTCAAACGATGAATTTTCATCCAAATGCGTTCAGCCTTTACGGAGTTAAGTGGGAAGAAACATACTAAGTACACACAAACGCAACATTTGTATTTATAATATTAGTGTGATATATGGTATACATGTACATTATAATATTAAGGCATTTGATTAAAATTCGCAAAACGTTCTATCCAAGTAGGTATTAATGTCTATTCACATTTTATATAAAACCTTTTTGCTCGCACGGAATAATTTTTCAATACTCTGCGATGTTTAGAGGTCATAAAGGTAACCACGTGGAAGTTGAACCTTGACATCCTTTTACGGTTTATCCTAGGATCAGCTTTACGGCGTGGCTTAACTGGCTGTAATATCGTGGTCTATGATAACTATGCCTTGGTTATCATCATCAGTAACTGCTGGTCAGGTTCTCGATGGTTGATAATGATGAGGAATGTTTTTTTTTCCCTTCTGTCATTGCATTCACATTTATATAAAACTAGCTTTCGTCCGCGGCTTCGCTCGCGTGGTACCGGGATAAAATGTAGCCTATGTGTTAATCCAGGTCCTGAATTAACACATTGGCTACCTTTTATCCCGATCCCCTATGTATATTTCATCGAAATCCGTTCAGTAGTTTTTGCGTGAAAGAGTAACAAACATTCACTCCTTCATCCAAACATCCATACATACTCACAAACTTTCGCATTTATAATATTAGTAGGAAGTAGGATAGTAGGAAGTAATATAGGATAGGATAGTAGAATAGTAGGAAGTAGGATAGGATTGCATTTTGTTAAAAAATATAACATCGAACATAATAGTATATATTTTATATTCTACTAGCTTAAACCAGCCACCCACGATCAAGTTCACCGTCAAGTTTGCAGCGCTGCAAACTTGATCAAGTCGGCCAAACGGAATTCTATTTTTGCTTCAAGAAGACTTGTCATGCACACCCATAGCCATACAATCCGCTGTAAACTAGACGGTCAACTTGATCGTGGGTGGCTGGCATTATGCTCGCGTTAAAGTTGATATCGTCAATCCGTTATTTTTCTACCCCTCGGGAAAAGAACTCGTTTTCAACTGAATATACTGTACTTTACTGTAGGTACCCCTGACATCGTGTATGTATACGGAATTTCATGATAATCGGTTGAGTAGTTCAGGCGTGAAAGCGCAACCAACATAGAAACTCATATATTCGTCAGGATTATTATTTTTACATAATTTTGTAGGGGTGCCTATTATCAAATCGCTGGTTTCAGACGGTTTTAAGTTCTTCATCGCTCTGAGCACACTTAAATAGTAAACATTTATCATATTATTAAAGAGAGGCTTATTTAAGGCTTCAAAAAGAGAGTTAACTGGCATCTTCTGGGAAAGCTCGCCCCATCGTCGACCTCATCCTTGTCTATGCAAGCCTCGAGGTCAAGAGCTGGCCCATATTAAATAAATTAATATTACAAAAAACGCCATGAGGTTTTAACCCGACAGCAAAGAGCCAAGTTTAAAAACTTACTATATCAACCTCCATGTCATAAGGAAATATATAGGAAAAACGTTTATAACATGTCTACAGTCATTTACAATAATTTGCCTCAAAGTTTTAGATGGAACCATATTCAAGAAGAAGTTAAATAATTGGTTACTTATTCATTGTTTTTATAGCCTTAATAAATATTTAAATAATTAGATTGGTAAAGACACTATTAATATTTGCATGCCTGCACGCAGGCTGAATACATGTAGCTACCTTTTTGTGAAAATAATTTTATGTATTCTAGCAAATAAACATTTAAAAAATAGCTAAGCCCGAAGTTGCCTGAAAATCCAAAACCAGAGCTACGCTACATGAACAGAAATATCAAAATCCATAGATAACGAAGAATTCGATTCCATGATGTTCAGAAAGTCTCAATACTCCATGGTGAGGTGCTTGCAGCTTGGTGTACGGTGTAGTGCTCATGGCGTGTCTTCGGTTTTCTTTCCAGATCATCTGGTTATGCAGCACTTCACCCGGCATCTACTTAGATGTATGACTGTTTATTGTCATTTAGTCTGAGCAGCGTTACGTGCTTCGGAAGGCACGTTAAAATGTTTCACCCGGATTTTTCAATCGCTAAGCCATTTCAAAGGCCTTCGGGCGGCCTAAAATCTCCGACACCAGAGTTGGCCACTAACTCATACGAAGAAGAAGACGGTAAAGTTACCACAATACTAATTTTAAAAGCTTTTTTTAACGATATAAATTATAACAACCTACTTTTGATAGGTTCGGTACAATAAGGTAAAGTTAAGGTATATCTTATGTAGGTTTTAGTTTAAGAATTCATAAAATAAACGATTGGTAGCTTCATACTTATTTTATCTGTATGCTCACAGATTTTTCTAGTTTTGTAAGTATAATTTTGAAATTTCTCATGTAGTGAATAATTTTTATTCTTTTGCGAAACAAAGATCTCTAAAAACAATAATAATCCCGCCCAAAATAAATCAGCAGCCAAAAACTGATGCGAAACAACAAAGGCAATATTATTATAGGCCTCATATCGCTATTGGAATAATAATTAAGTTACTTCGTCGATTTGGGGTGGATTATTAGCTTGCAAGGTTGGCAGGGCTGGATTCAGCTGGAGCTCTACCAGTGGACCGGTACAACAACAATGCTTGATTCTACCGCCAAGATTCATTGCTGTGTTTCGTTTTGAAGTGTTGGTACAAACTCAATGTGAAAAGTTGGGAAAAGTAAAGGAAAATTTTAATGTTATTGCTTTGTTTTTGACCGAGACTCATTTAACATTTATATGTAGGTCTAAAAATGCTGCTACAGTCTACCAACCAAGTGTAGACCTGGCAGAAAGACGCATGCCTAATCTTCACCTTGGTAGGCAAGCTTAGTGCTTCGTGGCCTAGGGAGGAAAATAGATATTGACCTTGTTGAAAAAACGGGCAGCAGCGTCGGTGGTGCGAGAAGCTGTGACCTGCGATCCCCAACCCGCATGCCCAGCGTGGGAATTATGGGTATATCCCCATTTATTAGGGGAGGCCTATGTCCAGCAGTGGACTGATATAGGCTGGTGTGGTGTGGTGGTGGTGGAAAAACTAGGAAGCTCTCAAGTAAAAATGCGCTGCAGTAGATAGACATGGACATAGACATATCATTTATTCAGTAAACGTAGGTTACATAGTTTGGTTAACCGTGCTTTAAAGCCTATGTTAGGTTTAACTAAGCACTAAGTTCTCACCTATTTAACATAAACTGATTAAACTGTAGTTAACACAATTAAACCTGCATTAATATAGATACTTAGGCTAGTCAGAAACCGAGATGGTTTCTAACTAGCCCAAACATCAATAAAATACGAAATCCTAAACATACCATCCAAGTATACCTACTTGATTAGGCGTATGCAGGATATTCACACTCACACTTATGCATTTATATATCCATAAATGGAATGTAGTCCGGCCATACTACACGGTTCAACCAAACTGAATCATACCAACCAAGTGTTGTACAGGTGGAAAGATATGCTTGATCTTAGTAGGCTAGATTGATAGTCTTAGTACGTAAGTATCTGTTATACAGAGGGTATCATACAGAGGGTATCCGGGGGGATGTCCAATCATTACATTGCCTAATATTACGTATAATGTTTGGGCATGAAAACAGGTCCGTTTTTATCAATTTAGCAATCTTGTGAACTCTCTCCACACACAAAGTTTTCGCACCTTCTTTCCAAAAACTGATTGGTTCCATCAATAGATACGTTTTGATCCGAGGCCTACATTAGTCATTGTCACATACAACCTAATTCAGATTGATGGATCCCAGGCTCTTTTGCTTTTGTTCAGTCTGTCTTGACTGAAAAATGTGCTCGTTAGTGACCACGTCGCCTCTGTGATGTTTGACCAAAAACCGGCCAAGTGCGAGTCGAACTCGCGCACGAAGGGTTCCGTACCTTTATCTATACATGCATGGCCTTAATTTATTTAATTTTAATTTAACTATTTATTTTTTAAAGTGAATATACAACTAAATATTCTGTGAATATTTCAAGCGTCTACCTGTGGCCGTTATATATGACGAGCAAACAAAAAAATGGTAAAGAATCACGTTTGTTGTATGGAAGTCCCCTTTAAATATTTATTTTAATTTATTTTTTATTTTTAAAGTGAAAATAAAACTAAATATTCTGCGAATATTTCAAGCGTGTACCTGTTGCCGTTTTTAATATCGAGCTAAAACGGCAATAAAAAACACGTTTGTTGGCCCCTTAAATATTTATTTTAAGTATTTGCTGTTATAGCGGCAATAGAAATACATCTGTGAAAATTTTAAATGTCTAGCTAACACGGTTCATGAAATACAGCCTGGTGACAGACAGACGGACAGACTGACAGTCTTAGTAATGGGGTTTCCATTTTTACCCTTTGGTTACGGAACGCTAAAAAGTACCAAATCAAACATGGCCGCCTGAAGTAGATAAATTTTTGGCCGAGCGAAGATCTACACGAGACAATTTTCTATTCGGTTTGCAATCCAAACATTAGTCTTGCGAATTTTTATAAGTTGTACCTATTATATCAGTCATGAATTGTCATTCCCATAACACAAGCTCTGCTTAGTTTGAGGTATAATGTTGTGTGATAATGTCCAGCATTGGGTCTTGATTTATTTATAAATCGCAAGGGACGCGCATTCAAGATCGTGGCCTATAATAGCTATGAATCGCGAAGAGTGGAAGAAGGGGTGTGAGGCCTTTGTCCTGCAATGGGATCAAAACGGTTGAGTAATAGTTATAAGCAATAGCAAAAACACGCTACATATATAAACCTAGCACCAGTGGAGAATAGACAACGTCAAAACAATTCCAATTATCATCTCATCTACAGGCGTCATTCCATTACCTACGTCCTACACTTTACATACCAGCTTACGAGCCCTCGACATCCATAAGCTTCATACAGATCCAAAAGGAGAGAGAGAGAGAGAAGAAAAACTAAATAAGTAGAGTAGTAAGTGAAAAATAATAAGTGATTTCTTGATCTACCTACCTTTTAAATTGGTAAATTTATTGAGATGTGCTGACTATGACTTTGGCCGACTAGCCGATTAGTTGTTTGGTAAGAGGCCGACTAACGGCTGACTAGACGGCCAAGCCGATCATGGTTTCGGGAGTATTCGACAAATTCCGTGACGCTTCGTTTATACAGTTGATTAGCGCGCAAGTCGCAACCGCCGCCTGCGAGCGTGTCGAACAGGTTTTTCTTCGCATTATTTCTTGATTTTTGCCTTTGCACAGGTTAGAGCGGTGTTTTTGTGTATAAAATAAAGATAATAATGTTATTGTGCATCAAAGTAAAAGAGCTCAATTAAAATTTTATCATGTCAAAAGATGACTAATTTAAATTGGAACGAACGTTGGAAACATAAAAACAAATCTATCTAGATTTGTCTACGCCCTCAGTGTATTGAAATCAAATACAAACTATGAGACTGCACTTTCTACCTACTATGCATATGCATACGCATGGTTTAACTATGGCATAATATTGTGGGGTGATAGTGTCGAATTTAATCAAATATTTATAATGCAAAAGAAATGTGTCAGAATAATAGTAAATATAAAAGCGCGCGAAAGTTGCAAGCCACACTTTATCAAAAATAACTTATTGACCTTCCCATCTATTTACATCCTACAGGCCTCATTATTCGTAAGAAAACACAGAGATAATTTTAAATCTAACTTGGACGTTAATAAGAACTATACAGACGAAATATGCATAAATTATTATTACCAACTACTACATTAAAGTCGGTGGGAAAAAGTCCGAACTTTAGGCTAATAAAAATATATAATAAATTACCGGATCATATAAAAGATGAACAAAACGATAAGACGTTTTGTAGATACTTAAAGTTATTATTAATAAAAAAAGCATACTACTCTGTTGACGAATACCTATCTGACAAACTAAACGATGACCGTAAATATTAAGGCAGTAGGACTTTTATTACATAACATTTACCTTTTATTATTTCTTGCGTCAATAGGCATTCTTGTCATTGAACTATATGTATATTTTGACTTTTGATACTTTGGCTTTTATTTTTGACTTAGGTTTATGTAAAAAAGATTAAAATTGTTAAACTCATATTATTTTTAGCTGTTGACATGTATTGTTTTGATTTATCTTTTATTCCTTTTAATTGTATAACTAACTACGACTCGACTCACTTTGCAGTGCCCTTACAGGGTACAGCGCTCTTTGCCGAATAGTAGCCGGAATATCTCACTCATCGTTAAGCATTGCCTGATAGTTTATTTGAGTTACATTATTTTAGATCAAGCACGAAAGCTGTCGGCTTAGCCTCACAACTCAGTGTTACCCACAGGAAAGACTGCTCCATTGCTCAATACGTTAGGAGTTACCTCACGATGTTTTATTTCACAGTTTTGAGAACATGACAAATTGCACATCAATTTGCAATCTAAAATCTGGTGTGTCATGATTTTAATTTATTAATTTAATTTTAGTAGCGTTTCTTAAGATTTTTGTAGTAATTAAACCAACCTTGATATAAATAAATACTTTATTTAAATATCAAAGCCTGTAAAAATTTAATGTTGGCGCCTTGATTTCACTAACCAATGGGAGAAGCCGATTGGCGTGGTCGAAGAGAAAAGAGTGGGGAGAACTCGGAGAGCTCAGGGTAGCGAGCCGGGCTCTCGCCAGTCTTTCCTCAACGTTAGCTGTGAAAATAACTTAAAAATAAATACTAAGATCGTGATAGTCTTGTTAAAATTTAAAATAAGTACATAAATAAAGTGATAATTGTTCGCAACAAGTATTTTTCTTTTATAGGTGCATGACAGAAATTTGAACCCACGACCTCCAGATCGGTAGTGGCTGAATATTCCACTAGGGCCACCACAACTCAAAACGATATCTTCGAATACATTCCTGGTCTCTTGATGAAAACTCCTCAAAGGTCACTCAAGGTTAAGCATGGAATGACTACACTCATGCTAATGAAATTTAATGAGATTCCGAGTAAGTCAAACTCAAGTCTTAGTTATCTTAGTAAAGTGATCTTAATTCTTTCATATTGTAAGTACACAAGATTTAGGTCTACCAACATTACGTACCTTCAACAAGCTCGGGTATTAAATTAAAGAGTAGCAATTAAATAAAACTAGAAAGTACTCATAAAATTAGCCCTTGGTTTATTCGCACATTTGGATAATATAAATACCCGTAATTACTTTTAATTTTTCAAAAATTTGTACAATCCTCGGCACGGCAGCGCCTGCTGTTCCCTGTCTGTCGCGAGTACCACCTCCTCATTCCTCAACCATGTTCAGCAACAGTCAGGCCGGTCGTGATTGGTGGATTCAAACTAGCACCAGCAATTGCATTCAGAAAGTCAATACACTGCTTTTACAATTAACTAAGCAGTGTTTTGAGTGTCAGTAAAATAAACAAAAAATATCTGGGTGCCCGGAGCGACCCTTGCCAAGTCAAGCGGGGTACCAATAATCATAGTTAAATTAATGTTTTTTGTATATTTTATAATGATTTACAATATTTATCTGTATGGTCGGAATCAAATTGATCCGGCCAAGGTGATCCGAGTTTTATGTAGCAACCTCCTGCGGCTTACTGACACTTGTGAACGAAGGTGTTTATAGATAAGTCGTCTTCGTTTATCTGGCACTGTGTTCCAATCTTGCATCGGCAACTGTGAAAATAAAATAATACAAGGTTATTTTAAATTCGTATTCTATCCCGAAAAAGGGGTAAATCTACTCCTGTATTAAAGTATCCTTAGTAGCAAAGTAGACAAAATAAAAAAAAAAAAAAATTAGAAATAAGTTGGCATAAAACCACCCCTCGCATTCAAGTCCAAGGCGCTGAACAGATTTAGGGAGATGAAGTTTGGCTTCAAATACAAACCATAATCAGCTTTAGGGAAGGACATAAAGCTACCTAATATGCGATGCGGTGCTGATGGAAGTTAAAACGTACAAAAGTACCTACCTACCCATTGAGATTGACAGTAGGTATATATCAATGTACCTACCCATCTATGTACTTATGTGTAAACTATCATTACTAATTTAATTAGCGTAGCCCTCTATGACCAAATGTTCTCGTCAAGCTACTGATGGATCTCAAGACATGTTGCAAGAGCCGCCATTCACACTCGACCTCCTCGACCACGACCACTCTGACAAGTGTCCGACTAAGACGAAGTCCAACAAAAATATTGTTCACTTTGAAGTAGAGTAAAAAAGTCCGCGAAAATACTTCAAACTCACGACCCGAAGATTTAACCAACATCGTGACCGTCTAGTTACTCAAACTCACCCTCAAAATCGACCCCAAACTCAAATCGCCCTCAAACTCATCCTAACTTGAAATCGGTCGGGTTAGACCTTACTAGACTCGCGAAATGTCGCGCATCGAGCCTGGCAGCGTCACCACCGGTCTTCCCTTTCACTGGTTTCACATAAAAAAGTAATTAGTATAGTACGTACCTAGTCTGTATGATACTTACTATGTATTTGTAATGCTCGATTCTATGGTATTGGTTTCAGGTCTGTAGAACGACCAACCACAAGGTGTCCGAGAGTCGCATTCAATTATAGTTGTGTGATCCTCCAGTGATCCTTTGTCTGTAACTGAATGCTGCAACAAAAACAAACAGACTGATACGATCATTTTTGACTGTATTTTTGACGCTTCCGTCGCCTAAAAATGTTTTTTGATGTACTCTTTCTTTCTTGTATGGTTCTCATTCGTCGGAACCCGATTTTTTGTTTTTTATTTTTTATTTATTTATTTAGATGCACAAACACATTACAACCATTTAAAAACAAAATTATATAAAAACACAGATTAGAACTAGGTAGTAACATAAAAATATGTGCATACAGAAAAATATAAAATTAAAAGGTAAATCATCAAGCAAACTATGCAAACTTTACAAAAGACTTAATTATAATTAGACCTAAACCTCTAAAAACAACAATAAAACAATAAAAAAGAAGGCAGAAAAAACAAAATTGCAATTAACTAGATAGGTCTATATATAACTATATAACTAACAAGTCGGTATTGGTATTATATATTTTAATGGTTTAATATTTTAAGAAGAGACTATTTATTTTATTTTATGACTAACAAACATCTAGTGCTTTGGAATGGAGGATGTCTTTGACATTTTTTATGTATTGGCTCAATTTAGAAACAAATATATCCAGTTGTATATTATTTTTAGCCATTTCATTGTACTGACGAGCCATTCTGATCAAAGGATTATAAAAAGAAATGTTATTTTTATAAATTTGTAAGGCAAACAGATTTGTTTCATTGGACTTGCGTGCCCTAAATTTAATATTGAATGATACCAAGGACAACAGATCAGGAGAATCTATCAGAGAATGTATTATTTTTTAAAGATAAACCATGTCAAAATATATACGACGAGTCTCAAGGGATTGGACATTATATCTAGTAAGCCTCTCTTCGTAATTCAGATCGGAACGACCTGGATGTATTCGATAAGTCAGCATTCGCAGTCATTTCTTTTGAATTCTCTCAATCTCGTTCTTATGAACCTTATAGTTAGGAGACCATATAGGACAACCATATTCTAAAATACTTCTCACAAGTTATGTATGTTCAGCGATAACTCCGTCAATTGTGGACCGATTTTCAAAATTCTTTTTTTGTTTAAAAGAGTATTATACTTCACAGGTGGTCCCAGATAAATTTTATTCCTGAGGGATTCGTACTTTTCCCGGAATACTCAAAAAACCACTCAAAAAATAATGAAAGACGCAAAGAAGAGATGGCCCCCAGTTCCCGGCCGTCCCGCTATTTCTGGCCATACAGGTAGCGGCCTTGGTAACGGCGGGACAGGGGGTGCTAGGAAACCCCGGGTTACCTCTGGCTACCTGCAAAATCTGACCCTGGCTACGTTTAACGGACGCACTCTGAGGCTCGACGAACATCTAGCGCAGTTGGAAGTGGAGCTGGAGAACATTAGGTGGCATGTTCTGGGGTTGTGTGAAGTCCGTAGAGAGGGAGAGGACACCATAACCCTAAACTCGGGTCACCTTCTGTACTTCCGCGAGGGTGACCAAACATCCCAGGGTGGCGTAGGGTTTCTCGTCAATAAGGCCCTCTCTAACAACGTTGAAGAAATCTCCAGTGTGTCGACCAGGGTAGCGTACCTGATCCTTCGGCTATCAAAGAGGTATAGCATGAAGATAATTCAGGTTTACGCACCGACCTCGGCACACTTGGATGATGAAGTGGAGGATATGTACGAGGACATATCCAAAGCCTTGCACAACACCACGAAGGCTCACTTCAACGTTGTTATGGGGGATTTTAAGGGCAAAGTGGGAATCCGAATTGGCGACGAATCCAGAGTGGGCCCGCATGGTTTTGAGTATAGAAATCACAGAGGGCAAATGCTGGTCAACTTCCTAGAGAAGGAGGGGCTCTTCTTGATGAACTCGTTCTTCGAGAAGAAGCGCCACAGGAAGTGGACATGGCGTAGCCCCGACACTGTGACCAAAAACGAGATCGACTTCATTATGACGGATAAAAGGCACATATTCAGAGACGTCTCCGTGATCAACAGGTTCAACACCGGATCTGATCACAGACGTGTCCGAGGCTCTCTGAATATCAATCTAAAGCTGGAAAGAAACCGTCTGATGACGTCCACGCTCCGACCCAATCTACTCCAGATCATGGCGGGCACCGAGTAGTTTCAGAAGCTTCTCGGTGACAGATTCGTTGCTGTGGAACCTACCGATGACGTTGATGAGGCCCTACAAAACGTGGTTGGAACGTTAAGGGACGAGGGCATCCAATTCTGCCAAATGCAGCCTAAAGGCAAAAAGTCCAAACTCACGGATGATACTCTTCGGCTGATGACAAAAAGACGGGAAACCACTCAGGCCACTTCGTCAGAGAGGTCAGACCTGAACCAGCGAATTGCGAAGATGATACGGCGCGACCTTCGCTCCAATACACGCCTCATTGAAGAGGCAATAGAGCGAAATCGAGGGTCCAAAGTATTCACTCAGCAGCTTGGCAGGAGCCACCTGGCGAAGTTAACGACACACGACGGTCGAACCGTCTTGTCAAAGCCGAAGGTATTATCTGAGATAGAGGACTTTTATGGCCGACTGTATGCGGCACATGCTCCTTGCCCCCAACGTAGCAGACACGATTCTCGAGCCACCCTCACTCGCCACTATACCGACGACCTGCCAGAGATCAGCCAAGACAAGGTCGTACTGGCCCTGAGACAGCTTAAAAATGGAAAAGCCCCCGGTGAAGACGGTGTTACTTCGGAACTTCTGAAAGCAGGAGGAGCTCCTGTTGTGCAGGAGCTGCAGAACCTCTTCAACTCCGTCCTTCACTGTGGAAGAACTCCAAAGGAGGTGGAACGAGAGCTTGGTAGTTCTGTTTTTTAAGAAGGGAGATAAGACGCTTCTTAAAAATTATAGACCCATGTCGCTCTTGAGTCACATCTATAAGCTGTTCTCTCGGGTTATTACGAATCGTCTCGCCAGAAGACTCGATGAGTTCCAGCCACCGGAGCAGGCCGGATTTCGCGGAGGATATGGCACCATAGAACATATTCACACAGTGAGGCAGATTATACAGAAGTCCGAAGAGTATAATCAGCCCCTGTGTCTGGCATTTTTGGACTATGAGAAAGCCTTTGACTCTGTAGAAACCTGGGCTGTCCTGGAATCCTTGCAGCGATGCCAAGTAGACTATCGTTATATCGAAGTGTTGAGATGTCTGTACGAAGCCGCCACTATGAGTGTCCGAGTACAGGACCAGCAGTCTAAACCCATCCAACTGCGCCGCGGAGTGAGACAGGGAGATGTCATATCTCCGAAACTGTTCACAAGCGCGTTGGAGGATATGTTTAAGACGCTGGACTGGAAAGGAATGGGCATAAACATAAACGGCGAGCACATCTCACACTTGCGATTCGCTGATGACATAGTCCTAATGCCGGAGTCGCTGGAGGAGCTGCAACAGATCCTGGACGGCCTAGCATCAGCCTCGCGAAAGAAAGTTCTCGGCATGAATTTGGACAAGACCAAAGTTATGGTCAATGACCGAATTGAACCGAGTCCTGTCGTCGTTAATGGACACCTTCTTGAAGTTGTTTCGGAGTATACATACCTCGGGCAGATATTGCAGTTGGGTAGAAACAACTTCGAGAAGGAGGCCAAGAGGAGGATTCAGCTGGGTTGGGCAGCATTTGGAAAACTACGTCGAGTTTTCTCGTCACCCATACCGCAATGTTTGGAAACAAAAGTTTTCAATCAGTGCGTCCTACCCGTCATGACATACGGAGCCGAAACGTGGACACTCACAGTACGGCTAGTCCACCAGTTTAAAGTCGCTCAGCAAGCTATGGAACGAGCTATGCTCGGGGTTTCTCTGAAGGATAAAATCCGTAACGAGTTTATCCGACATAGAACTAAAGTTGACGACATAGCTCGGAGAATTAGCAAGCTGAAGTGGCAGTGGGCTGGCCATATCTGCGGAAGAACCGATAACCGTTGGGGTAAACGAGTTCTTGAGTGGAGACCGCGGCTCGGCAAACGTAGTGTAGGACGCCCTCCGGCCAGGTGGGGTGACGATCTGCGAAAGGCTGCTGGGAGAAGCTGGATGCGTCGAGCTCAGGACAGGGCGCAATGGTGCTCATTAGGCCTATGTCCAGCAGAGGACTGCTATAGGCTAATGATAATGATGATGATCACCAATATATCCGTCAATTGTGAACCGATTTTCAAAATTCTTTAAGGCAAGAAGTAGGAAGTGATTTATTTGAAGTCGGTTTGTTTTTTTTTAAAGTCCTACTTGTGTAACCTATGATAAATGAACTTGAATTTATTGGTAACAAAACGTGTTATTATGTAAAACGTCACCCACGATACAGATTTTATCAGTAGTTATAGTGTGGGTTCCACAGGATACCTTGTTTAGCTCCTAGTCCTAAAACATTGTCTAGTAAAACTTGTATATTACCTTAATTTGGAATAATTTGCCTTTGTTTTAAGGATAAATAAATATTTTTAATTTTTTTCATTTTTGTGTTATTGACCAATGAATAGTATATAGATATTGTTATTAATTTGATATTATATGTTAAAATAGGGGTGTACGGGGTTCAACCCCATCGTCGGAACCCAAGCCAACCTCACCTGCACGTGGTGCACCCTGCTAACTAACTAACGAGGCTCTGGCGGCCGGCTGATTGCTGCATAGCGCAGCCTACATCGGCACAGCTAAATCCCCTGGCCACCAGCGTCAGCAGCGTCGGTGGTGCGAGAAGCTGTGCACTGCGATCCCCAACTCGCATGCCCAGCGTGGGGATTATGGGCATATCCTTTATTAGGGGAGGCCTATGACCAGTAGTGGACTGATATAGGCTGGTGTGTGGTGGTTAAAATAGGCTCAAACAAAATTGCAGTGCCCTAATAGCGTGCATGTACCTATGTGCGTGGTATGTTAAGGTCTATTATCTAAGCTTTGTTATTTTGTACATGTAAGCAAATAAATTAATATGAAAATATGAACTTGAACCATCGAGGACTCAAATTGAGTTCTCGATGACTTGAACCTACGAAAGCTGTGATTCCTAAGCAAACGATTAGGTATTAGATTATTATTCTTTGTTCCTGTACGATAAAATGTATTGATGTAGTACGTTTTGATCTGAACTTGATAGTATTATGTAAGGTAAGTATATTCAGTTCCATCCCAACTCAGCGTGGAGTCTGAAGCGGGTTTTTTAGCCGCAGGCTATATCCTACTCCTTACTATAATATTATAAATGCGAAAGTTTGTGAGAATGTATGGATGAATGGATGAATGTTTGTTACTCTTTCACGCAAAAACCACTGAATTGATTTGGATGAAACTTGGAATATACACAGTTTGTGACCTGGATTAATATAAAGGCTACTTTTTATCCCGAAACCACGCGAGCGAAGCCGCAGGTGGAAGCTAGTTTATTATTATAATTTATTCATTTATTTCAGATCATATTGCATAATCCATAAAACATACCACATTATCACACACACATACTTTAAACTACATACAGCCTATAAGGCTGATATGCCTAAATCAAATTTATTAATTCATAAAGTTTATGCATTTAATTTTAATATCATAGATTTTAAAATTAAATTTGGCTCCAGAATCAGTGCTGCTCAGCTAGCGATACCCAAAATAGTAGTAATAAATAAATTTAAAAAGTGTCGATTAGTGGACCTTGTTTGTGAGAATTTGAGAATTCTAAAAAGGAGGACGTTCTATGTTCGACTGTTTGTTATATTTATCTATGTTCACCAATTTCTCCACCAATTGTGGACCGATTTTCAAAACTTCTTTTATTTGAAAGCATACGTATATTTTTAAGACTGAAATAAACGATTTTTATTTATTTTTATTTTATTAAAGGTGGTTCCACTGTCACAAGTTAAAATCTGATGATGGGATCCCAAAGAATTGTTTTTAGGCACATACTATATTGACGACCTTTGTGGCGCAGTGGGCGAAGGCCCGCCTGAGACGCAGAAGGTTGCGGATTCGATTCCTGTTGCGGGACAAATGTTTTTATGATCTGCAGATATTTGCCTCTGGTCTGGGTGTTTTCTATCTTTCCACACCAACACACCTATATCAGTCCACTGCTGGACATAGGCCTCCCCTAATAAAGGGGGATATACCCATAATCCCCACGCTGGGCATGCGGGTTGGGGATCGCAGGGCACAGCTTCTCGCACCACCGACGCTGCTACCCGTCAGTGGCCAGGGGATTTAGCTGTGCCGATGTAGGCTGTGCTATGCCGCAATCAGCCGGCCGCCAGAGCCCCGTTCGTTGTTTAGCAGGGTGCACCACGTGCAGGTGGGGTTGGCTTGGGTTCCGAAGATAGGGGTTGGAACCCTGTACACCCCGTTTTCTATCTTTAATATTTATGTATTTAGAAAAAAATGTATCTACTCGTAAGTAATATATCAATCATGTGGTTCCCATAATACAAGCTCTGCTTAGTTTGGGGCTGCACGATGCCGTGTGATACTGTCCAGCATTATTTATATTTATTTACTCATCATATTTTTCAGATATTTGTGCCTAGTAAACTTCATCTCATGTTGCTGAGCTGATGATGGAAGGTATAAGTCAGGATCTGACAATGGGATCCCAGGAAAATTGGCAACCCACAATTTTTCTAGGCATTCTTTGAAACAGTATACTTCCCCTGTGGTCTACTGTTCTGATGATCAGGATCTGATTATGAGATTCTCGAGAATTGAGAGAACTCTCCAAACTTTATAGACACACATAGGCATTATGCCTGGTAATAATAATCTCAGGTTGCCGAGATGGTGATGAAAGGTAGGTATATAAGTCCGGATTTGATGATGGGATCCCAAGAAAATCAAGAGCAACCCTCAAATTTTATGTGCCCTTGCAATTTTTTTTCATGTAGGTACCTACTAACTATCGTAACATGTAAAATGAATAAAATAAAATACATTTCTTATGTAACCTGCTTAACCTTTGACGCAATCAAATGTGACATTGTGTACATAGGCTAGTAATGTACCTACGGTATTGTGTACCTATGGTGGAAATAAATGATTTATGAACTAGATAAAAAAAAATCGCAGCCGAATTTTACACGATAACATATTATCAACATACATTATTCTATACATTCATTCTAGACCATGTCTGATAAGTGATAACTCAATTGACCTGTAAGACATCGTTATCAGTTGCCAGAAGAATTGATAAAAATACAGTGGCATGTTCAGTGATTTATTAATAGTTTAATATAATAATATAATTAAATAATATATAGTAAAAAAAATGCAAAGAAATGTTAAATGCAAAGATCTGTTAAGGCTGTTTGAACTTTTTACTTAATAATAATACTTTTATCTTTTGTACTTTTCTGTCTCTAACTTGACTTCACCGCAGGTTTCTAAGCTCTAATGTTTTAATAAAAATATTTAAAGCGAAGTATAGTAAAAAATATGCTTATTAATTTAGCAATCCACAATTTTTTAAATTTAAATTTACACCAACTCGTAATGCGACCAAACAGAGAAGAATTGCCAAGGAACTCTGATATTTTTTTAACGTCTTTGTTCTTATTAACTATTACATTGTTTTTAATGGAGTTGAAAGCAGTTTCATCCCAAGCTTTTCTGTCATCTACACAATCAGATTTTTTATAATATGCTTTTGTACAGACATCACGTTTAATAACATTTTTGAATTTATTTACCTACAGATAAATTAATCCCGTCATTTGCGATTTTGTTTCAAAACGTACACTTGAAGATCCTTTAAAAGATTGACTAACTTTATGGAGCCTTACAGTAGGAAAAACTAGTTTATTGTTATTTTTAGTGTTAACATTATGATTGTCGCAATTTTTAACAAACAAATTAACATGTTTTCGGACATACATTAAATTTTCATATATGTTTGGAGAATCTATAGTCCTACACCTCAGATCAGGCAGGGAACTGAACACGCAAACAATAACTCTTCAAGAATGAAAACGTATAATGTACATGTAACAATGTCTTTACACTTATGTTAACACACCAGGACACAGTCTAAGATTCACAGATGCGCGGTATAGTATGGTAATCGAGAATGAAAGAGTTTGGCAGACTTTTAGAAACTCCGGAAAAAATCTCGCGAGCGCGTAAGAAAATATTCAGCTCCATCAGACAAGTCCCAACTTGAATCTGTCAAAAAACCCTTTTCCCGCGCGGTTCCGGTGTCGTTCGGAAACCGAACGCCACACTACCCCCCTACGTAGTCGAGAGAGCCATAAAATAATGATAAAAGAAAACAAAAAAAAAAATTAAATCAAATTGTGGAAACTTAGGGATAACGATTATAAATCAAAAGGTTTTGAAAAATGAACTTTTCGACCAGACCGTGTGGTATATTCGGGTTCAGTTTGTGGCTTCGATTCTGGTTGCGCTGTAGTTGATTGAGCACCTGTACCTGGAGGGTTTTTTAAAAGACCGTTTGCGGGCGTTGCCGATATCTTGGGTGGGGAGTTATCAAAATATTCGATATGCGCTGGCTTAACCCGGTCAAGGCTAACTTCTACATTCTTTCCTCTGATGTTTAGTGTCATTGTCTTTTTCTTGCGGTTAATAACCTGGTATGGGCCTGTATAAGGAGGTTGCAAAGGTCTTCGCACTGTGTCGTCTCTGAGAAAAACGTGGGTTGCTGCAGCTAAATCTTTAAACATAAAAGTTTTGGGTTGGGTGACGTGATGAGAAGCCGGTATTGGTCGTAATTTGGCCAATTTTAAGCGTAGTTGGTGGACAAAGTCTGAGTAGTCCTCAGGGTGCTCGGCTGGAGGAGAGGCAACTAGTAGTTCACCTGGTAAGCGTAAAGGTTCTCCATATAATAATTCCGCTGAAGATGATTTCAAATCTTCTTTAAGAGCGGTCCGAATACCCAATAATACTAGAGGCAACGCCTTAACCCATGTGTCTGAGTGACACATTAGAGCAGCTTTGAGTTGAAGGTGTAGTCTTTCAACCATACCGTTAGCGCAGGGGTGGTAGCTAGTGGTTCTGATTCTCGTTGTAGCACAGTGTTGAAGAAACCTCTGAAAAAGCTGGGACTCGAATTGGCGCCCTTGGTCGGTTGTTATAATGCTGGGGACGCCAAAACGGGAAATCCATCCACTAATAAAAGTTTCAGCAACTTCTTCTGCAGTTATACCAATCATAGGCCATACTTCCGGCCACCTGGTGAATCTATCTACGGCAGTGAGGCAGTACTGAAATCCTTTGCTCATTGGAAGAGGGCCTATGATGTCGATGTGGATGTGTTTTAGTCGACCAGTGGGATTGCTGAAATGGCCCAATGGGGTATTGATGTGTCTAGTTACTTTGCTGCGTT